>CM038672.1:594093630-595293630 GCA_021605145.1 Aegilops bicornis
GCTTCCACTCCGCAATGGTGAGATGCCGATAATGAACCGGTATTCCCAGATATATAATCGGGAATTGGCCAAGTGCGCAACCAAACAGGTCAGCATAATCGGCCGCCACCTCAGCGACTTCTCCAAAGCAGAACAATTTGCTTTTATGAAAGTTAATTTTGAGGCCCGACATTTGCTCAAATGCTGAAACAATAGCTTTAGAGTTTGAGCTTTGTCTAGGTCATGTTCCATAAAAAGAATCGTGTCATTGGCATATTGCAAAATAGAGAGGCCACCATCCACAAGGTGTGGCACTACTCCTGCAATCTGTCCATTATGCTTGGCGCGCTCAATCAGAATAGCCAGCATGTCAACAACAATGTTAAATAACATTGGGGACATGGGTCACCCTGTCGTAGTCCTTTTTTTGTCTGAAAGTAATGACCTACATCATCATTGACTTTGATGGCCACACTACCTTCAGTTACAAAATTTTGGATCCACTGACGCCATTTATCGGAGAAACCTTTCATCCTTAGGGCCTGCTGGAGAAAAGACCACTTGACCTTGTCATAGGCTTTTTCAAAGTCAATTTTGAATACCACTTCACTCATGTTTTTTCGGTGCATCTCTTGGACGGTCTCATGAAGGATAACTACACCATCTAGTATATCCCTTCCTTGCATGAAAGCCGTTTGAGATGCCCGGACAACATGGTCAGTTATCAAGTTTAACCTATTCGTAGCTACTTTGGTGAAAATAAAGGTACATTTTTCTCGATAAAGGGTGGATTTTATTGACTCGAAATGAAGTATCAAGAAGATACAAACACAACGAGCACGCACCCGGCCTCAGCATAGTTAGGATGCACACAGTCAAAACACACATACACACACAAATAAACTTGCCGGCAAATAGCAAAGTCATCTCAGACCAAAGCTATGCCTGAGCGAGGAAAAAGAAATTGACCCTGAAGAGATCAACAGTGATCAAACAACTACAACAACGACCATATCCACACCAGCCATCGCTTGACATCACAACGACAACGAGGTTCTTCAACAGCAACGCCTTCAGGAAGGAAACGACGCTCAAGCGCCGTTGTCACTGGTTCCAACCACCAAAGGTCAGAATCTTGGTTTTCACCCTGAAAAACAAGTCCGAGCATATCCGAGCAATGCCTTCAACAAGCTAATGATGCAAAAACATCATCATTGCCAGCTATAACCAACTTGGGTCAGACCTAGGATTCTCACACCAGAGCTCAAGACAAGGTACTCGAGAAGTACCACCCAAACGAAGTCAATCATGTGTTGTCGCCATCACTTTCCACGATCTCAGCAGCTACATGCTAAGCTAGATCCCATCGCCGCCGCTGCACAACAATACCCTCTGCGTCAAGTATTGTTTAGAGATTGCATCTCACTGTTAAAAGCAAACTGGTGAGAGCAAGAGCTGCCAGAACCCACGGAGGAGCCATCCGGCCGCATCTCGCAACACCGCCTGTATGAGCAGTAGCCATCTAATCTGGAGCGAGTAACCCTCGCAAAGACCTTCCAATGACCACCACAAATCGTAGGGAGGGCGCCGTTGATGTAGCCAGCACGAGAGCCATCTGATGTGGAGCGAGTAACCCTCGCAAAGACCTTCCAATGACCACCGCAAATCATAAGGAGGGCGCCGTTGATGTAGCCAGCACGAGAAGACTGTTGCTCCTCACAAGCATGGCCGGAGCACGGCAATGGCGGCTACAGGAAATACCTGCCGCGTCCATAACTGGTACGTAAAAGAGAACCGAAAACAAAGTGTCACCCACTCTGGAGGACCGAAAACGAAGCAATGGCCAACATATGTGCATGTGCCCATCAACCGTTTTTATATTCTACCTTGCTCCCAAAACCCTCGGATAAAGAACTAGTACTCCAAAGAAAAAGCCACTAGTGTATGATACTCGAAAAGGACAGATGCAAGTTGCCAAGTGCCCAAGTTGACCATTGTTGTACAAGGCCAACCAGCAAGGCAGCCGCGCGGCATCATCAGCAGTGACGCCAGAGCCGCCTCCTTCTCCGCTGCTTCAGTTTTCTTGGAGCCAAACCTCCTCGGCGGCAGAGGCATATAAGTACGTATAGCATTGACTTGCTGAATGGTACGTATAGATCAGTTGAAACCAACTCAAAGTAACCCGCGAGCACACACAACAAACCGTCTAGATCAGTCGTCTTCGGAGCCAGTGCAAGCAAACATGCAACCGCAGCAGGACGCCGCCGAGGACGTGGTCATTGTCGGGGCCGGCCTCGCCGGTGTCGGCGTCGCCCTGGGACTCCACAGGTACACGCCGGCACACCAGTCACATCTCCATAGAGGCAGAGACGACTCACATGCTCTCTGAATTCTTGGTGAACGCTAGCCAGCTTCTTCATTTGTGTTGTGTGTGGCACACAGGCTTAACTTGACGATGATCACTGGATGAATGCAGGAAGGGTGTGCGGAGCGTGGTGCTGGAGTCGTCGCCGGCGCTCCGGACGTCCGGCTTCGCGTTCATGACATGGACCAACGCCTTCCGCGCGCTTGACGCCCTCGGCGTCGGCGACAAGATGAGGAGCCACCACCTGCAGGTTCAGGGGTACGTATACAGTACAGCTCGATCTCGATCTCCATCTTGTTTCTGAAGCTTATCGCGATCATTTTTCTCCTCCCAAATCGATAGGGTGCGCGTCATGTCTCCGACTACCGGGGAAGTGGTGCGAGAGCTGGATCTCCGAGTGCAAGGCAAACTGTGAGATATCCATCCGCCATCTCGATCAGTCCCGGACGAGCTTGCTCTGTTCTTTGGCGAATTTATCTGTTTGCTCCTTGATTGATGCAGGGGACCCCACGAAGCCCGGTGCGTGCAGCGTAACGTGCTCCTCCAGGCGCTGGAGGAAGAGCTTCCGGCAGGCACCATCCGCTACTCCTGCAGGATCGTCTCCATCGACGACGACAAAGAAGGCGGCGGCGATGCCAAGATCCTGCACCTCGCCGACGGCTCGACGCTCCGAGCAAAGGTGCTGATCGGCTGCGACGGGATCAACTCGGTGGTGGCGAAATGGCTGGGGCTCGCCAAGCCGCTCGACTCCGGGCGCAGGGCCACACGGGGGCACGCCAAGTACCCCGACGGCCACGGCTTCCAGCCCAAGTTCATGCAGTTCAGCGGGACCGGCTTCCGTGCCGGCCTGGTGCCCTGCGGCCACACCGACGTGTACTGGTTCCTGACGTGGTCGCCTTCCTGTCCGGACGGCACGGAGGACGTTGACCAGAGCCCGGCGGAGATGAAGCAGTTCGTCCTGGCCAAGCTGCGGAGCATCAAGGCCCCCGCCGAGGTGCTGGAAGCGGTCGAGAGGAGCGAGATGAACGACGTGCTCGTGGCGCCGCTGCGGTACCGCCCGCCGCTGTCGCTCCTCTTCGGGAGCATCAGCAGGGGGAACGTGTGCGTCGCCGGCGACGCGCTCCACCCCACGACGCCGGACCTGGCGCAGGGCGCGTGCATCGCGCTGGAGGACGCCGTCGTCCTCGCGCGGTGCCTCGGCGACGCCATGGCCGGCGACGGCGACGGAACTGAGACGGTCGAGGCGGCTCTGCGCCGGTACGCCGGGATCCGGCGGTGGAGGGGCGCGCAGGTGATCGCGGCGTCCTACATGGTGGGGCGTGTGCAGCAGAGCGAGCACGCCGTGGTGAGATTTGCGCGTGACAGGCTGCTGTCAGGGGTGCTCGCCAAGGGGCTCCTCATGATGCCAGACTACGATTGTGGCACACTTTGACTGTGAGGGCTCTCGTTCCGGCAGAAGCCATTTGTAAAGCAGTCTTGCTAAATCTTAATCAACAAGTCTTAGTTGATTCTATATTCGTGAGATCCTACATTAAGATATATGTAAAAATAATATTACATGTTATGTCACTTGACTAAGACTTGTTAAGTCTCAGTCGACTGAGACCTAACCACGTCCTTTACAAAGGGGTCCTAATATAGTCTTAATCTATTCGGTGTACGAATACTCCTTCAAGATCAAACCCATGGGAGCCTCCATGCTCCCATGCTTCAGGATTTCCCTAGCCGCTGGATCGTGGATCTAACAGCCATCTTCAGAGACATGGGAGCTATACATAATTAAGAGACTCCTTAGAATATTTTCACAAATTTTGCACAAGTTCTTCGTGTAGCGCTTTGATCGATCAACCGTTGGCTGGGGAGCTCCTGGAGCATGGGAGCATTGAAGCTCCCGTATCACGGGATATGTGCTCCCAGGCTATGAACTGGCATGGAGATCTGCTTGAGATCTCTCAACGGCAGTGACATCGATTGCATGTGTTTATCATTGACATCCTAAACTCCTTGGCAGTGCAACCTGTGGCACTGATTCCAATGCCTTAGTTTTGTCACAACAATTTGTACTGCATTGTGGCTCTATGATTTTTGACTAATATTATCTAATTTTCGTAGAGTTGGATAGGCCTAATTATTCTTAAAACATGTTAGAATTTAAGTGTTCTACTTTGGCAATGACAAATAACTCTAAAATGGTGTTTGGAATTCTAAAACTGTGTACCTAGACCTCGTCGTCCCCCCACCCAGTGGCGACTCGGGCGGCCAGAAACCTAGCTGTTGCCGCCAAGAACTTCCTCCTCCTCTCCTCCGCCGTTGGAAGACGCCATTGGCTAAGCCCGGGGGGTGGCGGTGATGGGGATCTCTCGCGCGTCTCCGAGGTGGGGCGGACCCCGAGGCGTGTGGTGGCGCGACCGACCTGCGATCTGCGGCGTAGCGGATGGCTGCAGGCGGCGGGAGGACGGCCCGTCCTCGGACGGCGAAGGCTTGGCGCGGTGGAGGCCAGGGCTGCGGGCGCTGCGGATGGCCCTTCGGGCAGCGGCGGCGGCCGGCTTGGCTTCGGTGGCGTGCATGCTGCCTTCAGATCGGCGACGGCGGCGTGGAAGGCCTTGTGGTCTCGTCGGCGGCACCTCCGATCAGATCTGTTCTGACCGGTGCAGCCGGCGGTGGTGGTCATCTCTTCCGTCAGAGGTGGTCGGCCCGAGGTCGGGTGTTCGGATCTCGGATCCGTCATCCGGCACCACCGCGAAGTCGGGGAGACGAGTTGCCGGTGAAAACCAAGTCGACGGCGGGCGATGGCGGCGTTCCACGTCGTTACCTTGATGAAGGCATCGTCATGTGACTACCGCCGACCCACTCAGATTGTTCGGGAAACCCTAGGATCCGGTGTTCCGCATCGGACGATGGCAACCGCGGTGTCGTTTCTCTCTTGGGAGCATCGTTTTGTGGAGCAGCGTTGAAAGTCAGAGGCAGGAGGTGGAGCGGCTTCGTCTTGCACGGTGCTTCGGTGGAGATGTCAACTCATGCCTGACCGACAGGTGCTACGCTTGGTCATGCCTGGTCGGCAGGTGCTACGCACGACAGATCCTCCAAGGGCTTCAAGTTGTGTCGGCTAGTGATACTTGGCAGCATGGCGCTGAGGTGTATCAGTGCCCGCGACGTGTTCAAATTGTTTGCTACAGGAGGAGGTGCCGTTGGGCGCCGTGGTGGCGTCGACGATAGCTGGACCGAGCAAGGTTGATGCATCGCTGATTCACGAAGATGGAGCGGTGGCAGTTGGCGGCGGCGGCCTCTGAGAGCACGTCGGACCAGTGTGTGCCCCAGGCCCGGCAAGTGGCTAGATTGGAATCTCAGGTCTTAGATGTTAGGCTTGGCTGTGATGTATGTTTGGTATTAGGCCCAGTCTATTTGCGCCCCTTCATCAACTGGATAGGTGTAGCGACAGTTTGTTGCTTAGACGACGGCTTTAGTCTTACTGTTGTATGACTTTGTAAGGTCTTGTGAGAATAATTAATAAAGTGGCCGTATGCATCGTCCAGATGCAGAGGCCGGGCCGGAAGTCATCCTCCTTTTTTAAAAAAAACTGTGTACCTCGACGGTGTAAGAACTTGTTTGTGCACATCTACATCGGTCCTCAAACTCTGGAACTGGGTACCAGAAGTCCAAAATCTTTGTAAAGGGTTCCTACGATTGTAATTATTCCTTTCGTAAACTAATATAAGAGCGTTTAGAATATTAAAATAATGATCTAAATGCTTTTATATTAGTTTATAGAGGGAGTACTAATTATACTGTCTGGAAAAGGCTTCAGTGTAAAATACGGCTTTAAGGTGGAGTCTATGGTGTATAGTTGGGGGGGGGGGGGGGCTAGTCAGACCAAGTGGTTCCGTCCCAGGCACTAACGAGATTGGTTTCATCTTGGAGTACCTTCGGACCCAACCGTGATCTAGTTTATTTATTTGGTGTAAGATTCACGAACTAGTTAGTATTATACATTTCTTTGAGATCAGACATGTAAATTGTACTTCCCACCGCTCCGACTTAATAAAATATTGGGTCCTTCTGGACCCTTTCTGTGTTAAAAAATAGACCGATTTCTTTTCTTTTCACCCCCACCGTTTCTTTGTGTTGTTTACATTCAGGTCCACTCTCCTTTGCAACACCTCCTCCCTCCCCTATCAGGACACTGCAAAATTCGAGTTTGCTGAATGCCGGACAAAATTGACTCGGTAATAAGCCGACACTAGGCAAAATCATGGATTCCAATATTGTCTGCCATGTGGGTTGTGAACTTGTCATGGAAGGAAGGAGATGCATGGCGACGAGAGCAAGAACAAGGCAGGGTTTTTTTTAAGATCTGGAGAACAAGGTAGTATTTGTGGTAGAATAAACGTCGGAGTAATTAACACGTGAGGCACATCATTTACATAACCATACTTTCTTTTGTCGCTCCGCAACAACACATGGTGTTTAGCCAGTAATTAATACTAGCATCGAAACAATGACAAATACTACAGTACATAAACCCGAGAAAACATCAAGTACGTGAACGGCGGCTTATTTAGTTAGATTAGCAGCGACTCGATCCACCGCCAAGAGTACGTAGCATCTCACACACCATACGCTGCATCTGGTGAGTGAGGTGCACACAGGTCTCCCCTCCCTGGCCGAAGCTCAGACGTCGGACCAGGTGACCTTGAACTCTCCAATCGACTCCTTGAGCCCCAGCGCCTTCCACACCGCCGGCGACCCGTCCACGGCGTTGTTCGGGCACGGGGGCTCGAAGTTGTGCTCTGCGTCGCACCCGTTCACCGAGTCACACTCGTCCACCACCTTGGCCAGCACCGACCGCCCGTTCCCGTTGATGCGGATCATCTTGTTGCACCTGCGCGTGCCGTCCAGGCGCAGCCACCCCGAGGACAACGCCACCACCCGCGCGCTGTCCGGGTGGAACTTGTTGTCGCAGAAGGACTTGCCTCCCCCGTCTCCTCCGGCCGCGAAGCTGTTCAGCGTCAGGATCGCCGGCGTCTCCGCCGACACGGGGGGCGAGCACTTGAACTGCGGGTAGCGGTGGCCGGAGACGCAGCAGTCGGAGCCGTGCTCCGGGTTACACTTCCCCGCCTTGCCGTGGAGGAAGCCGCTGATGTGGCATTTACCGCCGCCCCCGCCGGCGCCGGGCCGCTTTGCATGCTTGTGCGTGAGGCTGATGGCCCCGGAGACGCCATGGACGTGGAGGAGAAGCGACAGGACCTGCAAGAGAGCAAGCACGGCCAGCAGCTTCCCGTTAGCCATGTTTGTCAGTTGCCTTCAACCTATACGTCTATGTGCAAGTATGCGTTGATCAACCCCCTTTATATAGAGCCCAAGGAACAGCAACTGCTATGCATGTTGTTTTCACCGGGCATGTTAATTCAGTCCGATTTCTTCGGTTTCGCAACCCCCAGCTGGTTGCTTGGTGTTGCGCCTGTAAATTTGGGCGATTAAAAGGCCGCGTGTCCATCACAATTTTGTTTGCGAGCCAGCCGCCAGCCACCAACTTTTTTTTTGCCGGAGAAGGCTAAAATATTTTGTTACCCACAACTCCACAAGGGTGCAGACATTTCTCAATATCCGAGTGAGTGAGATTCCAAGGTATATGCAGTTAACTAAGTTGAGACTATTTGTACCTAGTGTTGTCGTTCCCTAGCTAAGTTGAGACTATTTGTACCAGGTGTTGTCGTTTCCTACTTTCTTGTATCTGGATGGAATGTATGTTCACACTAATTTGTGGCGTTCCCCGAGTTCTCTGTAACTCCTCCGCGAATGCTATTTCTCGCCTGGTGCGAGTCGTAATACATCTCGCGTACGGGCCTGTGATACTGGGCTGGCCCAATACTGTTGCTACACGTGAGTTACTTTCTGTTTTTTTACGAAAAGTAAAAAGAAAAACGAAGATGCTAAAATCATACGAGACTCTAGCATGTGGAGATAAATTAAATTGAAGAATATTCTACCAAAGACAAATAACTGCTGCATTTCTAGCCACAAATGTAAACCACACAACAATTCTAGCCACTCAAATGCACAGATCGCCCTTCTACTTTATACTCTACATTTATCTAAGACTTATTTTTATCAATTCTGCTAACTCTCAGTTGACTTAGACTTCGTTATGTTTGAGTCGATGCTATATTCCATTGATCTTGCATGGAGATTCGTACTTTTTTTTCTTTTTTTTTAAACAAGGCAAATGATTTGCCATTTTCATTGAATAAGAAGGAGTATTAGAGGTCTTGGCCAAAGGCCAAATACAACATATCACTCTCGCGGCATGATATTACACAAATGTTTCGCACCGGCCAGACACCATAGCGCCGCCTCGTCTTTGATTCTAGCAACTAAAACCCCAACAGGCACTGCGACATTACGAAATACCCTAGCATTCCGCTCTTTCCAGATTTCCCACGAGACAAGCAGCATAAGGCAGGTAAGCGGTCGTCGAGATTGCGTCGTGTTGGAGGCGTTGGCGCTCCACCAATTCTTCACCGTGTCAACCATGGCCCAGTTATGCGGGTAAATGTCATGAAGGCCAAGCCACACTTTAATCATGTTCCATACTCTAACCGTGTAGCGGCATTTGAAAAGCAAATGAGCCGCCGATTCCTGAACTTGCTTACACAGGGGCACATGTTGCAATTAGGACACCCTTGCTTCTGAAGCCGGTTTGCCGTCCAGATTCTATTGTTGATGACTAGCCAAGCGAAAAACTTGCATTTGGGGGGGGGGGGGGGGGGCAATTTTTCCAAACAATTTGATGCAAGTCCGGGTCAACTAAACCGAGAAACTACGCACTGTAAGCCGTTGCTGCAGAATAGTGACCATCCTTGGTGAGCTTCCAAATGATGGAGTCAGGCATGCCAGGTATTAGCTGAACATGAGATAGCTTCTCCCATAGGTTGACGAACTCATGAAGATGCTCAACCGTCATGCCCTGAGAGGTCTTCACCTGAGACACCCAAAAATTGTTGAGGAGCGCTTTCTGGAGCGAGCAATTCCTTCTTTGTGACAGATCAAAAAAAATTGGTGCAATGTCCTTGGGTCGCAAACCATCAAGCCAAACAGACTCTCAAAAAATGGCACATGTACCACCGCCCACGACGACTTTTGTGGAGGCCGCAAAGATGTCTCTATCCTACCGGTCGCATGGCGTCCCTAATCCCACCCAAGGCTTGATCGGAGTAAGCCACTCACCCCAGAGCCAACGAATGCGCAGTGCGGATGCAAACTTTTACAGATTGAGAATGCCAAGGCCACCATGAAGTTTTGACTTGCACACTTGCTCCCAATTAATCTTGCATTTTCCTCCAGTGACTCTGTCACATCCAGCCCACAAGAATGCCCGTCGGAGAGCATCAATCTTGCTCATCACCTCAACTGGGAGGTTTTCAGCGCCGATGAAATCGGTTCCATTTTTTTTGTACTTGCAACCGCCCCAACCCGAGCGCAATCGCAACTCAGCACACCCAAGCGCAATTTGCAAGACATACAACATGACCGCAATCGGAGGTCGGGCGGAGGGTTGTCGGCGTCGATGAAATCGGTTTCTATTTTATTTTTATTAGGGTTTTTTTGTTGTTGTAGTTGCAACCGCCCCAATCCGAGCGCAATCGCAACTCAGCACACCCAAGCACAACCGGGCGTCAGGGAGGAGGGCTGTCGGCGCCGATGAAATCGGTTCCATTTTTTTGTACTTGCAACGGCCCCAACCCGAGCTCAATCGCAACTCAGCACACCCAAGCGTGATTGCAAGACATATAACATGACCGCAACGGGGGGTCGGGCGGAGGGTTGTCGGCGTCGATGAAATTGGTTTCCATTTTCTTCTTGTTAGGTTTTTTGTTGTTGTAGTTGCAACTGCCCCAACCACAGCGCAATCGCAACTCGGCACACCCAAGCGCAACCGGGGGTCGGGGCGGAGGCCTGTCGGCATCGGTTCCATTTTTTTGTACTTGCAACCACCCCAACCGGAGCGCAGTCGCAACTCAGCACACCCAAGCGCAATTTGCAAGACATATAACATGACCGCAACCGGGGGTCAGGCTGAGGGTTGTCGGCATCGATGAAATCGGTTTCCATTTTATTTTTGTTAGGGTTTTTTGTTCTTGTAGTTGCAACCGCCCAACCCAAGCGCAATCGCAACTCGCACACCCAAGCGCAACGGGGGTTAGGGCGGAGGGCTGTCGGCGCCGATGTAATCGGTTCCATTTTTTATACTTGCAACCACCCCAACCCGAGCGCAATTGCAACTCAGCACACACAAGCGCAATTTGCAAGACATATAACATGACCGCAACCGGGGGTCGGGCGGAGGGCTATCGGTGTCGACGAAATCGGTTTCCATTTTCTTTTTGTTAGGGTTTTTTGTTGTTGTAGTTGCAACCGCCTCAACCCGAGCGCAATCGCAACTCTGCACACCCAAGCGCAACCGGGGGTCGGGGCGGAGGGCTATCGACGCCGATGAAATCAGTTCCATTTTTTTGTACTTGCAACCGCCCAACGCGAGCGCAATCGCAACTCAGCACACGCAAGCGCAATTGCAAGACATATAACATGACCGCAACCGGGGGTCGGGTGGAGGGCTGTCGGCATTGATGAAATTGGTTTCCATTTTTTGTTAGGTTTTTTGTTGTTGTAGTTGCAACCGCCCCAACCCGAGCGCAATCACAACTCAGCACACCCAAGCACAACCGAGGGTCGGGGCGGAGGGCTGTCGGCGCCGATGAAATCCGTTCCATTTTTTTTCGTACTTGCAACCGCCCCAACCCGAGCGCAATCGCAACTCGACACACCCAAGCGCAATTGCAAGACATATAACATGACCGCAACCGGGGGTCGGGCGGAGAGCTATCGGCATCGATGAAATCGCTTTCCATTTTCTGTTTGTTAGGTTTTGTTGTTGTTAGAAGGTAACCGCCCAAACCCAGCAAGTAATCAAGAACTCAGCACATCCAAGCGCAACCGGGGGTCTGGGTTGGAAGGAAAGTTGTCGGGGCCAGTTGCATGTGTTGGGAAATGTTGCACATAAAACAAAAACAATTCTACGCACATGCAAGAACTATCGAGGAGATGCATAGGAACGAGAGGTTTATGTGTTCTATCATTTTTTTCTTTTTTGCAAATATGTTTTGCTTTTTTCCTCTTATTTTCTAACACAGTTTTCACCTTTTTTCCTTTTTGTTGTATTTGCTGATATCACATAGAAATCCCGAAGAAAATTGTTCAACAATTGAACTTGGCTCCAGAAGGGGTTGTTGATATCACATATGTTTTGTTTTGCTTTCTGTTTTTGTTTTGTAATTTTGTAATTGCCCTAGTTGCAAGTCCACCATCAACTCGCAACTGTGGGTGCATGCATGCCACTTGCAAGTAGAACATCGACTCACAACTATGGTTGTTTACTCGATGCCACTTGAAACTCAACCATCAACTTGCAACTCGGCCTTTTGTTGTTCTTGCAATTGCCCTAGTTCCAAGTCAACCATCGACTCGCAACTCTGGGGGCCCGCATGCCACTTGCAAATTGGTCCTCGACTCGCAACTGGTCTATTTTTTGTATGTAGTTTTTGCAATTGCCCTAGTTCCGAGTCAACCATCGACTCACAACTCTAGGGGGCCTGCATCCCACTTGCAAATAGACCCTCGACTCGCAACTGGTTTATTCTTTTTTGTAGTTTTGTAATTGCCCTAGTTGCAAGTCCACCATCGACTTGCAACTGGTCTGTTTTTTTCTAGTTATGTAATTGCCCTAGTTGCAAGTCCAACATCGACTCGCAACTGTGGGTGCCCGCATGCCACTTGCAAGTAGACCATCGACTTGCAACTAGGGTTGTTTACTCGATGCCACTTGCTACTCGACCAACAACTTGCAACTCGGCTTTTTTGTTGTTGTTTGCAATTGCCCTAGTTGCAAGTCAACCATCGACTCGCAACTATGGGGGCCCGCATGCCACTTGCAAATAGACCCTCGACTCACAACTGGTCTTATGTTTTACTTTTCTAAATTGCCCTAGTTACAAGTCCACAATCGAGTCACAATTTGTGGGTGCCCCGCATGCCACTTGCATGTAGACCATCGACTCACGACTGGTCTGTTTTTTTCTTGTTGTTAGGTCTTTTTGTTGTAGTTGCGACTGCTGCAACCACAACTACGGAACATATAATGTGACCGCAACCAGAGGTCGAGGGATAGTTGTCGGCACCGATGAAATCGGTTCCAATTTTTTTGTTAGGTCTTTTTGTTGTAGTTGCAACCGCTCCAACCCGGAGCAATTTGCAACTCAGCACACCCTAGTGCAACTGCAGGGCATACAATGCAACCGCAACTAGGGGTTGGGGGAAGGGTTGTCGACGTCGATGGAATACAAGCAACTATGGGGCCCGCATGTCACTTGCAAGTGGATCATCGACTTGCAAATTTGGGTGGTTACTCGATGTCACTTGCAACTCAACCCTGGACTTGAAACTAGCCAATTTTTGTGTGCTGCTTTGTAGTAGCATGTCCACAATCATCTCGCAACTACGAGGGCCCGTATGCTAGTTGCTAGTAGACCATCGACTCGCAACTAGTCTTTTGTGTTGTTGTTTATTGTTGTTTTTGTTCTTGTTCTTGGTAGTTGTTGTTATTGTTGTTGTGTTGGTTGTTGGGGGTGTTTACTCGATACCACTTGCAGCTCGACCGTCTACTAGCAAATGATCTACTTGCAAATAGACCCTCGACTTGAAATTGGTCTATTTTTTACTTTTGTAATTGTCCTACTTGCAAGTCCATCATCGAATCGCAACTGTGGGTGCCCGCATGCCAGTTGCAAGTAGACCATCGACTCGCAACTAGGGTCGTTTTACTCGATGCCACTTGCAACTAGAACATGGACTTGCAACTGGTTTGTTTTCTGTATGTAGTTTTTGCAATTGCCCTAATTGCAAGTCCATCATTGACTCGCAACTGTGGAGGGCCCGCATGCCAATTACAAATAGACCCTCGACTCGCAATTGGTCTGTTGTTTTTTGTAGTTTTATAATTGCCCTAGTTGCAAGTCCACCATCGACTCGCAACTGTGGGTGTCCTCATGCCACTTGCAAGTAGACCATCGACTCACAACTAGGGTTGTTTACTCGATGCCAATTGCAACTCGACCATCAACTTGCAACTCGGCTTTTTTGTTGTTGTTTGCAATTGCCCTAGTTGCAAGTCCACCATCGACTCGCAACTGTGGGGGCCCGCATGCCACTTGCAAATGGACCCTCCACTCGCAACTGGTCTGTTTTTGTTTTGTAGTTTTTTAATTGCCCTAGTTGCAAGTCCACCATTGACTCGCAACTGTGGGTGCCCGCATGCCACTTGCAAGTAGAACATCGACTCGCAACTAGGGTTATTTACTCGATGCCACTTGCAACTCGACCATCAACTTGCAACTCAGCTTTTTGTATGTAGTTTTTGCAATTGCCCTAGTTGCAAGTCTACCATTGACTCGCAACTGTGGGGGCCCGCATGCCACTTGCAAATAGACCCTTGACTCGCAACTGGCCTGTTTTTTGTATGTACTTTTTGCAATTGCCCTAGTTGCAATTCCACCATCGACTCACAATTGTGGGGGGCCTACATCCCACTTGCAAATACGACTCGCAACTGGTCTGTTTTGTTTTGTAGTTTTATAATTGCCCTAGTTGCAAGTCCAAATCGACTTGCAATCGTGGTGTTCTGCATGCCACTTGCAAGTAGGCCATCGGCTCGCAACTAGGGTTGTTTACTCGATGCCTCTTGCAACTCGGCTTATTTTGTAGTTTGTTTTTGCCCTAGTTGCAAGTCCACCATCGACTCACAAATATGGGTGCCCGCATGCCACTTGCAACTCTACCATCGACTTGCAAACTCATTTTTTGTAGTTTGAAATTGCCCTAGTTGCAAGTCCACCATTGACTAACAACTTGTTTATTTTTTGTCTGTACTTTTGTAATTGCCCTAATTGCAAGTCCACCATTGACTCGCAACTAGTCTGTTTTTTGTCCGTACTTTTGTAATTGCCCTAGTTGCAACTCCACCATTGACTCGCTACTGTGGGGGCCCGCATGCCACTTCTAAATATACCATCGACTTGCAACTAGGTCTTTCTGGTTTGATGCCACTTGAAAGTCGACATTCCCCCTGCAACTAGTTCATTTGTTTTTTCATGCCACTTGCAAGTGGACACTCGACTTGCAACTGGTTTTTTAATTATTTTGATGCCCACTTGCATGTGGACATTCGGCTTGCAACATTTTTTTGTTGATTCCAGTTCAATTCAATGGTCAACTTTGCAACTGGGTTTTCTTGTTTCATGCCTCTTGCCGGTCGAGGGTCGATTAGAAACTGTGGGATCATATTTTGTTTGTTTGTTGCCACTTGCAAGTAAAGTGTCATTATTTGCATTTTTTGTGTTTTGTGATCTTACGGAGTTCACCATTGTTCTTTTTGACTTGCAACTATGATTCTTTGTGTTCATGCCTCTTTTTTTGCAAGTCCAACCTTTTTTGATTCGATAGTTTATATTTCACAACCACTTTTTCCGTATCTTTTTGAAGCTAAATTTTTGCAACCAAGCGCCAACTAACTTGAGAGCCCCTAGTTGTTAATGTTTAGTGAACACACAACTATATTTTTTCCTTTTTTCGTCTCTTTTTTTGTTGATTTTTGTTGTAGGCGCACTAGTGTTTTTTAGTGACCTTTTTTTAATCTCAATTTTTTTACAAGGACAGACCCCCAAAATGCTTTCTCTATGTGTTTTTAGACTAAACACAGTGTTCTGTAATAAACTGCCATTTTTAAACTTTTTTAGGAGGGTTTTCTGCAAGACCTCCACAGCAACAATGGCTCTCCGATGTATATCCAGACAGACACATTTATTTTTGCATTTATTTTGTCTCCCATTTGCATTGTTTGAATCGGTGGCGCAGAGGAGGAGGAGGAGACGGGGACGACAAGCTCGAAGCCTTTGGCGAACGAGATGGCCATGGACGAGCCTCCCGCTCCGCACCTCTGCTCGACGCACAAGGCATCCGATTTGGAGACGGCGAGGCAAATACATTTTAAACATTTTTAATACATAATACATAATGAATGTTGTTTAATGATATTATACATTTTCAAATGCATCTTTATATTTTTAAGACATGATAGGATTTTTTTTATATGTGAGAACACTTTTTGTGAAATATCATAACAAATGTAAAATATATATATATATATATATATATTTCATTTTTTCTACAAGGAGCATGAAAAATAGAAAAACTTAAACAGGAAAAATAAAAAAAACTTCAACATTTTCTATAAAAAGCATAAAAACCAAACAGAAAACCGGTAGAGAACTGCACATTAGAAAAATTATACAAAGGACAAACTTAGGCCGGACGTTTCTTGTGGCAACGCTGCTGCTGGCAAAAAAACAATCCCAGCCAAGCACAAATTGTACTAAAAAAGAAGAAAACCAAGGTAGAAGCAACTGGATCGTGCGATGCAATTTTTTTGGGCTTCTCTGCGCGTGCGTGTACAACAGACATCCAAAACTGGTAAGCAACAACCAAAAACTGACGGGTCAAACCGGAAAACAACAACTAAAACCAGCCCAAACTAAAAACTGGCCCAGTGGACGAAACAAGTCAAAGGGGGGGGCTCAACCGGGCTGCAACAACAGAGGACGTCATGTGAATGAGATCATACTTATGTCTCAGCTAGATGAGTTCTAGGTGCTCCCTTAAATTAAAATACTCTGAGAGCTCGGGAGCCAGCGATCCCACTGCACCTATTCCTCAATTTTGCCATCCAAGTGGGCCGTAATCTGTAACTTATCAAGTTTAGCTTAGCCTCTCCCCGTATCTATCTATGGCCGGCAGTGGAAAAAAAATTGACCAGCTCACCTCGGGCAGTCAGACACAAACACTTGATCATGCTCACTCAGTTTCGAGGCAAGGCATGGGCCATTTGCTTCAGAAGAAAAAGAGAGGCATGGGCCATTTTCTTTGTTTACTTCCTTGGATGCGGCTCGACACGAAGCTCCCTGCATCATCAGCAGTGACGCCATTCTCCTCTGCTTCTTTTTCTTCAAGCAAAGGAAACCCTTTCTCTGATCTCATCTCATCGACGCTCCCTCTTGCTAAGGCCGCAGGCATATTTATTTATATATATACATACACACACACTCTACCAGGCATCCTCGATTTGCTCAACGGTCAACCCCTTCCCAGTGCCATCCCATCACTCCATAGTCAGTCCGTCAGTCAGCCAGTCCCATCACTCCATAAGCCATGGTAAACATGGTGGATCAGCAGGACGCCGCCGAGGACATCGTCATCGCCGGCGCCGGCGTGGCCGGCCTCGCCGTCGCCCTGGGGCTCCACAGGTAAAGCAGAGCCTCGTCCTCCAGCCTGTACATACATATGTCTGCAGCTCTGCATCCTTTCCTGATGTGCTCAGACGGGGATGAACCGCAGGAAGGGCGTTCGGTGCGTGGTGCTGGAGTCGTCGCCGGTGCTCCGGACTTCCGGATTCGCGATCGCCGCATGGACGAACGCCTTCCGCGCACTTGATGCCCTTGGGGTAGGCGACACCATTAGGAATAAACACCTGCAGATTCAGGGGTACGGTCATACTTCTAATCACTCGACTTCCCGTCAATTTTTAGTCGTTGGATTTAATTAATTATGTAGATGTTTTCATTCCCTATTGGTAGGGCGTGTGTCATGTCTTCGACAACAGGGCAAGTAGCCCGAGAGGTAGATCTCCGGGTGCAAGGAAAATGGTGAGACACGATTCCATAATCTCTAATCTGAATTGCAGACTTGGTTCGAGCTACTCTGTTCTTCGTGAAGTAATCCTTGACGATGCAGGGGACCCCATGAAGCCCGGTGCGTGCAGCGTAACGTGCTGCTCCAGGCCTTGGAAGAAGAGCTGCCGCCCGGCACCATCCGCTACTCCTCCAAGGTCGTCTCCATCGACGACCAAGACGATGCCAAGGTCCTCCATCTCGCCGACGGCTCAATTCTCAGAGCGAAGGTACTGATCGGCTGTGATGGGATCAACTCGGTGGTGGCGAAATGGCTGGGGCTCGCCAAGCCATCCGACTCGGGGCGCAGGGCCACGCGGGGCCACGCCAAGTACCCCGATGGCCATGGCTTCGAGCCCAAGATGCTGCAGTTCAGCGGCCAGGGCTTCCGCGCGGGCTTGGTCCCCTGCAACCGCACCGACGTCTACTGGTTCTTCACATGGTCTCCTTCTCCTACTCCGGACGGTAAGGATGACGCCGAGCAGAACCCGGCGGAGATGAAGCAGTTCGTGCTGGCCAAGCTCAGAAGCATCAAGGCCCCCGCCGACGTGCTGGGAGCTGTTGAGAGGAGCGAGATGAACGACGTCCTCGTGGCGCCCCTGCGGTACCGTCCCCCGCTGTCGCTCCTGTCCGCGAGCATCAGCAAGGGGAACGTGTGCGTCGCCGGCGACGCGCTTCACCCGACGACGCCGGACCTGGCACAGGGCGCGTGCGTCGCGCTAGAAGACGCTGTCGTCCTCGCGCGGTGCCTCGGCGACGCCATCGTCGGAAAGGAACGGGAGTCGGTCGAGGCGGCTCTGCGCCGGTACGCCGGGATCCGGCGGTGGAGGAGCGCGCAGGTGATCGCCGCGTCTTATATGGTGGGGCTGGTGCAGCAGAGCGATCACGCCGTGGTGAGGTTTGCGCGGGACAGGCTGCTGTCCGGGATGCTCGCCAAAGGGCTGCTGATGATGTCGGACTACGACTGCGGCACACTGTGAACTGTGAGGTCTCTCGAGAGAGTTGGAGCTGCTGTCAGAGCTGTGACTTGTGACTCCGTGTCAACCTGCCACTTAATGCACTCCCTCCATTTACTTATACAAGACCACTATTGAATATACGGGTTTTTTGGCGTGGGGAAAGAAGTTTTATTCCAAATTGAGAGAGTTACAGTCGAAAGACAGAAGATCCTTGATATATGGCGGTCCAAGATGCATGCACACTGCCATGGTACACTCAATACGACTATAATTTGCCAGACGGTCGGCAACTCTATTATGATCCCTAGTCAACTTATGAGGAATAAACTCCCTCTCACACATCAACTCCTTAAATTCAGCCACGAGATGACCATATGCCGAACGAACTAGTCCCTGATAGACAGGATAAAGCCTCACTTGAGTCAGATTGGACAATGAATGGAAGACTGAAATATTGTATAGCAAGCGCCATCCCTTGTATAATTGCATATATCTTCGCTTCCAATGCTTCGTTACAATTGAAAAGAAACTGATATGCTGAAAAAGAACTGAACCATTATGTCGTCGAAGAATCATCCCTACCGCTGCCATGCCGAATTCCACCAAAAAAGCCCCATCCATTGAAAGAGCAACGTAATCAGTGGTCGGGGGTGGCCAAGGCTTAGGAACATGAGTAATCCTCACTTCTGGTATGGCCGAGTCAGTAACCGGCATTTTACCCTTGATAGTTTCCGTTGTACTGTACTTGCATGCATCTTCAATAGACTTCATATAACTGTCCAAATAATCCACCGTAGAGGTCAGTGGGGGAACCTCTTTATCATGAGTAACATCATTCTGTAATTGCCAAATACGCCAAATAAATATAAGAACTCTATCGCGCTCAGCTTCATTGCAATTTAGCAGCAATTCCTTGCCACTATTAATAAGGAGCCGGTCTGGTGGAAGCGACCAGACTTGTCTCATGGCCTCCCATATGCTACGATGCATGGTAGCTGTCCTCATCAACAGTGCCGCAAAGTGGACACGTCCCACGCGTCTTCAGATGCCGGTATTGCATGCAAGCAGCAGTAGCCAGTGCTCCAGTTGCCGGACGCCATGCCTGTTATTTTTGTGGTGATCCAAATTCCTAGAAGAAATAAAGATAAAGGCAACTTCGGCCCGAGCGAAGCGAGGCCCGTCGCCGGGAGGCTTGGGCTTGGTTAGTAGATACATGGCTAACCCTGGTAAAGAACATTGGAAAGCTGTTCAGTGGATTTTCAGGTACCTACGTGGCACATCCAATGCTTGCTTGAAGTTTGGCAAGACTGATGAGGGACTCGTTGGCTATGTGGATTCAGATTTTGCTGCCGATTTGGATAAGAGGAGGTCCCTCACAGGCTATGTGTTCACGGTAGGTGGTTGTGCTTTGTGAGTTGGAGGGCGACGTTGCAGCCGCTTGTTGCCCTATCTACCATCAAGCAGAATATATGGCCATTCTTTGAAGCATGCAAAGAGTCTGTTTATTGAAAGGTTTGTTTGTCGAGCTTTGTGGAGGTGATACTTGCATTAACCTGTTTTGTGATAGTCGAGTGCCATTTACCTTACTAAGGATCGGATGTTCCATGAGAGAACAAAGCACATTGACGTCAAATACCATTATGTGCGTGATGTTGTTGCACAAGGTAAGCTGAAGGTATGCAAAATCAGCACTCATGATAATCCCGCCGATATGATGACAAAGCTGCCTCGTTACTAAGTTTGAGCTTTGCTCGAACTTAGTTGGTATCACCGTTTCAGCCCAAGAGGCTATTTGGCGCCGAAAGTGTTTTCTTTGTTGTTTCAGGTGAAGGTTCTCGTTCATGCTACAAGAGGGAATTTGGCTCAAGGTGGAGTGTTATTTTGTGGTGATCCAAATTCCTAGAAGAAATAAAGATAAAGGCAACTTCGCCCGAGCGAAGCGAGGCCCGTCGCCGATACTGATACGAAGTTGTTACCGAGTTGGACTAGGGTTCACCTATTATAAATACCTCTTGTAAGCCGTAAGGGATATGTTGCATTGAGGAAATTCCGGCGTTTGTAACCTCACCCGATATAGTGAAGTCTTGTCGGGTCGGGCGCCCGTGGTTTTTCCCCGCAAGGGTTTTCCACGTTAAAATCTCGTGTCCTCGTTGGTTGATTTCTTGGTTCATCGTTGTTTCTTGCTATCGCATATAACAAGTGGTATCGAGCCTGGTTGCAGATTAGGGTTTTGCGATGGCATCGATGAAGTTTGATCTACCGATGCTTTGGACTACAAGACGAGATTCTCGCCGTGGCAAGTGAAGATGAGGCGTTTCGCCCAAGCTTCGGATCTGGATGAGGCGCTAGATGCGTTTCGGTGAAAAGGCACCGAGCACGTGGATCGCCGAGGAGAAGCGCAAAGATCGTAAGGCTTTCTCTTTGATTCAACTTCATCTTTCTAATGATATCTTGCAAGAGGTGCCGGCAGAGAAATCCGCCGCTACCGTGGCTCAAGCCGGAGTCGATCTCAGATGTCTAAAGATCTTACCAAGAAGATGCACGTGAAGATGAAGTTGTTCATGCACAAACTCCGTGAGGGTGGTTCCGTGATGAACCACATATCGGTCTTCGTGGAGATCGTTGCCGACCTAGTGTCGATGGAGGTAAAATATGAGGATGAGGATCTAGCTCTTCCGCCGCTAGTTTCATTACCTAGTTCTTTTACAAATCTGCGAGATACCATATTATACAGCCGTGATACACTAACCCTTGCGGAAGTATATGAGGCTCTCCAAACCAGGGAAAAGATGAAAGGTATGGTGCAGTCTAACGCATCGTCATCCAAGGGCGAAGCGTTGCCAGGTGTTCGTGGCGTAGACTGAGCAAAAGAACTATAACAACTACAACCGTGATAAGAGCAAGGACGGTCGAGGCCGTTCAAGTCTAGAGGCAAAGATAAGTTCTGCAGGTATTGTAAGAAAACTAATCATACCATTGATGATTGCCGGAAGTTGCGTAACAAGGAGAAAAGAAACAGTACGTATAAACCGAAAAATAAAACTGAAAGTGATGGTAACGCCTGCTGTACCGGTGGTGAAAGTTCGATTCGGCGATGCTCTTGTTGTTCTTGCTGGTTGTGTTGTTGGTCGTGATGAATGGATTCTTGATTACGCATGCTCGTTTCATATTTGCAATCGACAGAGATTGGTTTAGTTCATATGAGCTTTGTGCAGAGTGGAGATGTCGTGGCGTATGGGAGATGATAACCCACGTGAGATTGTGGGCGAGGCTCCGCTCAATCAAGACGCATGATGGTATGATCCGCACTTTGACGGACGTGAGGCACATCCCAACCATGGCCGTAAATCTGATTTCCCTTAGCACACTTGATGTTGAGGGGTATAAGCACATCGGCTCAAACCGTGTGATGAAGGTATCAAAAGGTTCCCTTATTTACATGGTTGGTGATATGAATTCTGCTAAGTTATATGTCCTTAGAGGTAGTACTTTACATGGTTCTGCTGTCGCTGCTACTATTTACGATAATGAACCAAGTATGACTAACCTGTGGCATATGCGTCTTGGACATATGAGTGAACTTGGTATGGCAGAATTGATGAAGAGGAACTCTTTGCATGGCTGCACCATGAGTAAGACACCGCTCTGTGAGCATTGCGTGTTTGGTAAGCACAAGAGAGTAAAATTCCTACTTCTAAACATACCACAAAAGGTATACTTGATTATGTGCATGCTGATTTATGGGGGCCGCCACGTAAGCCCTCACATGTCGGTTCTCGCTACATGCTCACTATTATTGATGATTACTCTAGAAAAGTGTGGCCATATTTTACGAAAAGTAAAGATGAAACTTTTGCTGCTTTTAGAGGATGGAAAATTATGATAGAGAAGCAAACTGAAAGGAAGGTTAAATTGCTTCAGATCGACAATGGTGGTGAATTTCGTTCGCATGAGTTTGATGACTTCGCAGGGAAGAAGGCATCGTGAGGCACCACACCATCCCATACACTCCGCAGCAGAATGGTGTAGCTGAGCGCATGAATAGAACCATCATCTCGAGAGCTCGCTGCATGATATCAAACGCTGTTTGAACAAGCTGCTTTTGGGCTGAAGCAGCCTCCACCGCCGCTACTTGATTAACGTGTCACCTTCTATTCCGCTTGATAAGAAAACTCCCATTGAGGTATGGTCGGGTAAACCTGCTGATTATTCAGAGTTGAGAGTTTTTGGTTGCATCGCTTATGCTCATGTTGATAATGGAAAGCTAGAACCTAGAGCCATTAAGTGTATGTTTGTTGGATATGGTTACGAGTAAAGGGATATAAGTTATGGAATCTCGACATCGGAAAGTTTTTCATGAGCGTAAGTGTTGTTTTCAATGAACCTGTTATGTTTAATGACGGTTTGCCTACCGATGTTTCGCTACCGTTAGTTACGATGATGAGCAGGAGGAAATTAGCGTGCGGTGTGGAGCACGTTGATAATAAAGAAAATGAAACTGAAATCAAACTGAAAATATTGTTGATGATACTTGTTCAGCACTCACCCATTGTCTTGCAGCCACAAAATCAGTCCATTGCTGCTCGACGATTTCAGAGGAATTGTGGACCTCGTCCCACGTTTAATTGAGGAGTGTGATATTGTTCACTATGCTTTTAATTGTGCTTTGAACAGTGGAGAACAACAATGAGCCATCCAATTAATCAAGCGGTTGGTTACGGTGATCGCGAGAAGTGGGTCTCCGCTATGCAAGAGGAGATGCAATCACTTGAGAAAAATGGTACGTGGGATGTTGTTCGCTTGCCTAAGAAAAAGAAGACCGCTCGTTGTAAGTGGATCTTCAAGAGAAAGGAGGGTTTATCTCCTAGTGATCCTCCAAGTTATAAGGCAAGGTTAGTTGCAAAAGGTTTCAGTCAAATGCCATGTGTTGATTACAATGATGTTTTCTCTCCGGTTGTGAAGCATAGCTCTATTCGTACTTTCTTTGGTATTGTTGCTATGCATGATCTTGAGCTTGAGCAGTTAGATGTGAAGACTGCATTTTTACATGGAGAGTTGGAGGAGGAGATATACATGGACCAGCGGAAGGGTTCATAGTGCCCGGTAAAGAGGGCTTTGTGTGTAAGTTGAAAAGGTCCTTATATGGTTTGAAACAATCTCCTCGTCAATGGTATAAAAGGTTTGATTCATTTATGTTGTCACATGGCTTTAAGAGGTCTGAATTTGATAGCTGTGTGTACATTAAGTTTGTCGATGGATCACCTATATACTTGCTGCTATATGTTGATGACATGTTGATTGCTGCCAAAGGCAAGAAAGAAATCACTACATTGAAGAAATTGTTGAGTAGTGAGTTTGAGATGAAGGATCTTGGTGCTGCTAAGAAAATACTTGGTATGGAGATTGCTAGAGATAGAAATTCTGGCTTGTTATTTCTTAGTCGTGAGAATTATATTAAGAAAGTTCTTCGTCGTTTTAACATGCATGATGCAAAGCCCGTTAGTACTCCCATTGCTCCTCATTTTAAATTGTCCGCTTTACAATGTGCTAGTAAGGATGAGGATTTTGAGTACATGTCTAGAGTGCCATATTCTAGTGCTTGTTGGTTCTTTGATGTATGCCATGGTTTGCTCTCGTCCTGATTTATCATATGCTATGAGCTTGGTTAGTAGATACATGGCTAACCCCGGTAAAGAACATTGGAAAGCTGTTCAAGGATTTTCAGTACCCACGTGGCACATCCAATGCTTGCTTGAAGTTTGGCAAGACCGATGAGGGACTCGTTGGCTATGTGGATTCAGATTTTGCCGATTTGGATAAGAGGAGGTCCCTCACAGGCTATGTGTTCACGGTAGGTGGTTGTCTTTGTGAGTTGGAGGCGACGTTGCAGCCGGTTGTTGCCCTATCTACCATCGAAGCAGAATATATGGCCATTCTTTGAAGCATGCAAAGAGTCTGCTTGGCTGAAAGGTTTGTTTGTCGAGCTTTGTGGAGGTGATACTTGCATTAACCTGTTTTGTGATAGTCGAGTGCCATTTACCTTACTAAGGATCGGATGTTCCATGAGAGAACAAAGCACATTGACGTCAAATACCATTATGTGCGTGATGTTGTTGCACAAGGTAAGTGAAGGTATGCAAAATCAGCACTCATGATAATCCCGCCGATATGATGACAAAGCCAGTTCCTCGTTACTAAGTTTGAGCTTTGCTCGAACTTAGTTGGTATCACCGCTCAGCCCAAGAGGCTATTTGGCGCCGAAAGTGTTTTCTTTGTTGTTTCAGGTGAAGGTTCTCGCTCATGCTACAAGAGGAATTTGGCTCAAGGTGGAGTGTTATTTTTGTGGTGATCCAAATTCCTAGAAGAAATAAAGATAAAGGCAACTTCGCCCGAGCGAAGCGAGGTTCACGCCGACACTGATACGAGTTGTTACCGAGTTGGACTAGGGTTCACCTATTATAAATACCTCTTGTAAGCCGTAAGGGATATGTTGCATTGAGGAAATTCCCGGCGTTTGTAACCTCACCCGATATAGTGAAGTCTTGTCGGGCGCGCTCGTGGTTTTTCCCGCAAGGGTTTTCCACGTTAAAATCTCGTGTCCCTGTTGGTTGATTTATTGGTTCATCGTTGTTTCTTGCTATCGCATATAACAATGCCGTATGTTTCATACACGGAGGCACAAAGGAGCGCCATATCAGATTCCACATAGAACGGTTCCCGTCGGGGTTAGCGCTGGACGCTCCACCGGCGAACTGCTCGTCATGATCTGCCGTCGCCAAGTGATACGCACTTCTCACAGAGAATCGGCCATGCTTGTTCGGATGCCATGCGAAAAAATCATAACGTTGTCTCGGTGAGGTACGTATTTTTAGAATTTCGTGTATGTCCATTGGCCAAAAGTGGTCATTCAAACGGTTTTTTTTTTTGGAAAAGGGGATTTACTCCAGCCTCTGCATCAGAACGATGCATACGGCTCATATTATTAAACGAATAATCCAGTAACAAAGTCTCGAAAGGTCGTAGTATAATCATCAACAAAAGCTCAAAAGAGGAAAAGCCCAAAGCCACAACCGGCTGGCAAAACAATAGGAGCACTACATGCCTAACCTATTACATGACCGCCATCCAAACCGGTTGAAAATAACCCGAGCTACCATCTCCCATCGGGTAGACGCAGTAATAAACGCTCCCTCGCCTCCGTCGGAGTGAGTAGCGACCACATACGGATGAACGCCGTGGCCCTGAAGACAACCTGCAAAAAGTGAAAGTTTGTTGACCGGTTAAAGACCAAGTCATTCCTGCAGTTCCATATTGCCCATAAAAGCGCACAAACGCCAACCCAAATGTGTCTTGCAATGTCAGAATCCACCCCATCAAGCCATGTTCCAAATAACATGCTAATAGAGGTGGGTTGATTAATATTAAACGCAATATGAACCGACCGCCACAGAATCTTAGCCAATGGACAATCGAGAAAGAGGTGTTTAATGTTTTCGTTATGATCACAAAAGCTACATCGAGACGAGCCCACCCAATTACGTTTTGCAAGGTTATCCTTAGTCAAAATGACATGTTTATGCACAAACCACATAAACACTTTGATACGCAAGGGTACCTTAACTTTCCAAACATGTAATGAGGTAGGAATGATGGAAGAGTTAATGGCATCCAGATACATTGAATTGACCGAGAACACACCGTTCTTAGTAAGTTTCAATGCGGTGATCCGGCTGTTGAGACAGCCGGACATCCATTAAACGTCGAACAAGATGGAGCCAGCCTCCCAACGATTTCCAACTAGTGTCCGTCTAAAACTGATATTGAGGGGAACGGATTGTAAAACATTAGCAACATAGGCTTCTACGTTGGACAATGTTATACAAAGAAGGATATTGAAGTGCAAGTGGGGTCTCCCCAAGCCACGTATCCTCCCAAAACCTCGCCGTGGTGCCATTCCCAACAATAAATTTAGTCCTGTTGAAAAAGAGTTGCTTAACTCTCATCAAACCCTTCCAAAAGGGAGAGTCGGAAGACCTCACATTCACCTGAGCCAAAGTTTTAGCAAAGAGATACTTATTGCAAAAATCTGTGCCCAAGTGGCCTCCGTCTCGGAAGACAGCTTAAAAAGCCACTTGCTAAGGAGACATATGTTTTGACTTCCAGATTTTCAATACCTAGGCCACCTTGGTCCTTAGGTCTGCAGATAATATCCCACTTCGCAAGTCTATACTTTCGCTTAAGCTCATCAATTTGCCAAAAGAATCGCGATCGATAGAAATCTAACCTTTTCCTAACTCCGACCGGAACCAAGAAAAAGGATAAGAGAAACATAGGCATACTAGTAAGGACCGAATTAATCAGAATTAATCGACCTCCGTATGACATGAGCTTTCCTTTCCAACAGCTCGCTTTCTTTTCAAACGATCCTCAAGACATTTCCACTCAATATTAGAAAGCTTACGATGATGAATGGGTATACCTAAATACGTAAACGGTAAAGAGCCCAGTTCATATCCGAACAATTGTTGATACGACTCGGTCATCATTGGCTCTTCCAAAGCAAAACAATTCGCTCTTGTGGAAGTTGATTTTAAGCCCGCATAATTGTTCAAATAAGCATAACAGCAGCTTCATGTTCCTTGCTTTCGCCAAGTCATGCTTCATAAAATGATTGTATCATCAAGATAATCAAGAATGGACAACCCGCCGTCAACTAGATGTGGAACCAGGCCACCTACCTGTCTCAAGCATCCTTTGCCCGACCTATTAAAATAGTGAGCATATCAGCCACTATGTTGAACAGGATCGGTGACATAGGGTCTCCTTGCCGCAGCCCCTTGTGTGTTTGGAAATAGTGACCCACGTCATCATTCACCTTAATCCCGACACTCCCTTTTGGTTTCTCCAGGCCGGATGAAAACCTTTCATACGCAACGCTTGTTGAAGGAAAGGCCACTTGACTTTATCATATGCTTTTTCAAAATCCACTTTAAAAACTACGCCATCAAGTTTTTTGGAGTGGATTTCATGGAGCGTTTCGTGCAAGACAACAACCCCTTCCATGATGTTTCTGTCCGGCATGAAAGCGATGCAGGGACGGCTGAACTCATCGAGTGTGCTATTTGTGTAAGCCTATTTGTCCCCACCTTGGTGAAGATTTTGAAACTCACATTTAGCAGACATATGGGTCTAAACTGCTCAATCCGAACAGCCTCAATCTTCTTAGGAAGAAGGGTTATCGTCCCAAAATTTAGCTTAAACAATTGAAGTTGTCCCTCAAAAAACTCCTGAAACATGGGCATCAAATCTCCCTTGATAAAATGCCAACACTTCTTGTAAAACTCCGCCGGAAACCCTGTTGGGGAACGTAGTAATTTCAAAAAATTTCTACGCACACACAGGACCATGGTGATGGCATAGCAACGAGAGGGGAGAGTGTTGTCTCACGCCCTCAGAGACCAAGCGGAAGCAATCACAACGTAGAGGAAGTAGTCGACGTTCTCCTCGCGATCCAACCGATCCAAGCACCACATTACTCCGCACCTCCGAGTTCTTGGCACACGTACAGCTCGGTGACGCCTCGGCTCCGATCCAGCAAAGCTCCGGAGAGAGAGTTCCACAAGACGACGGGCGGCAGGACGATCTTGATGTTCTACCAACGCAGGCTTCGCCTAAGCACTGCTACGATTTGACCGAGGTGGAATATGGTGGAGGGGGCACCGCACACGGCTAAGGAACGATCTCAAGGATCAACTTGTGTAGCCTAGGGTGCCCCTGCCTGTATATAAAGGAGCAAGGGGAGGGCCGGCCGCCCTAGGAGGTGCGCCAAGGAGGGGGAGTCCTCCTCCTAGTGGGAGTAGGACTCCCTTTCCTAGTCCAACTAGGAAGGAGGAAGGGGAAGGAAAGAGAGGGAGAGGGAGAGGAAAGGGGGCCGCGCCTCCTTGTCCAATTCGGACTCCCCATGGGGAGGGCGCGCCACCTCCCGGCGCAGCCCTCTCTCTCCCTCTTGGCCCAATAAGGCCCATTACTTCCCGGGGTTCCGGTAACCCCTCGGCACTCCGTCTTTCTCCGAAACTTCCGGAACCTTTCCGTGTCCGAATATAGCCGTCCAATATATCAATCTTTATGTCTCGATCATTTCGAGACTCCTCGTCATGTCCGTGATCACATCCGGGACTCAACTCCTTCGGTACATCAAAATACACAAACTCATAATATAAGCATCATCGAAACCTTAGCGTGCGGACCCTACGGTTCGAGAACAATGTAGACATGACCGAGACACATCTCCGGTCAATAACCAATAGCGGGACCTGGATGCCCATATTGGTTCCTACATTTTCTACGAAGATCTTTATCGGTCGGACCGCATAACAACATACGTTGTTCCCTTTGTCATCGGTATGTTACTTACCCGAGATTCGATCGTCGGTATCCAATACCTAGTTCAATCTGCATCGGTAAGTCTCTTTACTCGTTCCGTAATACATCATCTCACAACTAACTCATTAGTTGTAATGCTTGCAAGGCTTATGTGATGTGTATTACCGAGAAGGCCAGAGATACCTCTCCGACAATCGGAGTGACAAAACCTAATCTCGAAAAACGCTAACCCAACATGTACCTTTGGAGACACCTGTAGTACTCCTTTATAATCACCCGATTACGTTGTGGACGTTTGGTAGTACCCAAAGTGTTCCTCCGTAAACGGAGTTGCATAATCTCATAGTTACAGGAACATGTATAAGTCATGAAGAAAGCAATAGCAATATACTAAACGATCAAGTGCTAAGCTAATGAATGGGTCATGTCAATCACATCATTCTTCTAATGAGGTGATCCCATTAATCAAATGACAACACATGTTTATGGTTAGGAAACACAACCATCTTTGATTAATGAGCTAGTCTAGTAGAGGCTTACTAGTGACTATCTTTTTGTCTATGTATTCACACATGTATTATGTTTCCGATTAATACAATTCTAGCATGAATAATAGACATTTATCATGATATAAGGAAATAAATAATAACTTTATTATTGCCTCTAGGGCAGATTTCCTTGATCTCCCACTTGCACTAGAGTCAATAATCTAGATTACACAAGTAATGATTCTAACACCCATGGAGTCTTGGTGCCGATCATGTTTTGCTCGTGGAAGAGGCTTAGTCAACGGGTCCGCAATATTCAGATCCGTATGTATTTTGCAAATCTCTATGTCTCCCACTTGGACTTGGTCCCGAATGGAATTGAAGCGCCTCTTGATATGCTTGGTCCTCTTGTGAAATCTGGATTCCTTTGCCAAGGCAATTGCACCAAAGATTGTCACAGAAGATCTTAATTGGTCCCGATGCACTAGGTATGACACCTAGATCGGAAATGAACTCTTTCATCCAGACTCCTTCATTTGCTGCTTCAAGCAGCTATGTACTCCGCTTCACATGTAGATCCCGCCACGACGCTTTGTTTAGAACTGCACCAACCGACAGCTCCTTTGCTTAACAAAAACACGATCCGGTTTGCGATTTAGAATCGTCCGGATCAGTGTCAAAGCTTGCATCGACGTAACCATTTACGACTAGCTCTTTGTCACCTCCATATACGAGAAACATATCCTTAGTCCTTTTTAGGTATTTCAGGATGTTCTTGACCGCTGTCCAATGATCCACTCTGGATTACTTTGGTACCTTCCCGCCAAGCTTACAGCCTAAGCATACGTCAGTGTCCGGTACATGACATTGCATACATGATAGAGCCTATGGCAGAAGCATAGGGAACATCTTTCATTTTCTCTCTATCTTCTGCTGTGGTCGGGCATTGAGTCTGACTCAATCTTACACCTTGTAATACAGGTAAAAAACCTTTCTTTGTCTGATCCATTTTGAACTTTTTCAAAACTTTATCAATGTATGAGCTTTGTGAAAGTCCAATTAAGCGCCTTGATCTATCTCTATAGATCTTGATGCCCAATATGTAAGCAGCTTCACCGAGGTCTTTCATTGAAAAACTTTTGTTCAAGTATCCTTTTATGCTATCCAGAAATTCTATATCATTTCCAATCAATAATATGTCGTCTACATATAATATCGTAAATGCTACTGAGCTCCCACTCACTTTCTTGTAAATACAGGCTTCTCCAAAAGTCTCAGATAAAACCATATGCTTTGATCACACTATCAAAGCGTTTATTCCAACTCCGAGAGGCTTGCACGGACCATAAATTGATTGCTGGAGCTTGCACACTTTGTTAGCGCCCTTTGGATCAACAAAACCTTACGGTTGCATCATATACAACTCTTCTTCTAGAAATCCATTCAAGAATGCAGTTTTACATCCATTTGCCAAATTTCATAATCATAAAATGCGGCAATTGCTAACATGATTCGGACAGACTTAAGCATCGCTACGGGTGAGAAAGTCTCATCGTAGTCAACCCCTTGAACTTGTCGAAAACCTTTTGCAACAAGTCGAGCTTTATAGACAGTTACATCACCATCGGCGTCAGTCTTCTTCTTAAAGATCCATTTATTCTCAATGGCTTGCCGACCATCGAGCAAGTCAACCAAAGTCCATACTTTGTTTTCATACATGGATCCCATCTCAGATTTCATGGCTTCCAGCCATTTCATGAATCTGGGCTCACCATCGCTTCTTCATAGTTTGTAGGTTTGCCATGGTCAAGTAACATGACTTCCGAATAGGATTACCGTACCACTTCACGGTGCGTATTTTACTCTGGTTGACCTACGTAGTTCAAGAGCAACTTGATCTGAAGTTTCATGATCAATATCATTAGTTTCCTCACTAATTGGTGTAGTTGTCACAGAACCATTTCTTGTGATGAATTACCTTCCAATAAGGGAGCAGAATCTGATTATCTCATCAAGTTCTACTTTCCTCCCACTCACTTCTTTCGAGAGAAACTCCTTCTCTAGAAAGGATCCGAACTTAGCAACGAAAATCTTGCCTTCAGATCTGTGATAGAAGGTGTACCCAACAGTCTCCTTTGGGTATCCTATGAAGACACATTTTTCCGATTTGGGTTCGAGCTTATCTGGTTGAAGTTTCTTCACATAAGTATTGCAGCCCCAAATTTTAAGAAACGACAACTTTGGTTTCTTGCCAAACCATAGTTCATACGGTGTCGTCTCAACGGATTTAGATGGTGCCCTATTTAACGTGAATGTGGCCGTCTCCAAAGCATATCCCCAAAACGATAGCGGTAAATCAAGAAGAGACATCATAGATCGCACCATATCAAGTAAAGTACGACATTGACGCTCGGACACACCATTTCTCCGTGGTGTTCCGGTGGCGTGAGTTGCGAAACTATTCCACATTGTTTTAAATGTAAACCAAACTCGTAACTCAAATATTCTCTTCCACGATCAGATCGTAGAAACTTTATTTTCTTGTTACGATGATTTTCCTCTTCACTCTGAAATTCTTTGAACTTTTCAAATGTTTCAGATTTGTGTTTCATTAAGTAGATATACCCATATCTGCTCAAATCATCTGTGAAGGTGAGAAAATAACGATACCCGCCAAGGCGTGCCTCAACATTCATTGGACCACAAACATCAAGATGTATGATTTCCAACAAATCAGTTGCTCGCTCCATAGTTCCGGAGAACGGCGTTTTGGTCATCTTGCCCATGAGGCACGGTTACATAAGTACCAAGTGATTCATAATCAAGTGATTCCGAAGCCCATCAAGATGGAGTTTCTTCATGCGTTTTACAATCGATATGACCTAAACGGCGATGCCACAAATAAGTTGCATTATCATTATCAACTCTGCATCTTTTGGTTTCAACATTATGAATATGTGTATTACTACTATCGAGATTCAATAAAATAGACCATTCTTCAAGGGTGCGTGATCATAAAAGATATTACTCATATAAATAGAACAACCATTATTCTCTCGATTTAAATGAATAACCGTCTCGCATCAAACAAGATCCAGATATAATGTTCATGCTCAACGCTGGCACCAAATAACAATTATTTAGGTCTAAAACTAATCCGAAGGTAGATGTAGAGGTAGCGTGCCGACCGCGATCACATTGACCTTGGAACCGCTTTCCCACGCCGCATCGTCACCTCGTCCCTTTGCGATTGCTCGCTTTATTACGTAGTCCTGTTTTGAGTTGCAAATATTAGCAATGTAACCAAAGATCAAATACCCAGTGCTACTACGAGCTCTAGTAAGGTACACATCAATAACATGTATATCACATATACCTTTGTTCACCTTGCCATCCTTCTTATCCGCCAAATACTTGGGGCAGTTCCGCTTCCGGTGTCCACCGCTTGCGGTAAAAACACTCGATTTGAGGCTTAGGTCCAGACTTGGGTTTCTTCTCTTGAGCAGCAACTTTCTTGCTGTTCTTTTGAAGTTTCCTTCTTCTTTCCTTTGCCCTTTTTCTTGAAACTAGTGGTCTTGTTGACCATCAACACTTGATGCTCTTTCTTGATTTCTACCTCCGCTGCTTTCAGCATTGTAAGAGCTCGGAATTGTTTTGGTCATCCCTTGCATATTATAGTTCATCACGAAGCTCTTGTAGCTTGGTGGCGATGATTGGAGAATTACATCAATGACACTATCATCCGGAAGAGTAACTCCCGGTTGAATCAAGTGATTATTATACCCGGACATTTTGAGTATATGTTCACCGACGTAACTATTCTCCTCCATCTTGCAGCTATAGAACTTATTGGAGACTTCATATCTCTCAATCCGGGCATTTGCTTGAAATATTAACTTCAACTCTGGAACATCTCATATGCTCCATGACGCTCAAAACGTCGTTGAAGACCCGGTTCTAAGCCGTAAAGCATGGCACATCGAACTATCGAGTAGTCATCGACTTTGCTCGCCAGACGTTCACAACTTCGGCGCAGCTCCGCAAAGAGTTCGGCACCCAGCGGTGCTTCCAGACGTAATTCTTCCAGGCGGCAATGAGGATAATCCTCAAGTTACGGACCCAGTCCGTGTAATTGCTACCATCATCTTTCAACTTTGCTTTCTCAAGGAACGCATTAAAATTCAACGGAACAACAAAGACGAGCCATCTATCTACAAAGAAACATAGACAAGCAAAATACTATCGGTACTAAGTTCATGTTAAATTTAAGTTTTAATTAATCATATTAAAACCTCCCACTTAGATGCACATCTCTCTAGTCATCCAAGTGATTACGTGATCCAAATCAACTAAACCATGTCCGATCATCACGTGAGATGGAGTAGTTTCAATGGTGAACATCACTATGTTGATCATATCTACTATATGATTCACGCTTGACCTTTCGGTCTCCGTGTTCCGAGGCCATATCTGTTATATGCTAGGCTCGTCAAGTTTAACTCGAGTATTCCGCGTGTGCAACTGTTTTGCACCCGTTGTAGATGGACGTAGAACTTATCACACCCGATCATCACGTGGTGTCCGGGTACTACTGAACTTTGGCAACGGTGCATACTCAGGAGAACACTTCTTGATAATTTTAGTGAGAGATCATCTTATAATGCTACCGTCAATCAAAGCAAGATAAGATGCATAAAGGATAAACATCACATGCAATCAATATAAGTGATATGATATGGCCATCATCATCTTGTGCTTGTGATCTCCATCTCCAAGCACCGTCGTGATCACCATCGCCACCGGGCGGCACCTTGATCTCCATCGTAGCATCGTTGTCGCCTCGCCAACTGTTGCTTCTACGACTATCGCTACCGCTTAGTGATAAAGTAAAGCAATTACATGGCGCTTGCATTTCATACAATAAAGCGACAACCATATGGCTCCTGCCGATTGCCGATAACTCGGTTACAAAACATGATCATCTCATACAATAAAATATAGCATCACGTCTTGACCATATCACATCACAACATGCCCTGCAAAAACAAGTTAGACGTCCTCTACTTTGTTGTTGCAAGTTTTACGTGGCTGCTACGGGCTGAGCGAGAACCGTTCTTACCTACACATCAAAACCACAACGATATTTCACAAATAGACTCCATTTTAACCTTCTCAAGGACCGGGCGTAGCCACACTCAGTTCAACTAAAGTGAGAGAGACAGACACCCGCCAGCCACCTTTAAGCACGAGTGCTCAGAACGGTGAAACCAGTCTCGTAAGCGTCACGCGTAATGTCGGTCCGGCCGCTTCATCCCACAATACCGCTGAACCAAAGTATGACATGCTGGTAGGCGATGACTTGTATCGCCCACAACTCACTTGTGTTCTACTCGTGCATATGACATCAACGCATAAAACCAGGCTCGGATGCCACCGTTGGGGAACGTAGTAATTTCAAAATTTTCCCACGCACACACGGGACCATGGTGATGGCATAGCAACGAGAGGGGAGAGTGTTGTCTACGCATCAGAGACCAAGCGGAAGCAATCACAACGTAGAGGAAGTAGTCGACGTTCTCCTCGCGATCCAACCGATCCAAGCACCGTTACTCCGGCACCTCCGAGTTCTTGGCACACGACAGCTCGGTGACGCTCCTCGGGCTCCGATCCAGCAAAGCTCCGGGAGAGAGATTTCCGCCAAGACGACGTGGCAGTGACGATCTTGATGTTCTACCAACGCAGGCTTCGCCTAAGCACTGCTACGATTTGACCGAGGTGGAATATGGTGGAGGGGCACCGCACACGCTAAGGAACGATCTCAAGGATCAACTTGTGTGTTCTAGGGTGCCCCTGCCCCCGTATATAAAGGAGCAAGGGGGAGGGCCGGCCAGCCCTAGGAGGTGCGCCAAGGGAGGGGGGAGTCCTCCTCCTAGTGGGAGTAGGACTCCCCTTTCCTAGTCCAACTAGGAAGGAGGAAGGGGGAAGGAAAGAGAGGGAGAGGGAGAGGGAAAGGGGGGCCGCGCCCCCCCTCCTTGTCCAATTCGGACTCCCCATGGGGGGGGCGCGCGCCACCTCCTGGCGCAGCCCTCTCTCTCCCCTCTTGGCCCAATAAGGCCCATTACTTCCCCGGGGGGTTCCGGTAACCCATCCGGCACTCCGTCTTTCTCCGGAAACTTCCGGAACCTTTCCGGTGTCCGAATATAGCCGCATAATATATCAATATTTATGTCTCGACCATTTCGAGACTCCTCGTCATGTCCGTGATCACATCCTGGACTCCGAACTCCTTCGGTGCATCAAAATACATAAACTCATAATTTAACTGTCATCGAAACCTTAAGCGTGCGGACCCTACGGTTCGAGAACTATGTAGACATGACCGAGACACATCTCAGGTCAATAACCAATAGCGGGACCTGGATGCAAATATTGGTTCCTACATTTTCTACGAAGTTCTTTATCGGTCTGACCGCATAAGTACATCGTTGTTCCCTTTGTCATCGGTATGTTACTTACCCGAGATTCGATCGTCGGTATCCAATACCTAGTTCAATCTCAAGCATCGGTAAGTCTCTTTACTGCTCCGTAATACATCATCTCACAACTAACTCATTAGTTGTAATGCTTGCAAGGCTTATGTGATGTGTATTACCGAGAAGGCCAGAGATACCTCTCCGACAATCGGAGTGACAAAACCTAATCTCGAAATACGCCAACCCAACATGTACCTTTGGAGACACCCGTAGTACTCCTTTATAATCACCCGATTACGTTGTGACGTTTGGTAGTACCCAAAGTGTTCCTCCGTAAACGGAGTTGCATAATCTCATAGTTACAGGAACATGTATAAGTCATGAAGAAAGCAATAGCAATATACTAAACGATCAAGTGCTAAGCTAACGGAATGGGTCATGTCAATCACATCATTCTTCTAATGAGGTGATCCCATTAATCAAATGACAACACATGTCTATGGTTAGGAAACACAACCATCTTTGATTAATGAGCTAGTCTAGTAGAGGCTTACTAGTGACTATCTTTTTGTCTATGTATTCACACATGTATTATGTTTCCGATTAATACAATTCTAGCATGAATAATAAACATTTATCATGATATAAGGAAATAAATAATAACTTTATTATTGCCTCTAGGGCATATTTCCTTCAAACCCATCCGGTCCTGGAGCCTTATTATTCTCCATCTGAGTAATAGCCTCAAACACCTCTTTCTCCGAGAAAGGAGCAGTCAAGAGCTCATTCTCGGCAGTCTCTAGCTGAGGCACATCCTCAACCCTAGACTCATCCATCGACACAAAAGTCTCTACCGGAGACCAAACAACCGCTTATAATAATTGGTAATGTAAACTTTGAGATTGTCTTGACCAACTATCGCCCCTTCATCTTGTTCTAGTTGGAAGATTCTTTTTACGATGCTTCCCATTAGCAATCATGTGAAAGAATTGAGTGTTATCCTCGCTTTCTACGATTTTGCGTAACCTTGGCTCGCAAATGCCCACTTCAATTCCTCCTCACGGAGAAGCTTTTTAAGATGCAGCTCTGCATCTATCTTTGTTTCCAACTCATTGGAATCCAAGATAGAGGTTTCTGCTTTAGCTTCGAGGTTTTGAATAATCAGAAGGAGTCGCTCCTTCTCCACCTTATAAATCCCATGCGTGTGCTTAGCCCAGCCACGAAGGAACCGTCGGAGATGACGAATCTTGGATGTTCAAACGTTGCACCATCCATGCACCATTATCATCAAGAAAATCGGATACTCAGTTAAATCGACAGTTCTTTTTGGGCGTGACCGGTCGGAGATTATGGCCACGGGGAATCCAAGGATCCCTCCATGTGTGTATCGAAGAACCATCTCCAACCCGCCAAATGATCCCTTTTTTAACCAGCTCCAGACCATGTTCAATTCCCTTCCACATAGCCGAGGAAATCCATGTGAAAACGATATCCAACAAATTATCATTGGGATAATACTTCGACTGTAACAACCGAGCACATAAGCTATCTGGAGAATCAAGGAGTCGCCAAGCCTGCTTCGCGAGCATGGCTTGGTTAAAAGCTCACATATCTCGGAAGCCCATACCACCTTTGGACTTCGGTAGTCTCATTTTATCCCAACTCAACCATGCCATCTTCCGTTTTTGTTTTTCCACTCCCCACCAATATTGCCGCATTAACCGTGTAAGATCATCAAGTACTGACACCGACAACCGGAATACACTCATCACATAGGTGGGTATAGCTTGCGCAACAGATTTAATTAATAGTTCTTTACTAGAAGTGGCCATGTACTATTCACTCCAATCAATAAGTCTCTTACTCAGTCGGTCATGCAGTGTTTCAAATCTCCCCTTATGCATTCTTCCTTCAGGAACCGACAGACCAAGATACTTAGGATCAAAAACCTCTTGAGTCACCTCTAATATTGACTTAACTTCCCGGGCGTCCGTCACTAAACAATTGTCAGAGAAAAGAATGGAACACTTTGAAGGGTTTATGAGCTGCCCTGTTGCCAAGGCATAAGTGTTCAAGAAACCAACATTGCCTGCTGAGTGGAAGCACGAAAAAACAACAAAGAATCATCCGCAAAAAGTAGGTGTGAATTAACTGGAGCAACACGACGGGCAATGAGAGCCGCGACGACGCCTTCAAGAAGGGAACGAGCTTCGCCGCCGCCGGTCTGTCCGAAGATAACCTCCTCTGCAGCGCCACTCATGTTGGGTGTCCTCTCGTGACCGGAGAGGCACATGTTCACTCCTCTTTCATTGTATTTGTCTTCTCTCTCTGATGCCGATGATGTCGGCGAACATGCTTGTGGCGGCCTTGTCTGATGCGACTGAGTGGTGCTCTTTAGCGAAGTTGTAGCAAAGTCGAAGTTGTCGGGCCGTGAGCGTAGTAGGCGATGTATGATGAGATCGCTTTTTGTCTGAGTTGTGCTTCTTTGTCCATGTTGTGGTTTTCGGCCTTTAGGCGTTCCAGTACATCCTATTGTGCCTCTATCTGTCCATCTATGCAACCATACCCTCATTTTTCTTTCTTATAATCAGTCACTTGCACGTGATTGCCGGAGACGAAGAGAGAAAAAGAAAAGAAAGAATAAAGAAAGAGAAAAGGTGTGTGTGTGTGTGAGGGGGGGGGGGGACCCTACGTGGTGGACTGACCGTGCGCTCCTGCAAGCCATCATATCCTCCCTACATGTGGTCTCAATATGAGGGTTCATGGACGTATAAGAATGATATGAGGGGTTCGGTTGCGTCATTTTTTATTCTCTCTCTTGTCTGGTGACTGGGCGCATCCGCCAATGTTTGAGGAGGATTTGAATAGGCCAGCTAAAAAGACGAGGATGTTGCCTAGAGGTGGGGGGGGGGGTGAATAGGCGCTTTCAAACAATGAGAGGAGAAGACGGAGCGACAGAGGAGAGTGAGTGAGCTCGGGTTCCGAGCAAGGTGCCGGATTGGGGTTTTAATTGGGACAACCGAGGTCGGTGGTTGGGCGAGCCTGTCAGCTCCGGCATGGCGGACACGCCCCATATTTATCCTATATTTGAAGTGGATACAAGGGGCGCCGGACAACCCGAGCGTTTGAGACTGGTTTGAAGCCTCTGGGTGAGTTGATTTTTTAATGACCGGTCTGCCCGTCCGGATGTTTGAGACGGGTTTGAGGCCGCTGACCGTGGATGATCTGATTGGAGCCTCGTGATTGGCCTAGGCTACCGTGCTGTTTGGCCTCTTGCAAAGCTGTGGTTTTAAAAAAAAATTGCTCGTTTTATAACTAGACTTTTGGCTCTGCTTTTTTGGCGGCAGTATGTTTAAAAAAAGAAGAGCACAACAGGTGTCCCGGCCTAAGAGGAACGGCATGCCTTTGAGCTCCAAGCTTTTCAATCGGCCACCTTGCCCATGTGGCTAGCAACAACAAAGGGGAGTGCGCGCGTAGCCAAATATCCTCTCTGTACCTAACAAACAAATACGTAGGATAATGTTAACTTTCTTGTTAGGCAAAATAGGATAATGTTAGCTGCAATCGTTGGCCGGCTCCAGGGATTTTCAGTTTTCTTCAGTAGCCGCCTCTGGCACATAATCAATGAGCTGCTGAAGCCTGAAGGAAACCATCTAGGCAGTTTCCTTTAAGGCTCCATCGATCTGTAAGGTGGACAAGATTCAGATCCAGAACATGCACTACTGGCCTCCAAAACTGATTGCTATGACCATCAGTTTCAGCGGTAGCCGTGGAGTCCAATTCATCATGCGTCGACGTGTACTACGATACAACCAATTTTGCGACATAGGCATTCGCAGACGAGCAGCACTACAATCTTGAAACCGTTTACGGTATTACTTGCCAAGAATCTGCCCTGCCTCTGACGACGTGAGAGCCAAGGCAGTAGTATACATGCCCGGACGTGGACGGCCGCCGCGGTGGACCAAAGTCAGAGTTCTCCTTCCTTCCTTCCCCGTCGCGTCCAGCAGAAAGAAAGAATCCGGTCATCCAACTCCATGATCCATCCAATTCGTCACGTGAAGATGAGATGATCACCTCACCTCCATCGGCCGCCCTTCCAGCCACCTTCCAATCCATGCTGTTATAATTTATAAATACCTCACACAGTGAAGCTCCGGGTTCTTCCATCAGATCCCCTCTTCTCTCTCTTCTTCTTGCTCTAGCACTCTTCACTGCTCTCTTCTTTCCGGCTAACACCGGCTACGCCCACCACACGGTGGATGGAGGGCGTCGAGGAGATCGTCATCGCCGGCGCCGGGCTCGCCGGACTCGCGACGGCCCTGGGGTTGCACAGGTAACTGAAGATTCGTCTTTGATTGGGAGTCGTTGTTTGGTTCAGCGCTAGCTCCGGCCTGGATGGCTGGATACGAGATGGGGCTGACGATCGGGTGGTGTTGTGCGGTGCAGGAAAGGGGTTCGGAGCGTGGTGCTGGAGTCGTCGTCGACGCTGCGGGCGTCCGGGTACGCCTTCACCACATGGACCAACGCCTTCCGCGCGCTGGATGCGCTCGGTGTCGGGGACAAGATCAGGGAGCACCATCTGCTCTACGAAAGGTAATAATCTTTAAGCAACCCACCCACAGAAGCTTTTCTGTAGAGATGAAGGTACTGTAGCACACAGACTGACTGACTGACTGTGGGCCCCGGGATAATTGGACCATGGTCAAACCTGTCAAATTACTTCAACGCTTTCAGATTTAAATGATCTTTTTTACGTAATGAAAATGTCTATTTTCTGGCAGATCATTGTCCCTATACTCGGCTCACCAAAGTTGTAGCTCACTGAATTACTGTACTTGTTTGCAGGCTGGTGGCTTTCTCTGCATCCACGGGCGAGGCTGCCGCAAAAGTGAGCCTAAAGATGCAGGGTAAAAGGTACTGAATCTGAGACCATGCTCACTGAATTACAATCATACGAATAATGGTCTGACCATTAATCTGAGTGCCAATATCATGGTTCCTTCCATCAGCGGGCCTCACGAAATTCGGTGCGTGAAGCGAAACTTCCTGCTGGAGACGCTGGAGAACGAGCTGCCTGAGGGCACCATCAGGTACTCCTCCAAGATCGTCGCCATCGAGGAAGAGGGCAACGTCAAGCTCCTGCACATGGCCGACGGCTCCACCATCAGAGCCAACGTAAGAGTGCATCTCTTCTTGTCTGCACTGCACTGCGGTAACAACATCTTCTTACACCGCCGACCGACCGGATACGTGTGTGCGTGCAGGTTCTTGTGGGGTGCGACGGAGTGAACTCGGTGGTGGCGAGGTGGCTGGGCCTGCCCAAGCCGATCCTCTCTGGGCGGTCCGCCACCCGGGGCCTCGCCGAGTACCCGGACGGCCACGGCTTCGGGCCCGAGATCCTGCAGTTCATCGGGCAGGGGTTCCGCTCCGGCGTGCTCCCCTGCTCCGACACCTCCGTGTACTGGAACTACACCTGGTACCCGTCCCCGGCGGACGGGGACGCGGAGGAGAGCGTGGACAAGATGCGGCAGCACGTGCTGGCCAGGCTTCGGGCCGCCAAGATCCCCGCGGAGGCGCTGGACGTGATCGAGCGGAGCGAGATGAGCGAGGTGGTGTCGTCGCCGCTGCGTTTCCGGTCGCCGCTGGCGCTGGTCCGGGGCAGCATCTGCAGGGGCGGCGTGTGCGTGGCCGGCGACGCGCTGCACCCGATGACACCGGAGCTCGGCCAGGGCGGCTGCGCGGCGCTCGAGGACGGCGTCGTCCTCGCCCGGTGCCTCGGCGAGGCCTTGGGCGCCGGCGGGCACGGGAGCGCCGAGGCGGCCTTGGCCAAGTACGCCGGGGAGCGGAGATGGCGCGCCGTCCGGCTGGTCACGGCCGCGTATTTCGTCGGCTTCGTGCAGCAGAGCAGCAACCCGGCGATCAAGTTCCTCAGAGAGAAATTCCTGTCAGGATTGCTGGCCAGAGTGATGGTCGACATGGCCGACTACGACTGCGGGAAGCTGTAGCTCTGTCATTCCTTCCTTCACGGCAAAACGAGAACGAAGAGAGAAAACGAATCAGTTAAAACGGCATCAATCAAATCGATTTGATGCCTGTATTTCGACTTTTCGAGTTAAATAAAGAAAATAGTTTGATACCTGATAGGATTATTAGTCTAGATGATGCCCTCGTCTTCCTAACAGACAGAGGGAGCTCAGGTTATCTACTCCCTCCGTTCGAAATTACTTATCACAAAAATAAATGTATCTAGACTTATTTTAGTTCTAAGTATATCTATTTTCGAGACAAGTAATTCCGAACGGAGGGAGTATCACTTTAGCTAGTGTCATCTGACTGAGTTTTAAGTTTTGGGTCAGTCGATTTGTTTGACCGTAGATTGCTGCTCCAAGATGCGTGCTAGTCGGTTTTTTTTCATGTTGTGTGTTGTGTCCGAGTATTTAACCAAAAATTACCACATTTCACGGAAACATGACAAAAAACTACCACTTTACGATTTTGTGCGAAAAACTACCACTTTTGTCCTAATCCGTGGAAAAAAACTACCAAGTCTCGAAACCGGTCGCTTCCCCCGTGCCAAGCACCAAACTAACCAGCCGGTCCCATGTTACAGGTGCCACGGTGGCCAACCGCCGCCCTTGCCAGCGTTAGCAACGTCCGGCGATCAGCAGGCGTCGTCGGAGGATCATCATCAAATGGCCGGTCCCACGCTTTTGATGCATTGAACACAAACCGACCCGCTTCACCGCGATCACGCCGCTAACGCCACGGGCGGCATTGGTTGGCCACCGTGGCACCTGAAACGTGGGACCGGCTGGTCAGTTTGGTGCTTAGCGCGGGCGAAGAAACCGGTTTCGAGACTTGGTAGTTTTTTGCCACGGATTAGAACAAAAGTGGTAGTTTTCCGCACAAAATCGTAAAGTGGTAGTTTTCTGTCACGTTTCCGTGAAATGTGGTAGTTTTTGGTTAAATACTCGTTTTGTCCTGTATTGGGCTAGATGTTTTCCCACATGTGTGGCATATTAAACATCTGTCCACACACCGTGTGTCGCGTGAGCAGGAGACAGTCCACGGGCTGTGTGTGGGCCAATATTAGAATTGTCCATACGTGTGGGCGCAGCTACTTTGTGCCACACGCCCAACAAGTACTAGCTCATCTCCACCCCGCGCATGTGACATGAAGCAAAAATGCCCACACGTCCTAACACAGCTACATTAGGTACCCTTGGGATGACGATTTAATTGCCATCCGGGATGGCAGATGTAATTATCCGGGATGACAAATGTAGTTGCAAAAGCATAGCAACTCTATCTATTTTGGTTAACTATAGTTGCCGCATGTAATCAAACCATAATTGTCGTATGTGATTAACTACTTGCCACATATGGTCAAACATTAGTTGTCATGTGTGTTTACCTAGTTACCACGTGTGGTCCAACCATAGTTTCCATATATGGTTAATCACAGTTGCCATGTGTGTTTATCTGATTGCCACGTACGCACAATTGAAGTTGCCGTCTAGCAACGAATCATAGTTGCCACGTGTGTTTACCTAGTTGCCACGTACGCGTAACTGCAGTTGTCATCCGACAACGTACGAGTGTCGTGTGGGCGAAAAGCAGTTCGCCCACACGTGTGTGGACTAGGTGGTGGTTGTGTTGGCAGAAACTAGTTCGCTCATATAACGCAGCTGGCAAACCACGTGCTGCGGGGCGTGTGGGTGAACTCTCCAACGCCCACACACCACCACCATCCTACGTGGCATGCAAATCCTGCCTTAATGTGTCAATATTCGTGCAAACTCAACTGGACGGTGATCCACCCATGTGGGCGAATTGCAAAGCCACACGTGTGGGCTTTATCATTTGAGATGTTTTTTGATTGACCCCTGTTGTGGGTATTTCTTGTTGGGTTGAAGCCTATTACATGTTTTCTTATTAGGCTGTTTGCGCGCATTTTTAGATCTGTTTTTTTTTTCAGTTTTTGGGGTATAGTTTGGATGTTGGGCGAATATATAATATATACTCGTAAGTAATGTATAATTTGTGTGTAAATTTTAATTCTATCAAAAATGCACTATTATGTGCCACTATTCATTTGTTCTTAGATTTGTTTTTGCAAAAGTTTCACTTTTATATACTTATTCTTGCATATTTTTTAAAAACACAATTTTTATGTATATTTCAAGCAAATTTTGTCAATGTTTGTTTTATATTATTTTTCCCATTTTCTTTGTTCTTAAATGGTAATACCAAGGTCACATATTCATTCTTTCTTTTATGGGTATTTTTGCTTTATTTTTTTATTCCAGATTTCTATTTCTACGCGGTTTTCCTTTTCCTTTTTTCTTTCCTTTTATTGGTTATTTTTTGTTTTTTTTGTGTTTTTGCTTATTTTAGTTTTTTTCTTTACGCGTTTTTTTGGAGTATTAGAGTATGGAAATTTCACTATTATATGTTTCTTCTTACATATTATAAGAAGTGCAATTTTCGTAGTAATCTTGACAAAATTTTAGTTTTAAGTTTTTATTTCACTTTCTCTCTTATTTAAGTGTAATACCAATAACACTAGTTCATTCCTTCTTTGAAACCTACTCCCTCCGTAAACTAATATAAGAGTGTTTAGATCACAACGCTCTTATATTAGTTTACAGAGGAAAAAAAATTATGTAAATTCTGCTAGTATATGTTAGTTCTTGCATAGCTATAAAAAGTGCAATTTATGTGTAAATTATGTGCAAATTTACCATGATTTATTTTTCATTCCTTTCTTCTTAAAGGGTGGTACCAGTGCCACTATTTCATTATTATTTTTAGAAAATGTTATATTTTTGTGTGTTTACATAAGTATACACACAAGTACTATACAACATGTGTGTAAATTATAGTAGAGTGCAAAATTGCAATATTATATGTTCATTGTTTGCATATTACTAAAAGTGCAATTTCAGTGCAAACTTTATTATTTTCATTTTGTTTTAGTTTTTTTATTTTCTTTATTCTTAAAGGATTTCATTCTTCCATAGAAAACTTTATTGTTTTGATTTTGTTTTTGTTTTTATTTTATATTATTTTCTTTCTTTAGAGGCAATACCTATCTCATTCCACTAGTATAATTTTTATTTTATTTTTTGTTTTAGGATCCGAGCCAGGCTGTAAAAGACTAAGCGCCTATCAAATAACTGCCCTCATAACAAGGATAAACACTCACTCAATTTTAATGAAATGTGTGTGTGGTTCATACCGTTGTCTAAAAATTGCATTACTATATGCTTATTTTTGCATATTATGAAACGGCGCAATTTCCGTGCCAACCGTGTGCAATTTGCTATCATTGTTTGTTTTGTGTGTAGTCGCATATACACAGGCATGCAGGTAGCTTTTCAACCAACATGCCAAGCTAGCTCATGTGCAGATGTGCTTCTAGTAGTTAGGGGTAGAACTGTGTAGAAGTAACATACACGTAAGGGTAGGACTATGTAAAAAATACTATGTACAAATATGCAGATGGTAGCTCGTCACGTGAGGACGTCATCCGACAGCAGGCTCGACTAAAACGATTTTGGGCCAGTCAATTGACCCAAAATTATTTCAGTTGACTGGGCTATAGTCGCTCCGTTTTTTTAGTCTTTTTTTTTGGAGTCTACTATGGTTCAGGTGCCTAAAAATTTCTTTGTGTCGGTCAATTTTACTCTGGAACATTTGATAACATGCAACGTGGCCAGTTGACCCAAGTTAAGTTTCAGTCAATTTCAACACACAACCCGATCAAAACCCAGCAGCAGAATAGACGTACTACTATCTAAACCCAACTGATCAAAGCCCAGCAAACAACTACATGGCTGATCAAACCCCACTCCCAACTGATCAAATTTCTTTGAGCATGAGCCCACATTATACATTCAAAGCACTGCATAACCATCAACATGTATACAAGTGTTGCTTCGACACATATTTTACTCTATAGTTATAAAGATCGATAGAGGGATAAAAGAGGGAATTCAACCAGAATTCTTATCTATTATATTTAAAGAAAATTAATTCTAAATCAATGTATTACATGCAAAAATATATATATATTCGACAAAGAAAATGTCCATTCAAATTAGTCAACATGAACAATAAATAAATAATTGAAAAAGAAAGAAATCAAAAAAGAATAAATTTGAACCACGAAATGAACGAAAGGTGAGAAATAAATAATTTTTAATATAATGAAACTAGAAATGTGGGAGTGGGGTTACCCTAAAAGAAGAAATATGAAAAAAAAACAGTCTAAGAGAGAAAGAATTCTAGAAGTGGTGTTACCTACAAACAAAAAATGAATAAAAATACAAACAACGAAGAACATGTTTCTTTCTAAGCAAGAAAAATTCTAGGTGTTGTGTTATCAAAGTGAATTGAACAATCCCACAAAAAAAGTGAATTGAACAAAGAAAAAACAAAGAAGTCCAACTTTCTTTCTATGAAAGAATGAACAACAAGAGTTGTTTAAAACATAAGAAAGCAACAAGGGACGCAGATTTGGTGAACATGGTTCCACGCTCACACCTTATGAATAGTAAATTCAAAAAAATACTAGAAAAAGTTTTAAAAATCTGAATATTTTTTGTAACATACTTAGTCAACTGATATACCCGCTTTATTCTGGGCAAAAATGAAAAAATTGAAGCTATATTAAAAAACACTATTTAATGAATAGTAAGGTCATAATTGTATTTTCTTCACTAAGAATACCATGAGTGTCGGTACGTCATGAAACTTCACACGTGAGTAGAATGGTCGACCAAGTTGGTTACCCCCAAAAAAAATTTCAATTTTCCAAGTATATTTTTTGACTTTACTATTCATGTGGGTGCGCGTGGAACCATGTTCAACTTTGTATTTTTGAGCAACAAGAAATTAAATATATCTTGACAACTTGCACACAAATTATGTAAAACTTGCACTATTCTATAATGTGCAAGAACAAGTGTAAACTAGTGAACTCTAATAATAATTATGATTCAAGTCGATAAATTAAAAAATAATAATTTTAAGTGTCTAGTAAGCACTTCCACACAATTACAACATCAAATATCTTGTTGCATGCTAAAATATAAGAGAAAATTCAATGGCAATGGAAATCAACTAAGCATCAATAAACAAAGACGTAATAGAAGTATATGACATTATCAATTACAATCAATTAGGAGTACTGAAATTACCATAAAGAAGAAAGAAAACCAAGGAAAAACTTGAAGCAAATGATGACTAAATTTGCAACAGATTTCATAGAACTTGCACTATTCAATATTATGCAAGTGCAAGCATATAGTAGTGTATCCTTAATAATAGTTATGAATCGAGTAGAACCATGAAAAATGAACTTCATTTTAATTCCAGACACAAAATTAAGTAGTGTTAGAAAACTGCAACATCAAATACTCCATGGCATGCACAAATGTAGGATAAAAGTAATTCTCAAATAGACTAAGCATATATAAACAAAGACATAATAAAATAAAATAAAGATATTAAGCAAGAACAACAAACATGAGCTAGAAACGTTATCACCCATGAGAAAAATAAATTTTTTGCCAGTCACTCCTTTGTCATGGGTAAACAGAAACATACACTAAGGAAAAACTAAAACATATGTTAAAGGTAGTTGAATTAATGATATTGGTATTAACTAAAAAGAAGAAAGAAATTTAAAACAAAGGATGGCAAAACTTGCACACATATTTCATCGAGCTTGCAATGTTCCACAATATGTAAGAACAAGCATATAGTACTATAACTTCCAAATAAAAAATTAAGCAGTGCCACATGCTTGCAGTATCAAACCGTCGCCGCATGCATGGATATAAAAGCAAATGCAATGCCCAAAAATTAACAAAGCAACGAGAAAAAGGAAAGGAACTAAAACATTGGCATGAGTGTGAAAAAAAAGCTAACAATAATGGGGCAACTACTAAACAGACACCTGGATTTTTTTGGTTCATTCAAATCGCTAACTACCGCCCGATTAAGATCCAAAGGCCCAACTACCTTATTCTCCTCTAGTCTTCTTTTCCCCTTGTACAAAAACTAAAATAAAAAATAAAAAATAAAGTTTTCTAAGGAAGAATGAATTAATGGCATTGGTATTACCATTAATAAAAAAAATACAAAATAAGTAGGAATACTAGTATTACCCTATACTAAAAAAATAAACTAAAAAAGGTTTCTAAGCAAGAATGATCTAGTGGCATTGGTATTACCCTTAATGAAGAAAGAAAATACAAAAAACAAAATAATGAAGACAAATACTTGCACACAATTTGCACAAAAATTACACTTTTTTTATAATATTCAAGAATAAGCAAATATTATGCAATTTTTATGGTCTAGTATAATACACACATATTATATAGTACTAATGCATATTAATTTACACACATACAGATAAAGAAAAATAAAAAAAACATGTGCAAAGAAACAAAAAACAAAAGCAAATACACATGAAAACAGGAGAAAACAACATATGCAAACCAGTTCTCATGCACATGCACGGGTATTATTCTAGCTAAGCAACTAATGTGCATGCATGCATCCGCTGGCTACACTACTACAGCTTACCAATGTACATAAAAAAACGTTGCGGAAGAAAATAAAGCTGAAAAAACTGGGCTTGTGTCCGTGGGCAGCAGGCCGGCCCAGCTACAGAAGAAAACAAGCTTGAAATCTAATAAACAAACAACGCACTGATACGTCTGCAACGTATCTATAATTTTTTATTGTTCTATGCTATTATATATTCTGTTTTGGATGTTTAATGGGCTTTATTATACACTTTTATATTATTTTTGGGACTAACCTATTAACCGGAGGGCCAGCCAAATTGTTGTTTTTTTTTGCCTTTTTCATTGTTTCAAAGGAAAGGAATATCAAACGGAGTCCAAACGGAATGAAACCTTCGGAAACGTGATTTTCGGAACAAACGTGATCCAGAGGACTTGGAATGGACGTCAAGCAATCAACGAGGAGGCCACGAGGCAGGGGGCGCGCCTACCCCCGGGCGCGCCTCCACCTCGTGGGCCCCTTTGTAGCTCTCCGACCGACCTCTTTCGCCTATATATACTCATATACCGTGGAAACATCATATACGGAGCCAAAACCCTATATCCACCGCCGCAACCTTCTGTACCCGTGAGATCCCATCTTGGGGCCTTTTCCGGCGCTCCGCCGGAGGGGACATTGATCATAGAGGGCTTCTACATCAACACCATAACCTCTCCGATGATGTGTGAGTAGTTTACCTCAGACCTTCTGGTCCATAGTTATTAGCTAGATGGCTTCTTCTCTCTCTTTGGATATCAATACAAAGTTCTCCTCGATTCTCTTGGAGATCTATTTGATGTAATCTTCTTTTGCGGTGTGTTTGTCGAGATCCGATGAATTGTGGGTTTATGATCAAGATTATTGATACGTCTCCAACGTATCTATAATTTTTTATTACTACATGCTACTTTATCTACTGTTTTGGACCATATTGGGCTTTATTTTCCACTTTTATATCATTTTTGGGACTAACCTACTAACCGGAGGCCCAACCCAGAATTGTTGTTTTTTTTGCCTATTTCAGTATTTCGAAGAAAAGAAATATCAAACGGAGTACAAACGGAATGATACCTTCGGGAACGTGATTTTCTCGCCGAACGTGATCCGGAGAACTTGGAGTGCAAGTCAAGAAGCAACCGGAGCCTCCACGAGATAGGAGGGCGCCCCCCCCCCCTAAAGGGTGCCCCCTGTCTCATGGGCCCCTCGGGCGGCCACCGATGTACTTCTTCTTCCTATATATACCTACGTACCCCGAAAACATCCGGGGGCACCACGAAACACAATTTCCACCACCGTAACCTTCTGTATCCGCGAGATCCCATCTTGGAGCCTTCGTCGGCACTCTGCCGGAGGGGGAATCAAGCACGGGGGCCTCTACATCAACATCCTTGCCCCTCCGATGAGTTGTGAGTAGTTTACCACGGACCTACGGGTCCATAGTTATTAGCTTGATGGCTTCTTCTCTCTTTTTGGATATCAATACAATACTCTCCCCCTCTCTTGTGGAGATCTATTCGATGTAATCTCTTTTTGCGGTGTGTTTGTCGAGATCCGATGAATTGTGGGTTTATGATCAAGTTTATCTATGAATAATATTTGAATCTTCTCTGAATTTTTTATGTATGATTGAGTTATCTTTGCAAGTCTCTTCGAATTATCGGTTTAGTTTGGCCTACTAGATTGATCTTTTCTTGCCATGGGAGAAGTGCTTAGCTTTGGGTTCAATCTTGCGGTGTCCTTACCCAGTGACAGAAAGGGTTGCAAGGCACGTATTGTATTGTTGCCATCGAGGATAACAAGATGGGGTTTATGTCATATTGCATGAGTTTATCCCTCTACATCATGTCATCTTGCTTAATGCGTTACTCTGTTCTTATGAACTTAATACTCTAGATGCATGCTGGATAGCGGTCGATGTGTGGAGTAATAGTAGTAGATGCAGACATGAGTCGGTCTACTTGTTATGGACGTGATGCCTATATACATGATCATGCCTAGATAATCTCATAACTATGCGCTTTTCTATCAATTGCTTTCGACAAAGAATTTGTTCACCCACCGTAATACTTATGCTATCTTGAGAGAAGCCACTAGTGAAACCTATGGCCCCCGGGTCTATCTCTTATCATACTTGTTTCCAATCTACTTTTATTTGCATCTTTACTTTTTGCATCTATATTATAAAATACCAAAAATATATTTATCTTTATCAGATCTCACTTTCGCAAGTGGCCGTAAAGGAATTGACAACCCCTTTATTGTGTTGGTTGCGAGTTCTCAGTTTGTTTGTGTAGGTGCGTGGGACTTTTGAGGAGCCTTCTACTGGATTGATACCTTGGTTCTCAAAACTGAGGGAAATACTTACGCTACACTATGCTGCATCACCCTCTCCTCTTCGAGGAAAACCAACGCAAGCTCAAGACGTAGCAAGAAGGATTTCTGGCGCTGTTGCCGGGGAGGTCTTCGCTCAAGTCAAGACATACCAAGTACCCATCACAAACCTATCTCCCTCGCATTTACATTATTTGCCATTTGCCTCTCGTTTTCCTCTCCCCCACTTCACCCTTGCCGTTTTATTCGCCCTCTCTTTCCCAATCTCCTCCTCTCTTTTTTTTGCTCGTCGTTTTTCTGTTTGCTTGTGTGTTGGATTACTTGTTGCCATGGCGCAAGATAATACCAAATTGTGTGATTTCTCGAGTACCAATAATAATGATTTCCTTAGTACTATGATTGCTACTCTTAATAATGATGAGTCTTGTGAAATCAATACCGCTTTGCTGAATCTTGTTATGAAAGATCAATTCGCCGGCCTTCCTAGCGAAGATGCCGCTACTCATCTAAACAACTTTGTTGATTTGTGTGATATGCAAAAGAAGAAAGATACGGATAACAATGTTGTCAAACTGAAGTTATTTCCGTTTTCACTTAGAGATCGCGCTTAAAGTTTGGTTTTCGTCTTTGCCTAAAAATAGTATTGATTCTTGGAACAAGTGCAAGGATGCTTTTATCTCTAAGTATTTTCCTCCCGCTAAGATCATCACTCTTAGGAACGATATTATGAATTTTAAACAACTTGATCATGAGCATGTTGCCCAATATTGGGAAAGAATGAAATTGATGCATCGCAATTGCCCTACTCATGGTTTGAATTTATGGATGATCATACAAAAATTTTATGCCGGTTTGAACTTTGCTTCTAGAAATCTCTTAGATTGACGCGGGAGGCACCTTTATGGAAATCACGTTAGGAGATGCTACGAAATTACTTGATAATATTATGGCTAATTATTCTCAATGGCACACCGAAAGATCTTCTAGTAAAAAGTGCATGCTATAGAAGAAATCAATGTTTTGAGTGGAAAGATGGATGAACTTATGAAGATGCTTTCTACTAAAATACTCTTCTTGATCCCAATGATATGCCTTTGTCTTCCTTGATTGAGAATAATAATGAATCTATGGATGTGAATTTTGTTGGTAGGAATAGTTTTGGAAACAATGTTTATAGAGGAAATTTTAATCCTAGGCCTTATCCTAGTAATCCCTCTAATAATTATGGAAATTCCTACAATAATTATAATGGTAATTTTAATAAGATGCCCTCTGATTTTGAGAATAGTGTGAAAGAATTTATGATCTCTCAAAAGAATTTTAATGCTATGCTTGAAGAAAAATTGCTCAAAGTTGATGATTTGGCTAGGAACGTTGATAGACTTTCGCTTGATGTTAATCCTCTTAAACTTGGATCTTCTTCTCCTAAGCATGATATCAATGAGTCTCTCAAACTAATGATAATTTCCACTGACGAGTGCAAGGAAAGAACCGCTAGATTGCGTGCTAAGAAAGAAAGCTTTATAAAAGCGTGTTCGTCTAGTTTCCGTGAAAATAATGATGAGGATCTTAAAGTTATTGATGCATCTCCAATTAGATCCATGTTTTGGAATATGAACTTTGATGATTATGGGACTGATGATGAATCAACTTTGCCTAGAAGGCGTCCCAAGAATTCGGAATCTTTAGATCTTAATGTTAAATTTGGTAAGAGTGAGATTGGAGAATCCTCAACTTCTAATAATATTAAACCCCCTATCTCGGACTTCAAGGAATTTAATCATGATAATTGCTCTTTAAAAGGTTGTATTTCCTTGTTGCAAGCCGTTGTTAATTCTCCTCATGCTTATAGTCAAAATAAAGCTTTTACCAAGCATATTGTTGATGCCTTGATGCAATCTTATGATGAGAAACTTAATTTGGAAGTTTCTATACCTAGAAAACTTAATGATGAGTGGGAACCTACTATAAAGATTAGAATTAAAGATTATGAGTGTTTTGCTTTGTGTGATTTGGGTGCTAGTGTTTCCACGATTCCGAAAACTTTATGTGATATTCTAGGTTTCCATGATCTTGATGATTGCTCGTTAAATTTGCACCTTGCGGATTCCACCATTAAAAATCCTATGGGAAGGATCAATGATGTTCTTATCGTTGCAAATAGAAACTTGGTGCCCGTAGATTTTATCGTTCTTGATATAGATTGCAATCTTTCATGTCCTATTATTCTTGGTAGACCTTTCCTAAAAACGATTGGTGCGATTATTGATATGAAGGAAGGGAATATTCGATTCCAATTTCCCTTAAAGAAAGGCATGGAGCACTTTCCAAGAAAGAAAGTTAAATTACCTTATGAATCCATCATGCGTGCTACTTATGAGTTTAGTGCCAAAGATGGCACCACTTAGATCTATCCTCGCTTTTATGCCTAGCTAGGGGCGTTAAACGATAGCGCTAGTTGGGAGGCAACCCAAATTTCTTTATGTTTTTTTGTTTTTGCTTCTGTTTAGGAATAAATAATCCATCTAGCCTCTGATTAGATGTGGTTTTATCTTTTAATTAGTGTTTGTGCCAAGTTAAACCTATTGGATCTTCTTGGATGATAGTTATTTGATCTTGCTGTAATTTCCAGAAACTTTGCGCTCAGTGCCCGAATTGTAAAAAATCACCAGAACGTGATAAAATACTGATTCCAATTGCTGCTGATCAATAAACAAATTGTACAGGACTTCTAATTTTGGTAGAATGTTTTGAGTTCCAGAAGTTTGCGTTAGTTACAGATTACTACAGAATGTTCTGTTTTTGACAGATTCTGTTTTGCGTGTGTTGTTTGCTTATTTTGATGAATCTATGGCTAGTAAAATAGTTTATGATCCATAGAGAAGTTGGAATACAGTAGGTTTAACACCAATATAAATAAAGAATGAGTTCATCACAGTACCATAAAGTAGTCTTTTGTTTTCTTTCTCTAACGGAGCTCACGAGATTTCTATTGAGTTTTGTGTTGTGAAGTTTTCAAGTTTTGGGTGAATTCTTTTGATGGATTATGGAACAAGGAGTGGCAAGAGCCTAAGCTTGGGGATGCCCATGGCACCCCCAAGATAATCCAAGGACACCAAAAGTCAAAGCTTGGGGATGCCCGGAAGGCATCCCTCTTTAAATCCACTTCCATCAGTAATTTACTTGGAGCTATATTTTTATTCACCACATGATATGTGTTTTGCTTGGAGCGTCTTGTATTATTTGCGTCTTTGCTTGTTAGTTTACCACAATCATCCTTGCTGTACACACATTTTGAGAGAGACATACATGAATTGGAATTTGATAGAATACTCTATGTGCTTCACTTATATCTTTTGAGCTTGATAGTTTTGCTCATAGTGCTTCACTTATATCTTTTGAGCGTGATAATTTTTGCTCTAGTGCTTCACTTAGATCTTTTAGAGCACGGTGGTATATTTGTTTTAAATAAACTATTGATCTCTCATGCTTCACTTAGATTATTTTGAGAGTCATTAATAGCATGGTAATTTTCTTAAATATTAATATACTTGGTATTCAAGATATGTGGAACTTTCTTTTGAGTGCATTGAATACTAAGAGAAGTTTGATGCTTGATAATTGTTTTGAGATATGAAGATGGTGATATTAGAGTCATGCTAGTTGAGTAGTTGTGAATTTAAAGAATACTTGTGTTGAAGTTTATGATTCCCGTAGCATGCACGTATGGTGAACCGTTATGTGATGAACTCGGAGCATGATTTATTTATTGATTGTCTTCCTTATGAGTGGCGGTCGGGGACAAGCGATGGTCTTTTCCTACCAATCTATCCCCCTAGGAGTATGCGCGTAATACTTTGCTTTGATAACTTCTAGATTTTTGCAATAAGTATATGAGTTCTTTATGACTAATGTTGAGTCCATGGATTATATGCACGTTTTCCCATCCTTCCACCATTGCTAGCCTCTCTAGTACCGCGCACTTTTCGCCGGTATCATACACCCACCATATATCTTCCTCAAAACAGCCACCATACCTACCTATTATGGCATTTCCATAGCCATTCCGAGATATATTGCCATGCAACTTTCCACTGTTCCATTTATTATGACACGCTCCATCATTGTCATATTGCTAGCATGACAATGTAGTTGACATCGTATTTGTGGCAAAGCCACCGTTCATAATTCTTTCATACATGTCACTCGTGTTTCATTGCATATCCCGATTACATCACGGGAGGCATTCATATAGAGTCATATTTTGTTCTAAGTATTGAGTTGTAATTCTTGAGTTGTAAGAAAATAAAAGTGTGATGATCATCATTATTAGAGCATTGTCCTAGTGAGGAAAGGATGATGGAGACCATGATTCCCCCACAAGTCGGGATGAGACTCCGGACGAAAAAAAAGAAAAAAAGAGGCCATAAAAAAGGCCCAAAGAAAAAGAAGAAAAAAAATGAGAGAATAAGAGAGAAGGGGCAATGCTACTATCCTTTTACCACACTTTTGCTTCAAAGTAGCACCAAGATCTTCATGATAGAGAGTCTCTCATTTTGTCACTTTCATATACTAGTGGGAATTTTTCATTATAGAACTTGGCTTGTATATACCAATGATGGGCTTCCTCAAATGCCCTAGGTCTTCGTGAGCAAGCGAGTTGGATGCACACGCACTTAGTTTCTTTTATTGAGCTTTCATATACTTATAGCTCTAGTGCATCCGTTGCATGGCAATCCCTACTCACTCACATTGATATATATTGATGGGCATCTCCATAGCCCGTTGATACGCCTAGTTGATGTGAGACTATCTTCCCTTTTTTTGTCTTCTCCACAACCACCATTCTATTCCACATATAGTGCTATATCCATGGCTCACACTCATGTATTGCGTGAAGATTGAAAAAGTTTTGAAAATGTTAAAGTATGAAACAATTGCTTGGCTTGTCATCGGGAAGATGGAGCATAGCCAGACTATATGATTTTGTAGGGATAACTTTCTTTGGCCATGTTATTTTGAGAAGACATAATTGCTTAGTTAGTATGCTTGAAGTATTGTTATTTTTATGTCAATATGAACTTTTGTCTTGAATCTTTTGGATCTGAATATTCATACCACAATTAAGAGGATTCACATTGAAATTATGCCAAAGTATCACTCCGCATCAAAAATTCTGTTTTTATCATTTACCTACTCGAGGATGAGCAGGAATTAAGCTTGGGGAAACGTATCTATAATTTTTTATTACTCCATGCTACTTTATCTACTGTCTTGGACCATATTGGGCTTTATTTTCCACTTTTATATCATTTTTGGGACTAACCTACTAACCGGAGGCCCAGCCCAGAATTGCTGTTTTTGCCTATTTCAGTATTTCAAAGAAAAGAAATATCAAATGGAGTCCAAACGGAATGAAACCTTCGGGAACGTGATTTTCTCGCCGAACGTGATCCAGAGAACTTGGAGTGCAAGTCAAGAAGCAACCGGAGCCTCCACGAGATAGGAGGGTGCGCCCCCCCCTATAGGGCGCGCCCCCTGTCTCGTGGGCCCCTCGGGCGGCCACCGACGTACTTCTTCTTCCTATATATACCTACGTACCCCGAAAACATCCAGGGGCACCACGAAACACATTTTCCACCACCGTAACCTTCTGTATCCGCGAGATCCCATCTTGGAGCCTTCGTCGGCACTTTCTGGGAGGGAATCAAGCAGGGGCCTCTACATCAACATCCTTGCCCCTCCGATGAGTTGTGAGTAGTTTACCACAGACCTACGGGTCCATAGTTATTAGCTAGATGGCTTCTTCTCTCTTTTTGGATCTCAATACAATGCTCTCCCCCTCTCTTGTGGAGATCTATTCGATGTAATCTCTTTTTGCGGTGTGTTTGTCGAGATCAGATGAATTGTGGGTTTATGATCAAGTTTATCTATGAATAATATTTGAATCTTCTCTAAAAAAAATTATGTATGATTGAGTTATCTTTGCAAGTCTCTTTGAATTATCGGTTTAGTTTGGCCTACTAGATTGATCTTTTCTTGCCATGGGAGAAGTGCTTAGCTTTGGGTTCAATCTTGCGGTGTCCTTACCCAAAGGATGTAAAAGGGTTGCAAGGCACGTATTGTATTGTTGCCATCGAGGATAACAAGATGGGGTTTATGTCATATTGCATGAGTTTATCCCTCTACATCATGTCATCTTGCCTAACGCGTTACTCTATGAACTTAATACTCTAGATGCATGCTGGATAGTGGTCGATGTGTGGAGTAATAGTAGTAGATGCAGGCAGGAGTCGGTCTACTTGTTATGGACATGATGCCTATATACATGATCATGCCTAGATAATCTCATAACTATGCGCTTTTCTATCAGTTGCTTTCGACAAGAATTTGTTCACCCACCGTAATACTTATGCTATCTTGAGAGAAGCCACTAGTGAAACCTATGGCCCCGGGTCTATCTCTTATCATACTTGTTTCCAATCTACTTTGATTTGCATCTTTACTTTTTGCATCTATATTATAAAATACCAAAAATATATTTATCTTATCATACTATCTTTATCAGATCTCACTTTCATGAAGTGGCCGTAAAGGGATTGACAACCCCTTTATTGCGTTGGTTGCGAGTTCTTAGTTTGTTTGTGTAGGTGCGTGGGACTTTTGAGGAGCCTCCTACTGGATTGATACCTTGGTTCTCAAAACTGAGGGAAATACTTACGCTACACTTTGCTGCATCACCCTCTCCTCTTCGAGGAAAACCAACGCAAGCTCAAGACATAGCAATTATCTATGAACAATATTTGAATCTCCTCTGAATTATTTTATGTATGATTGATTATCTTTGCAAGTCTCTTCGAATTATGAGTTTGGTTTGGCCTACTAGATTAATCTTTCTTGCAATGGGAGAAGTGCTTAGCTTTGGGTTCAATCTTGCGGTGCTCGATCCCGATGTGATGGGGAAACGACACATATTGTATTGTTGCCATCGAGGATAAAAAGATGGGGTTTATATCATATTGCATGAGTTTATCCCTGTACATCATGTCATCTTTCTTAAAGCGTTACTCCGTTCTTATAAACTTAATACTCTAGATGCATGCTGGATAGCGGTTGATGTGTGGAGTAATAGTAGCAGATGCAGGCATGAGTCGGTCTACTTGTCACGGACGTGATGCCTATATACATGATCATATCTGGATATTCTCATAACAATGCTCAATTCTATCAATTGCTCGACAGTAATTCGTTTACCCGCCATAATACTTATGCTCTTGAGAGAAGCCACTAGTGAAACCTATGGCCCCCGGGTCTATTTTCCATCATATTAATCTTCCGTCAACAATCTATTTCTTTTGCCATTTATTTGGCTTTCTTTACTTTTAGTCTTTATCATAAAAATACCAAAAATATTATCTTATCATCTCTATCAGATCTCACTATTGCAAGTGGCCGTGAAGGGATTGACAACCCATTTATCGCGTTGGTTGCAAGGTTCTTATTTGTTTGTGTAGGTGCGTGGGACTTGAGCATGGCCTCCTACTGGATTGATTCCTTGGTTCTCAAAAACTGAGGAAAATACTTATGCTACTTTACTGGATCACCCTTTCCTCTTCAAGGGAAAACCAACGCAGTGCTCAAGAGGTAGCAAGAAGGATTTCTGGCACCGTTGCCGGGGAGTCTACGCACAAGTCAAGACATACCAAGTAACCATCACAAACTCTTGTCCCTCGCATTACATTATTTGCCATTTGCCTCTCGTTTTCCTCTCCCCCACTTCACCCTTGCCGTTTTATTCACCCTCTTTTTCCGTTTGCCTCTTTTTCGCTTGCCTCTTGTTTGCTTGTGTGTTGGATTGCTTGCTTGCCATGATGGCTCTACCTAGATTTGGTGATCTTCACCTTAAAAGGTTAGAAGAGATTGAAAGCAACGTCAGAAGTATTATGACTTTACAATTTGAGCATAATAATTTCTTTAAAAATGAGCTTAAGGAACAAAAAAGCTTTATGGGGTACATGAATAAAGAGCTCGATGATATGTCTAAGGAATTTTATGGTTTGAAATCTCAGATTGCTCATCTTGAAAAATTAATAGCAGAAATCTCGGATAAGCAGGCCACCTTAGTTAATAAGATGGCCGCTAAACCAGACTTTTTTTATGAGAATAAAGATGAATATCTAAAATTTATTGATGTGTCCCCTATTAAATCTTTGTTTTGCAATATGAATCTTGATAATGATGGGACTGGAGATGAGTCAACTTTAGTTAGAAGGCGTTCCAAAAATTCAGAGTTTTTAGATCTTGATGCAAAAATTGGTTAAAGTGGGATTGAAGAGGTCAAAACTTTAGATATCAATGAACCCACTATTTTGGATTTCCAGGAATTTAATTATGATAATTGCTCTTTGATAGATTGTATTTCCTTGTTGCAATCCGTGCTAAATTATCCTCATGCTTATAGTCAAAATAAAGCTTTTACCAAACATATCTTTGATGCTTTGATGCAATCTTATGAAGAAAAACTTGAGTTGGAAGTTTCTATCCCTAGAAAACTTTATTATGAGCAGGAACCTACTACTAAAATTAAAATTGAAGATCATGAATGCTATGCTTTGTGTGATTTGGGTGCTAGTGTTTCCACGATTCCAAAAACTTTGTGTGATTTGCTAGGTTTCCGTGAATTTGATGATTGTTCTCTAAACTTGCATCTTGCGGATTCCACTATTAAGAAACCTATTAGAAGAATTAATGATGTTCTTATTGTTGCAAATAGGAACTATGTGCTCATAGATTTCATTGTTCTTGATATAGGTTGCAATCCTTCATGTCCTATTATTCTTGGTAGACCTTTCCTTAGAACGATTGGTGCAATTATTGATATGAAGGAAGGAAATATTAGATTCCAATTTCCGTTAAGAAAAGGCATGGAACACTTTCCTAGAAAGAAAATAAAATTACCTTATGAATCTATTATGAGAGCCACTTATGGATTGCCTACCAAAGATGGCAATACCTAGATCTATCCTTGCTTTTATGCCTAGCTAGGGGCGCTAAACGATAGCGCTTGTTGGGAGGCAACCCAATTTTATTTTAGTTTTTTGATTTTTTCTACTGTTTAGGAATAAATCTTTGATCTAGCCTCTGGATAGATTTGTTTTTGTGTTTTAATTAGTGTTTGTGCCAAGTTAAACCTATAGGATCTTCTTGGATGATAGTTATTTGATCTTGCTGAAAATTCCAGAAACTTTCTGTTCACGAAAATAATTGTTTAAAATCACCAGAACGTGATAAAATACTGATTACAATTGAAGTAGATCAATAAACAAATTATCTAGGTCTTCCTATTTTAGTAGAATTGTTTGAGTTCCAGAAGTTTGCGTTAGTTACAGATTACTACAGACTGTTCTGTTTTTGACAGATTCTGTTTTCTGCGTGTTGTTTGCTTATTTTGATGAATTTATGGCTAGTAAAAGAGCTTATAAACCATAGATAAGTTGGAATACATTAGGTTTAACATCAATATAAATAGATAAATAATGAGTTCATTACAGTACCTTGAAGTGTTGTTTTGTTTTCTTTCGCTAACGGAGCTCATGAGATGTTCTGTTAAGTTTTGTGTTGTGAACTTTTCAAATTTTTGGGTAAGGATTTGATGGATTATGGAACAAAGAGTGGTAAGAGCCTAAGCTTGGGGATTCCCAAGGCACCCCAAGGTAAATCCAAGAACACCAAAAAGCCAAAGCTTGGGGATGCCCCGGAAGGCATCCCTCTTTCGCCTTAAATCCATCGGTAACTTTACTTGGAGCTATATTTTTATTCACCACATGATATGTGTTTTGCTTGGAGCGTCTTGTATGATTTGAGTCTTTGCTTTTTAGTTTACCATAATCATACTTGCTTTACACACCTTTTGAGAGAGACACACATGATTCGGAATTTATTAGAATACTCTATGTGCTTCACTTATATCTTTTGAGCTATATAGTTTTTGCTCTAGTGCTTCACTTATATCTTTTAGAGCACGGCGGTGGTTTGTTTTATAGAAATTATTGATCTCTCATGCTTCACTTATATTATTTTGAGAGTCCTACAAAACAGCATGGTAATTTGCTTTAATTGTGAAATTAGTCCTAATATGATAGGCATCCAAGATTAGTAAAAACTTTCTTATAAGTGCGTTGAATACTAAGAGAAGTTTGATGCTTGATAATTGTTCTGAGATATGAAGATGGTGATATTAGAGTCATGCTAGTTGAGTGGTTATGAATTTGAGAAATACTTGTGTTAAAGTTTGTGATTCCCGTAGCATGCACGTATGGTGAACCGTTATGTGACGAAGTCGGAGCATGATTTATTTATTGATTGTCTTCCTTATGAGTGGCGGTCAGGGACGACCGATGGTCTTTTACTACCAATCTATCCCCCTAGGAGCATGCGCATAGTACTTTCTTTTGATAACTAATAGATTTTTGCAACAAGTATATGAGTTCTTTATGACTAATGTTGAGACCATGGATTATACGCACTCTTATCCTCCCACCATTGCTAGCCTCTCTAATACCGCGCACTTTTCGCCGGTACCTACACCCACCATATACCTTCTTCAAAACAGCCACCATATCTACCTATCATGGAATTTCCATAGCCATTCCGAGATATATTGCGATGCAACTTACCACCATTTCATTTACTATGACACGCTCCATCATTGTCATATTGCTTTGCATGATTGCTACCTCATGAGCACTGTGTTGGATTTCCCCGAAGAGGAGAGGATGATGCAGTAAAGTAGCGTAAGTATTTCCCTCAATTTTTGAGAACCAAGGTATCAATCCAGTAGGAGACCACGCACAAGTCCCTCGTGCACTGCACAAAACGATAGCTACTCGCAACCAACGCGATTAGGGGTTCTCAATCCCTTCACGGTCACTTACGAGAGTGAGATCTGATAGAGATGATAAATAATATTTTTGGTATTTTTGGTTTAGAGATGCAAAGTAAAAAGTAAAAGGCAAAGTAAAAACAAAGCAAGTATTAAAGTGATGGAGATTGATATAATGAGAATAGACCCAGGGGCCATAGGTTTCACTAGTGGCTTCTCTCAAGGGCATATATATTCTACGGTGGGTGAACAAATTACTGTTAAGCAATTGACAGAATTGAGCATAGTTATGAGTATATCTAGGTATGATCATGTATATAGGCATCACGTCCATGACAAGTAGATCGAAACGATTCTGCATCTACTACTATTACTCCACTCATCGACCGCTATCCGGCATGTATCTTGAGTATTAAGTTAAAAGCAGTAACGCCTTAAGCAAGATGACATGATGTAGAGGGATAAATTCATGCAATATGATAAAAACCCCATCTTGTTATCCTCGATGGCAACAATACAATACGTGCCTTGCTGCCCCTTCTATCACTGGGAAAGGACACCGCAAGATTGAACCCAAAGCTAAGCATTTCTCCCATTGCAAGAACTACCAATCTAGTTGTCCAAACCAAACGAATAATTCGAAGAGACTTGCAAAGATAACTCAATCATACATAAAAGAATTCAGAGAAGATTCAAATATTATTCATAGATAAGCTGGATCATAAACCCACAATTCATCGTTCTCAACAAACACACCGCAAAAAAAAGAAGATTACATCGAATAGATCTCCACGAGAGAGGGGGAGAAAATTGTATTGAGATCCAAAAATAGAGAAGAAGCCATCTAGCTACTAACTATGGACCCGTAGGTCTGAGGTAAACTACTCACACTTCATCGGAGAGGCTTTGATGATGATGTAGAAGCCCTCCGTGATGGATGCCCCCTCCGGCGGAGCTCCGGAACAGGCCTCAAGATGGGATCTCGTGGATACAGGAAGTTGCGGTGGTGGAATTAGGTTTTTGGCTCCTGTTCTGATCGTTTGGGGGTACATAGGTATATATAGGAGGAAGGAGTACGTCGGTGGAGCAACAGGGGGCCCACGAAGCAGGGGGGCGCGCCCTAGGGGGGCGCCCCCCACCCTCGTGACCGCCTCCGTTGTTCGTTGGCGTAGGGTCCAAGTCTCCTGGATCACGTTCGGTGAGAAAATCACGTTTCCGAAGGTTTCATTCCGTTTGGACTCCGTTTGATATTACATTTCTTGAAACAACTTGAAAAAGGCAAAAATAGCAATTACAGGCTGGGCCTCCGGTTAATAGATTAGTCCCAAAAATAATATAAAAGTGGAAAATAAAGCCCAATATAGTCCAAAACAGTAGATAAAGTAGCATGGAGCAATAAAAAATTATAGATACGTTGGAGACGTATCAGGCATCCCCAAGCTTAATTCCTGCTCGTTCTCGAGTAGGTAAATGATAAAAAGAGAAATTTTGATGCGGAGTGATACTTTGGCATAATTTCAACGTAAATCTTCTTAATCATGGTATGAATATTCAGATCCTAAAGATTCAAGGCAAATGCTCATATCGACATAAAAATAATAATACTTCAAGCATACTAACTAAGCAATTATGTCTTCTCAAAATAACATGGCCAAAGAAAGTTATCCCTACAAAATCATATAGTCTGGCTATGCTCCATCTTCCCCACAAAATATTTAAATCATGCACAACCCGATGACAAGCCAAGCAATTGTTTCATACTTTAACATTTTCAAAACTTTTTCAATCTTCACGCAATACATGAGCGTGAGGCATGGATATAGCACTATATGTGGAATAGAATGGTGGTTGTGGAGAAGACAAAAAGAGGGAAGATAGTCTCACATCAACTAGGCGTATCAACGGGCTATGGAGATGCCCATCAATAGATATCAATGTGAGTGAGTAGGGATTGCCATGCAACGGATGCACTAGAGCTATAAGTATATGAAAGCTCAACAGAAGAAACTAAGTGGGTGTGCATCCAACTCGCTTGCTCACGAAGACCTAGGGCATTTGAGGAAGCCCATCTTCGGAATATACAAGCCAAGTTCTACAATGAAAAATTCCCACTAGTATATGGAAGTGACAAAATGAGAGACTCTCTATCATGAAGATCAAGGTGCTACTTTGAAGCACAAGTGTGGTAAAAGGATAGTAACTTTGTCCCTTCTCTCATTTTCTCTCATTTTTTTATTTGGGCCTTTTCTCTCTTTTTTGGCCTCTTTATATATATATGTATATATATATATATATATATATATATATATATATATATATATATATATATATTCGTCCGAGTCTCATCCCGACTTGTGGGGAATCATAGTCTCCATCATCCTTTCCTCACTTGGGACAATGCTCTAATAATGATGATCATCACACTTTTATTTTTCTTACAACTCAACAATTACAACTCGATACTTAGAACAAAATATGACTCTATATGAATGCCTCCGTCGATTGTACCGGGATATGCAATGAAACATGAGTGACATGTATGAAAGAATTATGAACGGTGGCTTTGCCACAAATACGATGTCGACTACATGATCATGCTAGCAATATGACAATGATGGAGCGTGTCATAATAAACGGAACGGTGGAAAGTTGCATGGCAATATATCTCGGAATGGCTATGGAAATGCCATGATAGGTAGGTAGGTGGCTGTTTTGAGTAAGATTTATGGTGGGTGTATGATACCGGCGAAAGGTGCGCGGTATTGAAGAGGCTAGCAATGGTGGAAGGATGGGAAAAAGTGTGTATAATCCATGGACTCAACATTAGTCATAAAGAACTCATATACTTATTGCAAAAATCTAGAAGTTATCAAAGCAAAGTATTACGCGCATGCTCCTAGGGGGATAGATTGGTAGGAAAAGACCATCGCTCGTCCCCGACCGCCACTCATAAGGAATACAATCAATAAAGAAATCATGCTCCGAGTTCATCACATAACGGTTCACCATACGTGCATGCTACGGGAATCACAAACTTCAACACAAGTATTCTTTAAATTCACAACTACTCAACTAGCATGACTCTAATATCACTATCTTCATATCTCAAAACAATTATCAAGCATCAAGCTTATCTTAGTATTCAACGACTCAAAAGAAAGTTTCACATATCTTGAATACCAAGTATATTAACATTAAGCAAATTACCATGCTATTAACGACTCTCAAAATAATCTAAGTGAAGCATGAGAGATCAAGTTTCTTTAAAACAAATCCACCACCGTGCTCTAAAAGATCTAAGTGAAGCACTAGAGCAAAAATTATCACGCTCAAAAGATAAAGTGAAGCACTATGAGCAAAACTATCAAGCTCAAAAGATATAAGTGAAGCACATAGAGTATTCTATCAAATTCCAATTCATGTATGGCTCTCTCAAAAGGTTTGTACAGCAAGGATGATTGTGGTAAACTAACAAGCAAAGACGCAAATAATACAAGACGCTCCAAGCAAAAGACTTATCATGTGGTGAATAAAAATATAGCTCCAAGTAAATTACCGATGGAAGTAGACGAAAGAGGGGATGCCTTCAGGGCATCCCCAAGCTTTGACTTTTGGTGTCCTTGGATTATCTTGGGGTGCCATGGGCATCCCCAAGCTTAAACTCTTTCCACTCCTTGTTTCATAATCCATCAAAAGAATTCACCCAAAACTTGAAAACTTCACAACACAAAACTCAATAAAAATCTCGTGAGCTCCGTTAGAGAAAGAAAACAAAAGACTACTTTAAGGTACTGTAATGAACTCATTCTTTATTTATACTGGTGTTAAACCCACTGTATTCCAACTTCTCTATGGATTATAAACTATTTTACTAGCCATAGATTCATCAAAATAAGCAAACAACACACGCAAAATAGAATCTGTCAAAAACAGAACAGTCTGTAGTAATCTGTAACTAACGCAAACTTCTGGAACTCAACAAATTCTAACAAAATTAGACTCCTATACAATTTGTTTATTGATCAGCAGCAATTGGAATCAGTATTTTATCACGTTCTGGTGATTTTTAACAATTCGGGCACTGAGCGCAAAGTTTCTGGAAATTACAGCAAGATCAAATAACTATCATCCAAGAAGATCCAATAGGTTTAACTTGGCACAAACACTAATTAAAAGATAAAACCACATCTAAACATAGGCTAGATGGATTATTTATTCCTAAACATAAACAAAAACAAAAAACTAAAAATAAAATTGGGTTGCCTCCCAACAAGCGCTATCGTTTAACGCCCGTAGCTAGGCATTGAGATTTCAATGATGCTCACAAGAAAGACAAGAATTGAGGCACAAAGAGAGCATCATAAAGCATGTGACAAACACACTTAAGTCTAACATACTTCCTATGCATAGGCATATTATAGGCAAACAAATTATCGTAGCAAGCAAAAACTGGCATAAGCAAGGAAGCGGAAGGGAACAATAGCAATCTCAACATAACGAGAGGTAATTTAGTAACATGAAAATTTCTATAACCATATTTTCCTCTCTCATAATAATTACATGTAGGATCATAGGCAAATTCAACAAAATAGCTATCACAAAGTGTATTCTCAACACGATCCACATGCATGCAAAGTTGATACTCTTCCGAAATAGTGGGATTAACATTAACTAAAGTCTCGACCTCTCCAAACCCACTTTTATCAAAAACTTCATAAGATTGAACATTATCCAGATATGTGGGATCTAAAGTTAACAATCTTCCAAACCCACTTTAAATATTATTGCAAACAATATTATCAGTCTCATATTCATCATGGGGATTAAATAAATTTTCAAGATCATAAGAAGAATCACCCCAATCATGATCATTGCAACAAGTAATAGACATAGCAAAACTAGCATCCCCAAGCTTAGGGTTTTGCATATTATTAGCACAATTGACATCAAGATAATTTATAGTAAAATCATTGAAATCATGCTTTTCATCGAGGGAACTATCAAGCATGGGTGCAATAGCAATGATCTCATGCTTAACATACGGAATTCTAGCAATTTCGTCTTCATAAATATTAGCATCACGACCACAAGAATAGCAAGCATCATGTTCATCAAGGGATATTTCAACCAAATCATCGGAGTCATCATTATCTATAGATTCATGCATATCATTATTTTCTTCCAAAGCAACGGTCATTCTTTCAATAAATTCTTGGACATAGACATTATGAGCAAGGTTTTCATTGCAATATTTAAGTATGACGTAATTTTTAGATTTGTTGAGAGTAAAATCATACTTTTCAATCAAACAAGCAACTTCATGAGCACCCTTAAAAACGACAAATTCTTCAATTTGTTTGATATCATAGTAACTATAAACACTCTTTGCATAAGAAGATAAGATTTCATTATCATTGAACTCACATAGGTAGGGAAGGTGTTTTTTAGGGCTCTTAGAGCAACAAGTAAAATCACACATTTCACAAACATTCAAAGCATAGCATAGCAAACTATTTATATGATACCATAAGAGCTTCCCCTTTTCAGACAAACGATGACGCACAAAATGAGCATGCTCATCTAGAAATTTCCCATCAACTAGGCTAGTTGGGGTTTCAGCACGAGCGCATAAAGATCGAAGATGATCCAAGTAGAACACTTTAAGTGGATCCATATCAATAGATTTTCAGCAAGCGAAGATGCAAGCATATAGAAGGCACAAGGAAACACAAACAAAGATACATACGGGAAGAAGGCGAACAAAAAAGAGAGGGCGAATAAAACGGCAAGGGTGAAGTGGGGGAGAGGAAAACGAGAGGCAAATGGCAAATAATGTAATGCGAGAGATAGGGATTGTGATGGGTACTTTGTATGGTTGACTTGCTCTTGTGTGATCCTCCCCGGCAACGGCGCCTGAAATTCTTCTTGCTACCTCTTGAGCACTGCATTGGATCTCCCCGAAGAGGAGAGGATGATGCAGTAAAGTAGCGTAAGTATTTCCCTCAATTTTTGAGAACCAAGGTATCAATCCAGTAGGAGACCACGCACAAGTCCCTCGTACCTGCACAAAACGATAGCTACTCGCAACCAACACGATTAGGGGTTCTCAATCCCTTCACGGTCACTTACGAGAGTGAGATCTGATAGAGATGATAAATAATATTTTTGGTATTTTTGGTTTAGAGATGCAAAGTAAAAACTAAAAGGCAAAGTAAAAACAAAGCAAGTATTGAAGTAATGGAGATTGATATGATGAGAATAGACCCAGGGGCCATAGGTTTCACTAGTGGCTTCTCTCAAGGGCATAGATATTCTACGGGGGGTGAACAAATTATTGTTGAGCAATTGAGAGAATTGAGCATAGTTATGATTATATCTAGGTATGATCATGTATATAGGCATCACATCCATGACAAGTAGATCGAAACGATTCTGCATCTACTACTATTACTCCACTCATCGACCGCTATCCAGCATGCATCTCGAGTATTAAGTTAAAAAGCAGTAACGCCTTAAGCAAGATGACATGATGTAGAGGATAAATTCATGCAATATGATAAAACCCCATCTTGTTATCCTCGATGGCAACAATACAATACGTGCCTTGCTGCCCTATACATCCTTTGGGAAAGGACACCGCAAGATTGAACCCAAAGCTAAGCACTTCTCCCATTGCAAGAACTACCAATCTAGTTGGCCAAACCAAGCAGATAATTCGAAGAGACTTGCAAAGATAACTCAATCATACATAAAAGAATTCAGAGAAGATTCAAATATTATTCATAGATAAGCTGGATCATAAACCCACAATTCATCGGTCTCAACAAACACACCGCAAAAAGAAGATTACATTGAATAGATCTCCATGAGAGAGGGGGAGAACATTGTATTGAGATCCAAAAAGAGAGAAGAAGCCATCTAGCTACTAACTATGGACCCGTAGGTCTGAGGTAAACTACTCACACTTCATTGGAGAAGCTTTGATGATGATGTAGAAGCCCTCCGTGATGGATGCCCCCTCCGGCGGAGCTCCGGAACATGCCTCGAGATGGGATCTCGTGGATACAGGAAGTTGCGGTGATGGAATTAGGTTTTTGGCTCCTGTTCTGATCGTTTGAAGTGCGTAGGTATATATAGGAGGAAGGAGTACGTCGGTGGAGCAACAGGGGGCCCACGAGGCAGGGGGGCGCGCCCTAGGGGGGGGCGCTCCCCACCCTCGTGACCGCCTCCGTTGTTCCTTGGCGTAGGGTCCAAGTCTCCTGGATCACGTTCGGTGAGAAAATCACGTTTCCGAAGGTTTCGTTCCGTTTGGACTCAGTTTGATATTCTGTTTCTTTGAAACACTGAAAAAGGCAAAAAATAGCAATTCTAGGCAGGGCCTCCGGTTAATAGGTTAGTCCCAAAAATAATATAAAAGTGGAAAATAAAGCCCAATATAGTCCAAAACAGTAGATAAAGTAGCATGGAGCAATCAAAAATTATAGATACGTTGGAGACGTATCAATGATCATGTAGTTGACATCGTATTTGTGGCTAAGCCACCATTCATTATCTTCATACATGTCACTCTTGATTCATCGCATATGCCGGTACACCGCCGGCGGCATTCATATAGGGTCATATTTTGTTCTAATACTTGAGTTGTAATTAAATAAAAGTGATCATCATTATTAGAGCATTGTCCCAAGTGAGGAAAGGATGATGGAGACTATGATTCCCCCACAAGTCGGGATGAGACTCCGGACGAAAAGAAAAAAAAAGAGGCCAAAAAAAGAGAAGAAGGCCCAACAACAAAAAAAATGAGAGAAAAGAGAGAAGGGACAATGCTACTATCCTTTTTCCACACTTGTGCTTCAAAGTAGCACCATGATCTTCATTGATAGAGAGTCTCTTATGATATCACTTTTATATACTAGTGGGAATTTTTCATTATAGAACTTGGCTTGTATATTCCAATGATAGCCTTCCTCAAATTGCCCTAGGTCTTCATGAGCAAGCAAGTTGGATGCACACCCACTTAGTTTCCATTGTTAAGCTTTCATACACTTATAGCTCTAGTGCATCCGTTGCATGGCAATCCCTACTCACTCACACTGATATCTATTAATGGGCATCTTCATGGCCCGTTGATACGCCTAGTTGATGTGAGACTATCTTCTCCTTTTTGTATTCTACACAACCATCATTCTATTCCACCTATAATGCTATATCCATGGCTCACGCTCATGTACTGAGTGAAGATCGAAAAAGTTTGAGAACATCAAAAGTATGAAATAATTGCTTGGCCTGTCATCGGGGTTGTGCATGATTAAATACTTTGTGTGATGAAGATAGAGCATAGCCAGACTATATGATTTTGTAGGGATAACTTTCTTTGGCCATGTTATTTTGAGCAGACATGATTGCTTTATTAGTATGCTTGAAGTATTATTACTTTTATGTCAATATTAAACTTTTATCTTGAATCTTTTGGATATGGATATTCATACCACAAACAAGAGGATTACATTGAAAATTATGCTAAGTAGCATTCCACATCAAAAATTCTGTTTTTATAATTTACCTACTCGAGGACGAGCAGGAATTAAGCTTGGGGATGCTTGATACGTCTCCAACGTATCTATAATTTTTTATTGTTCCATGCTATTATATATTCTGTTTTGGATGTTTAATGGGCTTTATTATACACTTTTATGTTATTTTTGGGACTAACCTATTAACCGGAGGCCGAGCCCAAATTGCTGTTTTTTCTGCCTATTTCAGTGTTTCGAAGGAAAGGAATATCAAACGGAGTCCAAACGGAATGAAACCTTCGGGAACGTGATTTTCGGAACAAACGTGATCCAAAGGACTTGGAGTGGATTTCAAGCAATCAACGAGGAGGCCACGAGGCAGGGGCGCGCCTACCCCCCTGGGTGCGCCCTCCACCCTCGTGGGCCCCTTGTAGCTAACCTGACCGACCTCCTTCGCCTATTTATACTCATATACCCTGGAAACATCATATACGGAGACAAAACCCTATTTCCACCGCCGCAACCTTCTGTACCCGTGAGATCCCATCTTGGGGCCTTTTTCCAAGGCGCTCCCACGGAGGGGGGCACTGATCACGGAGGGCTTCTACATCAACACCATAGCCTCTCCGATGATGTGTGAGTAGTTTACCTCAGACCTTCGGGTCCATAGTTATTAGCTAGATGGCTTCTTCTCTCTCTTTGGATCTCAATACAAAGTTCTCCTCGATTCTCTTGGAGATGTATTTGATGTAATCTTCTTTTGCGGTGTGTTTGTCGAGATCCGCTGAATTGTGGGTTTATGATCAAGATTATCTATGAACAATATTTGAATCTCCTCTGAATTCTTTTATGTATGATTGATTATCTTTGCAAGTCTCTTCGAATTATCAGTTTGGTTTGACCTACTAGATTGATCTTTCTTGCAATGGGAGAAGTGCTTAGCTTTGGGTTCAATCTTGTGGTGCTCGATCCCAGTGACAGCGGGGGAAACGACACGTATTGTATTGTTGCCATCGAGCATAAAAAGATGGGGTTTATATCATATTGCATGAGTTTATCCCTCTACATCATGTCATCTTGCTTAAAGCGTTACTCTGTTCTTATGAACTTAATACTCTAGATGCATCTTTGGATAGCGGTCGATGTGTGGAGTAATAGTAGTAGATGCAGGCAGGAGTCGGTCTACTTGTCACGGACGTGATGCCTATATACATGATCATACCTAGATATTCTCATAACTATGCTCAATTCTATCAATTGCTCGACAGTAATTCGTTTACCCACCGTAATACTTGTGCTCTTGAGAGAAGCCACTAGTGAAACCTATAGCCCCCGGGTCTATTTTCCATCATATTAATCTTCCGTCAACAAGCTATTTCTTTTGCCGTTTATTTTGCTTTCTTTACTTTTATTCTTTATCATAAAAATACCAAAAATATTATTCTTATCATCTCTGTCAGATCTCACTTTTGCAAGTGGCCGTGAAGGGATTGACAACCCCTTTATCGCGTTGGTTGCAAGGTTCTTATTTGTTTGTGTAGGTGCGTGAGACTTGAGCGTGGCCTCCTACTGGATTGATACCTTGGTTCTCAAAAACTGAGGAAAATACTTACGCTACTTTACTGCATCACCCTTTCCTCTTCAGTATCAATGTTATATACACCATGAATTTGGTTTATGTTTCTCTACAAATTTATTAGTACCAATATTATCCACAACTATTAAAAAAACTCATAGAATGTCTCCCTTCGTTCCAAAATACAGTAGAAAACGTACCATGATTTTATAAAAATGCTGCTACGCAGCCGACATGTTCTGGACGATTTCCGGACTATTCAGAGCAACAAGCCATCCACGCGTAGTACAAAAGTGAACATCACCCTTTAATACTCCCATTGTCCAAATTTTGGCTGGCAATCATTGTTCGTACAGTAATTTTGATTCCATAAACGGCAGAACAATTGTGCAACTAAAGGTATAAGCTCATACTTGAACTTTGCAACAAAAATCTAAAACATAATGTATGACCTCATACTTGAATTTTGCAACAAAAACTGAAATAGAATGTACGGGTGAAAAATCACACATGAGCCATTTTAGTCAATACTTTACCAATGGGCCCATTTGTAGTAGGTGGCCTATGGACAGGAGGACTTTGCAGGAAGTAGACATGCAAACAAGACTAGTCAGACGTCCAAATGTCAGGATTTTCGTTTTGTCCCACCTCGCCTAAGGGAGGTTGTGATGACTTGCATATAAGGGGAGATCTCATGTTCCACCTAGATGGAGTGACAAAGAGGAAATCACACTATGTATAGCGCGTGCGCTCGCGTGTATTATTCATGACTTAACTTAATAAATTATTGTTTTAGTACAAACAGAACACAAGAAGTGCCGCTGTCTCGAGGCGGAACCTGGGCAGGAGCAATCTAGGGCTCCGGCATTGCGATTCAGCCGGGGAAACTTTCCTACGGGAGGGGGAAATCAAAGCCTTCGTCATCACCAACGACCCTCTCATCGAGGGAGGATCAATCTTCATCAACATCTTCACCAGCACCATCTCCTCTCAAACCCTAGTTCATCTCTTGTATTCAATTTTTGCCTCAGAACCTCAGATTGGACCTGTGGGTTGCTAGTAGTGTTGATTACTCCTTGTAGTTAATGCTAGTTGGTTTATTTGGTGTAAGATCATATGTTCAGATCCTTAATGATATTTATCAACCCTATGATCTTGAACATGAACATGCTTTGTGAGTAGTTACGTTTCTGAGGACATGGGAAAAGTCTTGTTATAAGTTATCATGTGAATTTGGTATTCGTTCGATAATTTGATGAGATGTACGTTGTCTTTCCTCTAGTGGTGTTATGTGAACGTCGACTACATGACACTTCACCATGATTTGGGCCTAGGGGAAGGCATTGGGAAGTAATAAGTAGATGATGGGTTGCTAGAGTGATAGAAGCTTAAACCCTAGTTTATGCGTTGCTTCGTAAAGGGTTGATTTGGATCCACATGTTTCACCATATGGTTAGATTTATCTTAATTCTTCTTTCGTAGTTGCGAATGCTTGCGAGAGGGGTTAATCATAAGTGGGAGGCTCGTCCAAGTAAGGACAACGCCCAAGCACCAGTCCACCCACATATCAAATTATCAAAGTAGCGAACGCGAATCATATAAGCATGATGAAAACTAACTTGACAATAATTCCCATGTGTCCTTGGGAGCGCTTTGCTTTATATAAGAGGTCATCCAGGCTTGTCCTTCGCTATAAAAAGGATCAGGTCACCTTGCTGCACCTTTGTTACACTTGTTACTTATTACCCATTACAAATTGGTTGGGCCTGCCCAAGCCGATCCTCTTGGGGCGGTCCACCACCAGGGGGCTCACCGAGTACCCTGACGACCAAGGCTTCGGGCCCGAGATCTTGCAGTTATCGGGCAGGGCTTCCGCTCCGGCATGCTCCCCTGCTCAGACACCTCCATGTATGAGAACTACACCTGGTACCCGTCCCCGGCGGACTCGGACGCGGAGGAGAGTGTGGCCAAGATGTGGCAGCACGTGCTGGCCAGACTTCGGGCCGCCAACAAGATCCCCGCGGAGGCGCTGGACGTGGTCAGGCGGAGCGAGATGAGCGAGGTGGTGTCATCACCACTGCGGCTCCGGTCCCTGCTAGCGCTGGTCCGGGGCAGCATCTGCATGGGCGGCGTGTGCGTGGCGGGGGATGCGTTCCACTCGATGACCCCAGACCTCGGCAGGGCGGCTGCACGGCGCTGGAGGACGGCGTCGTCCTCGCCCGGTGCCTCGGTGAGGCCTTGGGCGTCGGCGGGCACGGGAGCGCCGAGGCGGCCCTGGCCAAGTACGCCAAGGAGCGGAGGTGGCACGCCATCCGGCCGGTGACGGCCGCGAACGTCATCGGCTTTGTGCAGCAAAGCAGCAACCCGGCGATCAAGTTCCTCTCGGAGAAGTTCCTGTCCGGGTTAATGGCCAGAGTGAGGGTCGACATGGCCAACTACGACTGCGGAAATCTCTAGTTCTATCATTCCTTCCTTCACGGCAAGACGAGAACGACAAGAGAAAACAAATCAGTTAAAACGGCATCAATCAAATCAATTTGATGCTTGTATTTCGACTTTTCGAGTTAAATAAAGAAAATAGTTTGATACCTGATAGGATTATTAGTCTAGATGATACCCTCATCTTGTTGAAAAATAGAGGGAGCGCCTATAGCTCAGGTTTTTTTTTCACTTTGGCTACATGTCATCTGACTGAGTTTTAAGTTCTGGGTCAGTCGATTTTTTGACTGTAGATTGCTGCTCCAAGATGCGTGCTAGTTGTTTTTTTTCATGTTGTGTGCTATGTCCTGTATTGGGCTAGACGTTTTTTGATTGAACCCCATTTTGGGTCAGTCGATTTTTTGTTGGGCTGAAGCCTGTTACATGTTTTCTTATTAGGCTGTTTGCGTGCGCTTTTACATCTGTTTTTTGTCGGTTTTTATGGATATTGTTTGGATGTTGGGCGAATATAAAATATATAGTAAGTAATGTATAATTTGTGTGTAAATTTTAATTCCATGATAAATGCACTATTATGTACCACTATTCATTTGTTCTTAGATTTTGCTTTTGCAAAAGTTCCACTTTTATATGCTTATTTTTGCATATTTTTATGTATATTTCATGCAAATTTTGTCAGTGTTTGTTTTGTATTATTTCTCCCATTTTCTTTGTTCTTAAATGGTAATACCAATGCCACATATTCATTCTTTCTTTTGTGGGTATTTTTGCTTTATTCTTTTTATTCCAGATTTCTGTTTCTATGCGTTTTTCTTTTCCTTTTTTTCTTTCCTTTTATTGGTTATTTTTTGTTTTTTGTGTGTTTTAGCTTTTTTAGTTTTTTCACACGTTTTTTTGGAGTATTAGAGTATGGAAATTTCACTACCATATGTTTCCTCTTACATATTATAAAAAGTGCAATTTTAGTACTAATCGTGACAATATTTTAGTTTTAAGTTTTTATTTCACTTTCTTTCTTATTTAAAGGTAATACCAATGACACTAATTCATCCCTTCTTTGAAACATACTCCCTTCGTAAACTAATATAAGAGTGTTTAGATCACAACGCTCTTATATTAGTTTACAGAGGGAGTATTTTTTATGTAAATTCTACTAATATATGTTAGTTCTTGCATAGCTATAAAAAGTGCAATTTATGTGCAAATTTACCATGATCTATTTTTCATTCCTTTCTTCTTAAAGGGTGGTACCAATGCCACTACTCCATTCTTTTTTAGAAAATGTTATATTTTTGCGTGTTTAAATAATTATACACATGAGTACTATACAACATGTGTATAAATTATAGTAGAGTGCAAAATTGCAATATTATATGTTCGTTGTTTGCATATTACTAAAAGTGCAATTTCAGTGCAAACCTTATTATTCATTTTGTTTTAGTTTTTCCATTTTCTTTCTTCTTAAAGGGTTTCATTCTTTCATAGAAAACTTTATTGTTATGATTTTGGTTTTGTTTTTATTTTATTTCTTTAGAGGCAATACCGATCTCACTCCACTAGTATTTTTTTATTTTTCGTTTTAGGGTCCGAGCCAGGCTGTAAAAGACTAAGCGCCTATCAAATAACTGCCCTCATAACAAGGATAAACACTCACTCAATTTTAATGTAATGTGTGTGTGGTTCACACCATTGTCTAAAAAATTGCATTGCTATATGCTTATTTTTGCATATTATGAAACAGTGCGATTTCAATACCAACCGTGTGCAATTTTCTATCATTACTTGTTTTATGTGTAGTCGCATATGCACGGGCATGCATGTAGCTTTTCAACCAACATGTCAAGCTAGCTCATGTGCACATGTGCTTCTAGAAACTATTAGTTAGGGGCAGAACTATGTAGAAGTACCATACACATAGGGGTAGGACTATGTAAAAATTACTATGTACAGACATGCATATGGTAGATCATCACGTGAGGACGTCATCCGACAGCAGGCTCGACTGAAATGATTTTGGGTCAGTCGATTGACCCAAAATTATTTTAGTCGACTCGGCTGTAGTCGCTCCATTTTTTTAGTCTTTTTTTTAGCCTACCTATAGTTCAGGTGCCTGAAAATTTCTTTGTGTCAATCAATTTTACTCAGGAACGATTGATAACATGCAACGTGGCCAGTTAACCCAAGTTAAGTTTCAGTCAATTTCAACACACAACCCGATCAAAACGCAGCAGCAGAATAGACGTACTACTATCTAAACCCAACTGATCAAAGCCCAGCAAAAAATTACATGGCTGATCAAACCCCACTCCCAACTGATCCAATTTCTTTGAGCATGAGCACACATTATACATTCAAAGCACTGCATAACCATCACCATGTATACATGTGTTGCTTTTACACATATTTTACTCTTTAGCTATAAAGACCGATAGAGGGATAAAAGAGGGAATTAAACCAGAATTCTTATCTATTATATTTAAAGAAAATTAATTGAAAATCAATGTATTACATGCAAAATAAAATAATATAGATATTCGACAAAGAAAATGTCCATTCAAATTAGTCAAAATGAACAATAAATAAAGAATTGAAAAAGAAAAAAATCAATAAAGAATAAAATTGTACCAAGAAATGAACAAAAGGTGAGAAATAAATAATTTTTAATATAATGAAACTAGAAATGTGGGAGTGGGGTTACCCTAAAAGAAGAAATATGCAAACAAAACAATAAAACAGTCTAAGAGAGAAAGAATTCTAGAAGTGGTGTTACCTAGAAACAAAAATAAGTAAAAATAGAAACAACGAAGAACATGTTTCTTTCTAAGCAAGAAAAATTCTAGGTGTTGTGTTATCAAAGTGAATTAAACAAAGAAAAAACAAACAAGCCCAACTTTCTTTCTATGAAAGAATGAACTACAAGAGTTGTTTAAAACGTAAGAAAGCAACAAGGGACGCAGATTTGGTGAACATGGTTCCACGTGCACCCCTTAGGAATAGTAAATTCAGAAAAATACTAGAAAAAAATTAAAAAAAATCTGAATATTTTTTGAAACATACTTAGTCAACTGATATACCCGCGTATTAAGTTTGACAAAGAAATTACATACTTATTATTCTGGGCAAAAATGACAAATTTAAGCTATATTAAAAAACACTAATTAATAGTAAGGCTATAATTGTATTTTGTTCACTAAGAATACCATGGGTGTCAATACGTCATGGAACTTCACACGTGAGTGGAATGGTCGACCAAGTTGGTTACCGCAAAATTTTAGATTTTTTTCAATTTTCCTAGTATATTTTTTGACTTTACTATTCATGTGGGTGCGCGTGGAACCATGTTCACCTTTGTATTTTCGAGCAACAAGAAATTAAATATATCTTGACAACTTGCAAACAAATTCTGTAAAACTTGCACTATTCTATGATGTGCAAGAACAAGTGTAAACTAGTGAACTCTAATAATAGTTATGATTCTAGTAGATAAATTTAAAAGTAATAATTTTAAGTGTCTAGTAACCAGTTTCACACAATTACAACATCAAATATCTTGTTGCATGCTAAAATATATGAGAAAATTCAATGGCAAAGGAAATCAACTAAGCATCAATAAACGAACACGTAATAAAAATATATGATATTATCAATTACAATCAATTAGGAGTACTAAAATTACCATAAAGAGAAATAAAACCAAGGAAAAACTTGAAGCAAATGATAACTAAATTTGCAACAGATTTCATAGAACTTGCACTATTCAATATTATGCAAGTGCAAGCATATAGTAGTGTAGCCTTAATAATAATTATGAATCGAGTGGAACCATGAAAAATGAACTTCATTTTAGTTCCTAACAAAAAATGAAGTAGTGTTAGAAAACTACAACATCAAATACTCTGTGGCATGCACAAATATAGGAGAAAAGTAATTCTCAGATAGACTAAGCATATAGAAACAAATACATAATAAAAAAATAAAGATATTAAGCAAGAACAACAAAACAGGGGCTAGAAACATTATCACCCATGAGAAGAATTTTTTTTTTTGCCAATCACTCCTTTGTCATGGGTAAACAGAAACATACACTAAGGAAAAACTAAAACATATGTTATTCTAAGGTAGTTGAATTAATGATATTGGTATTAACTAAAAAGCAGAAAGAAAATTAAAACAAAGGATGGCAAAACTTGCACACATATTTCATCGAGCTTGCAATGTTCCACAATATGCAAGAACAAGCATATAGTACTGTAACTTCCAAATAACAAAATTAAGCAGTGCCACATGCTTGCAGTATTAAACCGGCGCAGCATGCACGGATATAAAAGCAAATGCGATGCCCAAAAATTAACAAAGCAACAGGAAAAAGGAAAGGAACCAAAACATTAGCACGAGTGTGGAAAAAAAGCTAACAATAAAGGGGCAACTATTAAACATGCACCTGGATTTTTTTTTTGGTTCATTCAAATCGCTAACTACCGCCCGATTAAGATCCAAAGGCCCAACTACCTTATTCTTCCTATAGTCTTCTTTACCCCTTGTACTAAAACTAAAATAAAAAATAAAAAATGAAGTTTTCTAAGGAAGAATGAATTAATGGCATTGGTATTACCATTAATGAAAAAATACAAAATAATTAGGAATACTGGTATTACCCTATACTAAAAAACTAAACAAAAAAAGGTTTCTAAGCAAGAATGATCTAGTGGCATTGGTATTACCCTCAATGAAGAAAGAAAACACAAGAAAATAAAAAAGGAAGACAAATACTTGTACACAATTTGCACAAAAATTACACTTTTTTTATAATATTCAAGAGTAAGCAAATATTATGCAATTTTTATGGTCTAGTATAATAGACACATATTATATAGTACTAATGCGTATTAATTTACACACATACACATAAAGAAAAAGAAAAAGATGTGCAAAGAAAAAAAAAGCAAACACACATGAAAACAAGAGAAAACAACATATGCAAACCAATCCTCATGCACATGCACGAGTATTATTCTAAGCAACCAATGTGCATGCACGCATCCGTTGGCTACACTAGTACAGCTTACCAATGTACATAAAAAAAGGCACGGAAAAAATAAAGCTGAAAAAACTGGACTTGTGTCCGTGGGCAGCAGGTCGGCCCAGCTACAAAAGAAAACAGGCTTGAAATCGACTGAACAAACAACACACATTAGTCAACTACTTATTCCTACACATGACACACAAATCACAAAGCACCACCATGGAGAGTGAGAGATTTGACTGAAAATTAAGAAAATTTCAGGCGCCTTACATTTAGCAACAGCGCAAGGAAATCTCAAGTGGCTTTTGGCCTTATTTGAGCAACTATCTCGCATGAAATTTTTTTTTCATAAAAATGATTCAGTTCCCATTAATATTGCAAAACCTAACATTCCTATCTTTGCACAAGCTTTTGGTTGTCGGATTAGTAGTTTCCCTATTAAATATGTGGGAGCTCCTCTACATTTAGCAAGTTAAGGAAAGAAGACCACCACCTAGTGGTTGATAAATTTGGAGTTGTTGGTTGGAGAGGGTGTGATAACCCGCAAGTATATGGGATCAACTTTAGCTTTTTTGATAAGTAAGAGTGTCGAACCCAACGAGAAGCTAAAGGTAGGATTTATATTCCCTTCATGTTCTATCAACCACCGATACAACTCTACGTTTGCTTTACCTAGAACAAGTATGAAACTATTTTTTAGGTGTAGGGATAAGTTCGCAACGATAAAAATAGAAGTAATTAGCAAGAATAAAACTACGAATAATTTGCAAGGTAATAAAAATTAGTTGTTTAGTAGAAAGCTTTTTGTAACACAAGAAAGTTATTTGTCCCTAGGCAATCGATAACTAGACCACTAATCATTATTGCAATTTTATATGAGGGACAGGCATGAGCTAACATACTTTCTCTACTTGGATCATATGCACTTATGATTAGAACTCTAGCAAGCATCCACAACTACTAAAGATCAAGGTAAAACCCAACCATAGCATTAAGTATCAAGTCCTCTTTACTCCCATGCTCAACAACCCCCTTACTCGGGTGTAAGCTTCTGTCACTCTAGCCACCCACCATAAGCAAATCATGAACGTATTGAAACACCCTACAGCGGGGATCCCTCAAGCTTGTGCGACACAGAGAGCATCATAACACCAATAATAAAACATACAACTCAAACCAATCACGATCATCAGTCAACCCGTAGGACAAAACAGATCTACTCAAACATCATAGGATAGGCACATATCATTGGATAATAATATATAGCATTGAGCACCATGTTTAAGTAGAGATTACAGCGGGGAGAAGAGGTGTTACACCACTGCATAGAGGGGGAGAGAGTTGGTGTTGACGGTACTGAGGTTGTTGGTGTAGATCGTCGTCGCGATCCTTGCCCCGACGGCACTCCGGCGCCACCGGGAGAGAGGGGAACCCCCTCCTCCTTCTTCTTCTTCTTCCTTGACCTTCCCCCTAGATGGGAGGAGGGTTTCCTCTCTGGTCCATGGCCTCCATGGCAGCAGAGGGGCAAGAGCCCCTCCGAGATTGGATCTCTCTCTCTCTCTCTCTCTCTCTCTCTGTTTCTCTTCAGTTTCATGTTCCTGTTTTCTGGCCTTTCACCGTTTCTTAAATTCCAGGAGATCCGTAACTCTGATTGGGTTGAAATTTTAACACGATTTCTATCCAGATATTAGCTTTCTTGCAGCCGAATAAGGGCACCAATCACCTTACAGGGGCCCCACAAGCTTGCCAGACGCGCCCTGGGTAGGAGGGCGCACCCCTTGAGCTTGTGGGCCCCTCGAGCATTGTCTCGCGTTGATTCCGCTTCCCAAAAATCACATATATTCCAAAATACTTCTCCGTAAAAATTTATCGCATTTGGACTTTGTTTGATATGGATTTTCTGCGAAACAAAAAACATGCAACGAATAGGAACTGGCACCGGGTGATGACCCACAAGTATAGGGGATCAATTGTAGCTCTTTTCGATAAGTAAGAGTGTTGAACCCAACGAGGAGCGGAAGGAAATGACAAGTAGTTTTCAGTAAGGTAATGTCTGCAAGTGCTGAAATTGTAAGTAGCAGAGTAGTTTGATAGCAAGACAATTTGTAACGAGCAAGTAATGATAGTAGTAACAAAAGTGCAGCAAGGTAGCCCAATCCTTTTGAGGCAAAGGACAGGCCAAAACGGTCTCTTATGATAAGCAATGCGTTCTTGAGGGTACACGGGAATTTCATCTAGTCACTTTCATCATGTTGATTCGATTTGTGTTCGCTACTTTGATAATTTGATATGTGGGTGGACCGGTGCTTAGGTGCCATTCTTACTTGAACAAACCTCCTACTTATGTTTAACCCTCCCGCAAGCATCCGCAACTACGAGAAAAGTATTAAGAATAAATTCTAACCATAGCATTAAACTTATGGATCCAATCGGTCCCTTATGAAATAGCGCATAAACTGGGGTTTAAGCTTCTGTCACTCTCGGAACCCATCATCTATTTGCTACTCCACAATGCATCCCTTAGGCCCAAATATGGTCAAGTATCATGTAGTCGACGTTCACATGACACCACTAAGGGAATCAGAACATACATACTATCAAAATATTGAACACATATCAAATTCACATGATTACTTGCAACATGATTTCTCCCGTGACCTCAAGAAAAAAAGTAACTACTCACAAATGATAAACATGCTCATGATCAGAGGAGTATTAAATAGCATAATGGATCTGAACATATAATTTTCCACCAAATAAACCATATAGTAATCAACTACAAGATGTAATCAACACTACTAGTCACCCACAAGCACCAATCTATAGTTCCAGTAACAATATTGAATACAAGAGATAAACTAGGGTTTAAGATGAGATGGTGTTGTTGAAGATGTTGATGGATATTGCCCTCCACCAGATGGGAGAGTTGTTGGTGATGATGATGACGATGATTTCCCCCTCCGGGAGGGAAGATCCCCCGGCGAAATCGCTCCGCCGAAGGGCAAAAGTGCTCCTGCCCAAGTTCCACCTCGAGACGGTGGCGCTCCGTCCCGAAAGCATTCTCCTTATTTTTTCTAGGTAAAAATGACTTATATACCAGAAGATGGGCACCGGATGTGGGCCGAGGAGGGCACAACCCACCAGGGCGCGCCTGGGCTCCCTGGCGCGCCCAGGTGGGTTGTGCCCACCTGGTGGGCCCCTCTGGTAGTTATTTGCTCCAATAATTCTTAAATATTCCATAAAAAATCTCCGTGAAGTTTCAGCTTGTTTGGAGTTGTGCAGAATAGGTGGCCTGACGTAGCTTTTCCAGGTCCAGATTTCCAGCTGCCGGAATTCTCCCTCTTTGTGTATTCCTTGCAAATTATGAGAGAAAAGGCATTAGAATTACTCCAAAAAGCATTATTATGGATAAAAACATTATAAATAACAGTAAGAAAACATGATGCAAAATGGACGTATCACCGGGCACTGGATCAATATGTTAGTCCAAGAAAATCAAATAATTTTTTGTGGAAAGTATGTAAAAGTTGTATAATATTGGCATGAAACAATCAAAAATTATAGATACAACGGAGACGTATCAACATTCCAAGCTTAATTCCTGCTTGTCCTCAAGTAGGTAAATAATAAAAAAAGATAATTTTTGATGTGGAATGCTACCTAGCATAATCTTGATCACATAATCTAATCATGGCATGAATATTAAGACACGAGTGATTCAAAGCAATAGTCTATAATTTGATATAAAGACGTCGATCAATACTCAGGCATCCCAACAAACAATCATGTCTTTCAAAATATCAGTGCTAAAGAACGTCATCCCTACAAAATCATATAGCCTTGTCATGCTCCATCTTAACATAACATATTTATCATGCACAACCCCCGATGACAAGCCAAGCAATTGGTTCCTATTTTTTAATGCGCCTCAGCTTTTTCAACTTCACTCAATACATGACCGTGAGCCATGGATATAGCACTATGAGTGGAACAGAATGTGGTGGTATGGATCAAATAGGAGAAGAAAGTCTCGCATCAACTAGGCGGATCAACGGACTATGGAGATGCCCATCAATGGATATCAATGCGAGGAGTAGGGATTGCCATGCAACGGATGCACTAAGAGCTATAAGTGTATGAAAGGTCAAACTGAAAACTAAGTGGGTGCGCATTCAACTTGCTTTCTCGTGAAGACCTCGGGCATTTGAGGAAGCCCGTCATCGATCGGAATATACATGCCAGGTTCTATAATGAAAAATCCCCACTAGTATATGAAAGTTATAGTCCAAGAGCCTCTCTATATGAAGACTATGGTGCTACTCTGAAGCACAAGAGTGGTAAAAGGATAGTAACATTGTCCCTTCTCTCTTTTTCTCGCATTTTTTATGTTCTTCTCTTTTTTTCTTTCTCTCTTTTTTTTTCTTGAGCTCTTTTTGGCCTTTTTTCTGGAGTCTCATCCTGACTTATGGGGGAAGCATAGTCTCCAGCATCCTTTGCTCACTGGGGCAATGCTCCAATAATGATGATCATCACACTTTTGTTTACTTACAACTCGATAAAACTGATACATGATGCCTCTATATGAATGCCTCTGGCAGTGTACCAGGATGTGCAATGATCTAGCATAGTAAAGATATAAAAAAAGGACAAGCCATGAAAATATCATGCTAGCTATCTTACGATCATGCAAAGCAATATGACAATGAATACTCAAGTCATGTATATGATGATAGTGGAAGTTGCATGGCAATATATCTCCGAATGACTATGGAAATGCCATAATAGGTAGGTATGGTGGTTGTTTTGAGGAAGATATAATGAGACTTATGTGTGATAGAGCGTATCATATCACGGGGTTTGGATGCATCGGTGAAGTTTGTACCAACTCTCAAGGTGAGAAAGGGTAATGCACGGTACCGAAAGGGCTAGCAAATTGCAGAAAGGTAAGAGTGCATATAATCCATGGACTCAACATTAGTCATAAAGAACTCATATACTTACCGTGAAAGTTTTATTAGCCCTCGAAGCAAAGTACTACTACGCATGCCCCTAGGGGGATAGGTTGGTAGGAAAAGACCATCGCTCGTCCTCAACCGCCACTCATAAGGAAGACAATGAGTAATAAATCATGCTCCAATTTCATAGCATAGCGAGAGACCATACGTGAGAGACCATAGCTTGGTATTTTAGGAGTAGACATAGTGGCAACACAAGCAGAGATGGTAACAGAAGATTTTTTTTTGTATTTTGGAATTTTTTGGCAAACAAAGAAAAAGGCAAAAGGCAACTAGACAGGAGAATAAAAACAAGCAAAAAATAAAGTGTTTGTGCGAAGGCACTTGATTTGGTAGATGATGTCTCCCCGACAACGGTGCCAGAGTTTCCTTCTGCTACTCACGATGGAGTTGTTGGATTTTCCTGAAGAGGAAGAGTGTTGTAGCACAACAGCAGAAAGTATTTCCCAAGTTAAGAATCAAGGTTTATCGAACCAGTAGGAGGCACCACACTAACAATGTTAGCAGTACCTGTACACAAACACAACAAATGCTTGCACCCAACCAAGGAAAGGGGGCCGTCACTTCCCTTGTTCTTGCTAGTTATAAGATTAAAAGCAGACAATGATAGGCAAAGCGATAAAAATAGCAAAAGAAAGTAAAAAAACAATTTTGTAAAATCTTTTTGTATTAATGGAGAATAGATTCGGGGCCATAGGTTCGCTAGAGGCATCTCGCTCGAAAGCATGTATAAGCATGGTAGACAAACTACTGTTAGACAATTCACAGAATAGCGCAAATTATAACTATGATCATCATCATGGCATAATCTCACATAGGCAATACATCTATAAGTAGACCTTTATCCAACTGCATCTACTACTATTACTCCACTCCAAGACCGCTATCCAGCATGCATCTCAATGTATTATCATGATAAATAGAGTAACACAATAAACAAGATGACATAATGTAGATAGAAAAACCTAGCAATAATATTAACCTCATCGTTTTATTCTTAGTAGCAACAATATAATACGTGCTTTCGTCCTTTTTGTCACTAGACAAGATCACCACAAGATTGAACCCACTACTATGCACCACCCCTCTGACGATCTACTCATCTATCTTGGCCAGAGAAAACTCATAGATCGGAAAAGCATAATAGGTAGGTATGGTGGTTGTTTTGAGGAAGATATGTGTGATAGAGCGTATCATATCACGGGGTTTGGATGCATCGGTGAAGTTTGTACCAACTCTCAAGGTGAGAAAGGGCAATGCACGGTACCGAAGGGGCTAGCAAATTGCGGAAAGGTAAGAGTGCGTATAATCCATGGACTCAACATTAGTCATAAAGAACTCATATACTTACCATGAAAGTTTTATTATCCCTCGAAGCAAAGTACTACTACGCATGCCCCTAGGGGGATAGGTTGGTAGGAAAAGACCATCGCTCGTCCTCAACCGCCACTCATAAGGAAGACAATGAGTAATAAATCATGCTCCAATTTCATAGCATAGCGAGAGACCATACGTGAGAGACCATAGCTTGGTATTTTAGGAGTAGACATAGTGGCAACACAAGCAGAGATGGTAACAGAAGATTTTTTTTTGTATTTTGGAATTTTTTGGCAAACAAAGAAAAAGGCAAAAGGCAACTAGACAGGAAAATAAAAACAAGCAAAAATAAAGTGTTTGTGCGAAGGCACTTGATTTGGTAGATGATGTCTCCCCGACAACGGTGCCAGAGTTTCCTTCTGCTACCCACGATGGAGTTGTTGGATTTTCCTGAAGAGGAAGGGTGTTGTAGCACAACAGCAGAAAGTATTTCCCAAGTTAAGAATCAAGGTTTATCGAACCAGTAGGAGGCACCACACTAACAATGTTAGCAGTACCTGTACACAAACACAACAAATGCTTGCACCCAACCAAGGAAAGGGGCCGTCACTTCCCTTGTTCTTGCTAGTTATAAGATTAAAAGCAGACAATGATAGGCAAAGCGATAAAAATAGCAAAAGAAAGTAAAAAAACAATTTTGTAAAATCTTTTTGTATTAATGGAGAATAGATTCGGGGCCATAGGTTCGCTAGAGGCATCTCGCTCGAAAGCATGTATAAGCATGGTAGACAAACTACTGTTAGACAATTCACAGAATAGCGCAAATTATAACTATGATCATCATCATGGCATAATCTCACATAGGCAATACGTCTATAAGTAGACCTTTATCCAACTGCATCTACTACTATTACTCCACTCCAAGACCGCTATCCAGCATGCATCTCAATGTATTATCATGATAAATAGAGTAACACAATAAGCAAGATGACATAATGTAGATAGAAAAACCTAGCAATAATATTAACCTCATCGTTTTATTCTTAGTAGCAACAATATAATACGTGCTTTCGTCCTTTTTGTCACTAGACAAGATCACCACAAGATTGAACCCACTACTATGCACCATCCATCTGACGATCTACTCATCTATCTTGGCCAGAGAAAACTCATAGATCGGAAAAGCATACATAGCTATAAAATTACACAAGAGAAGGACTCAAAGAGAATCAATATAAATCAATGAACAATCTGATCATAAATCCATAATTCATCAGATCCCAACAAACACGCCAAAGGAATTACTCCGGATGGACCTCTGAAGAGATCATTGTATTTAAGAGAGAGAGAGAAAGAGAGAGAGAGAGAGAGAGAGAGAGAGAGAGAGAGAGAGATAGATAGATAGATAGATAGAGAGAGAGAGAGAGACAGAGATCTAGCCAGTACTATGGACCCGTAGGTCCTGGTGGAACTACTTGCACATCATCATGCATGGAGCCAACAAGGTTGATGAAGATGACCTCCCTAATGATTCCTCCCTCCGGCAGAGTACCGGAACATGCTTCAGATGGGACCGCTTCATAAAAAAGACTTGCGGCGGCGATTAAATTCATCCGGGTCCGCTTCTGATGGTTATGGAATGTTGGTGTATTTATTGGCTTGGAATTAGGTCAAACAGAGGCTCGGGAGGGCCACACGGACAAGTGGCGCGGCCACCCCCTTGTCCGCTCATGTGGCTGCCTCGTGGGTTCCCTCGACCTCTCCCGAAGCTTCGAGGGTCTCTTGTTGTCCAAAAGAATCATCAAAGAGTTTCATCATGTTTGAAATTATGTAGGTATGGTTTTTCTAAGAAACCAAAAACATATAAAAAACAAACTGGCACTGGACACTAAATCAATAGGTTAGTCCAGAAAAATTATATAAAATAGTATATAAAGTATACAAAAGTGATAACATGAATGCATTTAACAATAAAAAATATATATACATTTGATACATATCACATCACACCTCTACTATGTGACATATGCACCGTATTGTTTATATTTGTGGCAACATATTAGCTTGTGCAATGTATTCATGTGTTATATGCTTCACTCATATCACTTCACGTGTCTATTGATGTAGGGGGAGCTCCCTTGTTGTGTACTATTGCATTCCAAGGTTATTGGAGTATATGCACAGATCAAGGGAGCTCCCTATATTGGTAGTGTTGCATGACATCATTCATTGTTTATCTCTATTGTCATGCTCTAGTCGTATTTGTCATCAATTCAACAAAAAAGGGAGATCGAAAAATGCAGTATATTGAGGACTGATGTCGGTTATCAAGTTTATCTTAAGACATTGTCCTCTTGGTGTTTGTCTAGGAATAGAGTTAGCCCCCTAATTCAAAAACAAAAAGGGCCTTGGTTCTTCAAAGACTCGAAGGATTTTGGTATTATTTGACGTAGGACAGCCACACTATTAACGGGGGTCACTCAAGATCTATTGTGGAACTCACTTACCTTTGATACATCCCATTGTTCACAATACATGCTCCTAAGGGAGCGAAATATACAATTTCTGATATTCATTTTGGGCCTCTTTTACACTCTCCGGAAGTAGCTGTCAAAAGTCCCAAGATGAAATTTCGGGAGCTCCTGGAATTCAGTGTTGCCTCGAGTGCAGGTTCTGGCCAAGAATAGATACGCCCCGGAGCCAACCCCAGAATCCAGAGTGCCCAGAGTATTTCCCTAAATACGACAATGTTGGAATCCGGTGCTACCTCCAGCAAATGTTTCGGCTTGACATTAGCGGCTCCGGTGTAAGCTGGAAGTCATGCTCTGAAAGTGACACCGGAATCCAGGACACACCGGAATTGAAATCCGGGACACACTGGAATTTCAATCCCATTACATTAAGCTAAGATCTTTCTCTCCCTTGCTCCATTTCTAAAGCTCAAAAGCTTGATCTACTCAACTTTACTCCGTCAAATATAATACTCCTTCGAGGGAAAAGGGAGAGGATTCCCGATCTACACTTCCACCAAACCGTATTTGAGTTCACCATTGATTACGTTGAGGATTTGTTACTCATAGAGATTTGAGCTCCTAGGCAATAGGAGTCATGGCTCATAAACTTGCTTGCTTGTGGTGTGCTCTAACAAGTTTGTAAATGTGTGGTGGCTGTCTTCAAGAACAACCCTGAATGGTTTGAGACTCACCGGTTGGGGGCTACTCAAAAGGAGAATAAGGTGAGCCACTTGTGGTGCTCCAGAGCTTTGACTTCGGCACCTCTCCAACGAAGATTAGTAGTTCCCAAAGAGTGTGAACTTCGGGATAAATTTCACGTCCTCGACTCACTTGTGGTTAACCTTTCACACATCTTTACTTGCTTTGTATGATTGTGGGCTTGCTAAGTAGCTTGTTGCTTCATTTATCTTCTTGTTTCCTTGCTTGTCATATATTGTTGTTCTCATCTGGCTGTGTATTTAGAAAACCTATTTTATCCATATTATCCTAAATTTGTCGACTAAGTTAAAAATTTCAATCCTCTATTTCCCCTCCCCCTCTAGTCATCTGATTCGATCATTTTACCTGAAAACTAAGAAATGATATATACTTCTCCCATGTGAGTTGGATGATGATATGACAACGCTCTTGTGACTACTCAAGCGCTCTGCTCAGGAGAATATGTTGTTAATGGACAAATGCCTGCAGGTTAGGGTTTTTTGCCGTGAGTACGCAACGGCGGTATTTGGTGTCAAATTCTTCAGATCGATTCAAGGATTCAACAACGACGATTGCGTCTCCGGGACGCTGGTCCTTAGGGACACATGCACGAAGACTCCCCGGCTGTCATTGACAAGGTCAGGCCGGCTCCGGTATGGGAGCAGCGATGGCGGTGCCTCGGCGGCTCGTTTTGGTGACGGTAATGGTCGTTCGGTGGTTCATGGACGTCGATGTAATTTTTATTATGTTTGATGTGTTTTATACTTTAGGTAAATCTTTATAATTGATCTGATCATTTTGCAAAAACAAAAATGGACAAATGGCTGCAGATTATGGACTCCAAGGAGAGGGAGGTTCCCCGGCCAAACTCAACATGAAGAAGAGAAGAATTGTCCTGATGACCGGTTCGGGTACTCCTGAGGCCATGGCTCTCAACCTGGCGGTGTGATGCTGTATCTCCCATAGTTGCTCCTTAGAGCATGTTCGCACACTCTGATGTAAGATAACCGCGGACGTTGTTCCATTCCAAGTGAATGGAACATGCAGATGCGAGGAGCCTTTTGATCCAAAAAAATAACCAAAATAAATTTGACATGGCCGTGAGCAATTAGCTAGATGTCGTAAGCAATGACCACCACTCCATTAGTCCATCCATCCTTCTTTGTTTTTAGAATCACATGGAACAATCTTGTGATGTCGTTAACCATGCATGACAGGGAGCTTAAAGTCCACCGTACACTGCACGCAGCACGCGGCAGACGCAAGATCCTACGACGCTACTAATACTGTAATATTTTTCCCAGAGGAAACTTGATGTCAACACTTGACTATGTGGCCGAAAGCTGGATCGGTCGATCACGCTAGGCTAGCTTGCAGTGGACTTTTTGGCGCCGGTACGGTGCGGACGTGAGAAGGGAGCAACAGAGACTGCAACACCACATGCCGCGATTCTGTTACTCGTAAACAGTTAAACAAGGATGCATGTGGGCAGATTAACAACGGTTTCACCAAGTGGTTTCGTGAGCATTAATTTTGCCGTTTCCACGTAATTCAAGGACCCCACGGAATGGTTCACGTTTCCACGTAATTTTGCCGTGACAAGTGTGAGGAATCCCTGCCTAGCCGGCCCTTATCACACACTCTCCAGCCGACATGAACATGATGAAGCTGATCATGAGCATGCATGGTTCCGTACCATATCATGAGTAGTACTGGCTAAAAGGTAGTTATCTTCCAAAAAGGATCAGATCGATCACACACAAATTAGCTACCCGAGGAACAAAACTAGTGTACCCCTAAGAAGAAAGAGACCTTCACTGTGATGCCAATTCTTTTGCTTAAATTGCCTCGCCAAAAATTTTTTTTGCTTGTCAGTTCTTATCGCTAGAAATGTCTTTTGTAGCATTAAAAGTGGAGTACAGAAACTATTGGAGTAAAAGGATAATGCCCCCATTGTTTTCGGTTAAAGAAAGTAAAGGATAAACCATACAGGAGACATAACGCCGCTGATTTGATTTGCATCCGAACGAATCTCAGCAAAACAAAATGGTTTCTCAGTGTCAGACTCGGACATTTCTTTTAACCGAAAACGATGAAATCTGAACGCATTCAAATCCAAAGGTTTGACCCCGTAATCGAGCAGGGATGGCGAGTATAAAACTGAGGTCATACCGATTAAGAAAAGCACTAGCCGTACATGTAGAAACAGCTGCCCTAATAGTCCAATGCCGAGGCCCTAGAGTGACAGTTTTTTCAAAGCCCTAGTGGCCACTAGTGTGTGCATGGCAGTTGACTTGCCGCAAAGCAAAAGAGTTTCTTCCCGTAGATTCCAATCAACCGAGCAAGACAAAATTAAGCTCGAGGCCCGCGCGGGGCAAAAACTAATCCTCCTGTAAATCAAGCCAAAATGACCTACCTAGGGCGCTAAATTCCCCTAGCCCTCACCCCTAACCCTAACCGCTAGTACCTGCCAATGGGGACCACACAGTAACAACGAGCACAAGTGGATTAGTAGTAGTACTAGCTTCCATTTCTTGGCGGGTATCAGTTGGGCTGAGCAGCGCGCGCGTCAACCGGCTCAATGCAAGGGGCCGCGTCGTGGTTCGGTTGAGGCCTAGGGCTAGGGGCTTGCTTACCGATCCAATGACCCTCGGTAACCACTCCATCGCCAGTAATCCCCATGTGACTCGGAGCGGCCGAGTCTCGTGAGCTCACGTGACGCTTCCGCCTCCTGATGGTCGACTTGGTTTACTTCTGATCGAAATGTTGATGCTCCTCATTATTCACTCGTACGTACTACTGTACGTCTCCCTCCCAGCTGATGATTGTTTAATGCTGATCCCAAATGATTAAGGCGTACCTGCACGGATCAGTGGAACCTACTAGGGCACAGTGGGCCGGTTCTGCTGCTTGCCAGAGAAGAAAATGAAAATGCGGCAGAGTCGGCCGCCCCCTGCAGATCAGCCAGTGGAAATGGGGAATCCTTCGAAAACGTAGCGGAGCAGAGACTTTTTCATTTTCTGGGCGGGAGAAAAAGAGAGTCAGGAATCGTGCATGGCATGCATTTAAGGCGCTGGGTGCAACGGGGCCGTCGACCGCCTCGGCGGGCACGTGAGTCCCCGCCGGGCTTCGCGCGCGCCGATCCCGTGCCTCAATCGCCGCATCGCTATTTAAGCACCGCCGACGCCATGGCTTTTCCACCTCCTCACTTCACTCGCCTCCCACGTCGCCTGCCGATCGAGTGCACCCACCCACCACAGTGCCCTGTGCCCAAGGCCATTCCGTACGCACTGGAGATGGCGCGCAGGAGCGGAGTCTTGTCGCGCTTGGCCGTCGTCGTCGTCGCGGCCTACTGCCTCGCCGCGGCGACGCCCGGGGCTGCCGACTGGATGAGGGGCTCCGCCACCTTCTACGGCGGGAGCAACGCCGCCGGCACCATGGGTAAGCGACGACCGATTACTCCTCGCATTGCCTGTCTTGTACCGCCGTTGACACATACTGATCGAGGATGGCGTTGTAACTAATGGCAGGCGGCGCTTGCGGGTACGGCAACCTGTACTCGACGGGGTACGGGACGGACACGGCGGCGCTGAGCACGTCGCTCTTCAACGACGGGGCGGCGTGCGGGGAGTGCTACCAGGTGCGGTGCGACCAGGGCAGCTCCCCGAACTGCAAGCCGGGGGTGACGGTCACAATCACCGCCACCAACCTCTGCCCAACGGACTACTCCAAGCCCAACGACAACGGCGGCTGGTGCAACCCGCCGCGCAAGCACCTGGACATGGCGCAGCCCGCATGGGAGCGCATCGGCGTCTACCGCGCCGGCATCGTGCCCATCCTGTTCCAGCGGGTGTCCTGCTCCAGGAGCGGCGGCGTGCGGTTCACCATCAACGGCAACAGCTACTTCGAGCTGGTGCTCATAACCAACGTCGGCGGGCCGGGGTCGGTCAGGGCGGTGCAGATCAAGGGGTCCCGGACCGGGTGGACCACCATGTCCCGGAACTGGGGCGCCAACTGGCAGTCCAACAGCTACCTCAATGGCCAGTCCATCTCCTTCGCCGTCACCGCCACCAACGGCCAGAAGGTGGTCTTCCAGGACGTGGCGCCCAGCAACTGGGGGTTCGGCCAGACCTTCACCAACTCCGGCCAGTTCTACTAGCGATTCCCGCGCGCCGCCGTGTCGCGCGGGCACGCCGGCGCCGGAGCGGTCGCCTTTCCTTTCCGTTTACGCTTTTTCGATTTCGCAGTTGGGAAGTTAAGTAAGATTTGCCTCATTCTCATGGATGGGAAGTGGTAGGTAGTAGGTAGCTAGGTGCCGCGCGTAGGGTGGTTTGCATGGCTGAGGTGCCTGATCGATCAATTACCCGCCGTGCCTGCCGCCTTGCTTGCGATGACCGGCTGATGTGCTAGCTGAAATGGCGCCCCGATCCTCGCTGCAAGGCGCGGACTGTTTACTGTTGACCACCGATCCATTGATGATTTTAATTTATATAGAATGTGATGGCCATGGTTTCTGACTTTGACCAGTTAAATGAATGCATGTGCGGATATGCTCTTCACGAATGTGCCCAAGGGTAAAATGGGGTGGACATCGAAGTGTGTGGTCTGAAGAACTACCTTCGTCGTGGTTTATTGGTCCTCGTTGTAATCTGTGTCAAATTTTGATCATAAATTTAACTAACAAAATGTTCACGCATGTCATTAAAAATTATATCATTGAAAACTATGTTCAAATACGAATCCAACGATATAATTTTTGTTGACATGTACTAACATTTTGTTAGTTAAATATTTGATCAAAATTTAGCATAAATTACAAAAGGGACTAATAAACCAGAATGAAGGTAGTAAACGATTAATTGGATCACTACGTTATTGGGCACCGCTGGGGATCAGACTACTGATCTCTAGCCTCGCATCAGACCAGCCGAACGCCATAGGATGAGATTACTTCAACCGTTAGATAAGTAGGAGCGTGGGTCTTTTTGTTGGTAGTTTCCTTGTAATCTGCTTCATAGAATTAATTGCTCCCAAAAATCACGGTTGGCCAGAATTTGAACGTGGGTCCACTTTGTTTCCATGTAATTTTGTTTCTCAAGTTAATCACACCCCAAAACTAAGCAATGGATGTCGAGTAACACTGGAAGACGGATAATAATAGCAAATTGACGAGAAATTTTGTTTCCATAATAGTAGAAAATATGCTTCCATAATATTCGTAAACTTGCTATAATACGCTGCTTCCATATATGCTTCCGATATTCGCTTTGTGTCCATGTAATCACAGGTGTTACCATATATGCATGATGCTTCCTTGTATTCCATACTTGATTCCATCATATGCTAAATATATGCTTCCAACAGTACAACGCATGCTTCATACTTCATGGTCACATTTTTCTCCATGTCCTTATAATCACTCGTGTTTCCATATATGCACGATGCTTCCTAGTATTCCATAGTTGTTTCCATCATACGCTAAATATATTATGCTTCCAACAGTACAACGCATGCTTCATACTTCATGGTCATATTATTTCTTTTATGCTGTTGGTGACCATGAAGCACACATGGTTGTGTTTCGAAGCAACAATTTTTTTAGGTTGAAGCATGAGAAATGGAATACCAAGTTCCACATACTACCGTAAGAAACGAAGCACACAATATTTTCCAGGAAACATATCATGTCAAATGTATACGGATGCATTTTATGTCACAGTGAGCCATCAAAAACAGAGTTCGACAATTGCTGAAGCATGAACAATATAGTTCTGAAGCAGTACCAATTTACCATGGTTGTGTAAACAACAAAGCAAACATGTAGTACTTTGAAAACATGCCACATATGATACCGTAGCACATATCTGATACTAAATCGATGGAAGCATATACATAGGTAGTATGAAACTAATTACAAAGAATCTGAAGCATTGCGTTTGTGACAATGAAGCACATCTTTCCCACTATGTAGAGCCAGCGACGTCGGGTAGGAAGCATGAGAGACGATGTTGACCCAAAGAAAGGCACAGGCCTGGTTAGATGCGGGTACGGATGAGAATACAGTAGCAGCGGTATGGGAAAGGCTGATCAAAATGACTGGATGCATGCAACGCTGGGCACGTGAGGTGTTTGGGTCTATCAGGAGGCAAATAGCAAAGCTTAAGACGCAGCTAGTTGAAGCTCGCAGCAGAGAAGATATGTCGGGTACCTCACTGGAGGTCAGAGACATAGAAAAACAGCTACGTGAAATTTATGCGAGGGAGGAACTGTTGTATCGTCAACGATCACGTGTGGACTGGCTGCGGGCGGGTGACCAGAATACCAAATATTTTCAGAATAGGGCGTCGCGCCATGAAGAGGAAAAATACCATCTGAGCTCTACGTCGAGAAGATGGTTCAAGATGCACGGTGGATGAGGAGATGAGGGAGTTGGCAGCCCGGTTTTATGAGTCTTTGTTTACCTCACAAGGATCGGTGGAGGCACATGCAATCTTGGAAAATATTGACCATCTAGTTTGGATGAGATGAATGCCAAGTTAATATCCGCTATCTCCGACGAGGAAATTGAAGCAGCCTTGTTTCAGATGGGACCGACGAAGGCTCGGGCCCGGACGGGCTACCGCTCTCTTTACCAACGACAACGGTCAATGGTGAAGGGTGATGTATGTACAGCAGTTCGGGATTTCCTAAACGGGGCTTTGACCCCCGTTGAGTTCAATGACACGATCATCGTCATGATACCGAAAGTTAACTCCCCGGAGTTACTTTCGCAATTTCGCCCGATTAGACTATGAAACGTCCTTGCATAAGATCGCTACCAAGGTGATGGCGAGCAATTTGAAGGGTATTCTTCCACTTCTAATTTCCGAAGAACAAAGCGCCTTTGTGCCCGGGCGCCTGATCACCGATAATGTGTTGGTGGCTTACGAGTGTGTACACACTATTCGCAAAAGAAAAAGAAAGAAGAGTTTGTGTGCGATTAAGTTGGATATGATGAAAGCGTATGACCGAGTGGAGTGGATATTCCTGGAGAGGGTTATGACTCGTTTTGGATTTGATCCGGTGTGGGTCGCGATGATAATCACTACAAGAAAATTGAGATACTGTGACGAAAATCCTCGTGACGATGGTGGACAACGTCACACAAATACCTAATGTGTGATGTTTTGTAGGTGGCGTCACCGATCACCATGAATCGATGACGGTTAACGTCACAAAATCGCCTCGGCGGTTGAGTGCCACCAGTATGCCAATTTCTATGACGGGTTGTAATTTCCTCGACGAATCAACTAGTGTCACCGAATATTACGAATGTGTGCAATGATAATATTTTTGTCATGCAATGTGTTCCGGTGGGACCCCCCATAGTTGCTTCACTGGTTATTGAGTGATAGGACCCGCATACCAGTGTTGCCAGTAGGACCCACCATAGTTTTTTCACAATCAATGACCGTTGTAATTATTTTGTTCCATCGTTTGGGGAAAGCCTTATTTTGTTCCATCTAATATAAAGACACAAAGGGCGGGTAAGAAAAAACTTGATCCATGCGTTCGTGAGTTGATGTTAGTTCGTTGTATCACAAAAATAAAAATAGAAATATTTTATAAATTCACAGGAAATTTTTTGGTACAGGGAGTTTGAACCCCGGGAGCATTCTGGTCTTCCTCTAACGGCGTTGCTAATAGGCTAGAGTTTAGAGAGTAAGTTGTGCTAGTAAAATATACATATATAAGGAACCCGCCAAAAAATAAAATTATATGGCCGTGGACTATATCGATCTGTTCCTCTGTTCTATAGCTGGCGCCAGGCACGGCTCAGTTCCCGCTAGCAGCTGTTCTTAACTTCTTCTTCTTTTCTTTTTTTTTGAGCAACAGCTGTTCGTAACTTCGTATGTGACGGGCGCACCATAGGTCCATATAGCCCATAGTGCAGCAAGCCCAGCAAAACGTTCTTTCCTGAATTTTCTATACGTGGGCTGAAGCTAGCTCAACTGCGCATATAAGCAGCGACTTTTTTTTCCCCTTCGTCCACCTTCTCCTCCTGGAGCGAAACCCTATCTATCTTATCTCGTTTTCTTTCGCTCGTGTGGCGGCGGCGATAGATCGGAGGAAACCAAGCGCGACGACGGCGGCAGGAGTAGCTGCTCTCCGCCCTCCCGCGTAGGGTTCCTTGAGGGCCCCCTCTGCGGAAGCTGCTAGTGGCGTCAGGGATCTCCATGGCGCGATGGCGGACCAGTGTCTTGCCCATGGCAGTGGCCCGACTTTGTGCGTGACATGAGTTCTCGGTGTGAGTGCACTGCATGCTGCGTCTCCGCTCGTGTGATTGAAAGGACTGAACTCTCACTCGGTGGTTCCACTCGTCCATACACTTCTCAATTCCATCGAACAAATGAGGGAGAGGAGGAGTCATGGTGATGTGGAGTGCGGGCATGGATTCCTTGAGCGGAACACCGGATTAGCCTATGACACCCACCTCATCTCCTTCGTCAGGGACTACCGCCACAGAGTATGATGATTAACTAATGAGTCGGGCCATAGTTGTCTGACCTTCCGCACTTATTATGAGTACACCGCGTTGACCCTCTGTTTTTCTTCTTCTTGTGTTATGTCCATCAGATTGACATGGATCACAGACCACGGGGGCAAGGGGAGTTCCGTGGGAGGACCGTGAAGCTTCGACCCGACAACTTTGTGTTATTAACTAACATGTGTACAACGCTAAACTCTCTGCTCCCAGTTTAGATGAACCGCTTACGTGCGGAGATTGCTTCAGATATCAGTTTTGTTCTATTACTCCCATGTTAGTGTTTTCTTATTGGTCAATCCTGAGATGCTTGCATAGTAATCCCCCAGTATTTGCTAGGTTAGATAGTATGGAAGCTAGTTTATACATGTTACTAAGTTGAAAATTGTAAACTGAATTGTACCTGTTTCGATTTATCTTTTAGATAAATTATTACGAGAACCTAGATAGTGCATGTGAAATGAGTTAGTAATTAAATAGTTAGCTGCAGTAAAATATTTTCATTATGCCGATGCTCCCACAGTATTGTTGTTATTGTTGAGGGAGTGTGAATAGATTCGCAAGTGAATTGCTGTTGAACTGCAGTGGGAGTTTTATGGGTAATTCGACATGATTTTGGCAAATTACTAATGGAGAACTAATTTAATGAACTCATTTGTGGCAATCTGAAGTGTTACTGACTATATGTTAATGCAGATTACTATCCAAGCAAGCAGATACTACAACTAAAGATCAAAGTCTAAACACGCTTTTTATTCGGCCTATGAACATAGCATAATTGTAAGTAATTTATTTTCAGATGGAAGTGCCTTATTGATCACACTTCCAGTCAATGTGTCCCCGTCAAAATAATAATTCAATGTGTCCCATGGACAACAGGTAAGCTATGCAAAAGTTGTTCATGCTTTCTTCATTGTTCTAGGCTGCTTGAAGGTTTCTTCCTTGAGGCTTTGTTGAATATTCCCCTTTTTTGCACCATTTTAATTTGTGAAGGAGTGCCTACTACGAATACAAATTTGTTCCTCTCTGGATTTCAAACTTTCAGTTGTGCTATTATTTACATGTGTCCTCTTAATTTCAATAGTTCTAGTACTTTATGATGTATTGATAAGTGTTTGTGCCAATCTAATATCTCAGATTACTTTTTATGCTCACAAAAACATGTTAGTTCTGTTCATATCACTTATTAGGGAAGTATTAACATGTCTTGTTTTCTTAAGATTCCAACCTAGAGCTCCGAGTTATAACATGAATGTTGTTCTTTGTTGTAAAGGTAGATGGTTCTCTGTAACTCATTCATACTGCTATATTTATGTCTTTGTTTCAAATAGGCTAGTTCAAAAGTCATTTTTCAAGAAGTTGATATGGACAAATAAGATAAGAGAAGAGAAGAAGCCTTCAAGAAGAGAAGAGGCATCCAACAAAGGTTCCAAGTTTTGAAGAAGGTGTGAGCTAAGAGTCACACCAACAAAGTCTATTGATCTCACCCAAAATTAAAAAGATGTTGTATTGGATGATTGTGTAGCTTGGGTTATTTTGGATGGGGCATGTAAGTGTGATGTGTAATATGCATGCTGTTTAAAAGGCGTTGGCTTGTAATGTCTTTGTGAAAAATGGTCAATGGAAAGATGGCCTTAAAAATACCAATAAAATAGTTCTTAAAAAGGCTAGTAGGAAATGGCAAATTCTCCATAAAAATGGGTGGGCTCGATTAGCCACTATTCGGTGGCTATGGACCATCAAAAATTTAGATACACAAATAGAAAATAATCTGAATTATTGGGCTTAGCCCACTTGGAAACCCAGTGAGCATTAGCCCGCCAAATATCTAGTGACGACAACTACGTCACCGAAGGTCCCCTATCCGGTGACGTTTTTCGCGCGTCATGTCACAAGGAACAATCTGTGACGGGGATTCCGTGACGATGCTGGTGACGCGTGAAAAATGTCACACGTGAGTATTTTGTGACGTTTTTAGCTATTACATGACATTTTTGAGCTCGTCATAGTAGGTCTGATCTCTTGTAGTGAATGAGATGCGTCACCTCGGCGCGGTTTTCTGTTAAGCTAAACGGTGGGCTATCCAGGAGTTTTACTCCGTCTCGGGGTTTAAGACAGGGGGATCCGTTGTCACCATATTTGTTTCTTTTCTGTGCGGAGGGTTTTTCAGCTCTCCTCAAGAAGGCTCAAGTTGACAAACAGCTTTCCGGGGTGAAGTTTGGGAGCACTGGCCCCCATGTGGCTCACTTGATGTTTGCAGATGATAGCATAGTTTTCCTTGAGGGAACCAAGGAGAATATGGAAACGTTAAAACAGATTCTTGAAAAGTATGAAAAGGCATCCGGACAGAAAGTAAATTTGCAGAAATCCTCTATATTTTTTGGAAAAGGTAGCCATGATGTGATGAAGGATCAGATTAAGCAGATTGTGGGGATTCAAGCCGAGGCTCTTAGTGAACGATACTTGGGCCTCCCAACACTGGTTGGTAGGTCCAAGGATGGCACTTTTAAATATGTTACGAAGTGTGCTAAAGGCAAAGTGGGTGGTTGGAAGGGGCAAGGATTGTCCAAAGCAGCTAGAGAAACTCTCGTCAAATCGGGGCTGCAAGCGACACCGACCTTTACCATGAGTTGTTTTCACCTCTCGAAGAAGATGTGCCGGAACGACTTCAATCTCGTCCAAATTCTGGTGGGGTGCAACGAATGGTGAGAGAAAGGTCCATTGGATTGCTTGGGAGAAGATGTGTGCGAGCAAGAGGGATGGGGGCATGGGGTTTCGCGACCCCAAGGCCTTCAACCAAGCATTGTTGGCGAAACAAGCATGGCGAATTTGTTGGAAATATGCCCTAGAGGCAATAATAAAAGCATTATTATTATATTTCCTTGTTCATGATAATTGTCTTTTATTCATGCTATAATTGTATTATCCGGAAATCGTAATACATGTGTGAATACATAGACCACAATACGTCCCTAGTAAGCCTCTAGTTGACTAGCTCGTTGGTCAACAGATAGTCATGGTTTCACGACTATGGACATCGATGTCATTGACAACGGGATCACGTCATTAGGAGAATGGCGTGATGGACAAGACAATCCTAAGCATAGCACAAGATCGTGTAGTTCGTTTTGCTAGAGCTTTCTCAATGTCAAGTATCTATTCCTTAGACCATGAGATCGTGTAACTCCGGATACCGTAGGAGTGCTTTGGGTGTACCAAAGCGTCACAACGTAATCGGATGACTATAAAGGTGCATTACGGTATCTCCGAAAGTGTACATTGGGTTGACACGGATCGAGGCAGATTTGTCACTCCGTATTACGGAGAGGTATCACTGGGCCCACTCGGTAGTGCATCATCAAAATGAGCTCAAAGTGACCAAGTGTTTGGTCACGGGATCATGCATTACAGTCTGAGTAAAGTGACTTGCGGTAATGAGGCGAGCGAGGTATTGGGATACCGACGATCGAGTCTCGGGCAAGTAACATACCGTCGACAAAGGGAATGGTATCACGGGTTGCTTGAATCCTCGACATCGTGGTTCATCCGATGACATCATCGAGGAGCATGTGGGAGCCAACATGGGTATCCAGATCCCGCTGTTGGTTATTGACCTGAGAGCGTCTCGGTCATGTCTGCGTGTCTCCCGAACCCGTAGGGTCTACACACTTAAGGTTCGGTGACGCTAGGGTTATTAGGAAGACTTGTATGTGATTACCAAATGTTGTTAGGAGTCCCGGATAAGATCCCGGACGTCACGAGGAGTTCCGGAATAGTCCGGAGGTAAAGATTTATATATGGGAAGTTGTCAAACGGACAGGAAAAGTTCGGGGCATATCGGTATTGTCTGGGGGTCACGGGAAGGGTTCGGAGGTCCACCGGGAGGCCACCACTCTGGGGGCCACTTGGCTGCGTGTGAAGGGGCCAGCCCTGGTGGGCTGGGCGCACCCTCCCTTGGGCCCTTGCGCCTAGGGTTGAGGGGAACCCTAGAGGCGCCCCTTGCTTGGGGGCAAGCCCCCTCCCTTAACCGCCCCCCCTCTAGATGCATCTAGAGGGGCCGGCCCCCCTCTCCCTTCCCCCTATAAATAGAGGGGTGAGGGGAGGGCTGCACACCCCAAGCCAAGGCGCAGCCCCTCCCCTCCCCAACACCTCTCCTCCTCCGCGTGTGCTTGGCGAAGCCCTCTTGGGAGAAGCTCACTCCACCATCATCACGCCGTCGTCTGCTGCTGGAGCCATCTTCCTCAACCTCTCCTTCCTCCTTGCTGGATCAAGATGGAGGAGACGTCGTCCGTCTGCGTGCGTGTGTTGAGCAGCGGAGGTGTTGTCCGTTCAGCACTTGGTCATCGGTGATCCGAATCACGGCGAAGTACGACTCCGTCATCACCATCCTTGAACGCTTCCACTTTTCGATCTACAAGTGGTATGTAGATGCAAACTCACTCCCTTGACTCGTTGCTTAGATGAACTCATAGATGGATCTTGGTGAAACCGTAGGAAAATTTTTAATTTTCTCGCAACGTTCCCCAACGGTGGCATCATGAGCTAGGTCTATGCGTAGTTCTCTATTGCACGAGTAGAACACAATTTTGTTGTGGGCGTAGATCTTGTCAACTTGCTTGCCGCTACTAGTATTATCTTGCTTCCAGCGGTATTGTGGGATGAAGCGGCCCGGACCAACCTTACGTGCACGCTTACGTGAGACCGGTTCCACCGACTAACATGCACTAGTTGCATAAGGTGGCTGACGGGTGTCTGTCTCTCCCACCTTAGTTGGAGCGGATTCGATGAAAAGGGTCCTTATGAAGGGTAAATAGAAGTTGACAAAATCACGTTGTGGTTATCCGTAGGTAAGAAAACGTTCTTGCTAGAACCCAATTGCAGCCACGTAAAAGATGCAACAACAATTAGAGGACGTCTAACTTGTTTTTGCAGCAATTGTCATGTGATGTGATATGGCGAGAAGTTGTGATGAATGATGAATGGCATATTGTGATGTATGAGATCATGTTCTTGTAATAGGAATCACGACTTGCATGTCGATTAGTATGACAACGGCAGGAGCCATAGGAGTTGTCTTTATTTTGTATGACCTGCGTGTCATTGAAGAACGCCATGTAAATTACTTTACTTTATTGCTAAACGCGTTAGCCATAGAAGTAGAAGTAGTCGTTGGCGTGACAACTTCATGAAGACACAATGATGGAGATCATGATGATGGAGATCATGGTGTCATGCCGGTGACAAGATGATCATGGAGCCCGAAGATGGAGATCAATGGAGCTATATGATATTGGCCATATCATGTCACTACTATATAATTGCATGTGATGTTTATTATGTTTATGCATCTTGTTTACTTAGAACGAGCGGTAGTAAATAAGATGATCCCTTAACAATTTCAAGAAGTGTTCTCCCCTAATCGTGCACCGTTGCTAAAGTTCGTCGTTTCGAAGCACCACGTGATGATCGGGTGTGATAGATCCTCACGTTCACATACAACGGATGTAAGACAGTTTTACACATGCAAAACACTTAGGGTTAACTTGACGAGCCTAGCATGTACTGACATGGCCTCGGAACACGGAGACCGAAAGGTCGAACACGAGTCGTATAGAAGATACGATCAACATGAGAATGTTCACCGACGATGACTAGTCCGTCTCACGTGATGATCGGACACGGCCTAGTCGACTCGGATCGTGTAACACTTGGATGACTAGAGGGATGTCAAATCTGAGTGGGAGTTCATTCAATAATTTGATTAAGATGAACTTAATTATCATGAACTTAGTCTAAAACTTTTGAAAATATGTCTTGTAGATCAAATGGCCAACGCTCATGTCAACATGAACTTCAACGCGTTCCTAGAGAAAAACCAAGCTGAAAGATGATGGCAGCAACTATACTGATTTGGGTCGGAACACGAGATCATCCTCATAGCTGCCAAGAAGGCATATGTCCTAGAAGCACCGCTAGGTGACCCACCTGCTCTCCCAGCCTGCAAGACGATTTGAGCGTTTGGCGGACACATCGATGATTACTCCCTCGTTCGATGCGGCATGCTATACAGCTTAGAACCGGGGCTCCAAAAAGCGTTTTGAGCATCACGGAGCATATGAGATGTTCGAGGAGCTAAAACTAGTTTTCAAGCTCACGCCGGGTCGAGAGATATGGCGTCTCGACAAGTTCTATAGTTGTAAGATGGAGGAAAATAGTTACATCGGTGAGCACATACTCGAGAATGTGCAGGTTGCACAACCGCATGACCGGCTGAATATTAACCTCCACGATGAGGCGGTCATTGACAGAATCCTTGATCGCTCCACCAAGCTACAAGAGCTTTGTGATGAACTACAATATGCGAGGATGGTGAAGACCATTCCCGAAGTATTCTCAATCTTTGAAGTCGTGAGGTTGAAATCAAGAAAGAACATCAAGTGTTGATGGTCAACAAAACCACTAAGTTCAAGAAGGGCAAGGGCAAGAAGAACTTCAAGAAGGACGGCAAGGATGTTGCGGCGCCCGATAAGCCGATTCTGGGAAGAAGTCAAAGAATGGACCCAAGCCTGAGACTGAGTGCTTTTATTGCAAGGGGAAGGGTCACCGGAAGCGGAACTGCCCCAAATACTTAGCGGATAAGAAGGCCAGCAACACTAAAGGTATATTTGATATACATGTAATTGATGTGTACCTTACCAGTACTCGTAGTAACTCCTGGGTATTTGATACCGGTGTTGTTGCTCATATTTGTAACTCACGGCAGGAGCTGCGGAATAAGCGGAGACTGGCAAAGGACGAGGTGACGATGCGCGTCGGGAATGGTTCCAAGGTCGATGTGATCGCCGTCGGCACGCTACCTCTACATTTACCCACGGATTAGTTATGAACCTCAATAATTGTTATTTAGTGCCAAGTTTGAGCATGAACATTGTATCCGGATCTCGTTTAATGCGAGATGGCTACTCATTTAAATCCGAGAATAATGGTTGTTCTATTTATATGAGAGATATGTTTTATGGTCATGCTCCGATGGTCAATGGTTTATTCTTAATGAATCTCGAACGTAATATTACACATATTCATAGTGTGAATACCAAAAGATGTAAAGTTGATAACGATAGTCCCACATACTTGTGGCACTGCCGCCTGGGTCACATTGGTGTTAAGCGCATGAAGAGGCTCCATGCTGATGGACTTTTGGAGTCTCTAGATTATGAATCATTTGACACATGCGAACCATGCCTCATGGGCAAGATGACCAAGACTCCGTTCTCCGGAATAATGGAGCGAGCAACCAATTTATTGGAAATCATACATACCGATGTGTGCGGTCCAATGAGTGTTGAGGCTCGCGGAGGATATCGTTATGTTCTCACTCTCACAGATGACTTGAGTAGATATGGGTATGTCTACTTAATGAAACACAAGTCTGAGACATTTGAAAAGTTCAAGGAATTTCAGATTGAGGTAGAGAATCAACGTGACCGAAAGATAAAATTCCTCTGATCGATCATGGAGGAGAATATTTAAGTCACGAATTTGGTACACACTTAAGAAAATGTGGAATCGTTTCACAACTCACGCCGCCTGGAACACCTCAGTGTAACGGTGTATCCGAACGTCGTAATCGCACTCTATTGGATATGGTGCGATCCATGATGTCTCTTACCGATTTACCGCTATCATTTTGGGGATACGCTCTAGAGACAGCTACATTCACTTTAAATAGGGCACCGTCTAAATCCGTTGAGACGACACCGTATGAATTATGGTTTGGGAAGAAACCTAAGCTGTCGTTTCTAAAAGTTTGGGGATGCGATGCTTATGTCAAGAAACTTCAACCTGAAAAGCTCGAACCCAAATCGGAAAAATGCGTCTTCATAGGATACCCTAAGGAAACCATTGGGTATACCTTCTACCTTAGATCCGAAGGCAAGATCTTTGTTGCCAAGAACGGATCCTTTACGGAAAAAGAGTTTCTCTCGAAAGGAGTAAGTGGGAGGAAAGTAGAACTCGATGAAGTACTACCTCTTGAACCGGAAAGTAGTGCAGCTCAGAAAATGTTCTGTGGTGCCTACACCAACTGGAGAGGAAATTAATGATGATGATCAAGGTACTTGGATCAAGTTGCTCTTGAACTGTGAGGGTCCACTAGGACACGTTCCGCACTGCAGTGGTACGGCAACCCTGTCGAAATCATGTTGTTAGACAACAGTGAACCTACGAACTATGAAGAAGCGATGGCGGGCCCAGATTCCAACAAATGGCTTGAAGCCATGCAATCCGAGATAGGATCCATGTATGAAAAAAAAGTATGGACTTTGACAGACTTGCCCGATGATCGGTGAGCGATAGAAAATAAATGGATCTTTAAGAAGAAGACGGACGCGGATGGTAATGTCACCATCTATAAAGATCGACTTGTCGCTAAGGGTTATCGTCAAGTTCAAGGGATTGACTACGATGAGACTTTCTCTCCAGTAGCGAAGATTAAGTCCGTCCGAATCATGTTAGCAATTGCCGCATACTATGATTATGAGATATGGCGGATGGACGTCAAAACAGCGTTCCTTAACGGTTATCTTAAGGAAGAGTTGTATATGATGCAGCCGGAAGGTTTTGTCGATCCTAAGAATGCTAACAAAGTATGCAAGCTCAGCGATCCATTTATGGGCTGGTGCAAGCATCTCGGAGTTGGAACATTCGCTTTGATGAGATGATCAAAGCGTTTGGGTTTATGCAAACTTATGGAGAAGCCTGCGTTTACAAGAAAGTGAGTGGGAGCTCTGTAGCATTTTTCATATTATATGTAGATGACATACTTTTGATGGGAAATGATATAGAATTCTTGGACAGCATTAAGGCCTACTTGAATAAGTGTTTTTCAATGAAGGACCTTGGAGAAGCTGCTTATATATTAGGCATCAAGATCTATAGAGATAGATCGAGACGCCTCATAGGTCTTTCACAAAGCACATACCTTGATAAGATTTTGAAGAAGTTCAAAATGGATCAGTCCAAGAAAGGGTTCTTGCCTGTGCATGCAAGGTGTGAGATTGAGCTCAGCTCAATGCCCCGACCACGGCAAAATATAAAGAAGAGATGAGCGTCATCCCCTATGCCTCAGCCATAGGATCTATTATGTATGCCATGATGTGTACGGACACTGATGTAAACCTTGCCGTAAGTTTGGTAGGAAGGTACCAAAGTAATCCCGGCAAGGAACACTGGACAGCGATCAAGAATATCCTAAAGTACCTGAAAAGGACGAAGGACATGTTTCTCGTTTATGGAGGTGACTAAGAGCTCGTCGTAAAGGGTTACGTCGACGCTAGCTTCAACACAGATCTGGATGACTCTAAGTCACAAACCGGATACGTGTATATATTGAATGGTGGAAGCGATGGTAGTGCATTTGCAAGCGAAGCGTCGTGGCGGGATCTACATGTGAAGCGGAGTACATGGCAGCCTCGGAGGCAGCGCATGAAGCAATTTGGGTGAAGGAGTTCATCACCGACCTAGGAGTCATACCCAATGCGTCGGGGCCGATCAAACTCTTCTGTGACAACACTTTGGAGCTATTGCACTTGCCAAGGAGCCCAGGTTTCACAAGAAGACCAGGCACATCAAGTTGCCGCTTCAACTCCATCCGTGAAAATGTTCAAGATGGAGACATAGAAATTTGTAAAGTGCATATGGATCTGAATGTCGCAGATCCGTTGACTAAACCTCTTCAGAGGGCAAAACATGATCAAAAACAGAACTCTATGTGTGTTCGATTCATCACAATGTAACTAGATTATTGACTCTAGTGCAAGTGGGAGACTGTTGGAAATATGCCCTAGAGGCAATAATAAAAGCATTATTATTATATTTCCTTGTTCATGATAATTGTCTTTTATTCATGCTATAATTGTATTATCCGAAAATCGTAATACATGTGTGAATACATAGACCACAATACGTCCCTAGTAAGCCTCTAGTTGACTAGCTCGTTGGTCAACAGATAGTCATGGTTTCACGACTATGGACATCGATGTCATTGACAAGCGGGATCACGTCATTAGGAGAATGACGTGATGGACAAGACCCAATCCTAAGCATAGCACAAGATCGTGTAGTTCGTTTTGCTAGAGCTTTCTCAATGTCAAGTATCTATTCCTTAGACCATGAGATCGTGTAACTCCCGGATACCGTAGGAGTGCTATTGGTGTACCAAAAGTCACAACGTAATCGGGTGACTATAAAGGTGCATTACGGTATCTCCGAAAGTGTACATTGGGTTGACACGGATCGAGACAGGGATTTGTCACTCAGTACACGGAGAGGTATCATCGGGCCCACTTGGTAGTGCATCATCAAAATGAGCTCAAAGTGACCAAGTGTTTGGTCACGGGATCATGCATTACAATGCGAGTAAAGTGACTTGCCGTAACTTGAGACTGAACGAGGTATTGGGATACCGACGATCGAGTCTCGGGCAAGTAACATACCGTCGACAAAGGGAATGGTATACGGGTTGCTTGAATCCTCGACATCGTGGTTCATCCGATGACATCATCGAGGAGCATGTGGGAGCCAACATGGGTATCCAGATCCCGCTGTTGGTTATTGACCTGAGAGCGTCTCGGTCATGTCTGCGTGTCTCCCGAACCCGTAGGGTCTACACACTTAAGGTTCGGTGACGCTAGGGTTATTAGGAAGACTTGTATGTGATTCTTGAATGTTGTTCGAGTCCGGATAAGATCCCAGATGTCACGAGGAGTTAGGAATAGTCCGGAGGTAAAGATTTATATATGGGAAGTTGTCAAGCGGACACGGAAAAGTTTCGGGCATATCGGTATTGTAATGGGGTCACCGGAAGGGTTCGGAGGTCCACCGGGAGGGCCACCCCTCTGGGGGCCACTTGGCTGCGTGTGAAGGGGCCAGCCTGGTGGGCTGGGCGCACCTCCCTTGGGCCCTTGCGCCTAGGGTTGAGGGGAACCCTAGAGGGGCGCCTGCTTGGGGGGCAAGCCCCTCCCTTAACCGCCGCCCCTCTAGATGCATCTAGAGGGGCCGCCCTCTCCCTTCCCCTATAAATAGAGGGGTGAGGGAGGCTGCACACACCAAGCCAAGGCGCAGCCCTCCCTCCCAACACCTCTCCTCCTCCGCGTGTGCTTGGCGAAGCCTGCCGAGAACTGCCATCCTCCACCATCATCACGCCCGTCGTCTTGCAGCTGGAGCCATCTTCCTCAACCTCTCCTTCCTCCTTGCTGGATCAAGACGGAGGAGACGTCGTCTGTACCGTACGTGTGTTGAACGCGGAGGTGCTGTCCATTCAGCACTTGGTCATCGGTGATCCGAATCACGGCGAGTACGACTCCGTCATCACCATCCCCTTGAACGCTTCCGCACTCGATCTACAAGTGGTATGTAGATGCAAACTCACTCCCTTGACTCGTTTCTTAGATGAACTCATAGATGGATCTTGGTGAAACCGTAGGAAAAATTTTAATTTTCTGCAACGTTCCCCAACAGAATTCTCCAAGTCCCAACTCCCCTATGTGCTAGAGTACTTAAGGCAAGGTATTTTCAAGATAACTCAATCTTGTCCGCTTCCTGCCCAGCTTCGGGCTCGTTCACTTTCAGGAGTATTTTGCACGGCCGGGATTTGCTAAGGGAGGGCCTCATATGGAGAGTTGGGGCGGGGCTCAACATTAACATCCACCACGACTCGTGGATACCTCGGAATGGGAGTACCGAACCTCTTGGCCAAGTATACATACACGGAATAACCAAGGTGGCTCACTTAATCAACCCTGATGGTGTGTCATGGTGGATCAGATGTTTACAGTGGCAGATGCTACGGATGTGAAACAGATCGCGATTGGTGGTCCAGGGGCTGATGATTTTCTAGCGTGGAATTTTACACGTAATGGTGTTTTTACCGTTAAGTCGGCATACCACCTACGAATGGCTTTGAACAGAACGAGATCCGGACAGCCGGAGTCCTCGAGTTCGGTAGCTATGCACAAAGGATATTTGGAGCTGTGGGATACAAGTGCGCCGGGCAAGGTTAAAATTCATATGTGGCGTACCGCAATGGGCTTGCTGTAGGTGCAGAACTCCACCGACGTCGGATCAAGCCGGGAGTTTTTTTGTGTTGTGTGTGCACGAGAAGAAACTATAATGCATAGATTTTGGGGCTGCCAACATTCAGTCATGTTCTGGGAGCTGTTAAGGGAACGGGTCGGTTTGGTGTTGGAAGAACCACCGAGACACATTCAGACCCAACAAGCTCTAGCATCTTGGCTTCTTGACTGGTTTGCCCGGGCGAAGGACGATGAGAAGGAGGTAATGTTACAGGCGGCCTATAGCCTCTGGCTGGCACGGATTGAGGCTAGGGACGGGCGGAAGATTGTATCAGCACATGAAATAACAGCTCTGAGACAGTGCATGTTGCAGAATGGAGAGCATCTCACGAGACGAGGGCGTCACTATCGGAGCTAAAGACTATTCAGCGATGGGTACCTCCTGAAGCTGGATGGGTAAAGATCAACTCCGACGGCGCGGTCTCCAGGCACGGGGAGAAAGGAGGGGGTGGAGCGGCTCTTCGCGATCACCAAGCGGCGTTTCGCGCGGGACTGTGCCACTTCTTCCCAAATCTGATTGATCTGAGATGGTTGAGGTGTTAGCTTGCAGGCAAGGAATTGAATGGCGATTGATCTAAATTACAGTCGGGTGCATGTTGAGCTTGATTGCTTGTCTTTGGTCAAGAAGCTTAACGACCATGAAGTATCTATCTGCTGCCGGCCCATGGGTGGAGGAGATTAAAGCGATGCTTCGGTCTATGGAGGAGTCCAAGGTGACTTGGATTCGTCGGTCTGGGAATGTAGCCGCTCATAAACTAGCAAAAGTAGGGGTAGGGGAGAACCGTTCGGAGATTTGGGTGGGCTCGCCACCAGATTTTATTTTAGATGTAATTTCAGACGACATTCCTAGTTTCGGTTAAATAAAGCGGCATGTTTTTCCCCCTAAAAAAAAGAAAGGCACCCATCGATTAAGAGCACCATAGATGCAACGACGCCGAAGAAGAGAACTACACATCGGCAACATAATTGTGCCAGCTACCTATCAGATTCCTTGTCCCTGCTACCATCACCGTTGCTACTCACGCCAGCTACTTTTCCATCATCGTCTTGCTATGGCAATGGATTCTTCAACCTGTATTGGCAGCCTAACATGCACTGGTGGTATTTAGAAGAACCGTCAATTTTATGCTATATCAAGATAACACAAATAGTATAAAAAAATAGAAGCATGGCTAGAATGGCGCAAACTCTATGCAGTGAAGAAGCACGCAAATGATGCGTAAGAAGCATCGATATTTGGAAACGTCATATTTGTGTTACGTTGATACAAAATTCAGAGATATTCGTGTCTGATTTGGTGATGAACTACACATATGACATAACAAAATCGACCGAAGAAAAGGGTATGCACACAATAATTGTCAAAACAAAACTTGCAATATAAAAAGATTAGAATCAATTAACACTGTATCCAGATGAGATCCTGAGAGGACTCAATACCAATGGAGATGGGGACTCAATAACTAGCACTATCCTGCAATGGTCCATGCGTAATTGATTCATTCTCCTCATTCCAACTGAGACGACGTGAAAGTGCAACTATCCCTAGGTGGTTTTGGTAATTCCTAACAACATATAGCTCATTAAGCTAACATTATTCCAAGATAAATATTTCAGGAAAAGCTCAATGAATGGCATGACATGGATGAGGAAAGTGGACCCCTCAAAATACTAAGGATAAAAGGATTGGCTCAAGCTCAAAGCTCAAGACCCTACATTTTATATTTTAGTGATCCAAGATCACATTGAGTCTATAGGAAAAGCCAATACTATCAAGGAGGGATGAGGTGTTGCTTAATGGCTTGCTTGCTCAAAGTGCTTAGTGATATGCTCCAAAACCCTCAACTACTTTCTCACATCCACATATGACCTAAACCAAAAGTCAAACTTGGCCCCACCAATTCATTCTATCCGGCGCCACCGAGTTCAGATGTCATAGCCACTGCCACAAACCCTAGGAAAATCGGTCTCACCGATAGGGATCTCGGTCTCACCGAGATGGGATTGTAATCTCTCTGTTTCCGTTTGTAAAGTTTCGGTCCCACTGAGATTGCAATGTAAACTCACTGTTTCCTTTTTGTAACATTTCAGTCTCACTGAAATGAGCGAATCGGTCCCACCGAGTTTACCTGACCAACTCTCTGGTTAGCTTATTACCAAAATCGGTCCCACCGAGTTTGTGTAATCGGTCTCACCGAGATTGCGTTATGCCCTAACCCTAATCATATCGGTCCTACCGAGTTGCATGTCGGTCCCACTGAAAATCCTAACGGTAACTAGACTTGCTGAATCGGTCCGACCGAGTTTCTCAATTCGGTCCCACCGAGATTGGTAAGTTGTGTGTAACGGTTAGATTTTGTGTGGAGTCTTTATATACCCGTCCACATACTCTTCATCCATGGAGAGAGCCATGAGATCGAACCTACACTTCCAATACACATTTTCTGAGAGAGAACCACCTACCCTTGTGTTGAGGCCAAGATATTCCATTCCTACCATATGAATCTTGATCTCTAGCCTTCCCCAAGTTGCTTTCCACTCAAATCTTTTTTCCACCAAATTCAAATCCTGTGAGAGAGAGTTGGGTGTTGGGGAGACTATCATTTGAAGCACAAGAGCAAGGAGTTCATCATCAACACACCATCTGTTACTTCTTGGAGAGTGGTGTCTCCTAGATTGGCTAGGTGTCATTTGGGAGCCTCCGACAAGATTGTGAAGTTGAACCAAGGAGTTTGTAAGGGCAAGGAGAGCGCCTACTTCGTGAAGATCTACCGCTAGTGAGGCAAGTCCTTCGTGGGCGACGGCCATGGTGGGATAGACAAGGTTGCTTCTTCGTGGACCCTTCGTGGGTGGAGCCCTCCGTGGACTCATGCAACCGTTACCCTTCGTGGGTTGAAGTCTCCATCAACATGGATGTACGATAGCACCACCTATCGGAACCACGACAAAAACATCCTTGTCTACAATTGCGTTTGAATTCTCCAAACCCTTCCCTTTACATTCTTCCAAGTTGCATGCTTTACTTTCCGCTACTCATATACTCTTTGCATGCTTGCTTGAATTGTGTTAAGATTGCTTGTCTTGTGCTAAGATAGCTAAAATTTGCCAAAGACTAAAATTGGGAAAAGGATAAGTTTTTATTTGGTCAAGTAGTCTAATCACCCCCTCTAGACATACTTTCGATCCTACAAGTGGTATCAGAGCTTTGGTCTCCATTTGCTTTGATTTCCATAACTTTTGGTGGTCATAGCCTTGGTTTCACAACCTAGGAGAGTATGGCGTCTAGCGAGGGAAATTATCACCGTAGAGGTCCTTACTTTGATGGTACAAATCTCGCTAGTTGGAAGCATAAGATGAAAATGCATATTCTTGGACATAACCCCGCCGTTTGGGCTATTGTGTGTATTGGCTTGCAAGGTGAATTCTTTGATGGGAGAGAACCGAACCGTGAAGCTAGCGCGGAAGAGTTGAAGATGCTGCAATACAACACTCAAGCTTGTGATATCCTCTTCAACGGATTGTGCCCTGAAGAATTCAACAAAACCAGCCGCCTTGAGAATGCAAAGGAAATTTGGGATACTTTGATTGATATGCATGAAGGTACCGACTCCGTCAAGGAATCCAAGTTGGATGTGCTTCAAAGTCAACTTGACAAGTTCAAAATGAAGGATGGTGAAGGTGTCGCTGAAATGTACTCTAGGCTTGCTCTTATCACAAATGAGATTGCCGGCTTAGGAAGTGAAGAGATGACCGACAGATTCATCATCAAGAAGATCCTAAGAGCCTTGGATAGAAAATATGATACCGTGTGCACATTGATCCAAATGATGCCCAATTACAAAGATCTCAAGCCAATGGAAGTCATTGGAAGAATTGTTGCTCATGAGATGTCACTCAAGGATAAGGAGGAACTTCACAACAAATAAAGTGGTGCTTACAAAGCCTCATGTGAAGCCCCACATCATCAAGTGAGAAACAAACCTTCAATGAAGAATTGAGCTTAATGGTGAAGAACTTCAACAAATTCTACAAGAGTAGAAGCAAAGAGAGAAGCTCCAAGTCAAGGTCCTACAATGACAAAAGATCTTCTAGTCGGGAGAGTAATTGCTACAATTGTGGAAGACCCGGACACTATTCCAATGAGTGTACGGCTCCCTACAAAAGAAGAGAAGATTTTCCAAAAAGAAGAAGTAGAAGAGAAGAAACACCACCAAGAGAGAGAAGGAGTAGAGATGATCGTTATGAACGAAGACCCTCATGGAGAAGCAAGGATTCGGAAAGGAAGGACAAGTCATCAAGGAGCTACACAAAACGAAGACATCAAGCTCATGTTGGTGAATGGGTATCCGACTCCGACTCCAAAAATCACTCCGAGAGAAGCTATCACTCCGACTCCAAATATACTCAAGATGAAGGTGTTGCCGGTCTAGCACTTGTGTCAACCAACTCCTACGACATATTTGATTCACCAAGTGAAGGAATTGGAAGATGCTTCATGGCCAAAGGTCCAAAGGTAACACATCCCGAGTATGTTGATTTCAATAGTGATGAAGATGACTTGTTAGGCGATGATGATTTACTTGTTGACAACTCTAGTGATGAATACTATGATGAAACGTCAATTAATCATGCTAATCAAGATAAAACTAATGACAATGATAAGGAGAAGATTGAGCTTCTAACTAAAGAACTAAACACTCTTAAGTTAGCTCATGAAACTATCTTAGGAGATCAGCGAGAAGTTTTAAGGACTCATGAGAAGTTACGCCTTGAAAAGCTCAACCTTGAGCAAGAGCATGAGTTCTTAAAGGCAATCAATGATGATCTTCACAAGAAAAGTTCTTCTTACATTGCCAAGCGTTTACTCTTATCTACTTACATGCCTCAAGTCAAGTCTAGTAACAAGAACAAGAAGGATTCTTCCTCTAGTAGTGACAATAATCATGCTAAATCAAATGTTGTTGCTTCTAGTAGTTCTCTTGATTCCACTAATGATTCTCTTAGCCAAGTTACACTTGAGCAAGAAAATAGCTTATCGAAGGGAATTATAGAGAAAGGTGTTTACAAGAGCCTTCTTGGGAGTAAGCAATTTGAGGAAATTGTACGCAAGCAAGGAAGGCACTGGAAGAATCAAGGTGTTGGTTCTGAACGAAAGTTCAATGCCAATGGAGTTGAGTGGGAAGAAGATCAATACCCCAAGACGACGTTTGTTCCCCAACAAGATAAGTATGATCCTACTTCTTTCAAAGGGACACAAGATGATCTTCCACCACATGACCACAAGCAAAAAGGCAAGGACAAGCTTCAAGAAGAAATTGATGCATTTGAAGAAGCTCCTAAGGCCTTGGTCAAGTGGGTTCCCAAGACTACATCAAGTTCCACTTCATCAAGTATGACTACAACTCCGAGGATTCCCATCAAGATGATGTGGATCCCGAAGAAGAAGAACTAGAGAGTTCTTGAGGGTGACTCCGCCAACATATTTCACTCATATCATTTTGGCAAGGACAAGTGCAATCAACTTCCACATTTTGCACTAGTTTAAGGAGTCACAAACCCTCTTGTTGGTAAGACAATGGACAAGGTAACCTAATGCTCTCATAGACATTATCTTGTGTGTGCATCATTCTATGTCTATGGATATCCTTGTTTGTTCCTTGTGGGACTAACCCGTGTAGGTATTGAAAGTGCAACTCACTCCAAAGGATTGCTCCAAATGATCTACATCAACATTGAGCATCCACATCTTCAACACCTACATGAAGTCATCATTGACAAAACCCAAGGTTAGTTTATCCCTCTAAGGGGGGATCTCACATCTAGGGGGAGCTTTACTCTAAGAATTGAGCTGAAGCAACTCTAATGGTGTGAACACAACAATGCATTATGTAAAAGTGGTAACCCCACTTGAGCTTAAACGATGAGTATGACCTATGATCAAATGTTCTCATTTGACTCCTAAGTCAATATGCTCATATATAGATGACCTAGTCATCGCCAATTGCTTGATAGATGCTAGAATTTGTTGTGCATGCTTTGCCACATATTTCATTTGCCATTTTATTGTGTGAGCATGTTGGTTGCATATTTTACTCATTCGAGGACATCCACTTGTTGTTTTGGTTGATTGTTTTCCTTTTCTTTTGCCAAGTGGATGGACAAGAATGCCTAAGAACCTTCTCTAGCTATCAATGCTCTTCTCGTCTCAAACTCTATTCATGCTACATCACAAATTTTGATCAAGTCAGATTCGAACCACTCTGTGTGAGGAGCACTCGGAGTCCTGCTACCTCTTGAGCATTGCGTTGGATTTCCCCGAAGAGGAGAGGATGATGCAGCAAAGTAGCGTAAGTATTTCCCTCAGTTTTTGAGAACCAAGGTATCAATCCAGTAGGAGGCTACGCGCAAGTCCCTCGTACCTGCACAAACGATAGCTACTTGCAACCAGCGCGATTAGGGGTTGTCAATCCCTTCACGGTCACTTATGAGAGTGAGATCTGATAGAGATAATATTTTTTGTATTTTTGGTATAAAGATGCAAAGTAAAAGTAAAAGCAAAGCAAGTAAATAAAGTGATGGAAATTGATATGATGAGAATAGACCCGGGGGCCATAGGTTTCACTAGTGGCTTCTCTCAAGAGCATAAGTATTCTACGGTGGGTGAACAAATTACTGTTGAGCAATTGATGTAATTGAGCATAGTTATGAGGTTATCCAGGCAATGATCATGTATATAGGCATCACGTCCTTGACAAGTAGACCAAACGATTACGCATCTACTACTATTACTCCACTCATCGACCGCTATCCGCATGCATCTAGAGTATTAAGTTAAAACAGAGTAACGCCTTAAGCAAGATGACATGATGTAGAGGAATAAATTCATGCAATATGATAAATACCCCATCTTGTTATCCTCGATGGCAACAATACAATACGTGCCTTGCAACCCTTTACATCCTTTGGATAAGGCCACCGCAAGATTGAACCCAAAGCTAAGCACTTCTCCCATTGCAAGAACTACCAATCTAGTTGGCCAAACCAAGCGGATAATTCAAGAGACTTGCAAAGATAACTTAATCATACATAAAAGAATTCAGAGAAGAATCAAATATTTTCCATAGATAAGCTGGATCATAAACCCACAATTCATCGGTCTCAACAAACACACCGCAAAAAGAAGATTACATCGAATAGATCTCCACGAGAGAGGGGAGAACATTGTATTGAGATCCAAAAGAGAGAAGAAGCCATCTAGCTACTAACTATGGACCCGAAGGTCTCAAGTAAACTACTCGCACTTCATCGGAGGGGCTATGGTGTTGATGTAGAAGCCCTCCGTGGTGGATGCCCCCCTCCGTGATTGCTAACAGGCCCCAAGATGGGATCTCGTGGATCTGAGGAAGGTACGGCGGTGGAATTAGGTTTTTGGCTCCGTCCCTGATCTGTTGGGGGTATGTAGGTATATATAGGAGGAAGGAGTACGTCGGTGGAGCGTCAGGGGGCCCACGAGGCAGGGGGGCGCGCCCAGGGGGGAGGGCGCGCCCCCCACCCTCGTGACCGCCTCTGGCACTCCTTGGAGTAGGGTCCAAGTCTCTTGGATCACGTTCGGTGAGAAAATCACGTTCCCGAAGGTTTCATTCCGTTTGGACTCCGTTTGATATTCCGTTTCTTGAAACTTGAAATAGGCAAAAACGACAGTGCAGGCTGGGCCTCCGGTTAATAGGTTAGTCCCAAAAATAATATAAAAGTGGAAAATAAAGCCCATTATAGTCCAAAACAATAGATAAAGTAGCATGGAGCAATCAAAAATTATAGATACGTTGGAGACGTATCGGGCATCCCCAAGCTTAATTCACGCTTCGTCCTCGAGTGGGTAAATGATAAAAAGAGAATTATTTATGCAGAGTGATACTTTGGCATAATTTCAATGTAAATCTTCTTAATTGTGGTATGAATATTCAGATCCGAAAGATTCAAGACAAAAGTTCATATTGACATAAAAATAATAATACTTCAAGCATACTAATCAAAATAATTATGTCATCTCAAAATAACATGGCCAAAGAAAGTTCATCCCTACAAAATCATATAGTTAGGCTATGCTTCATTTTCGTCACACAAAGATGTTCCCAACTTCTATCCCCCCATGAAAAGCCAATCAATTGTTTCATACTTAAATAATCTCAAACTTTTTCAACCTTCACGCAATACATGAGCGTGAGCCATGTATATAGCACTATGGGTGGATTAGAATATGATGATGGGGATTGTGTGGAGAAGACAAAAAGAGAAAGTCTCACATTGACGAGGATAATCAACGGGCTATGGAGATTCCCATCAATTGATGTCAACATGAGGAGTAGGGATTGCCATGCAACGGATGCACTAGAGCTATGAATGCTCAACAAAAGAAAACTAGTGGGTGTGCATCCAACTTGCTTGCTCATGAAGACCTAGGGCATTTGAAGAAGCCCATCATAGGAATATACAAGCCAAGTTCTATAATGAAAAATTCCCACTAGTATAAAAAGGACAACTTATGAGACTCACTATATGAAAAACATGGTGCTACTTTGAAGCACAATATATGAGACTCACTACATGAAGAACGAGGTGCTACTTTGAAGCACAAAATATGAGACTCATTACATGAAGAACATGGTGGTACTTTGAAGCACAAGTGTGGAAAAAGAGATAGTAGAATTGCCCTTTTCTTTTCTTTTTTTTGGGCCTTTCCTTTTTTTGGCCTTTCTCTTTTTTTTATTTGGGCAATGCTCTAATAATGATGATCATCACACTTATATTGATTACAACATGAGGATTACAACTCGAAACTAGAACAAGGTATGACTCTATATGAATGCCTCTGGCGGTGTACCGGGATGGTGCAATGAATCAAGAGTGACATGTATGAAAATAATGCATGGTGGCTTTGCCACAAATACGATGTCAACTACATGATCATGCTATGGCAATATGACAAAAGTAATGTATGTCATGATGATGATGGTGGAAGTTGCATGGCAATATATCTCGGAATGGCTATGGAAATGCCATAATAGGTAGGTATGGTGGCTGTTTTGAGGAAGATATAAGGAGGTTTATGTGTGATAGAGCGTATCGTATCACGGGGTTTGGATGCACCGTGAAGTTTGTGCCAACTCTCAATGTGAGAAAGGGCAATGCAGTGCATCAAGAGGCTAGCAATGGCGGAAAGGTAAGAGTGCGTATAATCCATGGACTCAACATTAGTCAAAAGAACTCATATACTTATTGCAAAAATTTAGAAGTCATCAAAAATAAAGTACTACTGGCGCATTCTCCTAGGGGATAGATTGGTAGGAAAAGACCATCGCTCGTCCCCGACCGCCACTCATAAGGATGCACAAGCCGGTACACTTCATGCTTCAAATTTGTTACACAACTTTAACCATACATGCATGCTCACGGGATTTACTAACTTCAACACAAGCATTTCTCAAATTCACAACTACTCAACTAGCATGACTTTGATATTATTACCTCCATATCTCAAAACAATTATCAAGCATCAAACTTATCTTAGTATTCAACGCACTCAAAAGAAAGTTTCACATATCTTGAACACCAAGTATATTAACATTAAGCAAATTACCATGCTATTAACGACTCTCAAAATAATCTAAGTGAAGCATGAGAGATCAAGTTTCTTTAAAACAAATCCACCACCATGCTCTAAAAGATCTAAGTGAAGCACTAGAGCAAAAATTATCAAGCTCAAAAGATATAAGTGAAGCACTAGAGCAAAAATTATCAAGCTCGAAAGATATAAGTGAAGCACATAGAGTATTCTATCAAATTCTAATTCATATATGGCTCTCTCAAAAGTTGTGTACAGCAAGTATGATTGTGGTAACTAACAAGAAAAGACTCAAATAATACAAGACGCTCCAAGCAAAACACATATCATGTTGGTAAATAAAAATATAGCTCCAAGTAAATTACCGATGGAAGTAGACGAAAGAGGGGATGCCTTCCGGGGCATCCCCAAGCTTTGACTTTTTGGTGTCCTTGAATTATCTTGGGGGTGCCATGGGCATCCCCAAGCTTAGGCTCTTGCCAGTCCTTGTTCCATAATCCATCAAAAGAATTCACCCAAAACTTGAAAAATTCACAACACAAAACTCAATAAAAATCTCGTGAGCTCCGTTAGAGAAAGAAAACAAAAGAATACTTTAAGGTACTGTAATGAACTCATTCTTTATTTATATTGGTGTTAAACCTACTATATTCCAACTTCTCTATGGACCATAAACTATTTTACTAGCCATAGATTCATCAAAATAAGCAAACAACACCATAAAACAGAATCTGTCAAAAACAGAACAGTCTGTAGTAATCTGTAACTAACGCAAACTTCTGGAACCCAAATTTTTTTACCAAAATTAGACGACCTGGAAAATTTGTTTATTGATCAGCAGAAATTGGAATCAGTATTTTATCACGTTCTGGTGATTTTTAACAATTCGGGCACTGAGCACAAAGATTCTGGAAATTACAGCAAGATCAAATAAGTATCATCCAAGAAGATCCAATAGGTTAAACTTGGCACAAACACTAATTAAAAGATAAAACCACATCTAAACAGAGGCTAGATGGATTATTTATTCCTAAACAGAACCAAAAACAAAAAACACAAAATAAAATTGGGTTTGCCTCCCAACAAAGCGCAATCGTTTGGCGCCCTAGCTAGGCATAAAAGCAAGGATAGATCTAGGTATTGCCATCTTTAATTTTCAAATTTTTAGCGGAGTCATGCTCGAATCCGGGTGGTTCTTGCCGCTTCCCTTCATACTCGGATATTTTTAGATCTAAAGATTCCAACCGCTTATTACAAAGAGTAATCAAATTATTCATGCGGTGAAGATTTAAGCTAACACTTTTAAGAGGCTCAAGAGACTTTTGTAAATTTTTTGTTACTTCGCATAAATCTTCTCAAACACTTGGGTTTCTTCACAGGTAGGATGAGATCCTCCCTTTTGGGGTAGTGTTCCCACTATTCCCTCTATAATTTCATGCGCAATACTGGGATCAATTTCAATAAAATTTCCCTTGGCAATGCAATCCAAGAGTTGTCTATGCGTCATATTTAACCCAACATAAAAATTGCGAAGAAGAATTCTAAAGTTCACCTCTAGGATGCACTTACGATAAGATTCCATCATCCTATACCAAGCATCTTTTAAATTTTCTCCTTGCCGTTGCTTGAAGTGAAGAACTTCAAACTCGGGAGACATAGGAGCGGATAAGGAATTCGACATAACGACAAACAAGCAAACTAACACACGAGCAAACAAAAGGCAAAAGGAAAAAGAAGGAGGAGATTGGGAGAGAGAGGGCGAATAAAACGGCAAGGGTGAAGTGGGGGAGAGGAAAACGAGAGGAAAATGGCAAATAATGTAATGCGAGAGATAGGGATTGTGATGGGTACTTGGTATGTTGACTTTTTGCGTAAGCCTCCCCGGCAACGGCGCCAGAAATTCGTCTTGCTACCTCTTGAGCACTGCGTTGGATTTCCCCGAAGAGGGGAGGATGATGCAGCAAAGTAGCGTAAGTATTTCCCTCAGTTTTTGAGAACCAATGTAGCAATCCAGTAGGAGGCTATGTGCAAGTCCCTCGTACCTGCACAAAACGATAGCTACTCGCAACCAACACGATTAGGGGTTGTCAATCCATTCACGGTCACTTACGAGAGTGAGATCTGATAGAGATAATATTTTTGGTATTTTTGGTATAAAGATGCAAAGTAAAAGTAAAAGCAAAGCAAGTAAATAAAGTGATGGAAATTGATATGATGAGAATAGACCCGGGGGCCATAGGTTTCACTAGTGGCTTCTCTCAAGAGCATAAGTATTCTACGGTGGGTGAACAAATTACTTGTTGAGCAATTGACAGAATTGAGCATAGTTATGAGGTTATCCAGGCAATGATCATGTATATAGGCATCACGTCCATGACAAGTAGACCAAAGCGATTACGCATCTACTACTATTACTCCACTCATCGACCGCTATCCAGCATGCATCTAGAGTATTAAGTTAAAAGCAGACTAACGCCTTTAAGCAAGATGACATGATGTAGAGGAATAAATTCATGCAATATGATAAATACCCCATCTTGTTATCCTCGATGGCAACAATACAATACGTGCCTTGCAACCCTTTACATCCTTTGGGTAAGGTCACCGCAAGATTGAACCCAAAGCTAAGCACTTCTCCCATTGCAAGAACTACCAATCTAGTTGGCCAAACCAAACAGATAATTCGAAGAGACTTGCAAAGATAGCTTAATCATACATAAAATAATTCAGAGAAGAATCAAATATTTTCTATAGATAAGCTGGATCATAAACCCACAATTCATCGGTATCAACAAACACACCACAAAAAGAAGATTACATCGAATAGATCTCCACGAGAGAGGGGGAGAACATTGTATTGAGATCCAAAAAGAGAGAAGAAGCCATCTAGCTACTAACTATGGACCCGAAGGTGCAAGTAAACTACTCACACTTCATCGGAAGGGCTATGGTGTTGATGTAGAAGCCCTCCATGGTGGATGCCCCTCCGGCGTGAGCTCCTAACAGGCCCCAAGATGGGATCTCGTGGATCTGAGGAAGGCACGGCGGTGGAATTAGGTTTTGGCTCCGCCCCGATCTGTTGGGGGTAATGAGGTATATATAGGAGGAAGAATCGTCGGTGGAGCGTCTGGGGGCCCACGAGGCTGGGGGGCGCGCCCAGGGGGGAGGGCGCGCCCCCCACTCTCGTGACCGCCTCTGGCACTCCTTGGAGTAGGGTCAAAGTCTCCTGGATCACGTTCGGTGAGAAAATCACGTTCCCGAAGGTTTCATTCCGTTTGGACTCCATTTGATATTCCGTTTCTTCGAAACACTGAAATAGGCAAAAATAACAATTCTGGGTTGGGCCTCCGGTTAATAGGTTAGTCCCAAAAATAATATAAAAGTGGAAAATAAAGCCCATTATAGTCCAAAACAATAGATAAAGTAGCATGGAGCAATCAAAAATTATAGATACGTTGGAGACGTATCAAGTCCCCGATTCGTCATAGACTTAAACTTCCAAAACTTCTTTGTGCGTTTCGGTCTGACCGATTCATCCATTTCGGTCATACCGAGATCACTAAGTCGATCTAGGTTTTCAATCTCGGTTCAACCGATTTGAACTTTTCGGTCACACCGAGTTCTTTATGCTTGCTTGCAGTTATGCATCTCGGTGCCACCGAGTTGTTCCACTCGGTCACACCGACAGGGTCGGGCTATATATACCCACGGGCAAAATTTTGGAAATTTTCTCCGAACTCTAGCGCCCGCGCTCAGCCCGCTCTGCCTCCAGGGTCTCCGGATCGTCCTCCTCATCGCCAGTTGCCTCCTGCCGCTGGTCTCCGCCGCCGTCAACGGGAATCATCCCCGCCGTTGCTGCCGTAGCGAGTTCATCACCGAACTATGGTATGAACTTGATCAACATGCTATCCTTATCGATTCCTAGCACATTGTGTTCGCCATGAATCTTGCCACGATTGAAACTATCCTATCCGGTCAAAACACTCCGTATATTAGAGATGAAATGAAAAGATAGCGAAAGGTTTCCTCCGAAACCATCTCGGACCAACCGAGTTGTGGAACTCGGTACCACCGATTCGGCTAAGGCCATTGCACATGTAACTCTCGGTCTGACCGAGAATTGCAAATCAGTGTGACCGAGTTCAGGACTTTGTGAAACCCTAGCAGTCTTAGTGCCACCGAACTGTGACTCCGTCTGACCGAGTTCACTAGTTTAGGTTCCAAAAACTGCTTCGGCATCACCGAGTTTACAAATCGGTAGATCCGAAATGCTCTCTGTGGAAAACTAAAACTAAGTTTTTGACTCATTCTTTTGCAAAAACCTCTGTATTTTGTGATGCTCATCCACTCTATCTCATCTATATCTACTCACTGTGGTCATTGTCGAATTGATTGCAATATGTACGATCAAAGTATTTGCCCGAGCAGGGGAAGAGGAGCAGGTTCACATGAGTGAGGGCACTAGTCCCTCTAGCAGCTATGATAAGGGGTGCAGGAGCGCCCCAAGCAACCTACCCAAAGCTGCCACCAGGGCCAGAAAGAAGAGAACCTCAGAATCTGAGGATGAAGACTATGTGGCAGTTGAGGATGAGGCCACTTCCAAGAAGAAGGTGCTCAAGAAAGAATACCGCTCAGCTGCAGCAACTAAGCCAGGTCTGAAGACCAAAAGGCCAGCAGGAAGACAACCCATGTCTAAAGCCAGAACCTCCACTCAAGTATCTCTGGAAGCTGAACCCAAAGAGGATGCTGCAGAAGGGAAGAAGAGGACGGAAAGGGTCAAGAAGACCATGGCGAGAGTAATTGGAAAGCCTTCCATGATGGAAGAGGAGGAAGAAGAAGAGGATGCCGCTTTTGACACCCAAAGCTCGAAGCTTATGGGTGATGCCATTAGGTTAGGGCTGCATCATCAAAGCCCAAAGTAGCACCCAAGGCTGCCTCCAAACCCAAGATCGCACCCAAGAGGAGTACCAGGAACATTCCGATATTTGAGAAGAACAAGGCATGATGCTTTAAACTATTCTTTGAAGAAGAAGATGATGAGACACATGTTTTGAGAAAATTGAAGCCTAAAATTCCAGATCATAATGATGCCCATCCTGTAGCTGAGAACATGAAGACCAGGAAGGACTCACGATTAAGGCTATGGAGAGTGTCAGATCCATATGCCACCAGAAGGATAACTGCTGTAGACTACATGTTCCACACAAAGGCAGCAGGACTTCTATGAGACAATTCTGCTGGACAAGAAGCCAATAGTGTGTGACATGAGATGGGTCAACTGGGAATACATCAAGGAGAATGAAGAACACTATCCTGGTGTGTATGACGGCTTCAGTGCTTGTGGAGTGGCAGACTTTGTTGGGCAGAAGCTCACAAAGTGGAATGATGAGCTAATAATGCAATTCTACTCCACAGCACACTTCTATCCAGATGGCAGGATAGTATGGATGTCTGAAGGTACTAGGTACCAATCATCAATTGAAGCTTGGGCTAATCTGATCAATGCACCTAAGGAGGAAGAAGATGACTTGGATGTCTATGCCAAGAAGAAGATGGATCACAACACTATGGCACATATGTACAAGGAGATCCCAGATGCTGCTATAGAATCACACAAGTTTGGATCAGTACATTACCTTCTGTCAGGATTGCCAACCATTGAATGGATCCTCAGACTCACTCTCTTGCCCAAGTCAGGTGATCACAACATGATCAGAGGCCATGCAATAAATCTGCTACACTTATTTGATGTGCCACAAAAGTTCAAGGTCATGAGTCTTGTAGTTGACACTATCAAGAGGACAACTGCTGACCAAAAGAGAAGTTGTGGGTATGCCCCATAGATCCAGGAGCTGATTAACTCCAAGATGGGCACTGTCACATACTTGTTGGACAAGGAGCACCTGCCTATCTATCCCGACTTTGAGGACAACCAAGTGGTTATGAATGAAGATGAACCATCTTACATGCAAGCTCAAGCGAAGAAGGAGAAGGCAAATCTTGAGAAGGCTGCCAAGATGCCAACAATGGAAGAGGCATCTCGGTACTTCTTGAAGAGCAAACAGGATCAACTTGGCTACTTGATTGCATCCACTCACGAGGATTGAGAAGGGGCTGCCCACCTTGACTCAAAACCGGAGAGCATGGAGAGGATCATGGGCGAAGTTCTATGACATGGATGTGAAGGTAACAGAGATCCAGTCTGTTGTTGAGCAACTTCAGGATGATATGCAGGAGAGGAAGGGCAAGGCAACCACTAAGGCATTTGCGGAGTGCCTAGAGCTCGGAAGGTCATTGCGGTGCCGATGGCAGACACCAAAGCCACTTCATCTGCACTACCATGACTTCCACTACTAGAAATAGGGCTATAGATGGGATTGACACTAATGGCGCACCAGACAGGCGGTGCGCCATTAGTATATACTAATGGCGCACCACCTTTTGATACGCCATTAGAGTTGAAACTACTAATGGCGCACCTGGCACAAGGTGCGCCATTAGTATCAATTTTTTTTATTTTTGAACTAGTGCGCCTGTCCAAACATACTAATGGCGCATCCAGACTCAGTGCGCCATTACTAGTTGTAACTAGTAATGGCGCACCTGTCGGAAACTGCGCCACTAATGTTGTTTTTTTATTATATTTTTTATTCCTTTTTTTCAAAACTACTAATGGCGCCTTTGTTCCACCGTGCGCCATTACTAGTTTAAACTAGTAATTGCGCCTTTGTGGAACGATGCGCCATTAGTTTGTTTTTTTGCAAAACTACTAATGGCGCACCACGGAAGGTGCGCCATTAGTAACCTGGATTACTAATGGCGCATTTAGAGTTGGTGCGCCATTAGTAAGTGGGCAACAACAAGATATTTTGGACAGCCTCTCCTACCCACACTCACTTTCTCCCCACTTCATTCTCTCCACCTCCTCCTTGTCTCGGGTGCCTCCTCTTTTTCACCTCATTTCCACCATAGATTCATTCAAATTAAGTGGTTAAATTACCTTGTTTTGATAGGTAAGTAAGGGGAAGCTATATTTATGTTGTTCTCCCTACAACAATGTGCACATGCACTTTTTATGGCCTAGCTAGATCTATGTATGTTCGTGGTGTTGCATATGTTTGTGGTGTTGCATATGTGTTTGTGTTTGGAGGTGTACGGTATTTGAAATCGATAGTTGCCAATATTTTGCGGAATGTTGATTCATTTCCGTTTGGCGAGAATTTTGGCATTAAGCATTCTTTTGGTCCTATTTTTAGGGAAAGTCATGCCAATTTTTTCTTTGTTCTAAAATATCGTTTTGCTCTACCCATGACGACCATGGTCCATACGATGACCGAAGGCATCGTGAATAGGTTTTTGAGGTCATGAAGGCCGAGATGCTTCAAAAGAAGCGAGGCGGAGATAAGATATACGTGTCGAAGATGCAAGTGAAGAGCCTTATTGTGGACCCGGATTAAAGCGGTCTTGGGACCACCTGCTCTTGCGTGGTTTCATGGATGGCTATCGGTGGAAAGGTGATGAAGATGACTATGAAGTCGTCCATGGGGACCGGGCAAGAAATGAGGAAGGGCAGCAAGACAACCACCGCGGCTCGGTAGGCGAGAAGACGAAGAATCCCGAGGAGATGATCACGGCGGTGATCTTGTACCACGATCATCATGTAGAAGATCACGAGGACATGATGATGAGGAAGATGCGGAGCAATCGACGGGCATGATCATGAAGATGATGATGCGGCGGAGCATGACGACGCTGGACCATCGATGGGCTGGGTGCAGGACCCTCATATTCAAGAGCTGCTTCTCAAGCAGACGGATAACGCAAGAGCTGCCGCCCGAGAGAAAGCCAAGATGGATCAACTTGAGTTAGACGTGGTTACTCCATTGTATGAAGGATGCAGGCCCGAGGATACCAGCCTGAAAGTAATGCTCATGGCTCACGGAGATGAAGGTAAAACACAAAATGACCGGCGCATGCTTCGGCGAGAACATGTCATTACAGCACGAACGTCTTCCCAAGGGGAACAAGTGCCCGACCAGTTTGGAGGAGGCGAAGAAAATCGTGTCTCCTCTGGATTTACCGCCGCGTGAAATACCATGTGTGCATGAACAATTGCATCATTTATCGGGACGAGCACGCGGAGTCTACCATATGTCCGGTGTGCGGCATCACTCGATACAAGAAGAGGAAGAAAGCTCCTCGAAAAGTGGTGTGGTACTTTCCGATCACTCCTCGTCTGCAGCGGTATTTCACGGACCCTAAGGTAGCAAAGCTCCTGTGTTGGCACGCGGATAGGGAGGAGAAGAAGCGACAAGATGACGCAAATGATCCGGAGATAGATAAAAAAGACAAGATGTTGAGTCACCCTAAGGATGCGAGCGGTGTAGCGTTGAACTTCGAAGACCTAGAATTTGGGAGCGATCCAAGGAACATCGTCTTTGGGCGGAGAAGCACACATAGCACTGCTTTGTGTTTGTGTGGATGTACAACCTTCCCCACAGTTGTGCATGAAGAGGAAGTACATTCACATGAGTATGCTAATTGAAGGACCGAAACAACCAGGAACAACATCAATGCATGTCTGGGGCTCTGAAAGAGGAGCTTGACACGCTGTGGAAAACGCCAGCCAATACGTGGACGCCGCAGAAAGAATATTTCCCTATGAGAGCCGCCTTTGCTCACGACGGTGCCACGACTATCTCGATTCTGGATATCTCGCGGGCGGGTAGTCCACCGATTTTACGGATGCGTAAGGTGCATGGATGACACAACGTATCGCCCGACTAGATAGAGATCCGGGTCTTGAAAACCGTGTTCATGGGACATCGAAGGTGGCTTCGCGGCGATGACCCGTGGAGGAAGCGCAAGGATCTGTTCGATGGTGAAACCGAACCCGAAAACGCATGTCACGAGGAGCGGCGAGGAAATAGACAAGCTGTTGAAAAATTGGAAAGACGCCCTGCCGGGAAAAGAAGCAAAAGGCGCAGAGCCGGGAAAAAGCGAAAGCGCGAGTCAGCTGCTGAATGTATGGAAAGCGAGTGCATTTTACGGGACTTGCCGTCTTGGAAGATCCACTGTGCCTCACAGCCTTGATGTCATGCATATCCACGAAGGGCGTGTGCGAGAGTCTGCTTGGTACCCTGCTCAACATGCGGAGAGGACCAAAGATGGGCGAAAGCAAGGGCAGACTTGAAATCAGCGGGCATCGAGGCGGGAGCTTCACGCTAATGATGATGATGATGAAGATGATGATGATGTTGATGATGATGATGATAATGACAATGATGACGATGACAACAATGATGATGATGGCGAGGATGATGATGATGATCACGATGATGATGATGATGATGATGGTGAAGCGGGACACGATGAAAGTCGTCAAAAGGCAAAAAGGCCAAGAAGACCGGAAATGACTACCCTCCCGCGTGCTTCACTCTAAGTCGAGGAGGAGATCGAGCAGTTTTCACCTGCCTCCTAGGAGTAAAACTTCCTTCTGATTCTGTGGGGAAGATAAGCAGATACCTAGACCCGTGAAGCGAAGTTGATGGGATGAAGTCTCACGACATCGCGTCTTGATGACGCAGATACTTCCGATTGCAATCCATTGGGATCATGGACGCGCGTCCGTGAAAACGCTATTTGGCCTATGCAACTTTTTCGATGTCATCTCGGAAGTCGATTGGCGTGAGGCAACTCGAGAAGGCTACAGGAAGAGATCGTGGTGATACTATGCAAGCTTGAGATGTACTTCCGCCGCATTCTTGACGTTATGGTGCATCTGCTGGTCCATATAGTGGAGGATATCATCCAACTCGGGCGGCGTTCCTGCACAGCATGATGCCGTTCGAAAGGATGAATGGTGTCATCAAAGGATACGTTCGCAACATGTCACGTCCGGAGGAAGTATAGCGGGGCTTCGACGAAGAGTGCATCTCCTCTGCACGAATTATCTAGGCATCGAGAACCCGTTGATGCACTTTGTCAGCGAGCACCTCGGCGAGCTTGCCGGATGGGGTCACCGTGAGGGTCGCCGCGAAATGCATGTCGACTTAGAGGGTCGACTTCGCCGACTTTGAAAGAAACAAACCTAGTCGGCGCTACAACACATAGGCGTGGTCGATCCTTGGGTGGTAGAGCACAAAACCTTTATTAAGAAGGCGTTACAATGACCGAGGCCAACGGAGGACGGGACGGAGATATAATCAAAGAGCACAACTCATGTTTCACGCGTTGGTTCAAGCGAAGCTTACGTCGTACCCTTTACATGAGGATTCTTCCGGAAGAACAACTCATATTCGCCTTGTCACAAGGCGCCGAAACAACCTGATGACCTATGAGGCGTGCGATATCAACGGCTACACATTCTACACCGAGGCCAAGGACATGAAGAGCGATGGTTATCGAACTCCGGGGTAACGATGGAATCCTACACGGTAATGACAAGGACAGATACTACGGAAGGATCGAGGAGATCTGGGAGCTGCGCTACGCTAGAGAAAAGTTCCCGATGTTCCGTGTCGAGATGGGCGAAGCGTCCTAAAGAAGACCGGTATTTCACCACCATGGTTATACGAAGCCAAATCCAAGACCACGAGCGCAAAGCGTCACATGAAAAATGAGCCATAGATGCGGCTTCCCAAGTTGACCAATGCTTCTTCATTACCGACCCGTCAAAGACGGTCGTGTTGTCGTGAGGAGAGGCAAAAGGAAGATCATCGGAATGGATGGAGTAGCCAATGAGCAAGACTTGACAAATCTGGCGACTCGAGGATCGAACATGACAGCGATGATGAAGTAGCAGCATACACCACAATAAGAAGCGGGACCACCCTACCTAAAGGGCGTCCGTTCCACGGAAGAACTCCATTTGCGAAAAAGAAGGGCAAGAAGATTGTGATCAGATAGCTAGCTAAGATCGATTGTATTTAAATCGTAGCCTTCATTTCTCGATTGTATTTCATGGGCACTTTTTGAACTATCATGAATATTTTTAAATTTCATGGACACTCGATCTCGATCCCCCTCCATCTCGATCGCTATCCCACCTTGCGGATCCGGTCCCCTCGCCTTGAGCACCCCGGTCCACCGGCCGCCGCCGACCCCCCGCACCCGCGAGTCCCCGACGCAACCGCCGCGCCGACCCCCGCACCCTCCCTACTCAACCACTGCCACCCCCGCACCCCCGCACCCTCCCGCTCCACCGGCATTACTGTTTGATGATATTTTTTAAAAATTATTACTGTCTTATAAAAAATATTACTGTTATGATTTAAACAAGTTTGAACATATTTAAACACAAATAAGTATCAAACAGCATTTTAAATGCATAAAAAATTGTGGAGCACAGGGAATCGAACCCAGGACCTCTGGTGTGAGAACTGGCTGTGACCGGTCGAGCTAGTAGAGGGAACTTGATGTGGATCAGGTCAGGTGGAAGATAACCTGTTGGCTCGAGTAGAAATAAAAAAAAAATACTAATGGCGCACCAGGGTGAGGTGCGCCATTAGTATGGATGTACTTATGGCACACCGAGGTGTGGTGCGCCATTAGTATGGTGCCGCCCCCATCCATATTTCCTCCCCGGCCCAAACCTATCCCCTCTCTCTCCCTCGCCCTCGCCCTCGATCCCTTCCCTCTCCTCTCCCGACGCGCTGCCCGCCGCCTCGGCGCCGCCCAGCGCCGCCTCGGCGCCTCGGCGCCCAGCGCCGCCTCGGCGCCCGACGCTGCCTTGGCGCCTCGGCCGCCTCGACGCCTCGACGCCGCTGCCCCGCCGCCTCAACGCCCCTATGCAGGTAGCTTTACCTGAAAAAATGGTGAATTTAATTTCCCTAAATCAATGGCCTCACTTGGGCATCGAGCAACATCAACTTCCCCCCAACACAGTTACCATTTTTTAACTGTACATGGTTGTTCTCTCTGAAAAACACTAGTAGGCCTTGGAAGCGGTTGTGTATAATTCAGCAGTTACATAGTTTATAGTTTCTGAATTTCTCAAATCTGGTTCTTTCTGTTTGTGTTTTGGTATTACGTATAGTTTCAGCAGTTAGCCATTGCGATTAAGGAATATACTTTGAGAAGAACAAACACCAGTTATAAAAATTGTTTCATTCTTGCCGTCAATGACGGGTGAGATGGCAGCACCCATAGAGTTCATTTGGTTCAGTTTCTATAGTGCAGTTAAGAGTATTAGTGCTTACCGTTATTGAGTAAAAAAAGGAAAAGACAAGCAATGTGAAAGAATCAGATTACGTGTGGTAGAGAGAAGTTCCTTCATTTTTTTCTGAGTGCACTGCGTTACTTGTTCCTTTGTGCACCATAAGTAAAACTAGCTAATTTTATGAAAATGTATCATGTCACTGTCCGTGACTCTCTCTTTTTAAGTCCACATTCCGTTGGTGGCTCGGTTAACTCCTAGGGTTTTAGCAGTTATGTATAAAAAACATAGGAAAGCCCGGCGGAATTAACTTTGGATTTTCTGCATTTAACTAAAAAACCCATAAAGAGCACAGTTCATTATTGAATAAAATGAAATGGCAGTTTATTTAGAAATTTGGAGCAGTTGTTCTATGGTTTTTTTAGCACAAAAGTCTGATTATATAAGCAAAAACAATTGTTAGCTTTTAGATGTTGTGGTGGTTCACTTGGGGGTATGTGTAGCAGTTAGCAAAAACAGAGGACTAAAGTGCTCTATTTTGGCAAACCAGTGCATGCATGCCTTTTTCTTCTTCATTTTTTTTCACTGACGACGAATGCTGGCAACTCGACAGCAGCTAGCTAGCAGGTGTTCCTTTACAAGCATAGTAGAGCATAGTATGGATTCTAATGTTCTTCTTGTAAACACAAATTCAGATTTATATACTATATGCTGGCATGACTGTTTTTATTAGGCATGACAGTGCAGTAGTTGATGTATCTTGGGTTGATTATAAAGTTGCTTGGGTTTAATATTACCCAACATGATGATGTATCAATGTAGCGTTAGCATATGATCCAAGTGCTAGTACTGCTAGTAAATAGCTAATACAGTTAATGAAGAAGAAAAAAACTGCTAGTACAGTTAATGAAGAAGAAAAAAACTGCTACTACTGCTAGTAAATAGCATCAGACTGAATGTCTTTTATATATACTGTCTGATCGATGGACAATACAGTTATTGAAGAAGAAAAAACTGCTAGTACTGCTAGTAAATAGCATCAGACTGAATGTCTTTTATATATGGTACTGCTAGTAAATAGCTTCTTCTATATACTAATTTGCATCAAAGTGTAGAACAAAGCATCGGTGAATAACTAACAGTGGGTAATTAACCTAACTATTCATTTTTCCTTAGGTTAATATTAAAATGTCCAGTGTATATATATTTGAAAATGATTGCTGCTAGATGTTAATTTGCGGGTACTAGCTAGAATTTGGCCTTTGAAAAGCAAAAAGCTAATTAAGCTATTGGGTAATATGCTTTGGTACTAGGTAGCTAAAATATGTGTTACGAAACACCGAGAGCAGAAACACTTACTACATACATATGCTCAAGAAACACTTACTAACCAGAAAAGGTTTTGACTTGAAATATTAATAGCACGTAGAGCACCACAAGTTAAACACCTCAATCTGTTAGTATTTGTCTGCATTTTCTCACATTCTTCTTGTATCTGATCCAGTATTGCTTGTAGTGGTTTGTCCAAAATGTTGAATGATACTGCTTGGAGATGCATATATTGTTTCACCTCTTCACATGCCAATGTATTTTCCATGTTGTGATGGAGGCCCTTTTGCCTTGTCCACCGAGAGGCCCTTGAGTTTGCTGGAATGTCGATTAACTTCCGTTCCGGCAAATTGAATTACTCCATATGTCCTATTTTCAGCAAAGGTCATGCTGAAATTTTCCGTGAATTTTAGCATGACTTTGCTAAAAATAGGACATATGGGTACTTGTGACTAATGCATGGGCCGGGGTACTTGTGACTAATGATGAAAGCTTAGGCTTTTAGGGTGCCTCGGCGTCGAAAAACCCTCAATGATAAAAGCTTAGCTTTTAGGATGCCTCGGTGTCGACAAACCCTAAATGATGAGACCATGATCTTGTTCCTTGACAATAACCAACTTTTTGACCAAACTTTGTTCCTATTTAGAGAGAAACATGGCCAACAACGATGAGGCCGGGGGTTGAGCGGCAAGGCATTCAGGAGCTGTCCCGGAGATGGAGGAACAACCTCACTTGTATGAGGACGCCGCCTTCCCCACCGATCCCGAGACCACCGATGGTACCGCCGAGGATGACCCCTGATGCCACCACCGATGGTGCCGAGGATGCCACCATCGATGATGGCGGCGCACGCACGGATGGCAGCCAACCGAAGAGGCAACGGAAGGACGGCGCCCGACCGTGCTCCGCACCCTCAAGGAGGAGATTCTTGAAGTGGACTCCGACGGAATCCAACCGCGCCCGAACCAATAGTCCAGGGGTACTCGCTTCAGCTCGGTTGCATTCTCCGTTGCAACGTCTCGATCAACACCGAGAACCCGAGGCATCTGACCGAGGGAATTTGCAACCTCCTCTTCATGAAGCTGCACGAACGATACAAGTTCCCGCTGAATTTGAAAACACAAGCCTCAAAGGGAATAAAGTGAACAATGCTGCCCTCACGAAGATGAGCAAGGCCCTGTCTACTTGGAAAAGCAATGTGAAGAGAATGATCGAGAAAGGTGAGAGTTATGAGAAGATCAAGGAGAAAAATCCTTCGATCACCGAAGATGACTACAACGACTTCAAGATCAATTGCTCGAGCACCGCAAACTCCCAATCAAGTCAGTGGGGGAAAGAAATGCAGGAGCTGAACTTAGGGGAACACACACTCGGTCCGTGATTCTGAGTGGCGGAGCCTATATGGGACAAGGAGGAGGCGGACCGTGCCGAGCAAGGCCTACCGCCCCTCTTCGATAAATCCGGTGACAAGCAGACCACAAACTTTGTCAGGGCCCGGTACAAGAAGGACCCGAAAACAAAGGAGCTTACCACGGATCCGAAGACCAGGGCGCTTGAGCTTGTTCTGGTAAGGAATACACCCCCGCGTAATTAGCTCCAAATTTCTAAATGGTTCACATTCCTTCCGCATCACATTGAAAGCGATGGCGGGGTCGACTAAGAGCAACCCTTGGGACACCACTCTAAATAGGGCGTTGAATGTAATGAAGAACAAGGATAAGCTCAGTAAGCCGACGTCAGCTGGTCGTGTGGCCAGCAAAGGCTTGTCGACAAAATGGTCGTCATACTATAACAATGGTGGGCGAAAGGAGAAAAAGACCAACTCGGAAAGCCAGGCGCGCGAGGTTCAAGAACTCAAGGCACAGGTGGCGCGGATTCCGGAGATTGTCAAAGAGCAAGTGCAACAACAACTCGGAGCGACGATCACCGCCATTGTGCCTACCTTGATCGAGGGTTGAGTCGTGGATTGCGGGCGGCCAGGGGGCCGCCCGATTCCTAGCTTCACGGCCAGCAACTCGCAGAATGCGATGGCGGGGCCATTGGTGTCTCCGGCGGAGGCGGCATTGGTGTCTCCGACGCCGGCACGGGAGCTTAATGCACCCGGGTGTACGACGGCCGGCACCTCTGCAGCAAGCGGCCCCTTCGTCAATTGCACGCCCGCCGTTGGCGGTGCCTCGACATTAGCCGAGCTCGACGCCATCATCACGGTAACTAATTAAGCCTCTCTCGGCCGAGGACTTCATCTCCTTGCCTTTGTTGGGCATCCCCGGCGCCCTACATGTTTTCGCAGGTAGCCGCCGATGTTCCGTGCACTCTCACGCGCCGTGAACAACGAGTTGGTCGATGTCGCCAAGGAAAAATCGTTCAACCGGCAACCCCTTGTTCCACGGTACCGGATGCCACCCAACTTGTTTAGGGTTCAACTAGTTGGTGCGCCAGCTGCGACGAGTTGTTACCTCCGATTCGACCCGTCGGGGCCAACGATGATGACGTGATGACCCTCGGCGCTTTGCTGAGCTGGCCCTGCTTTGGCGAAGAGCCAGATTCGTTTGGGGCGGGGACACCACCCAAAGACAACACCGCCCGGTCGTGCGGCGCCAAGTCGGCCCCATGGCAAGACCGCCGCAACGGTGCCGGACATCCCTATGCCATCGATCCAAACATGCATATGGCACGGGATCAGAATGACGACGACGACGATACATTTGGCAGCGTCGATCAAGATTTGCCGATCATGGGTGCGATGGCGACTTCATGGGGCCTCCTTCTCAAGAACCCAACCCAACAAAAGGCGTGCGGCGTTCTAGCTGGTACCGCGGAGAAGCCAAGTTACAGGCGTAAATGCGCCGTTCGACTCTCGAGAGACGCCTCCATTGCCGTCTTCACCGAGCCTCGAGATAGGCGAGGTGCGAAATATTATCAGCCCCAACACACTCAAGAAGGCGGTCTGTGAGTAGAACTCGGTCCCATTACAGGAGAAGAAGAAGGCACGCAAAATAAAGACTAACAAGGGTGCGAGCCAGCCGGCGCCGAGTACGATCCGTGCTCAGGACGGGCCACCTTCACCTAAGGATATCTCGAGGAGGGTGCATGTGGCGGGTAGGGCGATGCTACCGACAAATATGCTCAATGCTGCAACCGGTGCTATCACGGAGTCTGCATGACAGTGTTCTTTCTTTGGAGAAGCGGCGTCTCGAGAGAAGGATGTGGCATACCGGTTTCGCGGCCAAGGTGCGGAGGGCAAGGGCTTTGTGGATAACTCCATCGGGCGTCACGATCGTCCTGCGGTTTGATGAGATCCACGCTATGTTGAACCTTCATCCGCTGCACTACACCTTCGTTCGGCTATTTTCGCTGAGTATGGAGATGCGGATCATTCGCGACAAGACCGGACATCGTGATAGTCGACCCCTTCTACATGCGTGCCAAGATCTTGGGCGGCGCTGGGACCGGCAAGTCGCGAGTTCTTACCTCGAAGGCATCATTCGGCAAACCAAGATAAGGATAACTTCCTCGTGCCTTACTTTCCCGAGTAAGTCCTCCCTCAACCGCCCGTAACATATGAATTCTTAGATTTTGATCGTTTTTCTTTTAACATTCCGTGTTTTCTTGTGACACACATTGCACGCTCATCCTCCTAAGCCCCAAATATTCCATGGCCACGTATTTCGACCCGGACCGTCGATCGAGCGTAGACTACACAAATGTCAAGAAGGTTCTTGATGATGTTCTCCCGGCCACGCCAAATCTGGAGGCACCTTCACGAGGCCTATCCGTAAATCACGGCAAGCACGTGTTCTCCCACTGTCTGACGTTACGCTGCGTCAAGCAGCCGCTTTGGCGGTCGAAGGGTGCCTACTCGCCATCCATCACATGCGAGGCGATCGTGCGGGACCATCATCAACTTCGCTACCGAGTAAACTCAAAGATTGGGCCGCGGCGTGTCGGCAATCCAGGGGCGGACATCGGACAAGAATTCTTCGCATCCGATCGGAGTTTGCGGAAATCATCCATCAAGATGTCCTTCGTACCTCGGGGCAGTTCTACCTCGAAATCAACCGTCCAGCGGTGACATCGACACAATGCTACAAATGCGGTGACAACGCCCGTTATTTCATGACTCCCACGATAGACGGCGGCTTCATCCACGCTCCGGTCCCTTGAGTCGAGTCGAAAGCAGTGATGCTGTGTCTAGTTCTGAAACATCGATTGGCTCATGTTGTAATTAAACTTTAATGAACTTGTAGTATGTCTCTTTGGTTTTGAGATTCGTTCAACTTAGATGTAATCGATGCTATTAATGTCTTTCTTTTCTCTTCCGATCGTTACATTTGCATACTTATATATTGCTTATGTATTGTCTATGAATTGGTACTAACGTTTCGTTTGGCTAGTGCATAGCGATGCCGTCGTATGTCGTGTACAAGGGTAAGGTTCCGGAGTCTACGGCGATCGGGAGGAGTGTCGGAGACAGGTTCACCGATTCAGCGATAACAGTTACAAAGGATACACCACTAGGGCCGAGGCCGAATCTAGATACGCCCGCTATCTTGCGGGTGTGGGAGGGAGCGTTGGAGGAACCGGATGAAGACGAGTTTCATCGTGATGATGCTCATCGTGATGACCGCAGCTCTCTTCTATGTGATGGTAGTTTAGATGATCGATATCGACTTGTAATGTGAAGACAAACTCGCTACTCGCGGTCTCGAGACTTGTAATATAATGTTCTATCTTTGTTCGGTCTTTTCAATTCGGAGACTAATATGATGAATTGTATTCGGAGACTAATATGATGAATTGTATTCAGAGACTAATCTTCTATTGTATTCGATGAATCTGTTGTTGATGTGTGCTGTCTATATTTTGTCCAATTATACATTTTGTAACCTGTGCAAAAAATAGAAAATTAAAAAAAACCTAATATTCATACTAATGGCGCATCACATCACAGTGCATGCTAATGGCGCATCATTAAATAGTGCGCCATTAGTATGCCGAAGTTACTAATGGCGCATCTTGTTGTTGTGCGCCATTAGTATGCCAAAGCACCTGGGTATACATGGCCCCCGGGGAGGCATACTAATGGCGCACTGTTGTATATACTTATGGGGCATCTGAGGTGCGCCATTAGTATACGAGATACTAATGGCGCACCGGTGGTGCGCCATTAGTAAAATATTCTAATGGCGTGGCACTAATGGCGCACCACTAATGCGCCATTAATGGCCAAATTAGGTGCGCCATTAGTAGGCCTTTTCCTAGTAGTGTTCAGTGCTACCAGCTCCAGCACCTACTCCACCAGCTCCATCTACATCAACTGATGTCTTCGTCCTTGGCGTTCTGTCTACACCACCACCTGAAGATCAAGCCCGAGAGACGATTTAGTGTTATGCATTTTCTGTGAACTTTTTGGTAACTTGTTACCAAAGGGGGAGAAAAATGTATAGATCATAGGCTTCGAGAGAGAGTGTTGCTTTTTATTCTCTCTTGCTTTGGTGGTTGAACTTTATTTGCTTGATTGAGATACTTTACATGCATGTGATACTTGGATGATCATGTGTTTGATCATATGCTAATTAATGCTTGTTGGATGACATTATCCTTTTATCTCTATACGATCATTCATTTTGCTTGGTGATGAGTGCATGTATTATATTGTTATCATTTTGAGCGCTCCACCAAGATGTATGTGACATGGAAGAGTAACCCATGAGCCTAACCATTTGTGCATTTGCAGTCCAAAGCAAATCTTAAACTATGCACAAATTTAGGGGGAGCTCTTGCTTTTCACATACTTCTCAAAGTGACAATGTTTTTTCACTCTTATTATCATTTGTCGAAGCTTTGATCTATATGTTGTCATCAATTACCAAAAAGGGGGAGATTTTAAAGTGCAACTATCCCTAGGTGGTTTTGGTAATTCCTAACAACATATAGCTCATTGAGCTAACATTATTCCAAGGTAAATATTTCAGGAAAAGCTCAATGAATGGCATGGCATGGATGAGGAAAGTAGACCCCTCAAAATACTAAGGATAAAAGGATTGGCTCAAGCTCAAAGCTCAAGACTCTACATTTTAAATTTTAGTGATCCAAGATCACATTGAGTCTATAGGAAAAGCCAATACTATCAAGGAGGGATGAGGTGTTGCTTAATGGCTTGCTTGCTCAAAGTGCTTAGTGATATGCTCCAAAACCCTCAACTACTTTCTCACATCCACATATGACCTAAACCAAAAGTCAAACTCGGCCCCACCGATTCTTTCTATCCAGCGCCACCGAGTTCAGATGTCATAGCCACTGCCACAAACCCTAGGCAAATCGGTCTCACCGATAGGGATCTCGGTCTCACCGAGATGGGATTGTAATCTCTTTGTTTCCCTTTGTAACGTTTTGGTCCCACCGAGATGAGCGATTGGTCCCACCGAGATTGCAATGTAAACTCTCTATTTCCTTTTTGTAACATTTCGGTCTCACCGAAATAAGCGAATCGGTCCCACCGAGTTTACCTGACCAACTCTCTGGTTAGCTTATTACCAAAATCGGTCCCACCGAGTTTGTGTAATCGGTCTCACCGAGATTACGTTATGCCCTAACCCTAATCATATCGGTCCTACCGAGTTGCATGTCGATCCCACCGAAAATCCTAACGGTCACTAGACTTGCTGAATCGGTCCGACCGAGTTTCTCAATTCGGTCCCACCGAGATTGGTAAGTTGTGTGTAACGGTTAGATTTTGTGTGGAGGCTATATATACCCCTCCACCCACTCTTCATTCATGGAGAGAGCCATCAGAACAAACCTACACTTCCAATACACATTTTCTGAGAGAGAACCACCTACCCTTGTGTTGAGGCCAAGATATTCCATTCCTACCATATGAATCTTGATCTCTAGCCTTCCCCAGTTGCTTTCCACTCAAATCTTCTTTCCACCAAATCCAAATCCTGTGAGAGAGAGTTGGGTGTTGGGGAGACTATCATTTGAAGCACAAGAGCAAGGAGTTCATCATCGGCACACCATTTGTTACTTCTTGAAGAGTGGTGTCTCCTAGATTGGCTAGGTGTCACTTGGGAGCCTCCGACAAGATTGTGAAGTTGAACCAAGGAGTTTGTAAGGGCAAGGAGAGCGCCTACTTCGTGAAGATCTACCGCTAGTGAGGCAAGTCCTTCATGGGCGACGGCCATGGTGGGATAGACAAGGTTTCTTCTAGATGGACCCTTCGTGGGTGGAGCCCTCCGTGGACTCGCGCAACTGTTACCCTTCATGGGTTGAAGTCTCCATCAACGTGGATGTACGATAGCACCACCTATCGGAACCACGACAAAAACATCCGTGTCTCCAATTGCGTTTGGATTCTCCAAACCCTTCCCTTTACATTATTGCAAGTTGCATGCTTTACTTTCCGCTGCTCATATACTATTTGCATGCTTACTTGAATTGTGTTAAGACTACTTGACTTGTGCTAAGATAGCTAAAATCTATCAAAAACTAAAATTGGGAAAGGATAAGTTTTTATTTGGTCAAGTAGTCTAATCACCCCCCCTCTAGACATACTTTCGATCCTACACGACGCTTCGGCACGACGTGAGACCAGAACCTGGTTGGAGGACCGGGACGCCCCGGGGGTTGCGAGCTTGCTCATGCCCTGTCGTGGATAATGGTGGGCGCTGCCACCATACCGCATCGTGGAACGGTGGATCTCACAGTCACGCGTCGGAAGAGGCCTCGTTCCTGGCGGAGGGAGCCGGGGCGGCGAGGACATCGCGAGCTTGGCGTTCATCTGCGTCAGGAACATGCGGGAGATGGGAACGGGATTCGGCTAGGTCGGGAAGGTATTCGTGGAATAGAAACTGACGAGGTGTTATGAGGGCGAGAAAATAGGCCTTTTTGGTGGGTTGGACGGCTGATTTGGGAGGAATCTCAACCGTGAGATTAGAAACGCATCGACGTCGCGCGACCGATCTGACGAAATCAGCCTACCAGACTACTGATGAGAAGCGTTTCCCTACGTTATTTACATGTGCGTAAAGTGTCCTTCAGTCGAGATGTACTGCCTCCGTCCATGAATAAGAGTACTTCTATATTTTTTTCTAAGTCAAAAGTTTTAGAATATTGATCATTTTTATAGAAAAAAGTAGTAGCATATATGACATCAAATTGATATATCATGTAACTACATTTCAAAATGTATCTAGTGATACTAATTGGTGCCATATATGCTGCATGCAACAATTTAATGCACCTGAAACTCTGAATATGTGGCCACTAAATAACAAAAAAATACATGCAGTGATGAATTTTCTCTTAAGCCTTGCACGCAACGATTTGATGCACCTGAAACTCTGAATATGTGATGGGGAGCTATAAAAATAAGACTTATAAAACAGAAAAATTAAGATAAGCCCTCCAAACCGAAAAGGAGGGAGTAACAGACAATGGCAGAGGCAGAAATGCATATAATCGGTTGTTGGGGAGGGCCATATGCAGGCAACAGTAAAAAAATGTCAATGTACGTATGCATAGTACAAAGGAAATTAGGATGTTGGCGAGGGCCCTGGCCCTGGCTGGCCACCCCCTGCCTCTGCCATTGGTAACAGATGACTCCGCTCAACTGAAGTAATGGTTAGACCTTTTGAACTCACGTTCCTTGTGGAAAACTATCTTTTTTATATTTGGATACCACTTGTCATATTATTGGCACTCACAAGTACTTCTCTGTATCAAAATATAAGATATTTTTGCAGTTTCAGCTGAACTATAAAAACATCTTACATTTTAGTAGAGAGGCAGTACATCCTTCATTTCTCATATGTTGCATCTCCTCTCTTGGGTACACAGGGACAAAAGACAACGAATGTTGGACCTGCCCTTTATGCATAGTCATAGACAAGTGTCCCAAATCACTTTTGAATAAAATCATTCAGGTGGAATGCTGAGCTCTTGCTAAAAGGCTTGAGGCAATATATATTAATCCCTCCAATCAAATCAATTGTCGCGGCTTTAGTACACCTTTGTACTGAAGTTGTACTAATGCAATGATAATTAATATGGATTGGAGGGGTACATAAAATCAGCACTTAAAAAAGCCTTAAAAGAACATGGTATTAGTTCTCAATGAAATAATTACCTTTTTTCTTCTGCGTCCACCGCGGCGTGCTGTGCAGTTTTATAAATGTTCTTGAATTCTAAATTATTGTAAAAACTTGGGAAATTAAAAAATATTTATTTTTAAAATCTTCGTGAATTTAAAAAATATATAATACGAAAAAATAAGAATAAAGACAGTAGAAAAACTGAATGGAAGAAACAGAAAAAAGAACCCGGAAAAATCACTCTCGAAACTGTCCGGAGACCACGTCCTGCGAGTTTTGGGCCAGCCCATATTTGTTCGCTCCTTGTGTGATTGTGCGACATGTTGTCGCCGAGTGCGACAAATAGGGTATTCCATTGATTTGTCGCACCAACTATATATCGACCGTTGTGAGTTGGAATCGATGCCCGCCTATACGCACACTCTCATGAGACCCATACCATCAAGCGTTCTTTCGATTTTGCTTACAGTTCCCGTTTTTTTTTTTTTGCTATACTGTATGTCAGCAGCATAGACCAACACAATTGTTTCTTCAGCTTTTAGTTAGAGCACTAGTTTGGGTCGGAGCACTGGTCTTCAGTGATGTGATGGCAGTCTATGTAATGTTTGTTTTCTTTTTCCATTTTTATTTCTTTATGTTTATTTAATTATTATTTTCATTTTTTGTTTTTTTTCTTCTGTTCTGATTTTCACTTTGTCCTGCTTCCATTTTTGTCTCTATTTTATTGCCTTTTATTTTCGTTTTGTACATAAAAATCATTGAAATACGTGATAAGATTTTTATAAATGCAAAATAAACATTTTGTAGTGAATTGACACTGAGCATTGCTAAACTACATGTTAAAAGTATTTTTAACACACAATGAACATTATTTAAACACAAGATGACCAATTTTTAATTTACACTGAGCATTGTTATATACATGATGAATATTTTTTTAGACACACTGAACTTTTTAAAATACACCCTTTTAAAAATCGTAATGAACATTTTTTAGATACATACCGGTTTTTCTAAAAATATGTAGTGAACATCTTGTAACACTTGATGAACACTTTTCTAATCCATGAAGAATATCTTTTATCCCATGATGAATAACTTTCAAAATATCAATATTTTTAATGCACTAGCAACTTTATAATACGTGGTCTTCTTTTATAAAATCAGCAAAACAAAAGTATTTATTTGTAAAAAGCAAAATAAATGCATTTTACCATATATAGACACTCCCTTGATTTGTGGCATTAAACTTTGGGAGCGGCCTTGCCTCGCTTATAGCGAGACATAAGCTCATCCTGAAACATGTGCGGCTAATAATTGGCCGGCCCAAGAGAAAGTGCATGGATGAACCAGGGTACATGTGAACCCACTTCGAAAAACAAATTTATAAATGCTAAAAAAATCTGAAAAAAGTTGCGTGGTCCATGTCCATGTTCTATGTGCCTGCACGAAGTTTCACGGGAAAAAAAATTTCTTTGTGGCCTCAGCAAAAAATATAAAAAATTGTGTCATGAAGTGCTATTTAGAAGCTCTGAAATTTGTCTTTTTATCACAGACAAAATAAAATGACTTTTTTCACAAAACTTTGTGCCGCGCATACACATTTGTGAACATGTATGAGTGAAATTTTCTTTTAATTATTTCAAATTTTAAAAAATGCTTAAAATGCATTTTTTTAAAAGTGGGTGCATATGCCCATGCGTGCAGGACGTGCCCTCTCCCGGCCCAAGTAGCTTCTTGTAGGTTACTTATTACTCATCTCATTATTTTCATTTGTTCGGGTTTTACTTTTGAAAATATTTATGTACATATTAAATTTAAATTAAAAACCACGAGTTGTAAAAATTTTAAGAGTCTAAAAACATTTTAGGTTTAATTTATGAAAAAAGATCAATAGCATTAAAAAAAATGCTAGGACATGTAAAAAAAGTTCACGTTTTAAAAAATGATGCATGTACAATCTAATAAAATGAAACTCTCTCAGTCCCACAATATAAGAAATTTTTTCACACAATCCTATAACGTAAGTTAAAATTATGAAAATATTCACACATTTGAAAAATAGGTTAGATCCATTTTTCAGATATTTATACAATGTACAAATTTTTTCGCATAGTTTTAACGAAATGTTCTGTATGATTTATAAATATGTTTCAATGTGTAATTGGAAAAATGTTTAACAAAAATTGAAAAAATCTTCAAAACAGGAATTTGATAAAATGTTAATCAAGTATTGGATACATGTTAAACATGCATGTTTTAGATATATATGAAAAGTGTACAAGGTGTATTTTTAAAGTAGACATCAAAACATATATTTTAAAAATGCTAATCATTTATCCATAAATTTATAAACAAATATTAAAAAATCATGCAGATGTAGAAAGTAGACATATGTTAAAAAAAGAAAATGAAAAAGAAAAAGGGGAGAGCAAAAAGTAAAGCAAACCAGTGAAAACAGAAGAAAGAAACAAAGAAAATCGAAGACAACAAAAGGACAAAAGGAATAGGAAAAAAATAACCCTGAAATAAAAACCCGTAGGAAACTGATCAAAACAATGAAAATATGATAATGAAAACCGTAGAGAGAAAATCTCATGTGGCAGCTAAGTGCGCCGTGCCAGAGGAGATACCAAGTGAAGTCTTGCATTGGGCTAGAAATAGCCCCGACGTTCAACTTCCGTCTTTCCTCACCACCTTATCTTAGGCCCATCATCTTTTATGTATTGTACAACTCCTTTCAGGTCTTAGGCCCGATCAACCCAACGTTCACGGATAGATAGAATGTTCAACTATTATGCCCGATCAACCCAACATCGAAGGGCAGGAGAGCATGGGTGGACTAATTAATTTTTGATAAATAACCACATGCCGCCACTGCATCTGCCGCCACAATGTGTGTGATAACACTACAGCGCATGCACCTGGATTCTCCCTATGGGCTGTGGCTGCCACCCTCAATTCCTCATGTGAGCTGCCGGTGCACACATATGGGTTGTCCACCTAGGGTGGACGTAGAAGAGCATTCCGCGCGTACTCGCAATGCCGATGTATAACTCCCTTGAATTGTGGCCTTCAACTTTCATTTTTGCTCGAACTCATCCTAGGCCATTCTAGCATTGCTTTGTCTCGCTTATAGCAAGACAGAGCGCTCCGTCGCCTTAGCGTGGTCCTAAATGGGCTAGCCCATAATCACACACACGTACACTTAGGCACGTACATAGGCACCTATGCTAGTTTTTTGTGTGTGTATTTATATTTCAAAATACTCTAAATGCATATATTCCAATAAAATTTCAACTTTTTTTTACAAATGTAAGGCAATATATATTTTTAGTGTAATTGTGGAAAAAATGTTGATAGTAATTGTTATACAATGGCAAGTTTTAACTGTTATTCCAATAAAATTTTAACTTAAATTTTGTAACATTGTTCCAAAAAAATCTTAACACGGTGTATTTTTTATTCCAATAAACTTTTAACTTACATTTTTGGTTTCCCTAAAAAAAACATACATTTTTTGGTGTAACTGCAAAAAAATGTTGATAGAAAAGGTATGTAACATTTTTTATATTTTTATACAATGCAAAAACATATTTGCGTAACTCAAAACAATGTACTTGACAGTAAATAAAATGGTCACACGTTCCAAATAAATGTTCATGATATTTAAAAGAAATATTTGGACAATGGAAGAAAAAAATTTCATGTAGTTAAAAAAATGTTTCATACTGTTAAAAATAATGTTCAACATATATTTGAATTTGTTTTAACATGTAGTATTTCACAAAAAGTTTTAAAAAATATATTCCTTTTAAAATGGACATCATGTATTTACAAAATGTTTAACATGTATCAAAATAATGTTACGTGTGTATAAGAAAAATGTAAAATGTTCCTTGCAAGAAAATAGAAAAAATGTAGAATGTGTACTGAAAATGTAGACATGTGTTGAAGAAAGAAAAAAAAAGGAAAAAGCAAGGAAAACCGGTGTAAAAAGAAACAAAAAGACGGACTCGAAAGTCCTTAACTTCCAAAGCTCCCGCCCTGACGTCACAGATCCACAGCACAGCTTTCAAGAAATACTCCACCCCCTTTCGACAGCGCATGAGCTATCCGTCCATAGATCGATATAAGGATGAACGAAGCCGATGACTTGCGTGCGCATCGCTTGTGGACTTTTGAATTTTTGTTAAACAACCACGGGCCGGCACCGTCTCTCTCGCCACAATCCTTGCGACAGCACGGCAGCGCATGCGCCTGGATTCTCCCTGTGGCCGGCTGTGGCCGCCGCCCTCATGTGAGCTGCCGGTCTACTTACCAACAGTCCCAGGATTCCTCTTCTCCTTCTTATCACCAACCCCGGCCCTCCTTGTGTGGCATCGCATGTCAACTATGGAAAATAAACTAACAACTCAGGAGATGCATGACAAGTTCGTCGTCCCGGTAAGAAAAGGCAAAGAGTTCCAGCTAATCATCCCCTTGTCGAATCGAGCTGAGCAAGATTCATGGCGGAAGTGGGTGTTCGTCTTCATCAGCGTGCATATATATGGTCGGTCAGTGATATTACAGTCCAGCAGGGAAGGAATAGAAGGCGTACGCGTGGATGCAGATCAGGAGTACATTGAAGCTAAACTACGAGGAAAGACGAAAGAAAAATGGAGCAATTCGACCGACGATCCGATCTGCGAGAAGCGAGCGCAATTCTAGCTGAGCGATCCAGTTTCCAGTGCACGTGTCATGCGCGCCACCGATTCACTGCACCGGTCGGCGCAGCAGGGTTAAAATTATGAAATCGATTCCACTCGATCGATCGCTCATTCCCGCTACTTATTTAAACTACCGTGCGTACAGTCAGTGTATGTTGTGGAGTAGTACCCCTACTAGAGTGGATCACTTGGAGTTGGGATTACCGTTCACGTTTCACCGATCACACCGGCGGACCGGCCATCACTATTCACTCCCACTGACGATCGTTCTTGAGAAATCGAGATGCTGAGTAGTAAACCATGGAGCTTCATGCTGCTCCCCGTCTTCGTTGCCGCGGCGTTGCGCTTCGTGCCGGCGGAGGCGGCGGGCTGGTCGAAAGGCTCGGCCACGTTCTACGGCGGCAGCGACGCCTCCGGCACCATGGGTAAGTTCGCCGGCCGGGCGCGCACTGCTAGCCTCTGTTTACTTTAGAGCGTCCAGCAGGTACATGGAGTGGTTAAGCAGTAGATGAAGTTTTCAACCCGTGCATGCATGGATGCAGGCGGCGCGTGCGGGTACGGCAACCTGTACTGGACGGGGTACGGGACGGGGACGGCGGCGCTGAGCCAGACGCTGTTCGGCGACGGCGCGTCGTGCGGGCAGTGCTACCGGGTGATGTGCGACCACGAGGCCGAGTCGCAGTGGTGCCTGCTGGGGAAGTCGGTGACCGTCACGGCCACCAACCTGTGCCCGCCCAACTACGCCCTCGCCGGCGGCGACGGCGGCTGGTGCAACCCGCCGCGCGCGCACTTCGACATGGCCCAGCCCGCCTGGCTCCACATCGGCATCTACAAGGGCGGCATGGTGCCGGTGCTCTACCAAAGGTACGGCTCCACCATTGGACGGGCGGTTTGACTTGGATGGATAGATTAATCGGCGTGTGATGTTTTATTTTTGTAGGGTGGCGTGTGTGAAGCGGGGAGGGGTGCGGTTCACCATGGGAGGATTCGAGCACTTCCAGCTGGTGCTCATCTCGAACGTGGCCGGGACCGGGGACGTCAAGGCGGTGTGGGTGAAGGGGACGGCCACGGAGAGGATGCCGATGAGCCGGAATTGGGGCGCCAACTGGCAGTCGCTGGCGGCGCTCGCCGGCCAGGCGCTCACCTTCGGGGTCACCGACACCGGCGGCCAGACCGTCGTCTTCCCGAACGTCGTGCCGGCGTGGTGGAGCTTCGGCCAGGCCTTCACCTCCAGCCTTCAGTTCTCCTACTGACTCGTCCGTCGTACATTCAGCGGTCGGACGCGAGATCGACTTCCCTGGTTTGCTTGGAGGCTCGGTTTTCATCCTAATTGGTTCCGTCCAATAATGGTGCAGACAAGTCTGGGTCTCAGGGTGGAAATGAGGCTAGCGTGGCGCAGTCGTGTGGTCGAATAATAACGTGAACAGAGGATTGAGAGAAGCTGGAGTGGTTTCTGAGGTGAATTTTAAAATTGTTTGCGAAATTCAAAAATTGATCCACCAGCGGAGTAGGCCTACCGGAGGTTTCGGAATTTGTATTCTTGGTTTTGCCTCGTTCTGTACGATCGATGTCAGTGAATATTTTTCCGTGAGATAACAGATTAAGGCAACAGACATCGACATGTAATCTCACGGAAAAATATCAATTTCAATAATTCTAAAAAATGATCATGAATTTGATAAAAGAGTTTCAAATTTCAAAAAGAAATTCACAAATTAGAAATGCTCCACTTTCCAAAAAATGTTTGCGAGTTTCAAACACATTCCTGGATTTTAAAAATTGTTAATTACTTTGCAATAATATTAACAAATTCAAAAATATTCATGAATTCAAAAAATATTCAGGAATTTCAGTATTATTCCAAAAACTTCCAGCAATGCTCACGAATTCAAAGAATCCATTTTTTTAAGAATTTCAAAATTGTGTCCAAAATTCAAAAAATGTTCACAAATTTCAATTTTTCCCAAATTTCAAAAACTGTTCTTGAATAACATTTAAAATGGTAACAAAAAGAATATAATAAAAGATAAAGAGAAATAAGAAAAAGGAAAAACATAAAATAATACCAAAAAAGAAAGTAAGTGTTCTAGGAAGGTTCTAGACCTTCCCAAAACTCGCGTGGAGGAAATCCTGAATGGGCCAGCCCATATAGCACAAGGGCACTCGCATGCGCCACCCATGGGTGCACGTTTGTCTCTATCTCCTGTGGTGGTATGCGGGGAATCTATAATATCTAAATAGTTCATCCCCACTATCCTATTTCTCTAAACATGCAACCTATCCACCTCAGCAGCCTTGCCACATCATCATTTTTTTCTTAATTATTTTGATCAAGCAGCTTGCCATGTCAGCATTCTTAAAAAAAACGTGTGATTGGACTCTCTGAAAACTGAAGAGGCCTCTTTGTTCTTCCGTAACTGAAGAGTCAGCGTACAAACCGATAAAAAGAAGCCCAACCGAAGCCCATCGCACCATCTCTTGGCCCTCAGAAAGAATTCTCTTCGCATCCTCAAAAGAAAAAAAGAATTCTCTTTGCATCCCTTCCAGCAACCAGGGCGGCGCGATCCCAGCAACCACCGGGCGGTGACCAGCAAACCGCCACCGCCTCCGGCCGACAAGGGTTGAGCTCCATGGATCCAGGCGCACCGGCCAGATCCACCGCCGAGGGGACGACCTCCACCAGCCGGCTACCCTGCATCCTCGACGTGCCCAACCCCGGCCACCTCGATGACTCCGCCACCTCAAGGACGACCTACACCACCGTCCTACTACCCCAGTTTCGATGCTGCCGCCGCCTCTCGGTGAGTTCCCCTACACCAGTGGAGCGGCATCGCTTCCATCGTCTCCAACATGAGGTTGGTGTCTGCTCCTTTGCTCTGAAAACGTGTCATGCTGGCCAGGTAATGTAGTCCGGCGTTCCTCTTGCAGTATTACTCTTCAATAGCACATTTGTTGTATAGATTACTGATTCATACACTATTGTTGCAGATCCGTTCTCTTTGTGCCGAAGTTGGCTGGGGACTTTCCACATGGCAAGTTTCATTGGATGTATCAAAGATAGAAATGAGTGGATTTGGTGTCATATCAGTCATGTTTCGGCACTGTACCGACCAAGTTTGAGTCTATATTGCCATCTCAACAGTACATGGGTAACATATTAAAGGTGAAATCATGTCTTTTTATTTGACACCATATTGATTATATCATTTTTTGTTTGAAAAGGACTATCCCTGAAGTGGTCAGAGCAGTACCGTTTGTGCCGCCCAGTTGCCAGGTCGAGCTGCTGCTATAGATTGTCGTCGTGGATCGCGTGCCTCCTGCCTGCTCATGTTTGCAGCCATCGCGCCACCTGCCGGATTGTTGTGGCAACTCCTGTTAGGCATCCTCTCCTGAATCCTCATAAAACTCACAGGTACTCTTGGTTCAGTTTGTTTCTTATGTGAGGTCTGAAGTCACAATTTCAGTTAGCTTGGAACTAAAAATTCAGTGAGCATGAACAATATATTCAAGTAGAGGTTCTTCTCCTCTATGATTTTCTTGGATGATTTCCTAATTAAGTTACCGCTGATTACTTCAATCTTTTATGTCTTGAGCAAGCAAGCCAGTCTGACACTAATGTGCCACTTTACTTGACTGGTTGTCACTGAAGCTTATATATTACTATTTCGGAAATTAGCTGAGCATTAATCAACAAGGATGATGTTTTCCGTGCATAACATAGGTCCTTTCTTTTCATCTGTTTTTTTCATCACGGACTAGGTTTTTCTTATGGGTTAATCTGGAATTCGTTTTTGTATGCTACATATTTTATTGCCTTTTTTTTTATTCCTTTAGGCAACACACAGACACACGCACACTATGAATATTAGATGGAGTCGAGAGAGCAAATGGAAGAATCATTGAGTGAAGGAATACTTAGAGCCCTATCATGTTTTATCAGCTGGAGCAGAGACGACAAATGGTCGAATCACAGAGTGGTGGAAAACTGAGAGCACTACGATGTTGACTGAACTTCAGATGGCCGTTTTATTAAAAGAAAATTTTCGTATTTTGCAGGCAGGGCAGCACTTCAGAGGTACAAGCTTAGTACTAAATTGTTGTTATGCATCTGCATGATTGTATATGTGTCTCCTAATGTATGAGAAAGCTCTTTGATCTAAAAAAAGGCTACGGAGGGTACTTTCAGCATTTTGAAATATTCCACAGGATATATGAAGACTAGCCTCCATAATAATTCACACTTGCTTTCAAGACTATTTTCATTTAATTTTGATCTCTGATGCTTGCACGAGATGCAAAATTCTAGGAGCACACCTATGGGTTTCAATTTTTTTTCAGATGGGAAGTAAGTGCAAAGCCCATACTTTGATCTTCATAATAATCTCTCTGACAATGTGTTCTTCTTTGTTGTGTGAAAAGCATTGGACCGCGTCCAAGGCATCATATGTCACAGGACAACAAACGTCACAAGAGATCATACGAGCGGACATTCGCTATGGCGTCTCAAGAGACTAGCGATGTCCGAGTTACCTACTGCCCGTTGCGATGATCCCATCCAGCAGGCAGACGGGACTAGCATCGACCGGGTGAGTGGCAACGGCGACCGGTCGGGCTGGGCAATCAACTCAGTTGAGCTAGGATATAATCAGATAGCCACAGTCCACATGGACAGTTTAGTCCTTTCAGGAGCCTGCTTATGCGAGAAGAAAAAAATGAATAAAAGAGTTTCTAATGGCATAGTAATCAAGGTGTCAACGATCTGAGTGGCAATTTTACAGAGTCAATATGGAAAGGGGCAATTTCTCAAAGCCACATGAAGGAGGTGGCAAAAATCCAAATACTACGACTTCAATATAGTCTAGGCCCCTGGCACTTAAAATATTACTCCCTCCGTAAACTAATATAAGAGCGTTTAGAATACTAAAATAGTGATCTAAACGCTCTTATATTAGTTTACAGAGGGAGTAAAAACAATCAGTTTGCATAATAGTGATGTGCTCATTTATCATGGATGGTTATCAAATGCAGTTCAGAGAGGGTAAGGTGCCTGGAAGTATGTAATAGAATAAGCTTATGTGTGATCACTTACCAAATTTTAGCTCATGTGTGATCACTTAGCAAATTTCTGGTAAAATAACTAATGGAATGCATAATATTATATCATGTTCTTACCAGTTTGCATAAATTATAATTAGTCCTTTTCATGAATATTCTCCTGTGAGCTCCATTATCCAGTGGCTTTATTAGATAAAAAAACCACCACTAAGCGAGTATGTCAAAAGAATATCTTATATCATTTTTGATTAGTTGCTTACATGTGATTGTTGTCTTCCACCACATGGATTTGGATCTTGGTGCTCATCTTATGCAAGTCATACGGGATTATTTATTCCAAACAAAGTTATTCCATTGATTTATTACCATGTGTATATGACTAAGAGTTTCCGCAGCAACGCGCGGGGTATCATCTAGTTGGAACAATCTATGGATCCAAGAGAACTGCTCGCTCCCCTTCGCTCGGTTTTTCAGGGTTGACTGCTTGATCATTGGTTGATTGACCTTTAACAAGTTCAGCGTTGACTTTAAAAAAAATCATGAATCTAGAAATAGTTCAAAAAAGGAAAAATCATAAATTTTTGAAAAACAAATAATTAAAGTTCCTAAATTTTAATTTTTTGTACTCATTTGAAAAAGTTTGAAAAAATGTTTACAAATTTCAAAAACGGTCACAAAAAATGTACATTGAATTGAATTGGAAAATGTACATTGAATTGAAAATTTTCACAAAAAAATGAAAAGAAGTTAATGAATCTATGAAAGTTCACCAAGTTGAAAAAACCAAATTTGAAAAGTTCTTTTGGTGGGCGTGTGGAGGTGTGTCTCCGGCGGATCTATCCTCGGTGGATTTGCTCGGATCTGGTTGTGGTTCGTCTATGTTCGTGTGTCTTCAGGTTGGATCCTTTCGATCTATGTTATTCTTCATCAGCGGCGGTTGCTGTTCTGGTGCGCTGGTCCTACGGGGCCTTAGCACGACAACTTCCCGACTGTCTACTACAACAAGTTGTGCCCGACTCCGGCGAGGGAGGGGTGATGACGGCGGTGCGCCTTCAGCTCATTTCAGTGATTGCAGTCGTCGCTAGATGGTCTACGGATCTGGATGTAATTTTTATTATTTCTAGTTTTCGTTGTACTGCCGTGATGGAAAATGAATAGATTGAAAATTTTCTTGTAAAAAAAAAATAGAAAATAGGAAAAAACCGGTCCAGAAAAAACTAGAAAAGAAAAGAAAAAATAATGACCGAAAACTTTAAAACGCTTCCCGAAACCGTATGGGAAGCTCCGAGAAGCTTCCATAAACTGGGGCAACATTGCTCCCTAGGTGCTTAGATGGCCCGGCCCATTCTAATCTAAGGGTGTGCGCTAGTTGCAAAAAACAAAGGAGCGCTTAAGGCACCGAATAAGATCCGGTGGCTTAAATGGGACAATCATCCCCCCTGTTGTTATGCAGATTACAATGGGAAATTGTTTTGCATTTGAAAGTGCCGTCCATATATGTTAGTCATGAAGTAGCTAAGGTTGGGAGACTTGAGATTAAAATGGCCGTTACGGCTGGACCTGAAATGGTTGTAAACATCTGTGAACTATATCAGTTTGATCTAGTTTAATTAATTCAATACCCTTTCCTCCCAAAAAACGTGTCATCCATATATTTTATTGGGAATTTTATTATATATACCAAGGCAAATGGGTAAGCAAACATAGCTAAAGTAGCAGTAAAAAGAGACTATTTTGAACAGCCTAAGTATATCTTCCACTTAGTCTTTTCTATTACCACCCTTCTTCGGCTTACATCCAGGTAGCAAAAATCAGTATGTGTTCTTCCGATGGGCATTACTACCAAACGATCAAATAAAGTATATATTATTAGTCAGAAATATACGTCCTTGCCTGCGTCATGGTCAGAAAATAAAATAAAAATAAGCAATATATTCTCTAGCTTACATACATTAAGATTGAACGGGCTTATTAACGATCATTATATTCATTAAAAATGAAGATATAATTAAATCCAACTTATAAATATGTTATTATTTGCTATTATGTAGCAAAAGATAGCTGAGCTCTGAGACAACCATGACTAGCAATGATGCTCCCTCCGATCCAAAATAAAAGATGTATTAATTTTTGGAAAAGTCAACATGTCTATGTTTGACCAAGTATATAGAACAAAATATCTATAGCTAGAATGTTTAACCATATCGTTAGATTCATCATGAGATCGGTTTTTATATTTTGTTTATTTGGTATTGTAGTTGTTGATATAATTTCCTATAAACTTGCTCAAACAAAAGAGCATTTGACTTAAAAATACTAATATACCTTATATCTTGGAATGGAGTATATTTCTATAGCAGTCCTAATTCCCGGTATTGTATTTGAACCAAACTACCCCAATAATTTTTTTTGCACCGTCTAGATCTAGGAAGAACTAATCTAAAAATAAAAATATTATTAGCTATTGTCTTTATTAACAAAATTCTCAAAAATGTGTACAGAAGGCGAAGAAGGATCACACAAAACAAAATTGTAAACACAAAGTGGAAAAAAATGCTCACAATGTTTTGAAGACGTAGTTCGAACAAGGTTTCCATAAAGTTTTATTATAATTTTGTTTCCACCGAAACTTTCTCCTCCTAACTATTCGTTGATGGCTACTACCTTCACCCTTTGTCATTGTTCCTACTCTCATCACGTATCTCTAGTGATTGTTTCCATTGCCTCTTTCATCATCTACTAGTCTCCTTACACGAACACCTCATTCGTGTCAACCCACTCTCGAACACTCGATAGTATTCCTTTCCCGCGGTAGTTACCACCTTTTCACTTTATTGCACTCACTACTAGTCGATCGACCCAACCGATATTTTTTTGTACGATTGAAAACACAAGTTTTATTCTTTGTCAGTTGTGAAATCCACCTTTGCGCACAATTGATCTTGGGAAGAAAAAAATGAACGAAGGACATCATGAAAATGATTGAAATCAGCTAAGTTCTATTTTTGCTCTAGGCAACCAACTGATAATACTAAATAGTAAAAAAAAGTACTATAAGAATAGTTGTCCAAAGCAAAAGTGATGTTAATAGAGAATTTTATTTTTGCCAATTTTCCTTATGCCACTCTAGAATTTTGAAATTTCACTTTTGCCACTCTTAACTTATGAAAATTATCACACGTGGCAAAAGCAAAATAATATTATTTCACATTTCCCACTCTTAGCTTTTGACAATATATCACAATTGCCACTCTAATTTTTTTGTTTATGCCACGAAATGGCAATTGTGATAAGTGTCAAAAGCTAAGAGTGACAAAAGTGAAATGTCAAAAATCTAGAGTGGCATAAGAAAAATTGGCAAAATCTAGAGTGGCAAAAACAAAAATTTCCCATGTTAATATGGCACCTAATGTAGTCAACTAAGCTATACTCCCTCCGTCCGGTGAAGTGTGTACATTTGTATTTAAAATTTGTCCACAAAAGAGTGTACTTCTGTCTTCCCAATGCACTTTAAAGTAGAAAAAACATTTCTCTCTCATCACACGGTAATCAAGACTAATATCATTCTATACATGGTCTCCTTAATTTCTACATGCACTTAACTCATTGGGGGTTGGGTAATTAAGGAGGAGAGAGATGGTGGCTTGCACCTTTTCAATGCATTTTTTTACTCCACTCCATAATTTGTTCTAAAATTTCTATATATACACTTTTCACCAGATGGAGGGAGTATGTAAGAAAACACCAGGTTTAGTGAGAGATAGCAAATCCATCACTCTTACAATTTGATTATACAATTTTCTCCTAACCAGATGATTTTTTTTCAATCTTAGCTGACTGGGATTAGGCACTAGAATTGCTTAGTGATATGCTCTTTTCAATGAATGTAAACCAAGTTTTTTATTTCATGCCCCCCGCCAATTGAGATTTTGTAAACTCCAAGCCAAGTAATATTTAGATATACTCTTAGTTATAAGGAAAAACAATGTACTAAAACAAAATCTTTTTAGAACACCCTGTCTTACATAAGTGAATGGACTCAAACAAAAATAGTGCCTGAATGCTTGAAACGCCCACCAAAGCCACCATGTAGTTCCACGTCAATGCATGACTGATATAAATTCTTTGTTATATATCCACAAGGAAATAAGAAGTAAATCAAGAATAGGGACATCAATCTTTTTTTTTTTACATCTAAACCCTAACCGGAGAAAACTATATGCACAAAACATCAATCTTCGGTATACCGGGAGCAGAGGGGAAGTGCTATAAACATATGGAATTTACAATGAGGCACTATATCATCACGTGTGACTTATACAGAGGTACTTATATGGTGGCTTATAAGGAAACCTAATCTGAGAAGCAATAAGAATCCACACATGAAACTGCGGATCATACATTAGCATCTACTACTCGACCGCATAAAGGTTGCCTAATTGTTAATAATGGACATCCTCGTTAGGTACAAATGCGTGTGGATGAACTATGAAAAAGTGATACTCTTTGATTGCCGGAAATTTGAAACCACATGAATAAGAGAAACAAAGAAATTGCAAAGGCCCACTCAAATGCTATAAGATTGTGTTTGCCCCAAATTTTTATTGATTGCATCACATAAAATAAATGATTCGTTCCGAGAGATTGAGAGGATTGAAATTTATAGTAAAAATATAGTGCCTAAGGATCCCTCAGAAACATTTCTACAGTATTCAATCCTACAAATCAAATAACCCAAACTGAAAATCCCTAGGGATTCTATCTTACAAATTGTGTACGTCAAATCCTCTTAATAAATGAAGCCAAGAAGTGTGTGTGTGTATGTGTGTGTGTGTGTGTGTGTGTGTGTGTGTCTGTGTGCGCGCGCGCGCGCGCGTGTGTGTGTGTGAAAAGAGGGGCCTTATGTTCAGGAAAAAGGGAGGGGGCGCCCTATGATTTCCATTAATACAAACCAATAAAGCCCCTTACAAATAAAAAAAAGGAGGGAAATAAAATACCCCCAAAGAGGCAGTTCCGAGCTTCTGCAGTGCATAAAACATTTAGCGCAAATATCAGACAGTTTATCACATAGCCCCTGCCGACTATGTGAATACTGGGATCATGCACAAAATATAGCAAATCATCAAATATGATTATGCTTAAGGAGGAAATAATCACAACATCGATAATCATTAGTTCAGCGGAAATTTCCAGTTTATAGCCAGCTTTGTTTCGATAAAAGGCGCTTTTGTTCTCATGCTTGTATCCTCTTGAAGCTACAAATACAAATGGGCCAGTAACCCTTTTATTGTCAAAATAGGCTTCATTTCCGACTTTCCAAGTAGTCCAGAACACTGCAGTAGATCATAGATAACCAGGGCTGAAGTAGATCATGCATACTGCCACATACATCGTCTCTAAAACCAAATGCAAATTGAAGAACGTTGCAGATGAACTTAGCAATTTGGCGTTGTAGGAAATGATGGCCAATTGTCTCATCTCCCCCCACAAAATTAACATGTTTTTGCTCCTTTGCAGCCTCCTCTAAGCAGATTATCCTTTGTAATGATGATGTTTCGCAAGATCAACCAGACAAAGATTTTAATGTTTACAGGGAGCTTAATCTTCCAGTGAAATTTGTCAGTGAAGTTTACCTCTTCATTATTATTTTCTGATAGAAAGACCCGATAGTGAAAAAACAATTAGCAGCTAGAAGCCAACTTACATTGTCTGCTAATCTGACAGAGTAATTCCAAACTAGCTAGGTGTCAGTTATGCTCCGCCATAATTTTATGGAATTTCCCACAAAGTTCTTCTAAAATTGAACCAGGTCATACCCTTTGTTAAGAACCTTGACAACAGAAACATTTTCTTTTTATTAAACTATTGGTAAAGTTGTTGGTTCTCTTGTGCACGATGCCACTTGGTCTAGCTTAGCCAAATGCACTTGGGACTGGTCCATGCATGTCCATCAGTCCGGAGTACTCAACAACAACAACAACAACAACAACAACAACAACAACAACGGAAAGAGGGGCTGTGCCGGTACCGTACAACGGTACAAGGTCAGTACAGTACACTAGAGGCCGTAACCCCGCAACGCTTAACTGCACTTGATTGGTCCATGGAAGCATAACCACCAGGAATGGTACCAAACTCTGTCAAAACAAACAATTTCCTCTGCTTGTCACTCCGTCTGATTGTCTGCGTAGTGTGAACGACTTGGTAAGCTCTTTAATTTCCTCTAAACAATGCCGTCAACTAGGCCAAGTCCAGGCACTAAACCGCTGACTCTTTCAGCCAGATTGAGAATGATTAGGCTACCAACCAACGTACGTACGCGGTGAGATGATCAGCACGTACTTCGTCTAGTTTATCCACCTCCAGGGCCGTCGTTCATGTGCGGACACCGCTGGCCCTCATGGCCTCATGTGGCTCCGAGTTCCCTCCGCTCCAAGAATCTGCTGCTAATCGGTTATCCCACACACGAGAGAGACGACCATAATTTAAGCCATGCGAGTTCATTCCAAAATACTCTAGTTTAACGGCGTATGCCATAGATACTAAGCTGTCGATCGTCCAATTGGCTCCATCTCAAGCCGGCGAGCACGGAGCTACGGATTACGGAACATGCATGGAATGTATTATCCCCCCACTTGATCATCAGGAGAGACGTACAAAATGCCATGCCATGCTGCACGCGCATGCATGCACCAATAAGTCGTCCAATTTAATTAACGCGCAATTCCCTGTTGGCATCATATTGCATGTGAGCTTCGCCAGCAGACTAGCATGCACTGGGATGTCGATCGATCGATGGCATGTTCTCTGCCATTCCCTGACAAATTCTCCTTCCCTGCTCCTCTTATATAAGCCACTCCACGTTCTCTTCAGATCCACCAAGCTTACACCGTTGATTCCGCCTGTCTCTCCATCGTCTCTTGTTGCTCTACTAGTGCTCGCTGCCCATCTCATCTGAGTTGAGATGGCCAGATCCATGTTGGCACTGTTCGTCGTCCTAGCGGCGGCCGGCTGCTTCGCGCCGGCCGCGCAGGCGTGGTGGTACCAAGGAACGGCCACGTTCTACGGCGGCGCCGACGGCTCCGGGACAATGGGCGGCGCGTGCGGGTATGGGAACCTGTACGGTTCTGGTTACGGGGTCAACAACGCGGCGCTGAGCACGGCGCTGTTCAACGACGGCGCGTCGTGCGGGCAGTGCTACCTCATCACCTGTGACACCGGCAAGTCGACGATGTGCAAGCCCGGCACGTCCATCACCGTGACCGCCACCAACTTCTGCCCTCCCAACTGGGCTCTCGCCAGCGACAATGGCGGCTGGTGCAACCCGCCGCGCCCCCACTTCGACATGTCCCAGCCCGCGTGGGAGACCCTCGCCATCTACCGCGCCGGCATCGTCCCCGTCCTCTACCAGCAGTAAGTGAAGAGTGCCCACATAACTTCTTCTTCTTCCTTCCATTATCTTATAAGTGTAGTATCTAATGAGCATGTCGCCATGTCCTGATGGTGGTGTAGGGTGAGGTGCTCGAAGATGGGAGGGATCAGGTTCACCATTGGAGGGTTCAACAACTTCGAGCTGGTGCTGATCACCAACGTGGGCGGGCCGGGGTCGATCCGGTCGGTGTCGATCAAGGGGGAGAGGACGGACTGGATCCAGCTAAGCCGGAACTGGGGAGCAAACTGGCAGTGCAACGCGCCGCTGGTCGGGCAGGGGATCTCCTTCTCCGTCACCTCCACCAACGGCCAGACGCTCTACATGTACAACCTCGTGCCGGCGTGGTGGGGGTTCGGCATGACCTTCACCAGCAACCAGCAGTTCGGCTATTAATTAATCACCTGATCAAGCTAGGCATTTTCTTACTAGCTCGCTACTACCTCGCACGTACTGCCGTCGATCTCAGCTAGGCTGCATATGGCAATGGCATCAAGCTGCATGGGGTTGCGCGTGTACGTAGCTTGATTTGCCTGCCATTTATTCGTCCGCATTCTGAATTCTGATCTGAAGTTGGGGATTTTTTCCGATCTTTTTGTAACATGTATGTATATTCTTTTGTCTCATATATTAAAATCTATGATATTCGCAAAAGTGATTGATCGTTCTTTCAAGTCAGACGTGGCTCGTGCGTGTGCTTCCCCTTGGGTCAGATTAACACTTGCAATCTACATATATGATTGGTAGATCTGAAGAAGAAGGATACTACCTACCATGCATGTTACTGGAAGTCAACATGTGTATCTAGAAAAAAGATCAACAGAATATGCATTATGCTGTGAGATGAACATATTCCAGATCAACATAAAAATACCACCCAAAAAATAAGTCTAGACGTACTCTCAACTTCAACTTTACTTCAGAACAAGGGTTTGACAAAAGCTGAAAAATCTAACAAAAGATAAATGAAGGGGTATAGGTTTTTTCTTTTGTTATTAGAGTCTAAGTTCAGTCCCTGAATCAATTCCAAAAGTTCTAGATCCTCCATTGTCGATAGCAAATGGATTGGCCCCTTGCGCCACATAAAATTGCCACAATATAATGGTTCATACAATGCCTACCCGGTCAACATTTCTTCAGGACTGGTAATTTCTGAAAGGTATAGATATCAAAAAATTTGAAAAAATAGCAGGTAATTAAAGAAGGAAGTTTGCATTTATTTTCAAATATATTGCAAATAATTATGAAATATAGAAACTTTAGAAATATTTCCTATAAACAAATACTCTATATTAAAATTTAGTAATGCTAAAATAACTAGTTTGCGTTAGGTAAAAATAAGGGAGTTATACATCTGCAAAAATGAAAATAAGGGAGTTATAAAAATGTAGAACAGTGAAAAGTGTTCTAGGAAAGTATGGGTCATTATGTATCGACTAGAGGAGGGGGCTGAGGGTGAATAGGAGATTCTCAAATTTAAACCTAGTTTGCTAACAAGAATGCATGAATGAGGAACAAGAGGAGAAAGCAAGTATGAAGTAGACTAGGTGAACAGAAGCATTACCCAGTCCGACAGTTTTGAGGGATCAACATAGAATAGCAGATTAAATTGCTGAAGGCCCCCTTAAATGATGGGTCGCCACCTGTGCAGCCAGTAAGGACATTACATATATCACTAAATATAATTTTCATGCTTTCAAATAAATAACACATATTTATTTAAATATCATGTATATAGAAGAATGACCTTACCATCACTAAATTAGTTAAAACAAGTCCATATATTTTTAAAGTTGACACATTTGTTTGCAAAAAATGTTTTTGAAAAAATGTTCATGTACTAGGAATAAAAATATTTTAAAAAAATCATGTACTGGGAATAAAAATGTTCATCGATTACGTGTTAGGCTTTCTGGGAATGGTGGCGGTGATCATGGAGACTCTCTGCTCCTTTTTTGCTTGTTCTGTTGCGAATGGGGCCTTGAGCCTTATATAAAGTGTGTCAGGAATGACGTCTCGGAACTGCTGGCGCAGGGCACGAGCAGGCAGACGGTGTCTTCTCCTCTGGATCCTTTGTGATGCCTCTGGTTGGCTTAGCTTGATGTCCAAACTTTATATTTTATTTGTTGCTCCAGTTCCTTCCCTTTTATGGTCCATTTCCTACGGAAACAAATTACACAAAGTGATTTGCAATCTTTTGTGTTTATTAGTCATTAGTGAGAAAATTTGAGTGATTTTCATAATATTTGGGATTATTAGATTAATCAATGGTGGAATGAGTATACAAAATACACTCATTAGGTGGCCTGCGGCAGGTGGTTTGGACTGGGTTGGAAGAAGAGGTGGGAGGAATAAGATGAATAGTATGACGCATCAAAATCGACTAATTTGCAACAAAAAGTCATGTAACTGAGGTTTTAGATGGTCTCGACAACATGAACTCAGGCGTGGATTCATGGAGGATACTGTGTGTTGCTAAGTTATTCATAAGTACAACCATGACGGCCCGCTACCTCTATTCTCTAGTGCTTTTGATTGTGTTGATCGGGTGGCAAAGCCTCTATCTCCACTTCAGTTAAAAAGTTGAGATTGAAGTTCTTAGTGTTGGGATATCCTCCTCATGAGGATTATGAGGAGATGACAAATTGGAGATGGCAAACATGTGGCAAAACCCACTACCTATTAGGATTATGACCTAGGGTAACTTTGGTATTTGGATGTGAGGGAGGTGGGATGTCTATCCCTCCATCCAGCAGCCACGAATACAAGTGGCAAGAATCAATTTAGCCTTCATTATAGAAGAAGGGAAAACCAAGAGATCACTGGTGCGCGTCGGTCCTAAACAAACGGTTTTTCACCCCTTTCCGCGATGGCATTTGGAACCACCGCCAAGTGAGTGTGGGCGATAGGGGGGTCCTTCCCACACGACCCAGAAACTGTCGGGGATAGGGAGCCTTGATGCATACAGTTGTCCCTATATAACCGTTTCCGATATCTCGAATATCCCAAACGCTTCATCCTTGCTACTCGTTTGTGCTTGCATTGCCATCGCAGTCGGAGTTTTGTGGTTCTGCCTAAAACCAAGCAGATTCTGGGGACGGGAGCTTTCCAGGCAGATTCCAGGCACGGGAGGTTTACGATGCCTGGCACATCACAAACTGTTCATGATTATAAACCGTGTACGATAGGTAGACAATCACACACATTTAGTTTTGCCGCACCGTATGTGATAGTGTCTGACATCACACACGCTTTGCGAATGGCAACTGTGTGCATGCTTGCACACATTTCCTCTATGTGAACCGTCTCGGATTATGGTGTATATTGCAAACGTTTGTGTTTTACCAACCGTGTGTGCCATAATGACCTGCACAACGTATTTTCGCCCTAATTTAATTTCTACTATTTAAAATTGTATCTAATTTAAACTTGAAAGTAGGCTATAGCTTTATTCATATCCATCAGGTTCAAACAGCCAATGCATTATTCGATTCACAGGTACATATGTTTAAAAATTACAGAAGCACCAAATAAAGAATGATGTACCAGGGTTCTATACTTGTACTATTACAGATGGTAAAGAAAGAGGCGACAAACATTCCAGTTGCTGAACAAGGTGAATCGGAATGGCCCTATTGTGCTCTCCTGGATGCAGAAGGCATGCAAGGCTCTAGTCCAACCCCTTGTGATGGCCGGCCGCCAATCATGTAGTTTGAGAGGTAATCTTGAGTAAACTGCTTCAGGATCCACTGCAAAAGAAAAAAGGATTCAGATATTGTCATCTAACACAACTCATTCTGACGGTAAAAGAAGGCTGGTGGTTCTTACTTACCATCCTGCAGTTCACCGTTGTCTTGCATAAAGTGTAAACAAATAGTTCGATTGACATCTTTTGACCCATTTTAGTAACAATCTTTATCAGTTTCCTCACTTGATGCTGGTTCATGAATATCTCATTGCCCCATGCGCAGAAAGGGTCGAAGTGTGGATCTTTGGCAATGATATATGTACCTAAAAGCACCAAGTTAATATTAGAAGCTAAACAACAATTGAAAAATGATGTAGTACAACATTCCATCCATCCCATTATATAAGATTTTATTACATGTATACCTAGACATCATCAGAACATTAAGGTAACACTCTTCCTTGTTGCTATGTAGCCTGGGATTGCATATTTAGTCATTCAGTACAATGCATGTTGCTAAACAACAATTGAAAAACGAAAAGGCAAGTTAACTGCAATATCCTTAACAGCAACCAAATATCGTAATTCATAGTGGTATTGTTGAAACTGTTATTGATGAAATTGAACTGCACAGAAAATAGTTGACATATAGAGCATCACATTGTGAAGAACTGAAATAAACAAGTCATAAGGACATCTCTAGGCGATCCTTAAAAAGTTAAAGGACTAAAACCCTTAGTGGATATATATATACTCCAGCAATTTTTGGCCTTTTCTAGTCGATCCCCTAAGCTTAAGGTTGTAAACATCAACTTGATCAAGTTCAAAGCAGGTTCAACCGAAATTAGCATGCATTCAAACATAAACATAGATAGTTTTGCATAACCGAACATAAAACATAAATTTAAACTAAGCTAAACTACTTTCTGTCGAAGTAGAGGTCGAGCCAATCCTTCCTCGTCATGTACGGTGTGCCGCGAACCGGGTCCGGGCCAGTACCGTCGTCGGGGTCGTTGGGGAAGGCACTCCTCCACTCGTCAACGTCGATCTCCTCATCCTGGGGGCCCACCTCGACGCCCTCCACGTCGCCGTCGCCGCCTCCTTTGACCTCGTCATCAGAGGAGAGCGCGATAACCTCGCCGCCCTCCGCGCCGCCGTCCTCGCTTCCTTCAACCTCGTCATAGGAGGAGAGCGTGATAACCCCGCCGCCCTCCGTGCCGGCAAAGATTGCCCGCTTCGCCTCCACGAGCTCCGGGTGCTGCCGGCGGTGCTCTTGCATGTAGGCCTCGTCGGCGGCCTCGGCCTCGAGACGCTCCCATGCCTCGCGGTCCTCCCGCGCCATAGCCGAGCTCACCACCCCTGGCTCTGGCGGAACAAGGTGGACCGGACGTGTGCCGAAGGGGAAATTGAGCCTAGCCGCCGCGCCGTGGTAGCGGACCTGCCAGCGGTCGTACTCCATGGCCGCGAGCTCGGCCATGTGGAAGCTACCGAGCCACCGGCGGGTGTGGGTCTCTCGATCTGTAATCTCGGCGACCCACGTCCCCCACCGCCGCTGCCGGACCCCGAGGTAGGACTTCGTCGGCTGTCGGGTCCGGGGAAGGACGGGGAAGTCCTCGAACCGGCGTAGGGGCGCGGCGGCGGGCGGATCGGGGGACCGGCGACGACGGATCGGGCCCGTGGAGGACGAAGGGGACACCTCGGCGGCCACCTTGCCGGCGTCGGGTGAAAAGGCCGTGATAAACCTCTTTTTGGCCATTGGCTACTCGAGCTCCCCGGAACACAGGAAGAGGTTGCGGATGGAGGCGCCGGCGATGGCGGCGACCTACCAATGGTTTCGAGGGTTGTGTGTGTCTGTGTGAGCGGAGGTTGTGTTTGAGGAAATACTGCGGCAACTGAAAATTTTACTAGGCGAGAGTAACAAGGGAGGGCTACTGAAAATTTGGATCAAGGGCGAGCAGATATTTTTGAGATTGCGAGGGATGCAGAGGCGGGAGTAAAATGCCGGGGCTACTGAAAATTTGAATCAAGGGACTGAAGCAGAGAGGGATGCAGAGGCGGGAGTTTTGGGGGAGCGAGCTAGTGTGCTTGACACGCCGGCTGTGGACTGTAGCCGACACACCTTCTCGCGTAAGCCATAGGCGTACTATACACCGACGGTGCTCCAAGATATTTTGTACTACATCTCACACGGTTGGTGATAATAAACTGTGTGGGATCTACTTGATTTGAATTACAAAATGGTGCATACAAATTGGTTGAAAAATCAAATCTGTTTCCTTCAGTGCATGCTTAGGTCCCATGGAAGAAATGGGAATGAATTTTTCGGGGTTCGTTTGGCCTTTTTTATACATTAACTGGGTTTTCTAGGCATTTTATGTGCATAATTCAAATTTGAACTACAAGCACATGCTCCAATGCACTAAAGTTGGTTGAAAAATCACATGTGTGTCTTTGGGTGAATTTCTAGGTCCCATGCAAGAGATGGGAATGAATTTCAAACACCAGGGCACCGTTGATTGCCGGCAAAACGTTGAGATACCTGGTTTTTAAATTCTAGTAAATCCAAAACTCGTCTGAAATTCATGAAACTTGGCATGCTATCATGGAGCGGCATCAACATGCCGTGGTGAAAATTTTGTCCCATTTGGGCCAGGTCTGGGTATGAGCTTCTCACAAACCAGAGCTTCTCACAGCAAGCATGATGGTTTCGATAGGCAACGTACCACCTTTGGGGACGAGACGATATCCATTGCCTCTTATTGCTTTCAAAAAATTTCTAGTGTCAACATAGAACAACAGGAGTTTTGTGTTTAATCTTGGAATTTTTCGGGGTTCGTTTGGCCTTTTTTTATACATTAACTGGGTTTTCTAGGCATTTTATGTGCATACTTCAAATTTTAACTACAAGCACATGCTCCAATGCACCAAAGTTGGTTGAAAAATCACATGTGTGTCCTTGGGTGAATTTCTAGGTCCCATGCAAGAGATGGGAATGAATTTCAAACACCAGGGCACTGTTGATTGCTTGCAAAACGTTGAGATGCCTGGTTTTTAAATTCTAGTAAATCCAAAACTCGTCTGAAATTCATGAAACTTGGCATGCTATCATGGAGCGGCATCAACATGCCGTGGTGAAAATTTTGTTCCATTTGGGGCAGGTTTGGGTATAAGCTTCTCACAGCAAGCATGATGGTTTCGATAGGGAACGTACCACCTTTGGGGACGAGATGATATCCGTTGCCTCTTATTGCTTTCAATTTTTTTTCTAGTGTCAACATAGAACAACAGGAGTGTTGTGTTCAATCTTGGAATTTTCCGGGGTTCCTTTGGCCTTTTCTATACATTAACTGGGTTTTCTAGGCATTTTATGTGCATAATTCAAATTTGAACTACAAGCACATGCTCCAATGCACCAAAGTTGGTTGAAAAATCACATGTGTGTCCTTGGGTGAATTTCTTGGTCCCATGCAAGATATGGGAATGAAATTCAAACACCATGGCACTTTTGATTGCCGGCAAAATGTTGAGATGCATGTTTTTTAAATTCTAGTAAATCCAAACTCATTTGAAATTCATGAAACTTGGCATGCTATCATGGAGCGACATCAACATGCCGTGGTAAAATTTTTGTCCCATTTGGGGTAGGTTCGGGTATAAGCTTCTCATAAACCAGAGCTTCTCACAACAAGCATGATGGTTTCGATAGGGAAAGTACCACCTTTGGTGAAAGGACGAAATCCGTTTCCTCTTATTGCTTTTAAATTTTTTCTAGTGTCAACATAGAACAACAGGAGTGTTGTGTTCAATCTTGGAATTTTTCGGGGTTTGTTTGGCCTTTTTATACATTAACTGGATTTTCTAGGCATTTTATGTGCATAATTCAAATTTGAACTACAAGCACATGCTCCAATGCACTAAAGTTGGTTGAGAAATAACATGTGTGTCCTTGGGTGAATTTCTTGGTCCCATGCAAGAGATGGGAATGAAATTCAAACACCAGGGCATTATTGATTGCCGGCAAAACATTGAGATGCCTGGTTTTTAAATTCTAGTAAATCCAAAACTCGTCTGAAATTCATGAAACTTGACATGCTATCATGGAGCGGCATCAACATGCCATGGTAAAAAAATTGTCCCGTTTGTGGCAGGTTCGGGTATAAGCTTCTCACAAACCAGAGCTTCTCACAACAAGCATGATGGTTTCGATAGGGAACGTCCCACCTTTGTGGACGAAACGATATCCATTGCCTCTTATTGCTTTCAAATATTTTCTAGTGTCAACATAGAACAACAGTAGTGTTGTGTCATTTTTTGTGATTTTTCGGGGTTCGTTTGGACATTTTTATGCAATAACTTGGTTTTCTAGGCATTTTATGTGCATATTCAAATTTGAACTACAAGCACATGCTCCAATGCACTAAGGTTGGTTGCAAAATCTAATATGTGTCCTTGGGTGAATTTCTAGTTCCCATGCAAGAGATGGGAATGAAATTCAAACACCAGGGCATTGTTGATTGCCGACAAAACATTGAGATGCCTGGTTTTTAAATTCTAGTAAATCCAAACCTCGTCTGAAATTCATGAAACTTGGCATGCTATCGTGGAGCGGCATCAACATGTCGTGTTAATTTTTTGCCCATTTGGGGCAGGTTCGGCTATATGCTTCTCACAAACCAGAGCTTCTCACAACAAGCATGATGGTTTCGGTAGGGAACGTCCCACCTTTGAGGACGAAACGATATCCATTGCCTCTTATTGCTTTCAAAATTTTTCTCGTGTCAACATAGAACAACAGGAGTGTTGTGTCAATTTTTGTGATTTTTCGGGGTTCTTTTGGACATTTTTATGCATTAACTGAGTTTTCAATGCATTTTTGTGCATAATTCAAATTTGAACTACGTGCACATGCTCCAGTGCATATAAATTGGTTAAAAAAAATCAAATATGAGTCCTTGGGTGCATGCTTACGTCCCATGCAATAAATGAGAATGAATTTCAAACACCAGGGCACCGTTGATTGTGGACAAAACATTGAGATGCCTAGTTTTAAATTTCTAGTAAATCCAAAACTCATCTGAAATTCATGAAACTTGGCATTCTATCTTGGAATGGTGCCCGACATGATGTGGTATTTTTCGTGTCCATTTTGAGAGAAGGCGCACTCGAATAATGACAGCCAACAAAGGCATTTTGAAAAAATAGCTGCCACTTAATATCTCAAATGTTTGTATAATTCAAAACATGTGGGTTCTGTTAACCTTTCACGTGACGCCACGTGTCTTGGTTTTAATGGCCGTAGGAGGTGCAGTGCGGACAGCTGCTTGACCTTGACTGAACGGGAGGCGTGCGAGCGCAGTCCGGTGCGTAGGCTAACCGAAAGGCGTGCAAGCTGTCCTCCAATGCGCAGGCTCACCGGGAAGCGTGCGAGCTTTACGCTGCGCAGACTCACTGGGAAGCGAGCCATTTGACTTACATTGTCGCCCGCCTTCCTCTCCATTGATGGCGCCCGGGCTGCTGTTTAATACGGGCGGCCTTACTGTTAGCCTCCCATTCCCCTCCCCCCCGCAGACCTCCACCTCCATGGCGCAGAATGATCATCTACCACTAGTATTCAAGTTTGGTGAAGTCGACTCCGAGCCGGAGGAGATAGAAAATAAGGAGGAATGGGGCCTCATGGACATGGCCCAGAACGAGCTGGCCGCGGCGGTTGCTGCCCCTGCTCCCGTCCCAGCTCCCATCCACGTGCCCGCACCAGCGACCATCCCCGTCGCCGAGCACTATCGCAGAGCTGGAAGCCGCGGGCATCAGCGAGGTCTCCACGGACCCGCGCGAGCTCGTGTACATGCCAGCGCCAGCGCCCGTGCTCGTGCGCGCCCCTCCACCCACCGTGCCACCGGCCTTTGTGTGTTTGGCTGCATCCGCCACACCCGTGCGCGCCCCTCCACCCACCGCGGTGCCGGTCCCCGTGCTTTTGGATGCACCCGCCGTGCCCGTGCCCGTGCCCATGCGCACGCCCCCTCAGCGGCATGGGACGCTGCCGTCGACCGCTACCTCTCAGCGGTGCCATTTGCCGTCCTCCCGCGCCCCGCCCGTCGATCGCGCAACGACATGATGTTTGATTTACAAGTGAATAACATTTTGTGCTGCCTTGAAGACTTCAACAACGGCGTCCCGGAGGACGACAACAACAACGACGGCGCGGCACGCCACCTCCTCCGCCGCCGGAAATAGTTTTTTGGGGTTTAATACTTTTCTCGAATTCTCGATCATATGAATATAAATTTGCAGTGTGACTGAATGAAAGATATGGTTTGAACGAACTTGCGTTTCTCTCTCTTAATGTACAGACTTATCAAACGATTTTCTTTTTGAAAAAAACATCAACGGTTTTTAAATATAAAACACTCATCGCAAACATTTTAGTTAGAACACCCGTATGCAAACCGACAGCTTCCACTGAAGCCAAGGGAAAATGTGCCGAGCAGGATTTCTGCATCCCTTCAACGCATAAGCGGTTGTTTTGCATGACCCGTGTGCAACCACGTACAAACAATTGGGTAAGATTTGCATATCTGTCATTTTGGGTATGTTGCCATTTCTCAAACTTTAAAGATTGACATTTGCTTATCTAGTAACATTGCCATTTGTCAACCTTGTAACACTGCGATTTGTCAAAATATGCAGCTACAAATCACTAGCACTATCTAATTTTTGCAACTAAAATCACTAGCACTGTTCATATGGACACCAATAGCAGGCATGAGTTCATGGACGCATATGCAAATGTACCATTGATTACATACAAAAAGTCATCAACCCACAACGACAACGAGGATACACGTTGGATTATAGATCATTTCCAACAAAACATTCTAGTAAAGTCTTTCTCACACAACAGATAACAAAGCGATGAAATGAACTTCGGCTCAACCACTCGTCGGCGTTGGAAACGTTTGCTTTGAACCAGAAGTGATTCTCTGGGAAGGGCCAGCTACTGTCAATCTCGAGACCAACGCAGGACTGATCATCCAGGCTGAAGTGGCGTATTTCAATACCCATATTGGGACGATAGGGAAGCATAGTAATGTCCCAGGTATAGATATAGTTGCTTCTCATAAATGGTAGTAACGTTGTGTCAACATCAGCTGGATCGCCTTCCACCATCGTTGGATAGTTTTGTCCAAGGAAGAGCGAGTTTCCTCCAAGACTTTCAATACTGAACCAGGGAGAAGGTGTTGGTGCTAGTACACCAGTATCCATCCCGAATACCCTGCAAAGGATGTTGGAATAGGTCCGGAGAGTGCGACCATACGAGACAACACCTGCTTCCTTAGTAACATCAGCAGTGCCCCACAGACAAGAAGAGGTGATCCATCGGAATAAGTTGCCAGGCGCCACTGAGTATATGGGTCCTGCTCGTCCTCATGCTCGTGAATAAAATTTTCAAGTATAGGTGGTGGAATGTTCACAGGACCTTGGAAACACAAGAAGGTTAATCAGTAAAGGGAAACTAGCTAACCCGCATGCATGTGGATGAACCAATTAGAATTACGGTGGAAGACAAACGTACCTAAATCATGAGGATTCCATGCAAAAACAGTGCCACGAGTGGTGGAAGCAAACACAAGACCCTCGTATTGAATTGTATCACCGTACTCATCCGTGTATAGAAACTGATTTTTGAGCAATATCCATCGAGTCGAACCATGAAGGACGACAACAAGCTTGTCGAAGATAGCGACAACATAAGCATTCCTATAACCCCAAGAGCGGTTGGGAACTCGACAAATTGCTATCTTCCGTTGACGTCAGTCAACATGATCGTATTTGAACTCACGTAGAATACCGGTGTACTCAACCTCTGGGCAGTCATTTGAGATTTTCGAAGTGGAACCCGGTGACGAGTGTACACATTCACAAGTTCCCACTCGCAGTTGTACCCTATATAAACAACCCAATCTCCATTTGCGCCTGCCCAAGCCTTGCCCTCAAGCTATGGCATCTTAACATCATACATATCATTATCAAGCGGCATCAACTTACACAAAGCGATTCTTCCCTCGTCCTCGCGCCAGTCAGCAGGGTCACGGCGAAGAAGATAGGGGAGATCAAACAGCTCCTGAACCCTTGGGTTCCTTGTAATGATGTTATTAGTTGAGTCGAGAATGGTCTTGGGGGAACCTGCCATGCTAGCCGAGGTGATGACGTCGCACCGATTAATGAGTTCCTCCACCGCGTCATCATTCAGATCAGGGCAAGAATAACAGGGTCGTTTCCGGCTAGTTCCCTCCATGGAGAAGACGATCAAACAATGGCAGAAGGAAGGGTGAAGACAAATGGAGGAGGGAGGAAGAGCTAGCGTATGACGATTCAAATCGAGAGGGAAAGGCGAAGAGTCGGTGGACGGTTGCCACGGTACACGAAGAGGCGCTGGGAGCGAACGGTTGCCACAGAGGTCACCTGCGATGACAAGGGTCGAGTGAACCGCATGCAATCCCATCGCACAACACACACGTCTTGTTAAGTTGAACCGTTTCTGTACTCTTGTGTCAACGCAAACAGTTCATCCGAGTGAACCGCATGCCGTATATCCCACACACCTTGATCTGGCTGACCGTTTCTTTTGTGTTGCCTAATCACAAATAGTTCATCTGAGTGAATCGTATGCTGTATATCGCACACACCTTCATCTGGCTGCCTGTTTCTTTTGTGTTGCCCAATCACACATAGTTCATCCCAGTGAACCATATGCTGTGTATCGCACACGCCTTCATCTGGCTGCCCGTTTCTTTTCTTCCTCCTCATCGCAAACAGTTAATTGAACTGAACTGTATGCCCTTCATTGCACACGCAACTAAAACCTGAACCATGTTTGATGCATCCGTCATCGCAAACTTTTTATACATTTCTGACGGTTTTCATACAACACCGTTTGCGATTATGACACCACACACAGTTTCTTGAAGGGTCTCTGATTGTAGTGTCGCCTTAGCAGCATCCTGCAGTAGTGGATAAAGGGAAAGAGAAGAAGACAGAGGGAAGAGCATTCAAGCAAAGGGAGCTCCTCCTAAAGATTGTGTTGTCCAAATCCACTCAAGCTATGATTCCACCATCGTCGGAGAGATTGTTTCAATCCCTAATTCTTGAGCTCCAAATATTATTATGGTCATCCAAGATTTCAGAGATCTTGATGTAGGAGGGCCTCTACGGTTGTCTAGGGAAGAACTTGTATGCCCGATGCATCTCAAACGTATCTATGCTTTTCTATTGTTTCATGCTACTATAATATCACTTTTGTATATTTTTATGCCAATTTATAGGATTTTTCTGGACTAACCAATTAATTCATTGCCCAGTGTTAGTTATTGTTTTCTACATGCTTTTGACTTTACAGAAAATCAATATCTATGGAGGTCAAAAAACTTTTAGGATTTAATACGATTCTTTTCGGGGCACGAAGGCACCAAGAAGATCAGAGAGATAAGAGAGGAGCCATTGGGGCCCCACATGACCTGGTGGTGCACACCATGACCATGTGGGCCCCACAGATACCGCCTTACGTCCATTTCTGCGCCTATAAATTTCATATTTCATGAACCCTTCGCAAGATTTCTCTTTGATTTTTTCTGCCACCACAAGCTTCTGTTCCGAGGAGGTCCAATTTGAAGGCCTATTCCGATAGTCTGCCGGAAGGGCAATCCATTGTCAGAGGCTTCTTCATCAACCTTGCTGCCTCCATGACCATGTGTGAGTAGTTTTTAGGACCTTAGGGTCCATAGCACTAGCTATATGACTCTCTCTCTCTCTCTCTTAGATCTTCAATACCAAGTTTTTGTGAGCTGCTCGCATGATTGGGATCAATTCGATGTAATTCGTGGATGTGTTTATTGGGATATGATGAATTTTCACTTTATGATTAGATTGTTCATTGAATTCAATTGATTCTTTTGACATTTTTTGTTGTATAATTAAATAGCTTTGATTTCTCTCTGATCCATCTATCTTCTTTGGCCAAGTTCGATGGGTTTCTCTTTAGAGGGAGTGCAGCTCTGTAGTGAGATCTAATCATGCGGTGTCCTATATCCCGGTGACAGAAAGGGACAAGACATATATTGTATTGTTGCCACTAAGGATAAAACAACGGTGCCTCATCATATTGATTGATGTTTTACTGTCTGCATTATGTCATCATACTTACTGCAATGCTCTGTTTCTTGTAAACTTAATACTTTGATATGCATGCTGGATAGAGGTCTTGGGATTGGAGTGTTAGTAGTAGATGTAGTTGGATAACAGTCTACTTATCACGAACGCAATGCGTATATGAGATCATACCATGAATGATCATAGTCGTAAATATAAATGTTGCAATTTAATCGCTTCCAAACTTTAATTTGTTCACCCCACCACACTTGTATGCTTGAGAGAGATGATACTAGTGAAACTATGCCCCTGGGTCTATTCTCCCTAACTAAAACTTTACAAAAATATTACTCTTTGATGTACCATTTTACCTTTCTATCAAACTATCATTATCCCTTGCAATTTAATATTGTAACTAGCAAGGCAAGAAGCTTGACAACCTTCTTGACGTTCTCAAGACAAGTTTTTGTTTTGTTTTGTGTGTGCAGGTACCAGTGACTTTGTTTGCTGGGGAACTCCTTCTGGTTCGATAAACCTTGGTTCTCTAATCGAGGGAAATACTTATTGCTAGGTTATATTACCCTTACACTTGGGGGGGGGGGGGGTAGCCAACCACTCTTGAGAGAGCAAGCAATCCCACATTTGATTATATTGGTAGAATATTTGGGTGGCTTTGGCATGTGGTTTTTACCTCAACTTGGGTGGAAGGGGTCACTTAAATATACCGATGTTCATCTCTGCTAATTTTCTGCTAGTGTTTTGTGTGTTTGCGCTTGGCACAAGACACATATGAGAAGGATGTCTGAGGTGTAGCATCGCACGCTAGAGAAACTTACTGCACGCATTAAGTTTCATCCTAAGTTTTGGTTCACAGAACTTACTCCATATATACTGATACAAATGTTTCCTTCTATAACTGAGAAATGATCCGTGATTTAGTGCATGGAGATGGTGTTGAAGTTATTTAAGTTGTAGTGTTTCAGATCACCGTTAAGTGTGTGAGAATTCCCAATAGAGTGGCATTAAAGCTTTGGTTGCTTACGAGGTTTGATGATCCCAACAGCTTGATTGTTGCTGGAAGAATTGCTTACAATGCTTTCGAAGAAAGCAATATGAAAAGTGGCATGATAATACTTGATTCTTCCAATTACTCATTATGGAAGCCCATGATGGAAGGCATCCTTTATTGCAAGGATCTGTATGAGCTAATAGTGAAAGAGTATACCCAAAATTATCACAGAAGAAGAATCGAGAGTGCTACATAAAAAAACATTAGGTATGATTCAGTTGTACGTGAACCACAATATATTGCACCATGTTGCAAATGAGACAAATGTGAATGAGATGTGACAGGAGTTGGAGTCTATGTATGAGAGAAAGACATCAATGAATAAGGGATCGGTGATAAAACATACTTGCAAAGCTTGAGTACCGAGATGGTAGTAGTCTGAATGTGCACTTGAATGTCATCCAATGGCATTTAAATCAGCTCTTCTTCATGAAGATCAACTTTGAGGATGAGGTGCAAGAATATTTGCTGCTGAGTTCCATGCCTAATAGTTGAAACATGCATGTTGTGGCATGATACGTCTCCAACATATCTATAATTTTTGATTGTTCCATGCTGTTATATTATCATTCTTGGGTGTTTTACCTTCATTTTATAGCAATTTATATCATTTTCTGGGACTAACCTATTGACATAGTGCCCAGTGCCAGTTGCTGTTTTTTGCTTGTTTTTTACTTTGCAGAATATCCATATCAAATAGAGTCCAAACGCAGCAAAACTTTTTGGAGATTTTTTCAGCCCAGAAGACAACTTGGGAGCCAAGAAAGTGCACAAGGGGAGGCCCATGGGGCCCACCACCCACCTGGGCGCGCCAGAGGCCCCTGGCGCGTCCTGATGGGTGGCGGGGCCCATGGAGGTATCCTCCACCACCTCTCAGCTCTATAATACTCAGATATTCCAGAAACCCTATGGGAGTCATCGAAACACAATTCCAGCCGCCGCAAGTTCCAGAACCACGAGATCCAATCTAGAGCCCTTTTCCAGCACTCTGCCGGAGGGGTTCATCATCCTCATTGGTTCTCCTCCGATGATGCATGAGTAGTTGACCATAGACCTACGGGTCCGTAGGCAGTAGCTAGATGGCTTCTTCTCTCATTTTGATTCTCAATACAATGTTCTCCTCGACATTCTTGGAGATCTATTTGATGTAATGACTTTTTGCGATGTGTTTTTGGGATCCTATGAAGTGCCACTTTATGATCAGATCTATCTATGAATATTATTTGAGTTTTGTTTGATCTCTAATATGCATGATTGTTATAGCCTCGTATTTCTTCTTTGAAACTTTGGTTTGGTTTGGCCAACTAGATTGATTTTTCTTGCAATGGGAAGAGGTGCTTTGTGATGGGTTTGATCTTGCGGTGTCTTCACCCAGTGACAGAAGGGGTAGCGAGGCACGCATGTATCGTTACTATTAAGGATAAAAAGATGGGGTATATTCCTACATGAACTGATCTTGTCTACATCATGTCATCATTCTTATTGCATTACTCTGTTTCTCCATGAACTTAATACAGTAGATGCATGCTGGATAGCGGTCGATGTGTGGAGTAATAGTAGTATATGCATGTAGGAGTCGGTCAACTAATCTTGGACATGATGCCTATATACATGATCAGTGCCTTGAATATCATCATAATTATTTTCTCTTTTATCAATTGCCCAACAGTAATTTTTTTACCTACCGTATGCTATTTTCTTGAGAGAAGCCACTAGTGAAATCTATGGCCCCCGGGTCTATCTTTTATCATATTGTTTTCAGATCTATTATTCCAAAAAACCCAAAAATACCTTGCTACACTTTTTCTTTAATTTTTGTGTGTGTTTTCACTAGATCTATTTATCCAATCTCATACAATTTAATATATCTTTTTACCATGGAGGGATTGTGAAAGCACAAGTGCTCCCTGGGTGATTTTGGTAATTAATGTTAACATATCCCTTGTTGGACTAATGCTTTTATCTTGTGTATTTCGGATAAGTTCAACAATGGCGTGGAAAGGATAAGAGGATGTGGAACCCTTTCAAGGTGTCAAGACATGCATTGGCAAAAGCTCAAGACTCTTCATTTCATTTTTAGTGATCCAAGATCACATTGGGTCCATAGGAAAGCCAATACTATTAAAAGGAGATGAGGTGTTGCTTAATGGTCTACTTGCTCAAAATGCTTAGTGATATTGCTCCAAAGCCCTCAACCACTTTCTCATTCCAAATATGTTCAAAACCCTAAGTTAAACTCGGCACCACCGATTATTTCTATCCGGCGCCACCGAGTTCACATGACATAGTCACTGCTAGAAACCCTAATAGTTCGGTCACACCGATAGGGATATCGGTCTCACCGAGATGGACCTGCAAACTCTCTGTTTCCCTTTGTAACATTTCGGTCTCACCGAAATGAGCGATCGGTCACAGCGAGTTTGCTTGACTAACTCTCTGTTTGCTCTTTGCTGAAATCGGTCTCATCGAGTTCACGCAATCGGTGCAAACTGTTGGGAAATGTAGCATGCAATTTCAAAAAATTTCCTACGCTCACGCAAGATCTATCTAGGAGATACGTAGCAACAAGAGGGGGATACTGTGTCAACGTACCCTCGTAGACTGAAAGCGGAAGCGTTTGACAACGCGGTTGATGTAGTCGAACTTCTTTTATTTCCGACCGATCAAGCACCGAACGTACGACACCTTCGAGTTCTGCACACATTCAGCTCGATGACGTCCCTCGAACTCTTGATCCAGCAAAGTGTCGAGGGAGAGTTCCGTCAGCACGACGGCGTGGTGACGGTGATGGTGAAGTGATCCGTGCAGGGCTTTGCCTAAGCACTACATGAATATGACCGGAGGCGTAAACTGTGGAGGGGGCGCCGCACACGGCTTGGAACAATTGATTTGTGTTGTAGGCGCCCCCTCCCCACGTATATAAAGGAGGGAGGGGGAGGAGGGTGGCCCTAGGCGCGCCCCAAGTAGGAGTCCTACTTGGGCTCCTAGTAGGATTCACCCCCCTTCCTTTTACAAGAGGGGGAAAGGGGGAAAGAGATAGAGGGGGAGAAGGAAAGGGGGGCGCCGCCCCCTCCCCTAGTCCAATTCGGACTCCTTCCCTGTGGGGGGTGCACCACCCCTTTGTGGGCTGGTTTGCCTCCCTCTTATGGCCCATATAGCCCATATCTTCCCCCGGGGGGTTCCGGTAACCCCACCGATACTCTGATATGTACCTGATACACTTTGGAACACTTTCAGTGTCCAAATACTATCATCTGATGTCTACTACGCAACTTTATTCTTGTAGACACGTGTTGGGCCTCCAAGCGCAGAGTCTTGTAGGAAAGTAGCAATTTTCCCTCAAGTGGATGACCTAAGGTTTATCAATCCGTGAGAGGTGTAGGATGAAGATGGTCTCTCTCAAACGACCCTACAACCAAATACAAGAAATCTCTTGTGTCCCCAACACACACAATACAATGGAAAATTGTATAGGTGCACTAGTTCGGCAAAGAGATGGTGATAAAAGTGTAATATTGATGGTAGAAATATATTTTTATAATCTGAATAAATAAAAATAGCAAGGTAGCAAATAGTAAACGGGCACAAAAACGGTATTGCAATGCTTAAAAAGGAGGCCTAGGGTCCTTACTTTCGCTAGTGCAGTTTCTCAACAGTGCTAACATAGTCGGATCATATGATTATCCCTCAAAGTGCAGCAAAGAATCACTCCCGAGTTCCTATTAGCGGAGAACAAAAGATAGAAATTGTTTGTAGGGTATGAGACCACCTCAAAGCTATTCTCTCCGATCAATCTATCCTAGAGTTCGTACTATAATAACGCAAGCTATTCTTCCCAATCGATCTAATCAAGAGTTCGTACTAGAATAACACCAAAGCAGATTCATACATAATACTCAATCCACACAAAGAACTATAAAGAGACCCCAAAGTTTCTGTCCGGATAAAAACGTGCAACAACCCCTATGCATAGATTACCCCAATGTCACCGCGGGAATCCGCTAGTTGAATTCCATAACATATATCAAGTGAATCAATATGCTACCCCATTATCACCTCAAGTATTCATATTGCAAGACATATATCATGTGTTCTCATCTCTGAATATTCAATCCGACAAGACAAATCTCTAAAGGGTAAAGATTCAATTCATCATAACAAGAGTATAGAGGGGAGAAACATCATATGATCCGACTATATTAACAAAGCCCATGACATAGATCACGAGAGAGAGATTAAACACATAGCTACTGGTACAAACCATCGGCCCCGAGGGTGGACTACTCCCTTCTCATCATGGTGGCCGCCGGGATGATGAAGATGGCCACCGAAGATGATTCCCCCCTCCGGCAGGGTGCCGGAACAGAGTCTAGATTGGATCTCGTGGATACAGAGGCCTTGTGGCGGTGGAACTTCTCGTCTAGGGTTACCCTGATGGGTTTAGGAATATTTGGGAATTTATATTGCAAAGGTGGGGTGAGGGAGGCCACCGAGGTGGGCACAACCCACCTGGGCGCGCCAGGGGGCCCTGGCGCACCCTGGTGGGTTGTGCCCCCCTCGGGGCACCCCCCAGGTGCAGCTCAGGCCCATTGGGTTCCTTCTGGTCCAGAAAAAATCTCCAAAAAAGTTTCGTGGTGTTTGGACTCCGTTTGATATTGATTTCCCACGATGTGAAAAACAAGCAAAAAAACAGCAACTGGCACTGGGCACTGGGTCAATAGGTTAGTCCCAAAAAATGATATAAAGTTGCTATAAAATGGTTGTAAAACACCCAAGAATGATAATATATTTGCATGAATACTTCATAAATTATAGATACGTTGGAGACGTATCAGCATCCCCAAGCTTAATTCCTAGTCATCCTCGAGTAGGTAAATGATAAAAGAAATAATTTATGAAGTGTGAATTCTAGCAAAGTGCATAAATTTGATCAATGATAGTTTCAATCACTTTTCCAAGCATCATAATAGAAATTCTTTCTCATAAAATTTCTCATGTTGTAGTGGCAACCAATTCACATGTTAAGGTTCAAACAATGGATTCTCTTGAAACTCAACAACCCATGTTCTCAGTCACCAAGCAATTGCAATTCAACTTATTCAACAGAGTTTAAGTAAGAGCTCCACATACTCAACCATCATATAGTCTTCTATGATTGCTAACACTCACCGCATACACATGAGCAAAACGTTTCAACCGGACACATAGAAAGATAGGGGCTTATTGTTTTGCCTCCCAACGTATTCACCCCAAGGGTGATGTCAACAATAATAACTCATGCTACCCATATTCAACTGGACATATGTGCCTAGATCTTTACTCACCACATGATGCTTGCCAAAAGAAAAAAATAAAAAGGAATAGAGAGAAAAACTTTGACTCTTTGCATAAAAGTAAATACTGAAAAGTAAAAGATAGGCCCTTCACAGAGGGAAACAGAGGTTGCCATGCACTTATTTGTTTGTATGCTTAGTCTATTAGTGCAAAAGAACGTCACGTTACATTGCCCCTTAAGATGACAACCTTTATTATGCAGTCTGTCGCTTTTATTCTTTGTCATCCAAGTTCATGCAACGCTCAATTTTCTCTTACACTAAACAATCTCACACTTTTAGAAGCAATTTTTATTGCCATTTTGCACCGATGACAACTTAATTGAGGGATCTTGCTCAATCCCTAGGTAGGTATAGTGGACACTTTGAAAAATATTTGGGTTTAAGGGTTTTTGGATGCACAAGTAGTATCTCTACTTAGTGTGGAATTTTTGGCTAGCAAAGATAGGGGGCAAGCACCACATGTTGAAGGATCTATGACAATATAACTTCTATGTGAATATGAACAAACATAAATCATTACGTTATCTTCCTTGTCCAACGTCAACAATTTTGGCATATAATATTTTGATGGGGGCTCACAATCACAAAAGATTTCCATGATAGTGTATTTGCATGTGAAAGTTCTCTTCCTTATACTAATTATTCGTGAATTGCTTGTATGACCAATATTGTGATTGTCAAGCCTCAAAAGATTTCACTTTCTAAACCCAATGTGAAGCTACCACTAGGCATGATATGATTTCAACTTCATGGCATCCAATTTATTCAACAATTTACTCATAGGATATAAGTGAAGCACAAGAGTAAATGACAAACTACTCCAAAAAGATAAAAGTGAAGATCAAACGAGTAGTTAAGTAAATAGGTAGCTATTTGAGGACTCTCTCTTATTTAAAAACTTTCAGATCTAAGTATTTTATTAAAACAGCAAGCAAAAACAAAATAAAATGACATTCCAAGAATAGCACACATCATGTGAAGAAGCAAAAACTTAGGTTCAACCGATACTAACCGATAATCAATCGTTGAAGAAGGAAGGTGGGATGCCTACTGGGGCATCCCCAAGCTTAGATGCTTGAGACTTCTTGGAATATTATCTTGGGATGCCATGGGCATCCCCAAGATTGAGCTTTTGTGTCTCCTTAATTCCTCTCATATCACAATTTTCCTAAATCTCAGAAACTTCATCCACACAAAACTCAACAAAAACTCGTGAGATAAGTTAGTATAAATCAATGCAAAACCTTTATCATTCTCTACTGTAGCAAATCACAAAAAATATTATTCAACATTGCATAGTAAATGCCTCTGCATATTTAATAGTCCTATCCTCAAATAGAATCATTAAACAAGCAAACATATGCAACCATAATAGCAATCTGCCAAAACAGTACAGTCTGTAAAGAATGCAAGAGTATCAATACTTATTAACTCCAAACATTATGAAATTATACCACACTGTAGAAAATTTATCAGAGCTTATTTTGCAAAAAGTTTCAACATTTTATCACATTCTGACCTTTCTAGGGATTTTTTGCAACAACGGTAAACTTTTTGTTTTCAAACAGCAACATGTAGACTTGTATAATAAGCAATGTGAAGGCTATCCTTGACATTTTTATCGAAAAGAAAGATGCAAAACATTATTATAAATAACATCAAGCAAATCCTAACAAAATAAAATGACGCTCCAAGCAAAACACATATCATGTGACAAATGAAAACAAAGCTCTATGTGAGGTTACCGATAATGTTGGAGACGAAAGAGGGGGATGCCTTCCGGGGCATCCCCAAGCTTAGTTGCTTGGATCTTCCTTGAATATTACCTTGGGGGTGCCTTGGGTATCCCCAAGCTTAGAGTCTTGTCACTCCTTATTCTCCTCATATCGACATCTCATCCAAAACTTGAAAACTTCAATCACACAAAACTTAATGGAACTTCGTGAGATAGGTTAGTATGATAAAGAGCAAACCATTTCACTTTGGTACTGTCAAAGACAAGATTCATAATTGTTTACACACAATGCCTACTGTATCATATAATTTCCACAATTTATATTGAGCAATATAAGCCATAGAAACTAGAAAACAAGCAAACTATGCATTGAAAACAGAATCTGTAAAAAAACAGAACAATCTGTAGTAATCTGTACTCCAACCATACTTCTGCTACTCCAAAAATTCTGAAAAATTAGGATGACCTGAGAAAGTTGTATATTAATCTTCTGCAAAAATAATCAGGGAAAAAGCATGTTTGTGTGATTTATGAAAATTCTTTTCGTAAGTGCATAAGTTTCTGTTTTTCAACAAGATCAAAAAACTATCACCCAAGAAGATCCTAAAGGCTTTACTTGGCACTTTATTGGAACAAAAGCTATAAAACATGATTAATACAGTAGCCTAATCATGTGAACACACAAAACATTAGGTAATAGTGTTGGGTTGTCTCCCAAAAAGCGCTTTTCTTTAATGCCTTTTAAGCTAGGCGTGATGATTTCAATGATGCTCGCATAAAAGATAAGAATCGAAACATAAAGAGAGCATCATGAAGCATATGACTAGCACATTTAGGTCTAACCCACTTCCTATGCATAGGGATTTTGTGAGCAAACAACTTATGGGAGCAAGAATCAACTAGCACAGGAAGGAAAAACAAGTGCAACTTCAAAACAATCAACACATAGAGAAGAAACTTGATATTATTGAGATATGTAAGAGCATAAGTTCCTCTCTCATAGTAATTTTCAGAGGCATCATGAATGGATTCAACAATATAGCTATCACATTCTTTTCATGATGCACAAGCATAGAAGATTTATTACTCTTTATGGCATACATGTCATCATAATAATCATCATAGATAGCAACTTTATTATCATAGTCAATTGAAACCTCTTCCAAAATAGTGGATGTATCACTAAATAAAGTCATGACCTCTCCAAATCCACTTTCATCAATATTGTAATAAGATTCAACACCCTCCAAAATAGTGGGATCACTACTACCTAGAGTTGACACTCTTCCAAACCCACTTTCATCAATGTAATCATCATAAATAGGAGGCATGCTATCATCATAATAAATTTTCTTATCGAAAGTAGAAGGAATCAAAGGATCATATTCATTAAGCAAAGCATCCCCGAGCTTAGGACAAGCATTATTTCCAGCAAATAAATCTTCAAACATGTCATACTCATTAAACAGAGCATCCCCAAGCTTGTGGTTTTGCATATTATCACAATCATTCTTATCAATAGCATGAATGGCACCAATAGTATAGCAAACATTATTATCATATTCTTCCAAGCAAGTGCCAAAAAGATTTCCAAGATCATAAGAAGTATCATTATCTTCCCAATCATAATCATCACAACAAGCAATAGGCATAACAAAATCATCATCAATAGTGCTCTCGGACATTGTGCCATATGACATAGAAGCAATATCATCATCAAGTGCATCATCTTCCACAATTATTTTTGATTCATTTTCATGAGGCACAATAATAATAGGAGCAACATTATTTGGGAGAGATACCTTTTTACCTCTCTTCTTTCTTCTTTTCTTCTTCTTCATCACATCATGTGTGGGTTCAATTAATTTTTCAAGCTTCTTATTGATGAGATTGGTTGGATAGGAAGCTCCTCCTCGTTACCTGATTCATCATAATAAACACTAGGAGGTTTTTGGGAAACATTTTCCCTTTCATTAGTACTATCTTCATATTCTATTTGTTTTCTTGACTTTGGATAGTTGGCATATAAGGATTCTCAATGCAATTCACCGCACAAAACATATAAATTTCCTCTAGATCAAAATCAAGAAATCTATCAAGATTAAATTTTGGAATATCCTTAGTTATACGTTTCATTTCTTCATACCCCAAAATAAGACTAAGCTCTTTATGATGCTTAAGGGTAATCAAGTTATCACAATTTTTGGAGACTATTTGATAATGAAAAATCTGCATTGAAGATTTAAATGACCATGTTCATTGCAATGTTCACATATTTGTCAAAAAAATTACATCTTTCAGCACAATCATCTAGCCTCTCTTGCAAATTTTTCGTTTCTAAATATTATGCTTCTTACAAAATCTATCTTCCCTTTTTGGTGTGCAAAGGCACTCCCACTACACTCCACAAAAAGTGACATGCTTATAAGAAACATTTTTGTCATGAGTTGTGCAATCATCATTAGCATTTTGGATATTCAAAGAATTCACACTAACAACATTGCACTCATGCTCATCATTCAAATATTTTGTGCCAAGCATTTTACTAACTTCTTCTTCTAACAATTGAGCACAATTTTCCGATCCATCATTTTCAAGAAAGATATTATAAAGATGACCAATAATATTATGCAAACTCAATTCCATTTTTGTAGTTTTCTTTTATAAACCAAACTAGTGATAAAACAAGAAACTAAAAGATTCAATTGGAACATCTAAAGATATACCTTCAAGCACTCACTTCCCCGGCAACGGCGCCAAAAAAGAGCTTGATGTCTACTACGCAACTTTATTCTTGTAGACACGTGTTGGGCCTCCAAGTGCAGAGTTTTGTAGGACAGTAGCATTTTCCACTCAGGTGGATGACCTAAGGTTTATCAATCCGTGAGAGGTGTAGGATGAAGATGGTCTCTCTCAAACGACCCTGCAACCAAATACAAGAAATCTCTTGTGTCCCCAACACACCCAATACAATGGAAAATGTATAGGTGCACTAGTAAGGCGAAGAGATGGTGATAAAAGTGTAATATTGATGGTAGAAATATATTTTTATAATCTGAATAAATAAAAACAGCAAGGTAGCAAATAGTAAACGGGCAAAAAAAAAACGGTATTGAAATGCTTAAAAAGGAGGCCTAGGGTCCGTACTTTCGCTAGTGCAATTTCTCAACAGTGCTAACATAGTCGGATCATATGATTATCCCTCAAAGTGCAGCAAAGAATCACTCCCGAGTTCCTATTAGCAGAGTACAAAAGATAGAAATTGTTTGTAGGGTATGAGACCACCTCAAAGCTATTCTTTCTGATCAATCCATCCTAGAGTTTGTACTAGAATAACGCAAGCTATTCTCCCCGATCGATCTAATCAAGAGTTCGTACTAGAATAACACCAAAGCAAATTCATACATAATACTCAATCCACGCAAAGAACTATAAAGAGACCCCAAAGTTTCCGTCGGAGAAAAACGTGCAACAACCCCTATGCATAGATTATCCCACTGTCACCATGGGAATCCGCAAGTTGAATGCCATAACATATATCAATGGAATCAATATGATACCCCATTGTCACCTCAAGTATTATATTGCAAGACATATATCATGTGTTCTCATCTCTGAATATTCAACCCGACAAGACAAAACTTTGAATGGTAAAGATTCAATTCATCATAACAAGAGTATAGAGGGGAGAAACATCATATGATCCGACTATATTAACAAAGCCCATGACATAGATCACGAGAGAGAGAGAGAGAGAGAGAGAGAGAGAGAGAGAGAGAGATTAAACACATAGCTACTGGTACAAACCCTCAGCCCCGAGGGTGGACTACTCCCTCCTCATCGTAGTTGTCGGCGTTCTGAGAACGGGGGTCCCTAGACTTGCCTACCTGCGGCCTACGGCTTGGCTTTGCGAGCGGGCCCGTACGACCCATCTTCACCAGCAAGCATTCAAGACCCCCGCAAGGGGCCAAGCCTCGCGAGGCGGACGGCGCAAGGCCTCCTCAGGAGCGGCCTCATCAGGTTGGCTCGTGAGGGGCGGAGAGATCAAGACAAGGCAAACCTCGCGAGGTTCTCGTGACGTGAGCCATGACGATCGAGACGAGCGAGGCGCCAGTGGCGGCGCCACAAGACAAAGGTCCTTGTTTCCTCTTTGGTGCTAAGGAGGCAAGTGCAAGCGCATAGTACCGAGGCGTCAAGCAAAGGTTTCCATATCAGTGCAACGAGACCAAGACCAGCAGGATGGCAAGATGGAGGTCACCATGGAGCCCAAGGCGGCGTCATCACCAGAGCCTTTCGCAGGCGAAGACTACTTTTGTTAGGATAAGCTATACTAGCTGTCCCCTTTCAAATTGGCCGTCGTTGGCTCCCTTCCCGCTCAATATTTGGGAAGAGGACCAGGGCCTCTATAAATAGGACTAGCCACCAGAGTAGGAGGCAACTGAGCCTCAGGCATCTGATCTTTAGCCAACCCTTAGCCACACACCAAGCACAAGAACACCTCAACCTCAGGAGGCTGTTCTTCCCCTTGTAATTGTTCGTCCTCATCCCTAGAGGCAATCCATCACCACCACACTGGAGTAAGGTATTACACCACAACGGTGGCCCGAACCAGTATAAATCTTGTGTTCTTTCTGTTGCGAGTTCGTTGAGTTAGCCCTTGAGATCTTAGCAAAGCTAGGACGTGGATCGGTAGGGGGAGATCTTCGTGCGCACCCCAGAGTTCAAACCTTAAGGGTTTTGCCGGAACCTGAGATCCGACATTTGGCGCGCCAGGTAGGGGTGCGCCGAAGCTTCCCTTCCGTCTCTCCGCAACCCGTCGCTTCATCGTCTCCATGGGGGACGCGCGCCGCGCTCGCACCGAGCGCCGATCTGCCCTCGCCACCCGCATTGCCCAGACGGCTCCCGTCGGGGGGCCACCCCGTCGTTCTCCGTCACCTGCCGCCAACGCCGCCACCGGCCAGGCAGGGAATGAGAAGCAAGCATCCTCGCTGCATCCCTCGGTGCGGCGGGAGGGCCGCACCGCCACTCCATCGCTGACCCTGGCCGGTTCGTCATCCCACGCTCGTCGCGCTCCGTGGGACGCGCGAGCGCCATTGTGCATGGCGCGCGAGCTCCTGCGCTACCGCCCAGTCGACGACCTCTACGAGGACTGGCTCGACCGCGTCACCGAGCTTGTCAGCGCCACAGGGGGCTCTCCTGCACCGTCCCTCTCGCTTCCTCGCCCCCTGCCAGCCACGGGCAGCATGGCCCATGGTGTGCCTCCACCACCTCTGCCCCAAGACGGAGTCTTGCCACCAAGGCGCATGGCCCCATGGCGCGACCTGCCACGTCCGGCGCCCGCGCAAGAAGAGAGAAGCTGCCAAGAAGTCCCTCGACCACAAGAAAACGCTCCACCACTCCTCGCACCACCACGCCAGGATCGCTTGCTGCGGCAGGGCCCCGCGCCGCTTGCCATGGCGACGCGCGGGTGCCAAGACCAAGCCCCACCTCCAAGACTGGCCCCGGTGACCATGGCCGGCTGCCGCGCCTTCACCCCCGAGCTGCGTAGCGTCGCCTGGCCGGGCAAGTTCAAGCCGGATCTGCCTCCTCGCTACGACGGCACCCCCGACCCCGCGGAGTTCCTGCAGCTCTACGAGCTGAGCATCGAGGCAGCTAACAGTGACGAGAAAGTCATGGCGAACCGGTTCCCTATGGCTCTAAAGGATGGCGCTCGCTCCTGGCTCCCGAACCTGCCACCAGGCTCGATATCCTCCTGGAACGAGATGCGCGACCGTTTCGTTGCCAACTTCCAGGGCACTCGCGACCGCCCACCGGCCACGGGTGACCTACGCCGCGTCAAGCAACAACTAGGAGAGACCCTCCAGAAGTACATCCAGTGCTTCAACAACGTTCGCCTCAAGATTCCCAAGGTGACGGACGAGGCCATCATTTCCGCGTTCTCTGATGGCGTCCGTGACGTCAAGATGAAGGAGGAGCTCGCCATCGACGAGGAGCTGTGCACGTCTCTGGAGCTGTTCAACCTGGCGACCAAGTGCGCGAGAGCTGAGGAGGGGCACCTCTCCCTCCTCGAGCTCCCAGTTACGGACCCGGAAGAGAAGAAAGCCAAGGCTAAGGACGTAAAGCACAAGGGAGCAGCCATGCTCGTGGCGGAGCCAGACACCAAGCGCGGCAGGGACCAGCCGGAGTCATCCAAGAGCAGCTGTCGGCATTCTGGGAATAGGGGTCCCCAAACTTGCCTGCCTGTGGCCCATGGCGTGGCTATGCTAGCGGGCTTGTACGGCCCATCTTCATCAACAAGGTATCCAAGTCCCTCGCGAGGAGCCAAGCCTCGCGAGGCGGACGATGCAAGACTTCCTCAGGAGCGGCCTCTCCAGGCTACCTCACGAGGAGCGGAGATATCAAGGCGGGGCAAACCTCACGAGGCTCTCGTGATGTGAGCCATGACGATCGACACTAGGTGGGCGCCAGGAGGGCGCCAGCGCGTGCAGCGTCCTTGTTTCCTCTTTGGTGCTAAAGAAGCAAGTGCAGGCGATGAGTACCGAGGCATCAGGCAAAGGTTGCCATATCGGTGCAATGAGACCAAGACCAGACGGACGGCAAGACGGAGGTCACCATGGAGCCCAAGATTGCGTCACCACAAGAGCCTTTTGTAGGTGAAGACCACTTTTGTCAGGATAGCTTGTACTAGCTGCCCCTTTCAAATTTGCCCGCAGTTGTTGGCTCCCATCCCGCTTGATATTTGGGAAGAGGACCAGGGCCTATATAAGTAGGGCTAGCCACCACAGTAGAGGCATCGAGTTCTCATCCACAAGTTCGTCGAGCACAAGAACACCTCAACCTCAGGAGGCTGTTCTTCCCCTTGTACTGTTCATCATCAGCCCAAGAGGCAATCCAACACCACACACTGGAGTAGGGTATTACACCACATCGGTGGCCCGAACCCGTATAAATCTCCCGTCTTTCTGTGTTGCGAGTCCGTCGAGTTCATCCGTGAGATCTTAGTGAGCTAGGGCGTGGATCGGTAGGAGGGAAAGGACTTCGCGCGTGTCGGCGTTCTCGGAACGGGGGTCCCCAGACTTGCCTACCTGCGGCCCATGGTGTGGCTAAGCAAGTGGGCCGTACGGCCCATCTTCATCAACAAGGCATCCAAGACCCTCGCGAGGGTCCAAGCCTCGCGAGGCGGATGACGCAAGACCTCCTCTGGAGTAGCCTAGCCAGGAAGGCTCACGAGGAGCGGAGATATCAAGGCGGGGCAAAACCTCACGAGGCTCTCATGATGTGAGCCATGACGAACGGCACCAGGCGGGCGCAGCGCGCGCAACATCCTTATTTCCTCTTTGGTGCTAAGGAGGCCAGCGTAGGCGAAGAGTACCGAGGCATCAGGCAAAGGTTTCTATATTGGTGCAACGAGACCAAGGACAGGAGGACGGCAAGACAGAGGTCATCGTGGAGCCCAAGACGGCGTCACCACCAGAGCTTTTCACAGGAGAAGACTGCAGGATAGCTTGTACTAGCTGTCCCCCTTCAAATTTGCCCGCCGTTGTTGGCTCCCTTCCCGCTCGATATTTGGGAAGAGCACCAGGGCCTATATAAGTAGAGCTAGCCACCATAGTAGAGGCATCTCATCTTAGCTTGATCCAACCCGATCGAGAGCCGACTCACAAGAACACCTCAACCTCAGGAGGCTGTTCTTCCCTTGTACTATTCATCATCAGCCCAAGAGGCAATCCACCACCACCACACTGGAGTAGGGTATTATACCACAACGGTGGCCCGAACCAGTATAAATCCCGTGTCTTTCTGTGTTGCGAGTTCGTCGAGTTTGTCTGCGAGATCTTAGCGAGCTAGGGCATAGATCGGTAGGAGGAAAAGACTTCACGCACACCCCAGTGTTCGAACCTTAAGGGTTTGCCGGAACCTCACATCCAACATTTGGCACGCCAGGTAGGGGTGCGCCCGAGCTCTTCTCCGCCAACCTGCACCCCGTATCGCCGCACTACGCTCCCATGGCGGGAGCCCCACCATCCACCACTGCGACCGACATCGGCATCGAGGCATCTGGGTACCGAGCCCTGGCCCCCGCCCTGCGGCGAGTGCAGTGGCCAACCAAGTTCAGGCTGGAGATGCCGCCACGTTACAACAGCTGGCAGACACGGGCGCCTGCCTCGGCCGGGCAGACGAGGAGGCCGTCCTCGAGGCCGGAGGCGACGACAAGATCATGGCCAACTGGTTCCCCATGGCCCTCATTGGCGAGCCATGCTCCTGGCTGCTCAACCTCCTGGGATCCACGGTGGCATCCTGGGGGGAACTCCGCGACCTCTTCACCGCTCGCTACGCGGTGCCGGTGCACCACGCAGTCGCGGCTCTACTGGGCGGCTCCTAAGCACTGCCTTCAAATCGCCACGTCAAACCGTTCCTCCGTCAGATTGGGGCCGCCTCCAAGCGCCCGGGGGCTCCAACGGGTTGGGCTGCGCCAGAGGCCGAGCTCACCTTCGGCTCGGAAGACCACTCCGGCTCCACCGCCAGCTCTGGAATGCTCCCAATGCTCTGCACGCCCACCATCTGCAATGTGGCCGTTACCAAGACCCTTATCGACGGCGGCGCCGGTCTCAACTTGCTCTCCGTAGAAGCCTTCAGCCTTCTGCACGTGCCGATCGAGCGGCTCGGCCTTAGCAAGCCCTTCTCGGGAGTGGGTGGTGGAGCTGCCCACTCCTTGGGGCAGATCCGCCTCCCTGTCACCTTCGGCACGCGCAACAACTACCGCACCGAGCTGGTGGACTTTGACATCACATGCATTGGCCTCCCGTACAACGCAATCCTCGGGTACCCGGCTCTCGCTCAGTTCATGGCGGCGACTCACCCGGACTACAACCTCATGAAGATGCCAGGGAGCAAGGGTGTCCTCACCATCAAGGGGGACACTAAGGAGGCCGTGACAGCGATCAGGCTCGCTTTCAAGACCGTGGCAGCAGCACAGCCAGCCGGCTCCGGTACCCCTGAGGCCAAGGGGACCGCGCCCACCAAGAAGAAGCAGCTGTTCATCCAAGACAAGGCAGAAACCAAGCAGGTGCCGGTCAATGAGGATGGGTCTTCAAGAGCCACCTTCACCATAGGAACCGACCTTGACCTGGGACAAGAAGAAGCTTTGGTAAGGTTTTTGCGCGCGAATAAGGAGATATTCGCGTGGGAGCCCAATCAGCTGGTAGGGTCCCGAGAGAGGTGATCCAGCATCATCTAAGGGTGTGCCCCAACGTATGCCCCGTGAAGCAGCGAGCAAGATGGCAGTCCACGGAGAAGCAGGCCTTCATCATCCAAGAGACACGCAAGCTGGAGGAGGCAGGTACCATCCGAGAAGTTTGATACCCCGAATGGCTGGCGAACCCCGTCGTAGTACCGAAGAAAGGCGGGAAGGACGGATGTGCGTCGACTTCACCAACCTTAACAAAGCTTGCCCCCAAGATTCGTTCCCGCTCCCGCGCATCGACCAGATCGTCGACTCCACCGCCGAGTGCGACTTGCTATGTTTCCTGGATGCATTCTCAGGATACCACCAAATCAAGATGGCGGTGGAAGATGTGGAGAAAACAGCCTTCCTGACACCATGCGGGGTGTACTGCTACACCTGCATGCCCTTCGGGCTGTGCAACGCAGGCGCAACCTCTCAGCGGTTGATGCACATCGCCTTGGGGCGGCAGCTCGGCAGGAACACAGAGGCCTACATCGATGACATAGTGGTCAAATCTCGTGAGGCAAGGACATTGATTCAAGACTTGGAGGAGTCCTTTGAGAGCTTGTGCCAAGTGAACTTGAGGCTTAACCCGGAGAAGTGTGTGTTTGGCGTCCCCTCCGGCAAGCTACCGGGTTCCTCGTATCCCACAGAGGGATCGAGGCGAACCCGGAGAAGATCAAGGCCATCGAAGACATGAGTCCACCATAGACCCTCAAGGAGATTCAGAAGCTAGCGGGGCGGGTGACCGCGCTAGGGCGTTTCATCTCCAAGCTAGGCGAGCGCGCCTTGCCCTTCTTTAAGCTCAGGAAGAAGAAGGGCCCGTTCGAGTGGACCCCGGAGGCCGACCGGGCCTACCAAGACCTCAAGAAATACCTCACCAGCCCCCCGGTGATGGTGGCACCACGGCCTCTCGAGCCTCTGGTACTCTACCTTGCTGCCACCCATTACTCCAAGGCGGTCTTGGCCGGTGGCGGTTCGGGAGGAGCGCGAAGACAAGGGTGTGCCACGTCAAGCCAGAGCTGATGCAGCGCAGGGTCAGGAAGGCGCAACAAAGCCGTCAGCGGCGGAATACCAAGCTTAGCAGGGCAACACCGCAGAAGCTCCTGAGGACGGTCAGGTCTCAGGAAACCAACCACCTCAGGATATGCCCCAATCTCCGCAGGACCCGGGCCTCGACAGTGTGCCAGCCCTCGTCGAGCACCCGGTGTACTTCGTCAGCACCATACTACGGGATGCGAGGGCGCGCTACCCCATGCCACAAAAGCTCCTGCTCACACTCTTGGTGGCCTCGCGCAAGCTGTGGCACTACTTCCAGGGCCACCCCATCAAGGTCGTCTCAGCCTACCCATTGGAGAGGGTACTCAGGAGCCCTAACTCAGCCAAGGGTCGCTGAGTGGAACATCGAGTTGCAAGCATTCTAGTTAGAGTTCAGCATTACCAGGGTCATCAAGGGAGCCGCGCTCGCCGATTTTGTGGCAGAATGGACAGATGCCCCAGCTCTTGAGGAAGGAGAAGACCGGTCCACCTCCCCAGGAAGCGAGGCACCAGACGGCTGGGTCATGTATTTTGATGGGCGCCGGCGCACTAGGAGCTGAGGGCTGGAGGCGATGCTCATGTCGCCCACTCAGGACAAGCTCTACTACGCCGTGCAACTCTGTTTTCAGCATGGCGAGAAGGTCTCCAACAACATCGCAGAATACGAAGGCCTCATAGCAGGCCTGAAGACTGCGGCGGCTCTAGGGGTGAGGCGCCTCACTGTCAAAGGCGACTCGCAACTCCTCGTCAACTTCTCCAACAAGGTGTACGAGCCGAAGGATTAGCGCATGGAGGCCTACCTCACGGAGGTGCGCAAGATCGAAAAGCAGTTCTCGGGCCTGGAGCTGCAGCATGTGCCTCGGGGCACCAACAAGGAAGCCGACGACATCGCCAGGAGAGCATCCAAGCGGCATCCGCAAGAGCCCGGCGTCTTCGAAGAGCGGCTCTTCAAGCCATCAGCAACGCCACCTCTTTCAAGCACGACTCAGCCTCGGGAGGAGCTCCCACAGCTCCCCGCTACGGGAGCACCAGCCTGTGGCCCGACCTCAGGAACTCGACTGCTCTTGGCGCTCGAGCCCCAAGGGGAGTCTTGGACCTGTGAATTCAAAGAGTACCTGATGCACGGGACGCTGCCGGAGAAGGAAGAGGACGTGGAGCGCGTGGCCCGGCAAGCCACGACATACTGTATCCAAGACGACAAGTTATACAGGAAACGACCGAACGATGTCACGCTGCGTTGCATCTCCAGCGATCAAGGAAGGGAGTTGCTGATTAACATACACGGCGGTGACTGCGGACACCACTCGTCGTCACGGACCCTCATCGGCAAGGTGTTCCGCAGTGGGTTCTATTGGCCTACAGCACTCAACGACGCGGCCGAGCTGGTGAAGTCCTGTGAAGCTTGCCAATTCCACGCCAAGCAGATCCATCATCCTGCTCAGGGCCTCCAAACCATCCCGGTCACGTGGCCGTTTGCGGTCTGGGGGCTGGACATCTTAGGCCCGTTCCCTCGAGTGCCAGGGGCCTACCGCTATCTCTACGTCGCCATCGACTAGTTTACCAAGTGGGCGGAAGTGGAGGCCGTCTGTACCATTATAGCCGGCTCTGCTGTCAAGTTCATCAAGGGCCTCGTGAGCCGCTTCGGGGTCCCCAACCGCATCATCATGGATAACGGTTCACATTTTACTAGCAACCTCTTCAAAACCTACTGTGATAACCTTGGAACACAGATCTGCTACGCTTCGGTGGCCACCCCAGGAGTAACTCAGGCTGAACGCGCTAACGCGGAGGTCCTGAGGGGCCTCAAGACCAGGACCTTCAAGAAGAAGCTCGAGGCCTGTGGCAGGGGCTGGCACGACGAGCTCCAGCCTGTGCTGTGGTCCATCTGAACCACCGCCACCAGGCCAACGGGCGAGACTCCATTCTTCCTCGTCTACGGAGCTGAAGCAGTCCTTCCTCACGAGGTCAAGCATCGCTCTGCCTGCAGGTCTGGCGTTCGACAAACGCAGCAGGACGCCATGCGAGGATGGATCTCGTGTTGGGGAGAATACCGTCCTTGCTGCATTGAGGCGGCAAGGTACCAACAAGCGCTGCGGCGATACCACTGTCGGAACATCCGCTCCAGGACGCTCGAGGTGGGCGACCTCATCCTGAGGCGGGTCCTCTCCAGAGAAGGGCTGCACAAGCTTTCGCCCATGTGGGAGGGCCCGTTCAGGGTCATCCATGTCTCCAGGCCGGGTGCAGCGCGCCTGGAGACGCAGGACGGGATACCCGTCTAGAATGCCTGGAACATCCAGCACCTCCGGAAGTTCTATCCAGGAAGCAAGGCCCAGAGCCTGAGAAGCAAGGCCCAGAGCCTGAGAAGAAAGGCCCCGAGCCTGTGAAGAAGGCCCGGTGCCTGTGAAGAATCGCCGCCCGTGACACTCTCATGTAATAATGAGTGGGGCTGTACACGCCCCGGAGTCTCAGGAGCGCCGGCCTCAGGCCCTGGGGCTCCCTCCCATGCCTAGTGGATAGCACTTAGCTCCGCGCTGGTGAGAAGACTTGAACACTAGATTAGGTGCCAGACACGGCTTTTCATTTGCTTTCCGTAGCTGGCTCGCTTTTCCTTAATCAAAGTTTGCCTTTGGCGTTCCTTGCTGATTTTTTCCGGCTCGAATTTGCTCGTGTTCTCTCTCTCGCATGACTCACGAGGGGGCTAGGCAGGTGCCGTCGCGAGCATTTTTCTCCTTTCTGCCTTCTCGCGAGCCACCCTCGTTCGAGTCCAAAAGCTGGCGCACCTCTCCTAGTCCGTGCCCCTCGGGTACCGCAATACAAAGCGTGAAGTCAAGGCTTGGGTGGATGGCAAATCCTCTAGTGCACCCCTAACGAGTTTCTTTGCAGTTTCGGAGCACACGCAGACACCTCATGAAGGAAAGGGCGTCCCGAACGCACCAGGTTAAGTTATCTTTGCGCAAAATAAGAACAAGGCATAGGAATAACATGCACAGTGCAATAACCAAAAGGAATCACAGTTCGATACACGCCCCTCTGGGCCCATACTGGTTTAGATTTTGATGCAGGAAAACAGAGCTAAACAAGGCGGCGTTGCTACAATCCGCGGTGGCAGGCCCTTAGCGGCGCCCCGAGCCTAGCCAGACCCCTCCTCGCGCTTCACGGAGGCGCGGTGACGAGACGACCCACTGCCTCCTTCGAAGCGGGCGTGGTGGCGCAGCGGCTAGTCGTAGCCACCGCTGCTGGAGCTGTCGCTGGAGGAAGAGCCGCCGTAGCTGGAAGAGACGCGGTCGTCGAGGGCGGGCTTGCCCTCATCCACGTCGCGACTGTCACCAAGGCCGAGCACTTCCTCACCGTCGTTCGCCTCGGGGCACCACCCGGCGCGGCGACCATCTTCCCCAAACACCCTCACATAGAGGGTCGACCCACCATCATACTTGAAGTGGAGCGTGCACTGCCTGTCCAGGCCGTGCGCGCGGGCGAACCTCTGCCAGCCGCGGACCAGGGCTATGTTGCCCGCGGAAGAAGTCTCGACCGCGACCTAAGAGGCCTTGCTGCAGCAACCATCTGCCTGCAACCAGAGCCCGCCTGGAGCAGGGGCCGGCAGTTCATTGACGAAGAAGCGCGGAAGCTGGAGCCAGTTGCCGGCCGGGTTCACCGACCAGATGACGAACTCCGACGACACCTCCGCTGAATGGAAGCGCGGGCAGGGAGGCCGCGCCACCATTGCGCGCCTCCCCTCATCAGCTGGCCACCATGGTTGGGACGATCCCCTCTGCGTGCTGTGGCATCGCCTCGACGATGGGCCACGGCGGGGGTCGTAGCGTGCTTGCGCGGACGGCCGCGGCCGTGCTTGGGCGACGGGGAACCGGGGCCCTCGCGAGGGGCCTTCCCCCTCTCAGCGACAGAGAACTTCCTTTGTGGCGCCATCGGTGGCACTGCAATCAATGGAGCAAAGAAGAAGCAAGCAAGCGAGGAAGAGATGGGCGACGGGGGGTCCGCCCCTCCCCATTTATAGCAAAAGAAGGCCAACCGGCGTCTCCCACGATCGCATGTAATGATGGTTTTCCTTGCATGTCGCAGGGACTTGTCAAGTCGTGCAGTAGCCGAGGCAGCATGGGGAAGCGGAGACGCCCACGCCCAATCAACCGCCACGCGTCAACCAAGGCCGCAGGCTTTTGGGGCCCGCGATGCTCCAAACTTGACCCTTGGCTTCGCCGCGAAGCCAAGCCCGAGCGCACCTTGGGCCCAGGGGCTACTGTCGGTGTTCTGGGAACGGGGGTCCCCAGACTTTCCTGCCTGCGGCCCACGGCATGGCTAAGCAAGTGGGCCGTACGGCCCATCTTCATCAACAAGGCATCCAAGACCCTCGGGAGGGTCCAAGCCTCACGAGGCGTACGACGCAAGACCTCCTCTGGAGTAGCCTAGCCAGGAAGGCTCACGAGGAGCGGAGATATCAAGGCGGGGCAAAACCTCACGAGGCTCTCCTGACGTGAGCCATGACGAACGGCAGCAGGCGGGCGCCAGCGCGCCCAGCGTCCTTATTTCCTCTTTGGTGCTAAGGAGGCCAGCACAGGCAAAGAGTACCGAGGCATCAGGCAAAGGTTGCTATATTGGTGCAACGAGACCAAGGCCAGGAGGACGGCAAGACGGAGCTCATCGTGGAGCCCAAGATGGTGTCACCACCAGAGCTTTTTGCAGGCGAAGACCACTTTTGTCAGGATAGCTTGTACTAGCTGTCCCCCTTCAAATTTGCCCACCGTTGTTGGCTCCCTTCCCGCTCGATATTTGGGAAGAGGACCAGGGCCTATATAGTAGAGCTAGCCACCATAGTAGAGGCATCTCATCTTAGCTTGATCCAACCCGATCGAGAGCCTACTCACAAGAACACCTCAACCTCAGGAGGTTGTTCTTCCCTTGTACTGTTCATCATCAGCCCAAGAGGCAATCCACCACCACCACACTGGAGTAGGGTATTACACCACAACGGTGGCCCGAACCTGTATAAACCCGTGTCTTTCTGTGTTGCGAGTTCGTCGAGTTCGTCCACGAGATCTTAGCGAGCTAGGGCGTAGATCGGTAGGAGGAAAAGACCTCGTGCGCACCCCAGTGTTCGAACCTTAAGGGTTTGCCAGAACCCCACATCCGACAGCGTGCACCCCAGAGTTCGAACCTTAAGGGTTTTGCCAGAACCCGAGATCCAACAGCAACCGACTATTCTGCACCTTCCATAACCTGCATAGCCACAACACCAGCGACTGTCAAGAGCTCAGAGCCATTCGAGAAGGACGCTTCGGTTGATGCCCCGAGCGCAACGACCGGGGTTACGGCCGAGGCGGAGGACATGGTGGCAGACGCTAGGATGACCGTGGCCCGCGCCAGGAGTGGCGCGACCGGCCTCGTGAGGACCGCTGACAGGATCAGCCTCGCGACGGCGCATGGAGGGATCAGCCTCGTGAAGATCGTCCTTAGGGCAATGCTGGTCTTCCTCCAATACCGCCACCACCAAGAAGGAATGACGACCACCATCAAGACGAGGGGGCTTGGGGCTTCCAGGAGCCGCGTGCTATCACCTGCATCTTGGGCAGAGCTCAGGCCCCAGCCTCACATTGTATCTTCAAACAGTTTGCTCGTGAAGTGAATGCAGTCCTCCCCAAGCTCGAAGCCAGGCACCCGCTCAGATGGTCCAAGTGCGCCATCACGTTCAGCTCGGCAGATCAGCTCAAGTGCGCGGCTACCACTGGCACCCTCCCAATGATTTGTTCACCAGTCATCAGCAACGTGCAAGTCACCAAGACCCTCATTGATGGTGGCGCAGGGCTCAACGTCCTGTCCGTCGATACGTTCGACAACCTCCAACTGCCGTATGACCAGCTTCCGCCCACCAAGCCTTTCTCAGGAGTGACCGACGGCTCCACTACCCCGATCGGGCAGGTCCGCCTCCCAGTCACCTTCGGAGAACGCAACAACTACCGCACCGAGCTCATCGACTTCGACATCACGCACATCCTTCTGCCGTACAATGCCATCCTCGGGTATCCAACCCTGGCCAAGTTCATGGCGGTGACCCATCACGGCTACAATGTCCTCAAGATGCCAGGAAGTGGTGGAATCATCACAGTCCCGTGCGAAGAAAGAGACATGGTGTGCTCCCTCAAGCGTGCCTTCCAAGCTGCAGCAATCTACGACCCTGACAGCAAGGGCGAGTGCCCTCATGAGGCCACCCCCAAGAAGAAGAAACAGATGCTCCGCGCAGGACCTCAGGAGGGTGGCGTCGCGAGTGGAACCTCATCAGGACCAGCGCCCGCACCTGGGGCGCCTCCCTCCCTCGCATAGGAAGGCACGCCGGCGCCCTTCTTGGGCAGGGCTCGGGGGATCTCTTCTAGAGGGCCTCAGACCTTGCCAACATCACGAGGGAGGCGCTCGGGCACCACTTGGAGTGTGCTTCACGGCACATTTCCCTCAGGAGAACACAGGGCGAGGAGCGCCCACCACTCAGGAGTTCATCACCAGGACCACTCAGGAACTGCAAGATGCAAGGGCCATGCGCGGCGACCGCCGGTCACCAGGTGCAGCTCCCCATCCGGGCGAGGATTGATACGTCTCCAACGTATCTATAATTTTTGATTGCTCCATGCTATATTATATACTGTTTTGGGCAATATCGGGCTTTATTTTCCACTTTTATATTACTTTTGGGACTAACCTATTAACCGGAGGCCCAGCCCAGATTCTTTGTTTTTTGCCTATTTCAGTATTTCAAGAAAAGGAATATCATCTGAGTCAAACGAAACGAAATCAATCGGAGAAGTTATTTTGGAAGGAAAGCTACCGGATGGACTTGGACCCCACGTCAAGGAAGGAATGAGGAAGCCACGAGGGTGGGGAGCGCCCACCCCTAGGGCGCCCACCTCGTGGGGCCCTCGTGGCTCCCCGACGTGCTTCTTCCGCCTATATAACTCCATGTACCCTAAAACTTCCAGAAGCAGAGATTAGATCGGGAGTTCGCGCCACAAGACAACCTCCAGAGCCACCAAAAACCAATCGGGACCCTATTCCGGCACCCTGCCAGAGGGGTGAACCCTCACCCGTGGCCATCTGCATCATCCCGGCTCCATGACAAGGAGGGAGTAGTTCACCCTCGGGGCTGAGGGTATGCACCAGTAGCTATGTGTTTGATCTCTCTCTCTCTCTCTCTCTCTCTCTCTCTCTCTCGTGTTCTTGATTTGGCACGATCTTGATGTATCGCGAGCTTTGCTATTATAGTTGGATCTTATGTTTCTTCTCCCCTCTACTCTCTTGTAATGAATTGAGTTTTCCCCTTGAAGTAATCTTATCGGATTGAGTCTTTAAAGATTTGAGAACACTTGATGTATGTCTTGCCGTGCGTATCTATGGTGACAATGGGACATCACGTGATTCACTTGATGTACGTTTTGATGATCAACTTGCGGGTTCTGCCCATGAACCTATGCATAGGGGTTGGCACACGTTTTCGTCGTGATTCTCCGGTAGAAACTTTGGGGCACTCTTTGAGGTTTTATGTGTTGGTTGAATAGATGAATTTGAGATTGTGTGATGCATATCGTATAATCATACCCACGGATACTTGAGGTGACATTGGAGTATCTAGGTGACATTAGGGTTTTGGTTGATTTGTGTCTTAAGGTCTTATTCTAGTACGAACTCTAGGGCTGTTTGTGACACTTATAGGAATAGCCCATGGATTGATTGGAAAGAATAACTTTGAGGTGGTTTCGTACCCTACCATAATCTCTTCGCTTTGTTCTCCGCTATTAGTGACTTTGGAGTGACTCTTTGTTGCATGTTGAGGGATAGTTATGTGATCCAATTATGTTATTATTGTTGAGAGAACTTGCACTAGTGAAAGTATGAACCCTAGGCCTTGTTTCCTAGCATTGCAATACTGTTTACGCTCACTTTTACCACTTGTTACCTTGCTGTTTTTATATTTTCAGATTACAAGAACCTTTATCTACCATCCATATTGCACTTGTATCACCATCTCTTCGCCGAACTAGTGCACCTATACAATTTACCATTGTATTGGGTATGTTGGGGACACAAGAGACTCGTTGCTATTTGGTTGCAGGGTTGTTTGAGAGAGACCATCTTCATCCTACGCCTCCCACGGATTGATAAACCTTAGGTCATCCACTTGAGGGAAATTTGCTCTTGTCCTACAAACCTCTGCACTTGGAGGCCCAACAACGTCTACAAGAAGAAGGTTGCGTAGTAGACATCAAGCTATTTTAAAGCGCCCGTTGCCGGGGAGGTGAGTGCTTGAAGGTATATCTTCGATCTTGCAATCGAATCTTTTTTGTTTCTTGTTCTATCACTAGTTTAGTCTATAAAAGAAAACTACAAAAAAATGGAATTGAGTTTGTCTCATACACTTCATCTTTTTAATATCTTTCGTGAGTATGATGGAAAAGAAAATTGTGCCAAAGTGTTAGAAGAAGAATGCATTAAATTGTTTGGCACTAAATCTTTGAATGATGAGCATGATTGCAATGTTGTTAGTATGAACTCCTTGAATATAGTACTAATGATGATTGCTCTAGTTATGATGAAAATGTCTCCTATAAACATGTCAATTTTTGTCGAGTACATTGGGTTTGTAAGTACACACCAAACAGGGAAGATAGATATTGCAAGAGGCATAAGTACTTAGAAGCCAAATTGTTGCAAGAAGAGCTAGATGAATGTGCTGAAAATTTATCTTTTCTTAGCCCTACTTGTGAACTTTGCAATGAACGTGATCATTTTAGTACCCAATGCAAATTGTTTCATGATCGTATCGTGTCCAAAAATTGTGATGACTTGATTTCCCTTGCACATCATAATGAACTTAGTTTGCTCTTGGGTTATGAAGAAATGAAACGTATAACTAAGGTTATTCCAGAATTTGCCCTTGATAGAGTTCTTTATTTTGATCTAGAGAAAATTTATATGTATTGTGCGGTGAATTGCATTGATAATTCTTATATTGCCAATTAAATAAAGAAAAGAAAACAAATAGAGGATTAAGAGAATACTAATGAAAGGGAAGAGACTTCCCAATATCCTCCTATTATTTCTTATGATGAATCAGGTAACGAGGAGGAGCCTTCTATTCAACCAATCTCATTAATAAGGAGCTCCAAAAAGAGGATTGAACCCACACATGATGTGGTGAAGAAGAAGAAAAGAAAAAGGAAGAGAGGTAAAAAGGTATCTCTCCCAAATAAAGTTTCTCCCATTATTGATGTGCCTCATGAAAATGAAGATGATACACTTGATGATGATCTCGTTATGCCTATTTCTTGTTGTGATGATTATGATTGGGAAGATAATGATACTTCTTATGGTCTTGAAAATCTTTTTGGCACTTGTTTGGAAGAATATGATAATAATGTTTGCTGTACTATTGGTGCTATCCATACTATTAATGATGAGAGTGATTATGCTTATGATATGAAAAGGCCCAAGCTTGGGGAAGCTATGTTTGATGAGAATGACATATTTGAGAATATATTTGCTGAAATTAATGTTTGTCCCAAGCTTGGGTATGCTATGTTTAATAATGATAATATTTTTAGTCTCCCAAGTTTTCATATTCAAACTTATAATGATGATAGCATGCCTCCTACTTATGATGATTATATTTATGAAAGTGGGTTTGGAAGAGTGTCAACTTTAGGAAGTAGTGATCCCACTATTTTGGAGGATGTTGAATCTTATAATATTTATGAAAGTGGATTTGGAGAGGTCATGACTTTATTTAGTGATGTATCCACTATTTTGGAAGAGGTTTCAATTGATTATGATGAGAACAAAGTTGCTACTTATGATGATTATTGTGATGAAACTTATGCTATAAAAAGTAGTGATGATTATATTCATAAAACTTGTCATGATTATGATTACTCTTTTTCTGAACATTACTCTTTTAATATGGAAAAAATTTGTAGTATTCAAGTCTCTTATGACACTCCCACTATTCCAAATGAGAAGAATTTTGCTTATGTGGAGAGTAGTAAATCTTCTATGCTTGTAGATCATGAAAAGAATGCTTTAGGTGCTGGTTATATTGTTGAATTCATTCATGATGCTACTAAAAATTATTATGAGGGAGGAACATATGCTTGTAGGAATTGCAATAATATCAAGTTTCCTCTCTACGTGCTTAAGGTTTTGAAGTTATGCTTGTTTTACCTTCCTATGCAAGTTTTTTTTGACTATAACCTTCCTATGCAAGTTGATTATTGTTCCGATAAGTTGTTTGCTCACGAAATCCCTATGCATAGGAAGTGGGTTAGACTTAATACACTACAAAAAAATACATTTCCGTGATGATATGTGTTTGTCACAGTAGGTCGTGTTTTTTGTCATGCATGTACATCCATGACAAATTTATGACAAAATCAAGATAGTCATACTGTCTTTGTCGTCAGAGAAGTGTTCCATGACATTACCAAAATTATCATCACGGAAGTGTCCACTTCCATGACGATAAATCGCGCGTCACAGAAGTGCTTTCGTCAAGGGTGACCGACACGTGGCATCCACCATAACGGAACGCCGTTAAGCTATCGGGTCGGATTTTGGATCCGATAACCCGTTAACAACCCCGACCAATGGGAAATTTCCACGTAAAATTTCGATTGGCCGTCAAGGCCGATATGTCGCCCGTCCATTGGAGGAGACATGCCTATGGTATGTCGACACGTGGCTGGGCCCAACAGAGGCCCATATAGGTTAAAAAGGCGGCCCGACCAAAGGCCCGTAGAACTTGATCAGTACTAGTGGGCCAGCCCAATAACGGCTCGCTTAATAAAGGCCCATTTACAGCCCGAAACCAGATCTCGCCCGTTAATTGTTACGCCCAATATTTGGGCCCATTTACGACCCGGCTTGAATCTGGCCCGTTAATTGTTCGCCGAATATTCGGGCCCAACTACAGCCCAGTGACTTTCGGCCTGTTAGAGGCCTGATGTAGACATGGGCCCATTTCAGCCCGGTGTGACTTTCGGCCTGGGAATGGCCCGTGCTGCCCATGGGCCATATATGGTCCGACGGGACATTGGGCCCACTAACGGCCCGTGCTAAAGGTGGCAACAGTTAAGCCCAATGTGACTTTGGGCCTGTTAAAGGCCTGTCGCGTAATTCGGCCCGTTGATGCCTGTACTAAGCTTTCGGCCTCTTAAAGGCCCATGATATCAGTGGGCCAACTAAGGCCCGAGATATGTTTACCGGTAACGACTGCGTGAGCTAACTGGGCCCATAACGGCCCGGTCTACATTTCGGCCTGCTGAAGGCCCGTCGACAACTAGTGAAAATTGAGGCCTAACATGCATTTTGGCCTGCTAAAGGCCCGTGGTTTCATCTCGGCCGTAACAGGCTAGTGCAATATTCAGCCTGTTAATGACCCAACGCTACCTGGGCCAAACTAAGCGCTGGATCGACAAAAGGCCCAACTAAAATATAGGTTGGTGTAAGTTTGGGCCTGGCGCAATGTGTGAAGGCCCCAATCATTCGGGCCCAAGAAAGACGCAGGCAGGCCAAATTGTGGCCCGCTAAAAACCTGGCCTGTTATCGAATGTTTCGCCCGATCGACTACATCTGATTTTTTTTTCAGATAGCGAATGATGGCGATAAAGAAATTACGGCATAGTAACTAAGAATAAACCTACACTATACAATAAAGTATTTAAGGTATATTACATCCACTTTGGGCATCGAAGTTCGCCATACGGTGATCATAAAAGCATAACGAAGAAGTAGATTACAAAAGCGGGCACCATTGCGGCGTAACAAAATAATCTTGAACCGAGACCACTTCCAAGACTGTTCAAGAAAGGTTAGCCTTGCAGAGGAACTGCTGCGTAAGCTGGCGAAAGCAAGGCTGTGAGACCGACCTAGCATGTCGGTCATAGCTTCGAGTGTAGCTGTTTAGCGATTATGTTCTCATTGGTGTTCTCCGCAATCTTTCTTAGAGATAGGACTTCAAGTCGAAGTTGAGTTGCAGAATGCCTTTCTGCTAGAACTTGGGACTGAAGAAGTCGAACTAATTCAGACAACAAATTCTATGAGCTTGTCTGACTGTTAGTCTCAAGTAACTTGAACACTGCATCAAGACAAGACTTTGGGGTTGTCTCGCTATCTTCAAGATGTTTTGCCTTCTTTGCTGCAATATATGTTGGGCTTGTCTCACAGCCTTCAGCAGACTTGTGCATGCCATCAGGCATATCACCCTGAAACAAAGTAGAGAGATGACAGGTTTTGCACGTGTATAAACAAAGATGATAACTATTCTGTCAATTCTATCCAATTTCAAATTAGAAAATAAAGAGTAAGTTCAAAATATCAATAGTATAATTTAGCATTGTTCATAATGCGGGGAGCTTCACCACACTACTAGATTACCATGTCAACATAACAAGCATAGATGAAGGGCAAAGAAAATCATTGTATCTATTTTGTATAATGTGCATGGCATGTTGTTCATATCATCAGCCACATCAGTAAGATAAAATAGGAGATGACAAGGTGCAAATGTGGGCTGCTTCACCACACCTTTGGATTATAGATCCACAAAACCAAGCATACATATAGGGAGTATTAAGTAATTTGCATGGTATGAATAAGAAATTTGGTTTTACAAGTAAAACTTAGAACTTACGGTTCTTACGAACATGCATTTTGGTAGAAATAGCAAACTAAACAACAAGAACGATAGGGAGTATGAGCAAATTAAACAACAGTTGAGGATAAAGGCTTTAGAAGGACTGACTTACATTAACGATTAACACCGGCTTTATAATGCCCTTCTCCATGTCAAGGGAAGGATAACTCAAGAATTTCAGCACAGAATCTTCTTCATAAGCATTGCACTGTACTCTACATTTTGTAGAGAGTAATTATAGATATGATAATCTTTGGAAGGGATAGAGGATAATGAAGATAAGATGCAGATTGATGCTACATAATCAACTACCAATCCTGGAAGTACAAGCGTTACAAGACAAAATGTCTTGACAAGATCAATGGGCTACACTTCTCAAGACCGGGCATTGTCTCGTATTCTACTTGTTGGTAAGATTAAATATAGATCTGATCTTTTTTAGTAAATGGTGGGCGAGGAGATAAGATGCGAGAATGCTACAAAATGAACCAATCCTCTTCCCATAATACAAGAGTGTTTTGAACACTGGTGTCTTGTACAAAACGTTCTTATATTATGGGACGGAGGAAGTAGGTGTTAATGTAAGAAATCTGATGATAGACCACGTTCAGTCCTTACAAGAGGATTGCGAGCTAAACCTCTTCAAAAGCATTGGGTTGATTCTAAATTTGTGTAAGAGTCCATACGGATCTTATAATGTCCACCAAATGGGTGATTACGAGGCTAACATGTGCGTGATGCTACATAATCAAACAGCTATGAAAGTAAGTATGGTCATACAGTGGCAAGAGGTACTCACGAGAGCAATGCGGTGTGCGGTATAGTTGCGAGATTCTGTGGTCCCTTGAGAACGAATGTTCTTACGCTATGATTTTCGTACAAGTGAGATATTAAGGAAAATGCAGAAATGTAGTTCAAATTGTGATGTGATATCATAGACAGTACCTTACGCTGCAGCCGAGACCAATGTGTAACAAGATTATTCCAGTCACCGTCGGATAAATGTAGCACCGGAGACTTTATAGGAATTTCATTCAGAGGCTTGCCATCGAAGTGCGCTTGCCTCAGGTAGGAACGATACTTCATCAACGAGTGCTTGAAAATCGCAACCAACTCTTGCTCGTCATCACAATCCAGTTTGCTCCTCGCCTATTTAAAAGAATGAAATCTTGTGTCTTACGTCGTGAGAAACATATGCAGTAATGACCATGAATAACATTAGTACATTACTTACGTGTAAGTTGCGGAGGAAGACTAGAAATTGTTCTGTGTCTGTGGTATAATCTTTCCATGAAGGAAAGATGCACACAAACTTCCTGACAACAACATAAGCTTCGTCTTCTAAACTGGGAAGAAATGGAGTAGGGGTCCTATTTGCTGCAATTGGGGCTCTCTTTGGTTCGAAAAGGGATTTGGCAACTGGATTTGGTGTACTCTTTGCTGGAATGGGGGTTTTGCATCGTACATCTGGTGCTATGTCAACTGGCATAATCATCTTGTTTCTTTGCGGTTGAATTCTGCTGAGTTGGGGCATCGAAATGACCCGATGTAGTAGGGCTAGAGTCTGCTAGAGTTGGGGTATTTTGTGGGTCGGTGATATTGCAACTACACCTAATGGGCTATTTGATTTATCGGTGCCACTACCTTTTCCAAATACTTTGCTTGTGCTCCTCCACGATCAGCAATCGCCCTCTTCCTTTTGAACGTCGATACACAAGAACATCATTTGAATGGATAAATATGGTATGATGACGGATGGAATATGTCTTGACAATGGATAGGCATGGCGTATTCACATACGATGTGTAAACTAAGCTAATGGCAGTTCAACAAAGTAGAAGCAATGCAAAGCATCGGTTGCAAGATATGTGCGAGCAATGTAACCTTGGAAAGTTAGAGCAAGTACCTTGATGGGTGAATAAGATAGGGCATCTTCCTCGACTCCTCCACTAGGGAGCTACATTGACTTAGGTCTCCCTCTAGCTCGAGAATCCTGTTAGGATCATGTTACGAGCATGAATCAGAGGTGGAGAGTGTTTGCATTGCATTGCATCCGGACTTGATTTCGGTCCCTTAATGCCAAGTTTGATGACCATGGCATTGTTCTGCTTTATTCTTTTCATGCGCGCAAGCTCATATCATTATGATGCTGTTCAGAATCTGAGATTCATGAAAACATAAAAAGTAGTCAGATTATCTATGGAATGCATTGCGAATTCAACTCGGAGAGTGTCTCCCTATAAACCCCTGCATATGCAAAGTTCACCTCCCCAACCGTGCTGACCAGACCGCACACAGAAATACAAACCCCTTATGTCTCTATAACAGGCAGGCACACATTTCAAAACTGAAGTAGGAACATTAGAATCATATGAAATTCGTATTTGAACAAATAAACTAAGCAATTATGTGTGGCGTAATGTTTAGCTTCAAGGGTGGAGTGTTGGTAGTGCGACACAAAGCAAGTAGGCAGATTGTATTCCATGTAAAAGATCGAAACCTATGTAAAAGCTGGAAATGACACTTTCTTTCTATACAATGCAGTGTTCGTTACCCACACATGATGGAAGAGATCACATAGAGAAATACTATTCACTCAGGTCTATGGTTCCAGTATTTAGAAACAGGGTGGTCCACCCTAAAAAAATATTGACAACAAATATGACAAGGCAAGCATAGATGTAGTGAATCAATCATTTACTTGTGAGCTTATTAGGACAAGTATGCAGAGTTGTAACTGCAGTAAGAGACCGTCCAAAATCTGAATGAAGAAGTTTGTCTAGCACTTATTGTTTGCAACTAATCGACATGAATAATTGGATATTATATCGAATGAGTAAGAAAGACAAGTAAAATTGTCAACAAACCTGGCTTGCAGTAGTAACCTGGGTCGATGTCACTACGACCAACAATCCAAAATGACTAGTTTACATTAGAGGGCGAATTTTGAAAACCCTGTGAACTTTAGAGGTACTAAAGATTACCGAAATACATATGAACCATTAAGCGTAGGTAGCACTGAGCACACAACAAACCATAATGACAGTCCTGCCTAATGAGTAATGAATCAATTAGAAAATGGGTGATGAGGAGTGGTTGTTGAGTGTTGAGGATGTATCTCAGGATAAATCGGGTTGTCTTGGTGGGTGCTGCACGCCTGAGCCCTGAACGGACTGGGAAGGTAGGCATGGCGGCAGCGCGGCATGATGGCGTTGTTGGGCGAAGCGGCTCATGGCCTCCTGTTAGTCCGGCGTCTTCTCCTAGAGTCATGCTGTCAGGGAATGACAAGTCGCCGGCAGGCAAAGCGGCCGAAGTAGTAGAGATCGGAAGCGTCTTGTGAAACGAGAGGAATCGGGGCTGGGGCGACCCAAAATCCCAGGATGGGCGGCCCACCGTGGGCACCTGTGAGATACACACCCGGCGGTGAACATGCATTTTGAAACTAATTTAGGAACATTTAGCTGACCAATTAAACAACTCTGTTTTAATAATATCATATTCATATTTGAACATCTAAGCTTGTTTAGCTTGATGCGTGGAAGCGATGTTATTATGACACGAAGCACGTATTTTGATCGTATAGTGATCATAAAAGGGGGAAACTCTAAGCATATTTTTTTTAGCAAAAGAGGGTTTTCCCTCCGACTTCTATTAAAGAAACCACCACGGAACCAACATGATCAATTAAACCCTAAGCATGATCAATTAAACCGTATTATGGCTGTGCCATGGCAGATTTGAAGCTGCAAACCGGAGAAATGATATTTAGCATCCATTGTTTGCTTGAACTAAGAACTAAATTCTAAGAGCTGAAAAGAAAGTAGAGTAACCAAGTTAAGATCTATTTTCGTTGAGATCAAAAGTTGAGGAGATATGAAGTACCGCCTCTCTTGCGGCGCCGTGTAGGCATCGGTCACGATGGCTGTCGGTGGCGTTGAAGCAGATCTGCGACGGTAGACGGGTGCATCGGGGGATAAGTCCCGTTGCGGTGGAAGAGAAGGCTGTGTGAGCGGCCCCGACAAAGAGGACGACGACATCGATGAAGTGAGAGGACGTGATGCAAGGCTATTGGTCCGTCGCCGTGGATGAGAAACTTCCATCTCTAGTAGTGGACGACGCGGTCTTGGTAGGCGCTCTGGCATGGTGGAGGACGGTGGCGGTGGATGTGGTGGAGGACGGCGGCGATGGATGGGGTGGCGGACGGAGGCTGGTGTGGGGATGGGGTGTTCTAGCACGGACGGTTTATGAATGGGAAAATGGAGGGAGATGCAGGGAACCATGTTTTTGGGGCCTTTACTGTCTGAAATATGGGAAAATTCTGAACTTAGCCCCGTTTAAATTTTGGACGTCTAGGTCGGTTGGGGATAGGACGGTAATCTCGCATCTCGCCAATATTTTCCCAGAGCGATTTCGGGTGAGGAGAGGGTGGTTGGCGCCCATGGTTGGCGCCGACGGTGTATGAACGGGGCTGACAGGTAGGGCGGTTGTGTCACGTTTGAGTGAAGTTACAAACCTGCCCCTATTGAAAATATTTGCCTACATCGATTTCGGCCGAGTCGAGTTTGTTTTGCCGCCCACCGTGTATGAATGGGGAATGGAGGGAGAAACAGAGGTCTTTCGGACGAGCTTGAATCAAATGTGTTTTGCCGCCCATGTTTGACGCCCACCATGTCGGAATGGGCTCAGAGGCGGTCGTGTCACGTCTAATTGAAGTTACTAACCTACCCCTATTTAGAGCAGTGGAAATCGGGGCGATGGATTGTCTGTGTAATGGGTAGACAGTAATTTCCATCTCCCAAACACTTGGCTTCGGGCAGCCGACGTGGGAGTGGACATTTTGCAGCTTCTTTCAAATTTTGGGACAATAAGCATCCACGTTTACCCTGGCAACTAAATTCAAATCCATTTTGTATTCCTATATGAATCTTTATAAATCGTTCTATGTATTTTTATATATCTTCAAAAGGACGACAAAGATGTATTCCACTGTCATATAAGAATATGGTTTACAAATACCGATACTCAAATTCAGAAACTAGTATCCAGTTTAAGGTGAATTCGAATATTTGGAACACTTCATGTCGAACTCAAATGTCACACGCAGCATAATGTGTACTCCCATTTAGATATGTACACAAGCGATGTATCAAGATTCAAATACCGAGTCAATCAACCAAGAATGTACAGAACTAACAGACATATAAACACTTATAGAGTATATGGATCAATAATATCAACTAACATACATAAGTCAGGCACATTGTACTCTTTTTGGCTACAACAACATCTTTTTTAGCCAAGATCTTGGCCCTTTCCGATGCGTGCCACTTATGGTCCATCTATACTACTACTATTGCTGAATGCACATTCAGCCCGATTAACATATTTGTAGGTCTGGCACAACAATCCAAATGAAATGTCTCCGAGTCTTATCAATTAATACAGACTTGTGCTCAAATAAAATTACAAACCAAAAAAAAATTATTACATGATCTCTAAACAAATGGTTTGGTTGATTACATGAATAGATAACACAAAGGTTATTCAAGTATGTAAAGAACATTTCATCTATGATTTACCAAGTAGGAATTTAATTTCCTTTTATCCTTCAGGACCTTAACAATCTAGTCAGTCTCAGCTTGCTTCGTTTTGAAATCCACCAAATATTTAATGGTTGTCTTGAGTCCGCTTGTGATTGTGCTGTTTGCTTCCTCAACATGTCAACTTCATCTCTAAGTGCAAAAGGTAATCTCTTTCTACCACTAGTTTAGCCTCTAGAGCATCAAAGTTGGCAATTCATAATGCACGATTGGGCGGTGCCCTTCTTTGTGGGATGATGCAACGTCCATGGGGACCTCGCTCTTTGATCTTGGGCTAACCTGTTTTGCCATTAAAGTTCCGATTGGATTGAGAAAAGTTGAAGTTAGCAAAACATCTCAACTCTGAGTTATAACAACAAACCAGTTAAACAAACAAGGAATTAAAGAGTTTCAATTGGATGCTGAAAAGTACATTATTAACATCATTGTAACCCGTTGTTGCAGCAAAAGCGATTAAACAAACAAGTAGATATTTAAGTTAAGGCAAACAGGTAATTCTTAACAGTAAGTATCGAACACATAGATAGCGCGATCTACAATATGATTAACGAGGCTGTGCCATTATGTAATCAAGAGCAAACTAAATTAAGCCAAGCAACGAATTGAACAATTTTGCAATAAGTGGCTAACTAAAATTCCGAGAAGCGGTGTAATTGAACTTACGCTAGTTCTTTGTACAGGCACTGCGCAACTTCTTTTTCGCTTACAAGGTTGTACAAAGGAGTCCATGGCATCAATTGCTTGGATACGCAGTCCCAATACTTCTTTCTTCCCACCTTTGCATGGGTAAGTCGAATGGTTAATCCGGTAAGATGGTGCATCCTTGATATGTTATATGAGGACGTGTAGTCGGACTAGTTGTAGCCAAACACATCTGCTGGCTTTTACTGTATATTTCATGCAATTACTTTGGGCATATCGAGACCTAAGCAATCTACAATAGGATGAAAAGACTGGCATCCTTCACATTATTGGCGAACTCAGTTCATAGAAACAAGCAATTCAACCATTACGTGGGTAAATCAAAAGCGCCACTAGAATATTTTTCACTATCCAATCATACTGCATAAAAAGGCGACGCCACCATAGAGGCTGGTATGGGCGGCCGCCTCGGTGGCTGGAAAGTGTGCACCTAGTTTGAGTCGTCGAGGTTGGCCCACGCTAGTTTTGTTAGATCCCAACGCACGAGTAGGCAATGTAAAAAATGAAGAAAAATGTTTCAATTTGGATGGGCCAATAACATAAGTGCAAGGCAGGCCCTATAGCAGGCTCAAGGCCCAAGCAGGCGCCTCCCATATCGATCGACAGCAGGAAAAATCCCAATTCATTCGCTCCAGCCTCCAGTCTGGTTCGCTCCTAACCTAGCTGCCGCTGGACAGACCGACACAACACTTCCTCGCACCCTCATTGGAGGGCGGTCGCCGGGCTTCAAGAGAACGGAAGGACAAGAAGATGAAGATCCAACCCTGGGTGTAGCCTGCATGGGAGGCAGCAGCGGCAGCACGGGCATGGCATCGAGCTTGCGCAAACGGACAGTCGCAGCTTGCAACAGTAGCATGCGCAACGAGCAGGTACATCACATCCCTGATTATATCTAATTCAACTCTTCAATTTCTGGCCAATAGTTAAACCTGACGGTGTTGTAAAACTGCTTGTATGTAGGGAATATATGAGAAAATAAAACCAATTTCTACTTATTTTATAACTCCCCCAATCAACACTGAACCAACTGAATCTGATGTATCTAATCAAGTTTCCGGTGCAAACATACAAGCTCATGTTGTTCTTGAGCCTGAAGTGTCTAATGAATAGACTGCTAATGAAGGATTTGATGCAAACATTTTACATGCTCCTGGTGATGAACATATAGTGTCTAATGAGGGATCTAATGCAAGCATTTTGCAAGCTCATTGAGGGATTTAGTGTCTAATGATGATCTACTATGTTGAGAGAGACAGAGATTTGCAGGCATTGATGACAAGCAAATTATAGTGCATTTTCATAGCTTGAGGAAACGTCGAGGCCATCTACCAGAAAGTCTCGTATCATGACAACATAGCATAAATACTTTTCTAATCTGTTGTTTGAAACTATTGACATACTTGTGCAGGATAGATATATTGATATGCAGTTTGCGACCTTTGGTTATACGTGCAATTACACTTCGATATTTTCAGCCAGAGAACGAATAATTCAGGCAGGTACAGACCATGTTTGTAGTCCCTGTACACCATGTTGCATTCTGTGTTTTTTGGTGCTTGCATCATTTAGTGTTTATAATCTGAACTACTTTGGATCATTAGCTGGTTTTCAAAGTGCATGTAGCTTCACATTTCTCAAGTTATGTTGATTTCCGGAATGCAAGTGCCTTCGTATTTTTTAAGTTAAATGTTCGCCTGGTAACTTGAATTCGTGGATCAGCCATCGCACACAAATCATACACGAATGCCGATGAATTAAATGAAATGCAGGGACTTACGCTAGCTCGTTATGCAGGCTCATTGCAGCTACCTTGCGCTTGGGATGTTCCATGTACAAGTCCATGTTACCACTTGCTTGGATGTGCAGGCCTTGTGCTCCTTGCATCCCCTCTGCATTTTTGACACGGCGAATGGTTGATCAAATAAGAGGAATCGACCTTGATGTTGTCTGGGAGGACGATACTTACAAGGTTATCTGGTGTGCGGGATGTGTACGGATCCCGTAGCCCGTCATGCTTCGCTAAAAATGGATTTGCTTGTTTGAGATGATATCTCCGGAAGAAATAAGAGTTAAAGTCGAGTTGCATAGGTGTGTAAGCTAAGAGAGCAGTGAAAGGATATCCAAACATCGTCGGAACAGTGCACAAGGGAGTGATGTGTGGATACCTAGTTTGGGTCAGCGTTTGGGCATGCTCGCCTAGCTAGAGTGCGTGTCACTTCAGAGCCGTTGAGGGTGATCTTGTTTGGCGTTGGCCGCGCGCAATCTAATGCAGATCTTGAGTGGTAGCGGAGTGCTACGATGCGGTGGATGAGACCGTTGGTGAAGCCCCAACGACCTCGGGGGGCGGAGGTGCGACGATGTGCTCGGTGAAGTAGCCCCGGTGAGCTGGGAGATAGCGTCGGTGAAGCGCACCTGATGTGGTGGAACTCGGTGTCTGTGAGGCATGTCGGTTGCGGCGGCCGACGTAGTCGGTGGACCACCCGGTGCGGCAGACGAGGGCGTAGATGAGGTAGCTCCGGTGCGGTGGTGAAGCACGACCGTCGTCTTCGTCGTCGTCGTCCGGCACAGAGGTGGGGAACGATGGGGAAAGAGACGAGACGAGGGGCGATTCGAGGGATGGCGGCGAATTAGGGATTTGAGCAATCTGGGTGCGGAAGGGGACGGTGGAGAAGAGAGATTTTGCAGGGCTGGAATTGGGGCCGCGGATATTTCAATCAAAGCGTGGAAGCACGAACTTATATTGTCGTCGTCCTTTTTTGGGGGAGGGGTGGGTGGCTGGGTGCTCTGGCGTCCGTCCGACACACGCGACCACCCCGACAGGACTACGCCCGGTGCCTTAAGGCACCTGCCTTTGTGTCCATGACATGTGGGCCCCAACAGGTGGCTGGCCCACATGTCGATCACCCAAGGGCTGTTGCCTTTAAGGCACCAAAGCAGCGCCCACCCGACACGACCCTGGTGCACTGGTGCGCCTACATTTGAGAATGCAAACGAATCTTCTTTCATTTGCAAACAAATTTGTATGTATTACCATGCCCGTGTTGTCCTTGCAATAATTAGTCATTTGAAACGAGATACTCCATCCATTCACTTTTGTAAGTCGTTTCATACAACTTAAAATGAACTGTTTTGCACATTGTCTGAAATGTCTTCAAGGTCTTATAAAAGTGAACATAGGGAGTACTATAAATTAACTAATGGGGAGTTATTTGAAAAAAAATCGAAACGGTACCCACGCTAACGTGGATTAGAGTGTGTCACATAATTAGTTATTTGAATTAGAGTGCGTGTCACGTAGTTAGTTATTTGAATTAGAGTGTGTGTCACGTAGCGATCTCCAATTCTAACGTGGATTTGCATTTCACTGTATCCATGCTACTTTTTAATACAAATTCATATGTATATGATGAACACCATGGTAGTGAGAAAACTTTTGGATGGATTCAAACATATGACCTACAAAATAGCACAACAAATTGAGCCAATGTCAACTTTTGAAACTTAGTATGGCACGAATTGAAATAATTACCCGTATGCCTGGTCCTTGGTTCAAATCTTACAATGTACACGAATTGAAACATCGATATTAAGTCTCGTACTATGTACATTCAAATGTTGTTTTAGTCCCCTCACAAGACAAACGCTACATACTTCACATGTCGGTCAATCTTCCTCTCCTAACCACCTTAGCAAGCTATCGGTTTCCGACACACGTTCATTCTTTCTCTCCATTTTTCGATCTCTAAGTCTCTCAACTACACAACCCCTTTTTCCACTCCTGTTACCAAATGTATTTACCTCACACACCCGCCATTGAACCCCATGCCGAGCTCTCTCTCTCCCCCCTCTCCCTCTCAACCTCTCGTGCTAAATACATGCATTGCCTATCTAGCCCCCCAACCTCTCGTGCGCACGAACGCACGTTGTATATCTAGGTCACTCCCTCGAGACTGTCTCACTCTTTCTTCCGCATGGCGGGCCACACTCTCTCAATCTCGCTCTCTTTATCGGAGTCTCGTTTAACCTCGTTTTCTTTCACACACAAATGATATATCTCCCTGTTCGGGCCTCGGTCGACACACTCTATACTCTCTCACGCAGATTGTCTATCTAGGTCAGTCCATCCAAGCCGCCGCCACTCTTTCGACCTCATGGTGGGCCACGCCACTCAATCTCTCTCTCTCTCTGAGTGTGTGTGTGTGTATGTCTCGATTTACCTCTCTCTTTCTCGGAAAAAACGATATATCACCATGTTTGAGCCCAATTCGACCTATTCACATTGTATACTCTCTCACGCACATCGTCTATCTAGGTCACTCTCTCCAACCCGTCTCACTCTTTCGATCGCACGGCGACCCTATGTGATCGGTTGACCTTGCTTCCTCCCACGCACAAAATATATCTACACGTGTGTGACTGGATCATCTCTCAAGCTCTATCTTACAGCCCTCACCCTTACCAAAAGCTCAATCGGACAATATCTCTCCGGAGCATATATATTTGTTCAATGAATGTCGGACCACACTCACTTTGTCTCTCTATCTATATGTCTCTCGATTGACCTCGCTTTCTCATACCATATCTTCCACGCGTTGAAGCTACTACCTCTCCATCCCTCGCAAAGCCGGAGCTATTTACATTGCGAGGGGCACTCCAACCTTGGATTAATTTGTGTAGGCATTTATTCCGGCCGTTTTAGATTATATTTTCGTAGCATTCGGCCCACAACTACTCCAAACGCCGTTGCAACCCACGCAACTCCCCTAGTTGATTTCCCTCTGGCTCGGTCATCGCTCTCTCGCACGTCCTTTCTCACCTTCAACGTCGCACCATGGTATTATTGAAAAAACTATGTTGTTCTATTTAATTATTATAAATAAGCTACAAAACTACACACCGATAGTCCGCTTGGAATGGAACAAATTTCGACCCACAAATTAAAGTGCTACAAACTACACACCAAGGGGCCCACATGTCATGAAACAAATTTGGACCCATATACAAATTAAAAAAATAAAGGACGAGGATCGAACATGCGACCGGGCCTTCAAGCCGCACATCAATAGGTAACATACGTAGAATAGCAATGTTTGTTGTGCCCCCTTTGTTCACATAATGTTTTTATATTACCACAACCTAATTAATGGATAACATGTAATATTATTTTTAGTACTATTCGCCTTCACTTACTAGTGGGTTCCATGTGTGCTCTCTCTCTCTCTCCTCCCCTTCTGCGATTAGACGCATGGGCAAACAGGAAGAACTCGCCGGCGATGTCGTCGTTGACCATATCTGGACGCGTTCACAACTCACAAGTCACGGCACCAGTTTCACGTACTAGCAGCACTAGTCAGTGTGTACGTGCAATGCATGTTAATTTGGAAGTATATTAAGTGCATGCGGATATTAACTAATAGGATATTATTTGCGTGTTGTCATGTGATTAGCACTATTTTTGGCATGAAATTAACTGCACACTAAACGTGTTGAGCGCTCGACATTGAAGCAGTCTAGGTCGTTGGATGACAAGGAATACATGTGGTTTGATGACGTTTTATATTTAATTTGATACGGCTCTAGCAGAACATTCAATCGATCAAACCATACATTTCGTTCAGTCTGACTCCGACTTTAAATTATACGACGATCGATATAAAATAAACGGAAATGATAAACGTTCGGATTTTAAGCATGGAAATCCGAACGTTTTTCATGGCAAATTTAGATTACACGGCGGCGGCGGGGGCGTCTCGCTGTGGGAAGAGGCTCCTCTGCCGTGCTCTGTGTGTCGTCGGGCCACTGACCGACGGCGACGGCGGCGTCTTGCGCCGTTGTTGGCGTACTCCTGGACGTTGGCCTAGCTTCAAGGAAGGCCAGAATGTTCTGGACTTCGGAGCGAGTCAACTGACGGGAGGAGGCGACTGTCGTTGGTGCAAGGAAGCGGTCGACGACAGCCATCCATGCCGCTGAGGGGGCACTGGCACCCGCGCGGGGACAAGCGTTGTCAACGGCGCGGCGGAGACATTCGTGTGCATGGGCACCGCACGGCGCCAAGACGCTGCATCGCGCAGCGCATACCGTTGGCAGTGCATCGGCACCGCACGAAGCGTGTCGCTGCCAGATCGCGCAGCGGCGCATGCGCCGCAGGTGCACGGGCGCGTGTAAGTCGGCGGGGACCTAGTGGAACCCCGTGGCATCTAGCTCGTCGACAAGATGCGGCTCCCAGCCCTTCAATGCCACGGGATGGGCGCTGGCGCGATCCGGCGACGGAGCCGGAACAGAGCGGGACAAAGCGGCGTCTTCTCGCAAGGCCAGTTCAATCTTGTCCCAAAGCGCCTTATGTTCTTGAGACTCCGGCTGGGTGTCTTCCTCATGAAACTGGAACACTATGGTCAGACCATCGTGATGCGGCATGGCGTACGTTTAGGTCAGGCTAGTTGGAGGTAGACGACAGGAGAATCAGAGAGGAAGAGAGAGGATTGTAGCGATATCGGGTAATGTGGGGTTGATTTTAAACTGCAGCGCTGGCGACATTAAAAGTGGGAGCAGTTAGGACGACGGTGGGCGGCGGAGCCTGGTCAAAGGGCTCGCCTCCCGGTGAGTCACTGTGATCTGCTTTCGCCGACGCCTCGACAGCCGGCGCAATGCGCTTTCGCCGCGCCTCCCGTCGATTCACACGCTTGCTGGGATGGCACCTGCCGATGAGAAGCGGGGACTCGTGGCGGCATGCAAACGCCCACGGTTTCAATAGTGAAAGCGTTCGCCTTAACGTGACAGGTCTTTTCCCTCAAAAAAAAACGTGACATGTCTTTGTTCCAAAATACCTTGGCTCTTCATTTGTGAAACTTGTCATAAGCAGCTTGTCTCGAATTGAAGAAAAAGGAGTAAAAGGATAATCCCTCCGTACCAGTGCATTGCCTGATATATTAACTCAAGTACTAGGCACGAACAAAAAAAGTACTAGGCACGAACAAACGGGCTCAATTCTGTGCTCATCCTGGTGTAGTAGTAGTAGTACTAGGCAATGCAGTTGACGGGTGACATTGATGAGCGGCGACCGAGGGAATTGAACCGTGTTCGGCACGGTAGGTAACGTTGTCTAGTTACTAAAGCATCCCTTCGTTGTTCATCAGTAGTCATTATGGACCAGGGACATGAGAGGAATTTCCTAGGGCTAGAATTCTGGCCGCCAGATATTTCGACTTGAAACGCTGAGGCTCGACTGGTTGGGGTTGCCTAATGTGCGTACCACGCACGCCATCGAAGGACACGAGCCCTCTTTTTTAGGATCAACACGAGCCAAGGTCTGGCTGGTACGCCGTTGGGTCCTACCATTTGAGAATACGAAAGGAACCTTTTAAATTGCCGAACGAATCTATGTGTATTACAATATCCGTATTTTCCTTGCAAATACTAATCTCAACGTGGTAATTTATTTATGACGAGTCGTTGAATTAGAGTGAATTTGTGATATAGTGATCTCAACGTGGATTTCACATTTCATGGTATCCCTAGTAAGTTTTCCAATGCAAATTCGAATTTAAAAGATGAACAATATGGAGGTGAGAAAACTTTGTATGTATCAAGCATATGACCACACACACACACACACGTAGAGACACACACGCATACGAACACAACAACAATCCAATAAGTATAGTGCATCTATTTTTCCAACCCATGCATGTATGACACGAGTTAAAAAATACTCCTTCTATTCCTAAATATTAGTCTTTTAGAGAGTTCAACAAATGACTACATACGGAGCAAAATGAGTGAATCTAGACTCTATAATATGTATATATACATCCTTATGTGCCAGTCCATTTGAAGCCTCTAAAAAGACTAATATTTAGGAACGAAGGGAGTAAAATGTAAGACATCCATGGTCCTCAGTTCAATATTTAAAATGAACATGAAACTAAAACATGAATATTAAGTCTAGTACTACAGTACATGCAAATGTTGTGTTTAGGCGGAGCTATGATTGTCAGGGGTCAACCCCTCGACCTTAGATAAAACTGTGGAGCCTGTTTAGGGTTGTTTAGATTATATTTGTTCCCACCCTCCCAACCACCGATTGGTTGTGCACCCCCACCCCTCCTCCACAGGAGAATATCATGTGCCCCCATACCTTACATGCTAAATGCCGATACGAATTGCTTGGAGCTTGTAGATCTGAGACATAGCAGCTCACATGATGTTTCTTAATTTTTTTGCAGGAAACCTTGATGAGTTTGAGAATTGCACACAATTTGTACAAAAACTACTTAGATGCCCTTTGATCCCATATCCAACGACCTCGAAGCTCATATCACCGTAGCATCTAAGATGAAGGAGGACATCATATTCTCCTGTATGTAAGAATATTATGTGCCACCACACCTTAGATGCTTTGGTGATACAAGCTCTTCGGAGGTGTTGGATTTGTCACCCAACACCTCCTCGGTGGTTCGAATGGTTTTTTGCAGAAAAGCCCCAAGAGTTGAACCTGCCATACAAGCACAAAGACTGCTCAGATGCCATTGGATCTCAGATCAAATGACCTCCAAGCTCAGATCACCGTAGCATCCAAGCTGCGATAGCACCTTATGTTTTCTCGCACGGGAGAGTATGAGGTGCTCCCGCACCATAGATTCTATGGTGATACGAGTTCACTGAGATCTAACGGCCCATAGTAGGAGGTTTGAATGTTTTTGCAATATACAGCTGATAGAGTTTGGGAAATGCGTAGAAAGTACAAGTACTATGCATGTGCCATCTGATCACTGATCATACGACCTAGATGCTCATATCACCGTAGCGGGTAATTAATCTACGGGGAGCACCTAATATTAGCACCAGGGAGCCGTTGGATCGAAGATGCAGCGGCACACACGAGGCCTGAATGTTTTATTTGCAAAAAAAAACTTAGGCGAGTTTGGAACATGCGCATAATTACAAAGACTACTCCCAAGCCATTGGATCTCACTTCCAACGGTGTAAAAACTCGTATCACCATAGTATCTAAGCTGCGGGGTGGATGTGATATTCTATGTCGCTGTCATTTTTGTTCGTAAACTTGCAAAATACGTGTAACTCGTGCCGTTACTTGTCTAACCGCGCAAAGTGTTTGTTCAAAAAAAACCATCCTACACTGAAATATCAAAACAACACAGGGGGGTCCCACTTGTCATTAATCAAATTTGGACCTAAAACTAACAAATCTGAAAGACGAGATTCGAACTGGCAACCTGGACTACAAAGCGTAAGTCGATAGCCTGAAAAAACGAACGGTTGTTGCCTTTGTCCCATAACTTGATTTTATACAGTACTTGCGTTGAGTAGAGTAGAGGGAGTGCCTAGTCAACACGTGCATGACCGTTGTCTCACTTACGGGTGGTCCCAGGTCTGCGATCTCAATCTCTCTTCTCTCCATCATCTAACCTTTGCACGGGCACACACGAAGAACGGCGCTAGCTTGCCGTGGTGTTATTACAACTAAAAAAAAGCTTGGAAAATAGAAGAATCGCCTAGAACAAGAGACATTGCGGCTGGTCGAGAAGGAGCTAACCGTGCCACGTTTGCATGATGAAGCTGTGTGGCTAGTGGGGTGTTTTCGACCGACTGGCTGGGTCCCAAGGTCGAACCATAGGTACTACGTCTGATACAAAGATATTTTTACACGCACATTTTTCCTCCGGTACAAGACGTGGCACACCCTACCGCTGTTTCGGGGTCCTCCGGTGGTGCACGCATATATTCTTCATGACATGGGACGCCCTACCGCGCGTTTTTTGGGTCCTCCTCGGTCGTAGCGCCCAAGCAAGTAAATGAGTCGTCAAATCACGAAAGATCACCTTTCCTGCCGAGAACATCAGTGAAGCACGGTGGCTAGCTAGTTGGGCTAGTTCGACCGATTAGCTAGGCCGCCGCCACATTTGTTTTTTCACCCCTTTTTTTATCTACTTGCTAGCAGGTAGATTTAAATATCCACCGCGGCATTGCTCGGTGTTTGGGTGCGGCAGGATTTTAAATTCTTTGATTGATGTGAGCGGTAGCGGCAGGATTTTTAATTTTTTGATTGACGGGAGGCGGTAGCGGTAGCAATTAGTCACGATGACTCCGCTGTAAAACCCTTTGCTCACGATGTGAGAAGTCGTCGACTGGTGTTGTACCGTGGTGAAAACCAAAAGATTCCCTGCTCCTCGGCTGGCTCCCTCCGCCTTCCCGTAGATTGCATTGCCTTTCAGCAGTTTCACCCCCTTTGCTTCCTCTCCCCATTGCTTCTACCTGGTGCCATGGCAGCGTAGCAGATCACGGAGTCTGAGGTGAGGCGCCTGACACAGGAGCTCCATGCCAAGGATGCGGAGCTCAGGGCCAAGGACGTGGAGCTCCGTGAGCTCAAGGAGGAGAGGAGTGCCATGCTCCTCCGTTATGTGCGGGACTTCACGGAGCTTCAAAAGCGGCAGGCGTCCACCACAAAGATGCTCGAGGCATCGGCGGCGTTGCTGCAGAAAGCGGGAGATACGATAGGCCGTCAGGGGAGCCGGCTGGAGCGTGAACGGGCCGATCATGACGAGGTCCAGGATCGCCTCAGACATTTGGTGAACCAAGTTGCCAAACACGTGTTGCGGCTGCGCTATGCCTACCATCGTGCCAGCGCGACGATGCCGGCCGTCGGGCTAAACCCGCTCGACCACCCGGTCGACTTCAACGAGCTGCGGCTTCCTGACCTGGTCTCCTTCTTCACCTATATCTCCGAGGAGCTGAGCCATCTCCGTGCGATGGTGGGGGCTGAGCTGGACAAGGAGGGGTTGCGCGCTGCCGTCGCCGTTGCAGGGCAAATCCTTTTAGGGCTCCGTCACCGGAATCCATTCGTGCCATTGGACGCCGTCTTTAACAAGCTGACTCCCGTCGACCCGGAGCAGGCTCTGCGGGCGGTTGCACCCTACATCACCAACGTCGTGCGCCTCGAGAAGCAGAGGGACTTCGGTGGTGTTTAGGCGCCCTCTGCATGGGCATGTCCATGTCTCGGCGTAACATGACCGTTGGATCAAACTCAGACGGCGCAGATCCGTCACTGTAGCACAAAGCGTGTGGGTGTGTTTGGTTGCATTCTCATCTCAATATAGTTGTTTCCTCTTCGTGTATTTTTTTCAACCTACTAGTGTGGACTCATGCACCCTTCATGCACTCTGCCAAACACCCAAAAGTGGGTCGAGAAGGGAACTTTTGCTCCCATCCTGCACCCTTCATACACCTCTGCCTAACACTATAGGGTGTGCTTCATATGGTTCATGTTTCGTGGAGTGTTGTAGCACCGTACTCTCCGTGCGCTGTGGACCTAGTTCTGTTAACATTGATCTCACCATTCATTCTCGACCGGACAGTCGAAAAAGCGGTACTATGTTACATATAGGAGTAGTTGACATGCGCAAAACACAGCAACAAGATTGTGTAGTACTGACGTATGAACCATTGCACATGCCTAGTAGTAGGAGCACTGTGTATGTTCAAGTGGCTGCCGTGCTTCGCACTCCTCCGTCGTAAGAGTGGAAACGCTTGCTATAATCATTTTTTTCTTCAGAATGAAAAACAGTGGACACGCTCTACCGTGCGGATCCTCCTCCAGCCATGCACTAAATTACTCACTTTTGCCGACGTGTGGGACAGCCAAAGACTGGGTCCACCAGCCATGCACTAAATTACTCCGTCGTAGAGTGACGGTAGACTACCCCGATCGAACCGGCCGCGGTAATGCCCAATGAGCCGTCAAATCACAAAGCCCCTCCTTTCCAAAGATAAGTTGGACGGACGAAGCAACCATCATTTCACTCTTCTCTCTCAGCTTCCTCTCTTGAAGAAAACCCCCACTCGCTTCGCTTCTCCCTCATCTTGTTCCTCCTTTCACTCTTCTCTCTCAGCTTCCTCTCTTGGATGGACGCCGGAGCACCGGCCGACGTGATGTCTATGGCTCTGGCCAAAACCGTCGAGGCTCATGGTACGAAGAAGCGCAAGCACCCCGCCGAGACTACCGCAGACAAGCTCAAAGCCATCGCCCTGTCCAAGCCCCTCTCTCCGGGATCCCTCATTAAGCAAGTCCAGGTAATGTCTCTTGTTGACGATCTTTTTCTCGATCTTGATCGTGTTTTTTCATCTAACACGCAGTACTAGTAATTGGTAGTACAACTTTCTGGGTGATCTTGCATGTGATTTTAGTGTGCCAAATGACGGTTCTAAATTCCTCTTTTGACCAAAACATGTGAGAGGTTGACACCGATTTCTTATAGATTACTTTCAACTATTTCTCCGTCCCAAATTTCTTGTCTTAGATTTGTCTAGATACAGATGTATCTAATACTAAAATGTGACTTGATACATCCGTATCTAGACAAATCTAAGACAAGAATTTTGGGACGGAGGGAGTACTTTATGAACATCAATGCTACCTTTTAAGAGGGTATATTTGCCTCAGTAACTTGTGTTATGGATATTGCATGTAATCCCTCCGCTCTCATGCCTTTGAAGACATGTTCTAGTGTCTTTGTTCACTCATTTCTGTGCGTATATGTAGTCATATATGGAGTATAATATCGAAAATCATCTTATATTTCTGAACGGAGGTAGTAATGAAATATGGTTTCTGTTTGAGAACCAGGTCCGCGGTGGAGATGAAGTTCTCAAATTCATGCCGTGTGAACTGGAAGACCTCATGATAAGTTCTCTTCTTGAACTATCCAAATTGTTGTGTCCTTGTCGCCACGTGTCCTGAACTAGTGTTTTCCTGTAGCATTGTTGTCGACGTGTTCTCGAGGCTGTACTTGACCACAACAATTTCTCGGCCGTGCCTTCGATTCTGAAGGGTGTGGTTCTTGTAAAGCTTCCCAACAAATCTGATGCAGCTTTGTCTTCATCATCATGTTTATGAGTGGAAAGACCACTCTGTTAGGTTCTCAAGGTTGACAAGATGGTGATGGTGCATGTAGACATCTCACACGAAGTCCATGGCCTAGTCAGTTATGCGGGGTTCATCCCGTAGGTCGGTGGCAAGAAATAGTCTGCAGAGTTTAGTTAGTGCAACTTTGCTTGTCTTTAGTAAGTACTATTGTTCAGCACTTGATTTGTGTTTGTGAACCCTGTATTGTTTATTAATCTTGCCGCTTTTGGTGTGTGGTCAGTCCTGAGAACGGTCTATGTTAATGTCTGTCCACTCAATTCAGTCTGTACATTTTGAAGTATCCATATCCTATTTTTTGTGAGGACGGTTTATCAATTATGGTTACACTCCAATATATGTATGCATTGCAGGGTTTATCGCACCCACCAGGATTTCCAGTCCCATGGATGTTCGGTCCATACGATTTGTCACGACCTTTGACTGTCTTTGCTTGTGGGAGTAAGCGGGGCCCTGCATGTCACGCATAGTTGGACGATCAATCTTACATTTAGTACTTCAACATAGTGATTTCTGGTAAGGATTCACTCGTGTCACATCAAGTAAATCTTATTGATTTACTGTCTAAATCTTATTGATTTAATGTCATGTTTTCTTTCTTTTCCTGCAATTTTACGATGCAGGTTTTGCCATGTGACATTAATCACAGAATAAACCGTTTGGTTTGCTCTACGATGACTATTTTTGCAGGTTTCACTTCTTATGTTGTGTCAAGATGCTTGAAGGCACCGCCCATCACTTATATTCTTGGAAAAAATTGGATCACCGTTGTCCGAGTACAAGCTGAATGCCTATGATGAACTGCAGTTTGGTTTAACAAAAACGCATACAATTAGTCCTTCTCGCGTTAAAAGAAATGTAGAAAAAATGGATCACGGTCAAGGATCCTAGTCAAGTTAGAAAGCTGATCATAGCAGTATCAGACATGATCGCCGCTTGTCTCGCCTGATCGAGCACCGGCAATTGCTCTCAGACCGACAATGGGCAACAACTCAGTCTGATCCAGCTGAGGATTGGGCACCGACCGCGTCAGCGGATCAGTCTGATCTACCGGAGGATCGGGCATCGACACCGGCACCAGCTCTACAAGGAGCACCATCTCCGGCAGCAGTAGCGGCTTCGGCACCTGCACCAACACTTGCACTTGCATTTGGTCCGGCCCGTGAAGTTGCACCGGCAACAGACTGGGCTGCAGTTCGCACTTCATATACCAAAGTCCTTACAAAAATTGACATGTCCACCTTCTTGGTAAGCATTGGCCGCTGAGGGAGTCCTGGATTAGGGGGTGTCCGGATAGCCGGACTATAGCCTTTGGCCGGGCTCCTGGACTATGAAGATACAAGATTGAAGACTTCGTCCCGTGTCCGGATGGGACTTTCCTTGGCGTGGAAGGCAAGCTTGGCGATACGGATATGTAGATCTCCTACCATTGTAACCGACTGCTTTAACCCTAACCCTCTTCGGTGCCTATATAAACCGGAGGGTTTTAGTCCATAGGACGAACAACAATCATACCATAGGCTAGCTTCTAGGGTTTAGCCTCTCTGAACTCGTGGTAGATCTACTCTTGTACAACCCATATCATCAATGTTAATCAAGCAGGAGTAGGGTTTTACCTCCATCGAGAGGGCCCGAACCTGGGTAAAAACATCGTGTCCCTTGTCTCCTGTTACCATCCGCCTAGACGCACGATTCGGGACCCCTACCCGAGATCCGCCGGTTTTGACACCGACATTGTTGCTTTCATTGAGAGTTCCTTCCGTATGCGTCATCTTTAGGCCCGATGGCTCCTCCGATCATCAACAACGATGCGCTCCAGGGTGAGACTTTTCTCCCCGGACAGATCTTCGTATTCAGCGACTTTGCACTGCGGGCCAATTCACTTGGCCATCTAGAGCAGATTAAAAGCTACGCCCCTGGCCACCAAGTCAGATTTGGAAGTTTGAACTACATGGCTGACGTCCGCGGAGACTTGATCTTCTCCGGGTTCGAGCCACAGCCAAGCGCACCGCACTGTCAGGAGTGGCATGATCTAGCTCTGCCGCCGAACAGTGTCCTGGAGGCCGCACCAGAGTCCGCTCCGACCTTTAGCTCGGATCCGACTGCGTCGATCGAGGACGGGTGGCTGGACACCGCCTCGGGGGCTGCGATCTCTACGGCGATTGAGCCGTATACCTACCTGGCCCTTATGAAGCTCAGTAACTCCAAGGTGCCGGACTCCTCTCCAGACTCTGAGCCTTCCGCGCCCCCGCCAATCGAATCCGATGGGGCGCCGATCATGGAATTCGCTGCCACGGACATCTTTCAGCACTCGCCCTTTGGCGACATCCCGAATTCACTAAAGTCTCTCTCTTTATCAGGAGAGCCCTGGCCGGATTATGGGCAGGAAGGTTGGGATGCGGACGACGAGGAAATTCAAAGCCCGCCCACCACCCACTTTGTAGCCACTGTCGATGATTTAACCGACATGCTCGACTTCGACTCCGAAGACATCGACGGTATGGACGACGATGTAGGGGAGGAACATGAATCAACACCTATAGGGCACGGGAGAACCACCTCATCTCACGATGTATACATGGTGGACACACCTAAAGGAAGCGACGATGAGGAACAACGCGACGCTACGAAGGATCATTCCCTCGAAAAGCAGTCAAAACGGCGACGTAAGCGCCGCTCAAAGTCCTGCCTCGACAAAGACAACAGCCATACAGACCCAGCCATAGAGCAGGGCGAACCGGTGGACGACAAACATGCTATCGAGCAACCGTCCGAACAGGACAATCTGGATAAACAACCCGTCCCCGGCGAAAATAAAAGTCCGGACGATCTCACGCCGGACAAGTTGCTGGAGCAGAAGAACCTCCACAAAAGGCTCGTCGCCACTGCATGTAGCCTGAAAAAGCAGAAGCGGAAGCTCAAAACAGCGGAAGATGCACTCAGAATCAGATGGAGCAAAGTACTCAACACCGCAGACAAATACGGCGACAGTCGCCGAACAAAGAGCTACCCAAAGCGAAAACTAGTGCCTGAATTTGATGAGGAGGCCGTAGAGCCCCCGCAATCAGGAAACAAAGAGGCCACCCGGTCAGATGGACGACCCTATGGCAAACAGAGCGGCAAACGGCGCCGCACACAAGCCGGCACGCGATCCGCACATGGATTCGCATCAAAAAGATGGCCCAGTTAGATCTATCTACGGGCCAAGAAAGCAAGCTCTAGTAAGCAATGCAACACATCAAGTATCCGAACATCACGGTACACCTAAATATAGGGGTGCCGCACACCCCCTATGTTTCACCGATGAGGTGCTGGATTATGAATTTCTAGCGGGATTCAAGCCTGTAAACGTAGAGGCATACGACGGAACAACAGACCCTGGAGCCTGGATTGAGGATTATATCCTCCACATACACATGGCTAGAGGAGATGATCTCCACGCCATAAAATACTAACCCCTCAAGCTCAAAGGGCCAGCCCGTCATTGGCTTAAAAGCCTTCCTGAAAATACCATTGGAAGTTGGGAGGAGCTCAAGGATGCTTTTCGGGCAAATTTTCAAGGGACCTATGTCCGACCTCCGGATGCCGACGATTTAAGTCACATAACTCAACAACCCGGAGAGTCAGCCCAGAAATTTTGGAACTGGTTCCTTACTAAAAAGAACCAAATAGTCGATTTTCCGGACGCCGAAGCCTTAGCAGCTTTCAAACACAATGTCCGAGACGAATGGTCGCCAGACACCTTGGCCAAGAAAAGCCAAGAACAATGGCCGCATTAACAAGCCTCATGACCCGCTTTTGCGCGGGAGAGGATAGCTGGCTGGCAAGATGCAGCACCAGTGACCCAAGTACATCCGAAGTCAAGGATGGAAACGAGAAACCACGACGCAGCAAGGACCATCGTCGGACCAAGGGAACAGCCCGAAGAGCAGGCAGTCAACGCCGGATTCAAAAGCTCTCGGCAGAATCATAAAAAGCTGCCCTTTAAGGATAACATGGACGAGCTATCTAACTTAAACAAAATCTTGGACAAGATATGCCAAATCCACAGTACTCAGGAAGCTCGCAAACCATACCCACAGAGATTGTTGGGTCTTCAAGCAGTCCGGCAAACTCAACGCCGAACACAAGGGGCTCGACACACCAAGCGAGGACGATGACGAACCTCAAAAGCAGAGCAGCGGAAAACAAAAGAATTTCCCACAAGAAATCAAAACAGTAAACTCACTTTGCGTGACAAAAGGGAAAAATAGAGCGGCGCCCATAGAGGTACGTGCCATACGGCCTATCCCGGAGGAGTCCCGCCACTGGCTGTTAAAACCAATCACCTTCGATCATCGGGATTACTCTAGAAGTATACAGAATGCAGGTTGGACTGCCTTGATATTAGATCCGATAATTGGCGGACTCCAATTTTCACAAGTCCTAATGGACGGCGGCAGTGATCTAAACCCGCTATATCAGGACACAATCCGCAAAACGGGGATAGACCCAACTAAATTTCGCCATAGCAACACTTCCTTTCAAGGGGTAATGCCAGGCCCATATGCCCATGGTCCGGGCTCTCTCATCGCTAGAAGTTGTGTTCGGCTCACCCGCAACTTCCGCCGCGAAAAGTTAACCTTCCACCTTGCCCCATTTACAAGTAGCTATCAAGCACTATTGGGACGCGAAGCTTTCGCCCGCTTTAATGCAATACCGCATTATGCATCTCTTACACTTAAAATGCCCGGTCCACGCGACATCATATCATTAAAAGGAAACATTGAGGCTTCCTCGAGTCCGGAAAATCGTGCGGTTGCCTTGACAGCCACACAATAAACCGGCTTCACCAATAAAAGCACTTAGACAGGTCGTCCGGACTTTGACACGGCTGGACGAGTCCGCGTAAACATACAAGGGCTTACTAGACACATGCCCTGCATAAGGGCTCCGCAAAGAAGAGACCATAAAGCTCAATTTTATTCATTTTTGAATTGTACTTCGTTTATTTAATATAACGTACATTTTCGCATGACCTTTTTCAACTAAGTTCCTCTCTTTACAGATGAACATCGTGCTACACCCGTCCCGTGATACGGCACAACGGAGACATAGGCGCAGACGTGCGGTAGGGACCCGTCGCAAGGATTCTTTTCAGATTAAGACCTGCGTAAACCTTTTTCACTGTCTCTTGTTGATACACATCCCCAGCTTTCTTGCTATAACCGAGGAGGAGGTCTGGCGTTTTGGCATAGGCCACGCTGTAATTTCGCGTGCACTGGACACTAGGGGCTTATTACCAAGGGCGATTGTTCGACCAGTTTTCATAAAGACCGAATACCTTAGGGAGTGTTCGGTGTCTCGAGTTAGGCCTTATATGCATCAGCTCCGAATCATGTCTTTGGTCAAATGTTGGGTTTGCCCGGCTCCTGTGTTTTGCTGCCTTACGTTCCGTTCTATCGGCTAACGCGGCACCAGGAGAACTACTGCGATTGTGCCCCGGTTCGGCCAGGTGAGCACCTCAGTAGAGAAAGCCGAAAACTGACTGTCATGATATAGCGTGAGACTGGTCAACCACTCGATGACCCGTTGGAATCTTTAGAATTCCTCCACATTGACGAAGGGCCGCTTTCGGCCAGGCACATCTGGCGCCCGAATTCGGGTGAGCGCGGTGCCCCTAGGGGCTATATAGTAGCCCCACTGTCGAACTCCTATGGCTAAGTGAAAGTGATAAAGCATTATAGTCCGGTTGCCTAGTTTGCTGCGCTATCACCTCCTTTGTAGGACCAAGACGTTGGATCAAGTGTGAAAAGGCGCTTTCTGCAAACACCCCCGCATTATATGCATGGGGGCTGAAGCCAAAGACTGCCATCTTTCAGGTTATATACACATATACATTAACGGCCGCACAGGAGGTATTTTAATTCTTGAAGGAACAAGTATAAAAAGCTTTTATATTTCATCAAAACATTGTTTCACAGTAATACATGTTATTCGAACATAATATCCTTCGCGCACTGCGTCTCTATTAAACGAGCGCCCTGCAGAACTTCCTGAAAATAGTGCTCGGCAGGTACTCGGCTTCCATCCGAATCTTGGGATGCAACATCGGTGGCCTTCATCTCCGCCCAGTATGTCTTGACACGGGCAAGAGCCATCCGCGCACCCTCTATGCATGTTGACCGCCTCATTGCTTTGATATGCGGCACCGCACCAAGGAACTGCTGCACCAAGCCAAAATAACTCTTCGGCTCGGGCCTTTTCGGCCATAAATGAGTCACGACATTCTTCATGGCAAGTCCGGACAATCTATTCAGCTCCGCCATTCGGCCAAACGATCGGTTAATGGAAGAGGACGCTCTGGATTACGGAACTGCGACCAAAAAAGCTCTTCCATCTCGTCATCCTTTTGATCTCCGAAGTGTTCGGCCGCGTCCGCGGCACTCGCCGCCAAGTCCAGATAAGCATCCTCACTACTCCACAGCCGGTCCAACTGAGCATATTTAGGATCTGTGAACTTCCTCCGCAGCACAAAGGGCTTTCCAGCCGCGATATCTCTGGCCTGACGCAGCTCCTCCTTCATAGATCTCATCGCAGAGCGAGCATCCTTGGCCTCGGTGGTGGCCTTCTTCAGGTCCTCTTGCTCTGCTCGACCTTCTTTTTCAAGAAGCTCGCAGCGGTCGGTAGCATTCTTCAACTTCACGGCCATCTCGGCCATTTCCTTCTTGCTTCAAGAAAGTGAGCAGCTGCTCGCTTTTAGCTCTTTGGCCGCCTTTAAGGCAGCAACATCATTTTTTCTGGCCTGCTCCTTGGCTCGGGCAAGCTCCGCCCGAAGGTTCTCCATGGCAGCGGCACCATCTGCATCAAGCATACACGTTGTAAGGCCCGGGCATCAAGCTCCCTTACCAGGCGTTCGCGGAGAAACCGCATACCTGGCGACTCGTCAAGCCGCTTATTGACAAGCGCGATGTCGGCATCCGCCATGTCAAGTTGCCGCTTTAGTTCGGCAAATTCATCAGTCCGGCTAGCCACCGGACGCTCTGCCACCTACATAGGAAGGGCGACATATTATAACCTGGGATTATGATCCTCGGCACGCTGTCATTCTTGACAAACGCACCGAGTCTCAGGGGCTACTATCTACACAGGGCGCATCTCATATATGCGGAACCGTCAAAAGGTACATCATTGCTCGTACCTCAAAACCTGTCATTAAACTTCTGGCAGCCTCGTACAACCCGCTTTCCGCGGACGAATTTTTTTCAATCACCGCACCCATCAATGCACGGTGATCCTCTGAGATAGACACTCGCCCAAGCAGACCCTTCAACTCCTCCGACCGTGCACCAGGAGGTGCCAGACTCGTCTGATGGCCTTTTTCGAAGGCCGGACATGGATGGCTCTGAGGGGCCCTACGACCGCCCTCCACCCCTGCCGAATTCAGAGAAACCCTCCGTGACGACACCTCAGGATCGTCCGCCTCGCTAGGCGGTACGGCAGGGGGAGGCGTTCCGCTCTCCATCATCTCTGCATTTAAGATCCTCAAGACGAAGCTCTCTTGAGAAGGGCTGAGATCCGAACTACAAGGTAAAATTTTGTTCATCTTCAGAAATAAAACAAGGATGTCTCTTATTTTAAAAAAAAACTCCCTCTCTACTTACGGCTCGCTGGAAGGCTGATCTCCTTGGGGAAATAATGCGGCCGGGGCACCTTCCGGCGCAGGACCCTCTGGCGAAGATTTCTTCCCGCGCTTTGAGGCCTTGGTCTCCGGATCTTCAGAGGCGGTCCTCTTCTCCCCTTGGATAGAGGGATTCTCGATCCCTCCTCTCTTGATAACCTCCTTCGCGGAGGTAGTAGCTTCCTTGTTCCCCCCTTCTTCTTCCTCTATAGGCGCAACCTTCAGCATCCTGGTTAACACGGGATCCGGCGTGGTCTCAGGGAGTGGGGCCGGACACCTGATCAGTTTTGCTTTCGCTATCCACTCCTGTTCAAGGGACATCTCTTTTAAGGGCAAGTTTATAATAAATATGCGGATAGCGTGTCCGAGTACGGGACTACTTACTTGAGCATCCGGGCGATTACAGCTCAGACCTGCGTCCTCGGTCAAGTCCGGACACATTGCTTGTGATCCGAAGAACAGTTTGTACATCTCCACGGGCGTATGCCCACAAAATGTTGGAGAGCTCATGGTCCCTCCGGATTGAACTCCCACGAGCGGAGGGGCGATGTTTGCAGGGCAGGATGCGATTTAATCAGCATGGCCTGCACTACTACGACCAGATTGATCTCTCTCTCTCTCTAGGAGGTCTCGAATACGGCCCTGCAACAAGGGCACGTCTTTGGACGGCCCCCAGTCAAGCCCTTTATTGACCCATGACGCCAACCGCGGTGGAGGACCCGAGCGAAAGGCAGGTGGCGCCACCCATTTGGTGCCCCTGGGAGCTGTGATATAAAACTACTCTTGTTGCCATAGACTGAGCTCCTCTTGAAAAGAGCCCTCGGGCCATGGAGCGTCAGCATTCTTGCTTATAACAGCCCCTCCGCACTCTGCCTGTTGCCGCCTGATCATCTTCGCCTCCACCTTAAAGGTCTTGAGCCACAATCCGAAGTGAGGGGTAATGCGGAGGAAGGCTTCACATACGACGATGAACGATGAGATGTGGAGGATGGACTCCGGATCCAAGCCATGAAATTCCAGCCCGTAATAAAACATGATCCCCCTCACGAAGGGGTCCGTCGGGAAATCTAGCCCCCGAAGGAAGTGAGACACGAACACCACGCTTTCACCGGGCTTGGGAGAGGGAATAATTACCTGCCCTTGGGCAGGCAGCCTAGGTGAGATTTCGCCGGTTAGATACCTGGCATCTCTTAGCTTTAGGACGTCTTCTTCCGTGACGGAGGAAGGCATCCACCGGCCTTGAAGGTCGCAGCCAGACATCATCGAAGGTCCGAAGCGCCTGAATCTGGAGCTTTGGGTGTTGGTACTCGAAGTGAGGGGCGGATTCGATTGAGATTGAGAAAAAAGAGCGGGGCCTTGGTCTCTTTATAAAGAGGTTGATTACCAGGAGCCCTCCCCGTGACCGTTCGGGACTCGCCTTCGATAGAGGAGGCGTGCCAACGGGCACGACTGGATTACTCACGCCCGTATTAATGAGAATCCCGGAATAAGGGGACACGATCTCTGCTTTGACAGGACGTGCCAAGGAAACCGCCTCGCTAAACGCTCTGAGGTGGGATAGTAAAAATGATTCGAATAAAGGCTTGGCCGTGCTGTGATGTCACGCTGCGAAATACGTCAGCAGATTGAACTTGTGTAAATATTATTCTCTCTACGGTGGGATGTGGAACTTATTTTGCAGAGCCGGACACTATCCTTGTGTTCAAAATCTTCTATGAAGTATTCGGAGGAGGAACCCGCCTTGCAATGCCGAAGACAATATGCGCGTCGGACTCGTCGTCATTGAAGCCTGGTTCAGGGGCTACTGAGGGAGTCCTGGACTAGGGCGTGTCCGGATAGACGGACTATAGCCTTTGGCGGACTCTGGACTATGAAGATACAAGATTGAAGACTTCGTCCCGTGTCCGGATGGGACTTTCCTTGGCGTGGAAGGCAAGCTTGGCGATACGGATATGTAGATCTCCTACCATTGTAACCGACTCATGTAACCCTAACCCTCTTCGGTGCCTATATAAACCGGAGGGTTTTAGTCCGAGGACGAACAACAATCATACCACAGTGCTAGCTTCTAGGGTTTAGCCTCTACGATCTCGTGGTAGATCTACTCTTGTACTACCCATATCATCAATATTAATCAAGGTGAGTAGGGTTTTACCTACATCAAGAGGGCCCGAACCTGGGTAAAAACATCGTATCCCTTGTCTCATGTTACCATCCGCCTAGACGCACAGTTCGGGTCCCCCTACCCGAGATCCGCCGGTTTTGACACCGACAGCCGCCCAAGTGCTTCGTTCTTTTTTCTTTCCATGTTGTTTCACATGATTCACTGTGTTGATCTAACTGTTTGGGTATGTCTTCTTGTTTTCAAACAGAGAATTCCTAGAGCAACGAGGGAGTCGTTCAACAATCCGGGCGACTGCGGCCAAGTTTCTCTTACCATGCGCAGCCTTGGTGTGAATGAACCTGCTCAATATACCGTAAGTACAAAGGATGGTCGCATGATGATTGATGCTAAAGGATGGTCAAGGTTCAAATCTAAATCATATCTTGCGGTAGGGGATGATGTCAAAATCAAACTTTCTCGGCAAGGAGAGCTGGTCCAAATCAACTTTGAAATTCTTCAGTAGCAGCACGCAACTGCTGAACTGATCTATCCTCCGAGAGATTTTTGATGTAATAACTGCATGGTGAAACAAGTGTCCTGTGTGTATAAGTAGTCTGACGTATTATTTATCACATGGTATATCGTTGATAGAATTGCAACTCGATTGCTGGTTAGGAACCTGTTGTTCGATTTCATTCCAACAGCTGCCGTGCTTTATTCAATTTTGTGTATTCGCCTTGCGACAGCATCTAAAACCAGCGCAGTACCGATCGCTTGCAATATGAAAAGCGCTGAGGTAGAACACATGGGCCCCCAAACATGCAGGGTTGGCATGCGGCCCAAAGTCCAGAACCGTGAGCCTATTTGAGTATTATATTCTCACCGACCCCCATAAAAAAGCTGAACCCCATAATGCCCGTATGCGTTGCGAGAGGGAGTATATTTCTCGGCAAGGTGAGCCTGTGATATAAAAGATTTGTATATTTCTTTACAGAGGGAGTGTCTCTCTGTCAAAATATATATTTATGTGTAACTAGTTACTCCTGTCTTTCTACTTCCTTTCGCTGATATGTGGGGCAACCGCAACGGGTCCACGTGCCATATGCAAAAATTAGAGTGCACAACTTCACGGTAGACACACCCCGGTCAGTGGCGCGTGATAATGCCCAATGAGCCGTCAAATCACAACCCCCCTTCCAGCTTTAGCGAAGAAGTCGACGGACGAAGCGGCAATATTTCACTGGGCCTGAATCCCCTTCTCCCTCGTCTGCTTGTTCAGAGAAACCCCCCGCTCGGAGATTGCATAGGGTTTTCTCATGGAGAACCAGGTACGAATTCTTCATCCATCCCCGATAAATCCAAGTCCCTTGGTCGCAGGTAATCCTAGGATGGCAGCCACCGCCGTTGATGCATTTTTCTTCGTACTGAATCTAGTGTGTTTCAGTTGCAGTGCCCAAAGTGCGAGTACCCTACAGATTTCTGCACCCACGGCGAGACGCCACACTTGTTCCTTCTCGTCCTACCACAACATTTTGAAACACGCACAGTATGTTCCTAGAATCCTCTTCTCTATCCGGGAGGGTGGGTTTTTTTTTAACATGCTGTGTTCTCATATTATTTTTCCTGCAGTGTATTATTTGCTCTACCAGAACACATGTACTCAAGATGCTCGGCCTTGCCATAACTGAATACACTAGTTTAATGGTCACAGTGAAGACAATCCATGGATACTGCTTCCGAGTTGGGTTCATGAACCAAGAAGATCGCTGTTTTTTTATGGCCGAACTTGGATAAACTTTCTCAAGTGTTACGGACTGAAAGTTGGCACACGAATGTTGATGGAAATAGCAGAACCTGGTCTCATCTTCACTGCGATCTTCCGCCTGACGCCGCTCCAATTGTTCATCCATGTTAGTTTTGTATCTGGTTCTTGCTTGTTGCCTCGATTACTTCTTAATCCACCTATTCTGTCTAACTAATCACAATTTAACTTTAGAAGTAGCAACGAATCTCTCACGAAGATGCTACTTCTAACTAATATTGTCTTATAATTGGTGGCACGTGTAGGTTTTTTCAGAGTTAAGCGATCTGCTCGCTTTGTTACTCTGTAATAACTCGGCTGTTGCTAATGGCACCGAAGTTGATCGGATCGACATCCACATGTTCCTACACTTTATTGATCGTCTTGAGGTCCTTGTGGAGCGTTTCAATGGTGGAAGGCCACGTGGGATATGTGTGCCATCGCTGCACTCGTTGAACAGGTCCAAGCGTGTCGAGAAACTTATGGTACGAGCTGTTTTCTGTTATATATGTTGTTCATAAACTATTGCTTATACGCTTTTACAGCTGTGATCTTCTTGAAACAGAACTGCCGAGTTCTATTGTTCCTATCTGAGATGCACGACCATGGTCGGGTCAGACTTGCGCTTGGTCACAACATGACGTTTATGTCGACCTACTCAATTCCCCTTGGAGGCAAAAAGATACTTATTCGTGGGTGGTCTCAGATAATGAAGGCCCGTCCATCTTCGAGAATAGGATGTAAGATTATGTTCATGCTTTTCCATGGCTCTAAAGCGAATATCCTGTTTATTGACCATGTTGCGAGATGAAGCCGCTTCGAAGGTTGTGGATGCGCTGGGTGGCGCTGGCCCTTGTCACAGGGCTTGGCGGCCTCACCCTTGGTTAATCAGAACTGTGAGGCAAAGTAGCACTGCTCGAGGCATGCTTTGTATGGTTGAACTGTATAAGTACTCATACTGCTTTCACTTTGGTTGTTAAGTGCCCCAGCTGGTTTGATTAAGGTTGTTAAGTACTCCTGCTGCTTTTACAAATTGTTGTGTTTCTTCACCTATCTTCCTCCGGCCGCCAAAACAAACCAGCGCCTTGGCCGCCGCTTCCGCCTCCACGGCTCGCTGCGCCTCAGCGCACACATCATCGTCCCACCATCTCCTAAATCGTTAACGCCGACGTCCTCCGCGCGCTTTGGTGCGCTCGCCGCGGCGCCGCCCTCTCGCGTTGTCAACATGGTCAACAAACAATAGGAATCGGCAGAAGTACGTGGAGAGGATGACAGTAGGGGCCCACCACGTCAGCGTATGGAAAAATAAAATGCTTCCTCCTAGTGTTTTCCTGACATCTGGGACCCACGACATTGTGAGCGTATATAGTCAATAGACAAGAGAACAACACAAGATCGGCTGACACCTGGGACGTATCTACTCAAGCAGTATTTTTTTGTTTGATATTGTTGAGACGGAGCAGGGTTTGAACTGGTCAGGCCCGCCTAGCCTGTGCTTATATTTTATGTTCACCATGTGACCAGCCCAGCTATTTTTCTTTGTGCAAATGAGCCCAGTTTATTTTTTTCTCAAGAATACCCAATCCAGGCCTACTTATTTTTCTACGCCTTTGAAAGTAATATGAAATGGGTTGTAAATATAAAAATAGATGACAAATTGGCAATTACTTTATAATTTCTGATTTTTTTTCACATTTTCAGATTCCTATTTCACTGGGCATTAACCTAATTCAAATATATCTTCAAAGTACTTTAAATTTGGCTCGACATTTCGGTATTAAAAATAGTTTGGAACCCACAGAAATATGCGAAATTGGCCCTGGCAAACCAAAAAAAACGACTGCAATAAATTGCAAAAGAAGTTGCCATGAGCTATATATAAATTATTAAAAAAAGAGGGAGTGGTCTGACTTGTGGGCCTGTTTAGTTGACGCGTATGCAAGAATTTTTTAGTTATTATATACTACGTCAACAAACGTTTCTAGCAGACGTTACCGTTGGATGTCAATCCAACGACCATCGTGTTGCTTCAATCTCTGATCTTCTTGCTCCAGCCGCCAAAGTGGCCAAGGGACCGCTTGCTTCCCGCCTCCCAGAGCCGGCTGTGCCGCCACAAGCCTCAACGCCCCTACTACTCCCACCGCTGGCCGTGGCATCCCTCTACTCACCCACACCCCTGTTATTCTCAAGGGCGACGGTAGCCTCACACCGCAGCCGAACCAGTGAACCCTCGTACTCCTCTCCGCGCGGGCTTCCACTGCTACGTCTTCCCCGGCTCCGCGTCGTCCCCTTCCTAGGCCTCGCCGTCGTCCACCGCCGTGGTGCTCTCGGCGCGGCGTGGTCAATGTGGTCAACGACCGACTTCCATCGGAAGAGTAATGTACATGGAGAGGCTGACAGCCGGGTCCACGGCAGCCGCAAGGAAGTGCCTCCTTATTACGCAGAAAATAATTATTCCTCCACCTGACATCTGGGACCCACTGGACGGGCCACCAGTATTTCGTGAAAAAAACTTTCCCCCTGACTACTGGGACCCACAGGTCGGGCCACCGTATTTTGCGAAAAAAACATTCCCCCCGCTGTCAGCTCGGACCCATCGGAAGTGCCTCCTTATTACGCACAAAAAAATGAATACCCCCTGCTAGCAGGGACCAACCTTGGTGGGAGGCTGACTTGTGAGCCTACTAAGTTGATCGACGGAGGCCTTTGTCAACTTTAGTCAATATATGAACGATTCTAGCTCCAGTGACTGTACGATGTCCATCCAACGGTCGTAGTGCTTCTTCAACCTCTGGTCTTCTTGCTCCAGCCACCCAAAGCAGCGCCGATCGTGCCGCCTGCTCCTGTCGCCCGTGGCCGGCTGTGATTCCGCGGAGGCCTCACCGCCCCCTACAACTCCCACCGCTGCCAGACCATCCCTCTACGCACCCACACCCCCTATTATTCTGCGGTGACGGCAGCCTCACACCGCAGCCGAATGAGTGAACCCTCATACTCCTCTGCGCGTGGGCATCCACTGCCGCGTCTTCCCCGGCTCCGCGTCGTCCCCTTCCTAGGACTCGCCGTCGTCCACCGCCCTGGTGCTCTCGGCACGGCGAGGTCAACGTGGTCAAGGAATGGCTTCCATCGGACGTGGATCAGACGTGGAGAGGCCGATACCGGGTCCACGGCCGCAGCAAAGAAGTGCCTCCTTATTATGCGCAAAATAATTATTCCTCCACCTGTCAGCGGGGACCCACCGGACGGGCCACCGTATTTCGCGAAAAAAAACGTTTCCCCCTGTCTGCTGGGACCCACCAACTACATCTTCGCACGCAAGGAAGTGCGTCCGAAAAAAAATGATTCGCCCCCTGACTGCTAGGACCCACCAGCTACATCTTCGCATGCAAGGAAGTGCCTGACAGTTGGGACCCACCTAGTCGAAGCATACGTAGCGTTGTCATTCTGGTCGCGAACGGTACGCATACATCTTGGTCGATGTAGAGGCGCCGACGTGTCGTAAATGTAGAGGCGCGCACGTGTCGTAGTAGAGGCGCGCACGTAGCATGTACACGTATGTACAGCGGCGAGGGTGCAAGAAAGAAAATACGACCACGTACATACATACGGGCAGGGTCTCTAACGCCTATCGTGCATACGTACATGGCTGGGTCGGAATGGAGAAACAACATCAGCGTCGTGTTCATGGGGAGCCAACCGGCTGGGTTAGAACGGAATGCGTGGTCGTGGTCATCGGGAGGGCTTGGACGGAACAGGCGATGGAAACGAGGCCTGGCGTACCGCACAACGGAGGAAACGGCCTTGTGTTCGACCGGCCATGTTCGAAACAGGGTCCTGTTGATCGGGAGGGGCCTGGCGTACCGCAAAACGGAGGAAACGGACCTCCTACGGTCGAAACGGGGGTCCTGTTGATCGGGAGGGGTGTGGCATACCGCAAAACGGAGGAAACAGACCTCCTACGGTCGAAACGGGGGTCCTGATGATCGTAAGGGGTGTGGCGTACCGCAAAACAGACGAAACAGACTTGTGTTGGAGCGCTACGGTCGAAACGGGGGGGGGGGAGGGGAGGGGTGTGGCATACCGCTAAACGGGACTCCACGGGATATTGTTCATCTCCACCGTCGACCTCCTCCAGCCTCCACGGGCTCCTGTTCATCCAGCCTCCACCGCACGCTACTCCACCGGCTACTGTTCAACCACCCCTCCACACGGGCACCCCTCCACCGTCTACCGTTCATCCAACCCTCCACACCACGGGGTTCTGTTCAACTACCCCTCCACGGCCACCCCTCCACCGTCTATTATTCATCCAGCCCTCCACACCACGGGTTCCTGTTCATCCAGAGGCAATGCCACCACTCACCGCTTTCATCCAACCCCCCGCAACGCCATCGCTCGTCCCAGAGGCAGCATCAATCGGCTTGATTAGCAGAGCGGCGAAGAATCGCTCCATCGGGTTCAGTTAACAGCCATCGATCGATCACTCGGGTTCGATAGCAGCGTAGCACAGTCTGTCGCCGGGTTCACTTAGAGCCAACGCCGCACACACGTGCGTCACGTATGAGAGAAACGCACATCGCCGGCCCCGACCTCCCACCGTAACCGCAACTCCTCAAATCCCCCTCACTTCTACCACGGTTTTTTCGTCATGGACGGCCCAAAGAATGTCATGCAGCTGCGTCTCCAGCCCGCCCAGGACAAAAAGCCCATTTTCTGTCATAATTTTTTGTCATAGAAGTAGGAGCCCACCACATCTATGATGATACCGGGTTTTGTCACAATTATCGTCATAGAAGTGTCATATGTATGACAGAAAAAAAATTCGTTCGGCCCAAAATGTCACAGATGTGTCTTTTTTTTGTAGTGAATGTGCTAGTCATATTCTTCCTGATGCTCTCTTTATGTTTCAATTCTTATCTTTTATGTGAGCATCATTGAAATCATCATGCCTAGCTAGGGGCGTTAAACGATAGCGCTTGTTGGGAGGCAACCCAATTTTATTTTAGTTTCTTACTTTTTGGTTCTGTTTAGTAATAAATAATAAATCTAGATTCTGTTTAGATGTGGTTTTGTGTTTTAATTAGTGTTTGTGCCAAGTAGAACCTTTGGGAAGACTTGGGTAAAGTCTTTATGATCATGCTGTAAAAAACAGAAACTTTAGCGCTCACGAAATTAGCTTCAATTTTTTACTGGAGAGTGCTATTTAGTTGATTATTTTTGCAGATGATTACTAGACAAATCCCTCAGGTCCACCAATTTATTTTAGAATTTTTTGAGTTCCAGAAGTACACGTTTGATACAGATTACTACAGACAGTTCTGTTTTTGACATATTCTGTTTTCATTGTGTTGCTCGCTTATTTTGATGAATCTATGGCTAGTAAAATAGTTTATAAACCATATAGAAGTTGGAATACAGTAGGTTTAACACCAATATAAATAAATAATGAGTTAATTACAGTACCATGAAGTGGTGTTTTGTTTTCTTTCGCTAACGGAGCTTACACGCTTTCAGTTAAGTTTTGTGTTGTGAAGTTTTCAAGTTTTGGGTAAAGATTCGATGGACTATGGAATAAAGAGTGGCAAGAGCCTAAGCTTGGGGATGCCCAAGGCACCCCAAGGTAATATTAAAGGATAACCAAGCGTCTAATCTTGGGGATGCCCCGGAAGGCATCCCCTCTTCCATCTTCGTTCATCGGTAACTTTACTTGGAGCTATATTTTTATTCACCACATGATATGTGTTTTTCTTGGAGCGTCATTTTATTTTCTTTAGCTTTGCTTGCTGTTGGAATAAATTACCAAGATCTGAAATTCTTAAATGGTAGAGTCTTCACATAGTTTTATAATTATTCGACTACTCATTGATCTTCACTTATACCTTTTGGAAGTTTGTTGTTTGCTCTAGTGCTTCACTTATATCTTTTAAAGCTTGGTGGTAGTTTTATTTTGAAGAAATAGATGAACTCTCATGCTTCACTTATATTATTTTGAGAGTCTTAAATAGCATGGAAATTCACTTAAGTAATCTTAATATGCTAGGCATACAAGATTTGTAAGAATTCTTATGAGTGTGTTGAATACTAAGAGAAGTTTTATGCTTGATAATTGTTTTGAGATATGGAGGTAATAATATCAAAGTCGTGCTAGTTGAGTAGTTGTAAATTTGAGAAATGCTTGTGTTGAAGTTTGCAAGTCCTGTAGCATGCACGTATGGTAAACGTTATGTAAAAAATTTGAAACATGAGGTGTTCTTTGGTTGTCCTCCTTATGAGTGGCGGTCGGGGACGAGCGATGGTCTTTTCCTAGCAATCTATCCCCCTAGGAGCATGCGCATAGTGCTTTGGTTTTTGATGGCTTGTAGATTTTTGCAATAAGTATGTGAGTTCTTTATGACTAATGTTGAGTCCACGGATTATACGCACTTTCACCTTTCCATCATTGCTAGCCTCTTCGGTACCGTGCATTGCCCTTTCTCACATTGAGAGTTGGTGCAAACTTTGCCGGTGCATCCAAACCCCGTGATATGATACGCTCTTTCACACATAAATCTCCTTATATCTTCCTCAAAACAGCCACCATACCTACCTATTATGGCATTTCCATAGCCATTCCGAGATATATTGCCATGCAACTTTCCATCATTCCGTTCATCATGACACATTCATCATTGTCATATTGCTTAGCATGATCATGTAGTTGACATAATATTTGTGGCAAAGCCACCGTTCATAATTCTTTCATACATGTCACTCTTGATTCATTGCATATCCCGGTACAGCGCCGGAGTCATTCATATAGAGTCATACTTTGTTCTAGTATCGAGTTGTAATCATTGAGTTGTAAATAAATAGAAGTGTGATGATCATCATTTAATAGAGCATTCTCCCAAAAAAAGAGAAAGTCCAAAAAAAGAAGGCCCAAAAAAATAAAAAATAAAAATAAATAGGGCCAATGCTACTATCCTTTTTTTTCCACACTTGTGCTTCAAAGTAGCACCATGTTCTTCATATAGCGAGTCTCATATATTGTGCTTCAAAGTAGCACCATGTTTTTCATATAGAGAGTTTCATATGTTGTCACTTTCATATACTAGTGGGAATTTTTCATTATAGAACTTGGCTTGTATGTTCCAACGATGGGCTTCCTCAAATGCCCTAGGTCTTCACGAGCAAGCAAGTTGGATGCACACCCACTTAGTTTCTTTTGTTGAGCTTTCATACATTTATAGCTCTAGTGCATCCGTTACATGGCAATCCCTACTCCTTGCATTAACATCAATCGATGGGCATTTCCATAGCCCATTGATTAGCCTCGTTGATGTGAGATCTTCTCCTTTTTGTGTCTTCTCCACATAACCCCCATCATCTTATTCTATTCCACCCATAGTGCTATATCCATGACTTGCGGTCATGTATTGCGTGAAGGTTTATAAGTTTGAGATTACTAGAGTATGAAACAATTGCTTGGCATGTCATCGGGGTTGTGCATGATGAGAGCATTCTTGTGTGACGAAAATGGAGCATGACTAAACTATATGATTTTGTAGGGATGAACTTTCTTTGGCCATGTTATTTTGAGAAGACATAATTGCTTAGTTAGTATGCTTGAAGTATTATTATTTTTATGTCAATATGAACTTTTGTCTTGAATCTTTCGGATCTGAATATTCATACCACAATTAAGAAGAATTACAATGAAATTATGCCAAATAGCACTCCGCATCAAAAATTATCTTTTTATCATTTACCTACTCGAGGACGAGCAGGAATTAAGCTTGGGGATGCTTGATACGTCTCCAACGTATCTATAATTTTTGATTGCTCCATGCTATATTATCTACTGTTTTGGGCAATATTGGGCTTCATTTTCCACTTTTATATTACTTTTGGGACTAACCTATTAACCGGAGGCCCAGCCCAGATTTGCTGTTTTTTTGCCTATTTCAGTATTTCGAAGAAAATGAATATCAAATGGAGTCAAAACGAAACGAAGTCAACTGGAGAAGTTATTTTTGGAAGGAAAGCAACCGGATGGACTTGGACCCCACGTCAAGGAAGGAACGAGGAGGCCACGAGGGTGGGGCGCGCCACCCCTAGCGCAGCGCCCCGCCTCCTGGGCCCTCGTGGCTCCTGACGGCGTGCTTCTTCCGCCTATATAACTCCACATGCCCTAAAACTTCTAGAACAGAGATTAGATCGGGAGTTCCGCCGCCGCAAAAACCTCCAGAGCCACTCAAAAACCAATCGGGACCCCTGTTCCAAGACTCACGGGAGGGGGGGAACCTCACCGTGGCCATCTTCATCATCCCGGCGCTCTCCATGACGAGGAGGGAGTAGTTCACCCTCGGGGCTGAGGGTATGTACCAGTAGCTATGTGTATGATCTCTCTCTCTTGTGTTCTTGATTTGGTACGATCTTGATGTATCGCGAGCTTTGCTATTACAGTTGGATCTTATGTTTCTTCTCCCCCTCTACTCTCTTGTAATGAATTGAATTTTCCCCTTGAAGTAATCTTATCGGATTGAGTCTTTAAAGATTTGAGAACACTTGATGTATGTCTTGCCGTGCGTATCTGTGGTGACAATGAGATATCACGTAATTCACTTGATGTATGTTTTGGTGATCAACTTGCGGGTTCCGCCCATGAACCTATGCATAGGGGTTGGCACACGTTTTCGTCGTGATTCTCCGGTAGAAACTTTGGGGCACTCTTTGAGGTTCTATGTGTTGGTTGAATAGATGAATTTGAGATTGTGTGATGCATATCGTATAATCATACCCACGGATACTTGAGGTGACATTAGAGTATCTAGGTGACATTAGGGTTTTGGTTGATTTGTGTCTTAAGGTGTTATTCTAGTACGAACTCTAGGGCTGTTTGTGACACTTGTAGGAATAGCCCACAGATTGATTGGAAAGAATAACTTTGAGGTGGTTTCGTACCCTACCATAATCTCTTCGTTTGTTCTCCGCTATTAGTGACTTTGGAGTGACTCTTTGTTGCATGTTGAGGGATAGTTATGTGATCCAATTATGTTATTATTGTTGAGAGAACTTGCACTAGTGAAAGTATGAACCCTAGGCCTTGTTTCCTAGCATTGCAATACCGTTTACGCTCACTTTTACCACTTGTTACCTTGCTGTTTTTATATTTTCAGATTACAAAAACCTTTATCTACCATCCATATTGCACTTGTATCACCATCTCTTCGCCAAGCTAATGCACCTGTGCAATTTACCATTGTATTGGGTATGTTGGGGACACAAGAGACTCTTTGCTATTTGGTTGCAGGGTTGTTTGAGAGAGACCATCTTCATCCTACGCCTCCCACGGATTGATAAACCTTAGGTCATCCACTTGAGGGAAATTTGCTACTGTCCTACAAACCTCTGCACTTGGAGGCCCAACAACGTCTACAAGAAGAAGGTTGCGTAGTAGACATCAAGGATGCCGGGTTGCGCGTCTGCATCGACGTCCCAGGGCTCAACAAGGCCGCATCTTAGGAGCTCTTCTGGCCTTCGTACGGGGGAGGTTGCGAGGGTCCACCGCACAACTACGTTCGCATGCCTATCGGCCTGCCGAGTGTGGCGTCCGCCTATCAGCGCAACTTGCAGCGCGCCCTGGCGACTCAGGAGGCCAAGCACCACGCCGTCCTAACGGAGATGGAGACGGTCCTCAAGGAACCGCCTGTTCCCCCAGAGCCTCCCAAGGCTTAGGGACTTGGTGGCTCGTGAGGAGCAACCCCTTCGCCGCGTACCTTCAGCTGCCCCAACTCTCCTCCATTAACAGAACTAGGTGACATTTTCCAAGTTTATTTAGTTGGGAGCGCCCCCCGGGCTGCATCATTCCCAGGCCGCGTGGGTCCGTCCCTGTGGCACGTATCCCTTTTTTATGTCTTTAGCTTACCTTGTTGGGGGCGCCCCTCGAGCTGCATCATCCCCAAGCCGCTCGAGCCTGACCAGTGGCAAGTATCTTCCCTGCGTTTACTTAAGCCAGTATGATTTCCATCCTTAATCTATCTATGACTATCACCTGTTTGACTCTCACCTCCCACAGGGGCTACTCACGCTGGCACGACGCTTGTGCACGGGTCCGTCCTTGCAACATCGACAAATCTGAGCGGTCGAGCTCTGGCTCGCGGCACGCCCTGCGCACGTCATCCCACCAGGCCATCAGTGCCTTCGTCTCCTCGCGGAGCAACCAGCGCGGACTGGCAACCATAATGGCAAACTGTGTTTCTCCATCTGCTGGCTTGCAGGAATCTCATGAGAACGACAGCAGGCGGCACCGCGAGCTCCCTCTTCTCCCATGCAATCCGCTTGCGCGTTAAAAGGGGGGCTCCTGAGCATCACCACTCAGGAGCTCCTACTTGCTCTCCAGCCCTCACCCCCTGGCCTTGACCATGACACTGACCTGGCATACCAGCGGCGGCTGAGCTCGCTCGAGGGCCGGGACCTGAGGACGCAGAGCATGAAGGAGAGCGTGGATAAGAGGGAGAGGCTCGCATGGACCTGACCTAGCTACGCATTAACATGGCACATCGCGAGGAATCGACCCCGGACCGCCAAGATAAGTATCGCCCTCAGATCGACTAATCGTTGGAGCCTAGGGGTCACGCTCGCCGCAGCCCTGTTGCAGCAACGCCGCCTCTCTTTCTTACTGAAAGTGCAATCATGCCCTTAATCATATTTTGATGTTGATGACAACACATATGCTCGGGACTAATCATGTTTATCAAGTATATCTCAGGATTATGTTCCAAAGACCGTGTGCATGGATCATGACTAGGGACAAAAGCATATAACTCAAGAATGGTGATACAAGATGTTAACTTCATTTATGGTTCGTTCTTGAGTATAGGAATCCGCACTATTAAGAGGGGATCGATGGATCTGTGAAAAACTTGCTCAAAGTTGCTATCTATATACCTTACCTTCGGACGTCCGGCGCTCTACGGACGTCCGGTCCTTCCTGATTGCCCGGACGTCCGGACACTTCCGGACGTCCGACACTTCCACAACAGAAACATTTTTGCGGATGTCCGGAACCCTCCGAACGTCCGACACTTTCACATCGAAGCATTCTTACGGATGTCCGCCCTTTCGGACGGCCGTATCCTCGTACATTGGTTTGTGGGTCACACTTTTCACAGCGGCCGGTCGTCGATGATCGCTTGACGTCCAGGACCCATTTGGGCCTCCGGACGTCCGGCCATCCTCAGACGTAAACGGTCACCTTTTCCCACCACCTATATATATTCCTTTCCCTTCCACGGGTAGGGGTTGACCATTCACTTTGAACAAACTCTAGAACACTTCTCACACTCTCTCTCATTTCTCCACACCAAATCTTAGATCCCCAAGTGATTTGAGAGCTTTGAAAGAAGTTGTGCGATCAAGTGATAGATCCACTTCTCCTCCTTCTTTGCACCCAAGGAATTCGTGATTTGAGCAAGTCTTGAGCAAATCCCCATCGATCTTGTTACTCTTGGAGGTTGGAGACTCCTAGGCGGTAGGAGTCTTCGGAGAGGAATCGACCTTTGTGATTACCCCGGATAAGTTTGTGAGGGTTTGGAGACCACCCCAAGGTCTACCACTAATGGTTGAGAAACGCCTTCGTGGTGTTGTCTCAAAGGGAGAATAGGGTGAGCCTTCGTATGCGTTGGTGTGCCTTCGTGGTAACATCCACCTCTCTAACGGTGACTAGCTTCCCTCCAAGGAAGTGAACATCGGCATACATCCTCGTCTCCGGAGTTGCGGTTATTCCTAACCCTAACTCTATACTTGTGGTTACTTGTTTTGGTTTGCACTTACTTACATCATATTGTGCTTACTCACTTATATGCTTGTGTTACTAGCCTTGTACTTCGTGCTTACTAGCAATTGTTAGGCTCACCTTCATATTCCGCACTATTGCCTAAAATTGCTAAGTAATAATTAAAATTTGTAATTGTACCTATTCACCCCCCCTCTAGGTCCATCTCGATCCTTTCAATTGGTATCAGAGCCTCGTGCTCTATTCTTGTGGCTTAACCGCCCTAGAGCGAGATGAACCCAGATGGGACTCCCTTGGTTGTAGATCCTAAGGATAAAGGCGGGGCTTCTTCTGAAGTCAAGTCCAGGATCTAGAACGGGCCCTTGCTAAGCAAAAAGAGGAGCATGATGCTTCTCTTGAGGCCTTGGTCCAAATGAGAACGTTGTCCTCGGTGCTTGCACCACTCTCGGGTGGTGCTGCCTCAAGGCCAACTGTGCCTACTCCATCACTTGGTCAACAACCTCCTAACAATGAACACGCCAGTGTTCCTTGGCTTTATGCAAGACCTCAGGTTGAGAAACCAAGATATAATCCTCAAGGCAGTCCTCCTTTGCTTAGTGCTACTTCCGATTTTCCTTTGTGGAGAGTTGCTATGCAGGACCATCTTCGACATGGAAACGATGAGATGTTGGAGATCTTGGAGTATGGCTATCATGTGGTTGATCCAAAGAACCCCACACCAAGAGAAATATATGACAAGAACCTCAATGACACTGCAATCATGTGGATAAGGAGAGGTTTGGATGAAAAACAAAGGAGACCGTTCATACACATCACAAGTGCTAAGGAACTATGGGAAACTGTTATGCGATCCAAAGCGGCACTTCTACCCTCGGAGTGCTCAATATGAAATTGCCAAGGGGCAATTGCAAAACTTTTGTATGGAGAAAGGTGAAACCCCCAATCAACTCAGTGAGCGTCTCATGACACTCACTGCCGATATTGAGTCATGTGAGTGTGACAAGACACAAGATGGTTTCAACATGACTAAGAGGTTCCTTGTGGATAAGTTACTTCATGCTCTTGCTCCATTTCACCATCAAATGGTGTGGGACATAAGACAACACCATACCATCAAGGAATCTTGCATTGAAGGCCAAGCATGTATGTGAAGATGAAAAAAGTGAAGAAGAAGAAGAGGATGACGAAGATGGTGATGAGATTGAATCCGACGAGGGCCCTACATATGAAGACATGGCTCTTTTTGTCAAGAAGTTTAGCGCGGGTAAATTCAAGGGAAGATTTCAAAAGAAGAAAGTAAGAAAATGCTACAACTATGAAGAAACCAATCACTTCTCCAACGAGTACCCTTATGAGAAGAGAGAAGATAAACCAAGGTTTCCCAAGACCTTTCCCAAGAAGAAGTTGCCAAATCCTTTGAACTCGAAGCTCAAGAAGAGAGATGGAAAGGCAATGGTTGCTCAAGAAGAATCTGATCCGGATGATGTTAGTGGTGTTGCCGGAGTTGCTCAAGACTCTCAAAACACCTTGAGGTTACTTAACAAGAGTGGTGACGTGGTCACCTACAACTACATGAAAGATTACAAGGGCAACGCTCACAAATGCCTAATGGCAAAGGCCATGGTTGAAGAAGAAGAGGACCAAAGCTCTTCTGACAAGGTCAAGGTAACTCCACGATCAAATCCTCCTCTTTTCACTCCTTCTACTCCTAGTGATGAGTATCTTGATGCGGAGGATAGTTATGAGGATGATGATCTAACCGATCCTATGCTTGCTAAACTTAATAAGTTCATGTGCTCCCTCAAAGGAAGGAAGCTCACTATGTTTCAGATGCTTATGGAGATGGTGAGTAAGCACACCATCTCCATTAAGGAACTCGAAACCCTCGTCATCGAGGAAAAGGAAAAATATGAAATCCTTGAGCGGAAAGTCAAATATGGGGAAGCACGAAATGATGAACTATGCTTAAAAATTGGTGCAAATATTGATGTTCATACTAAAGATCTTGCCTCCTTGAAAAAGGCTATTGGCTCTTGTGAAGAGTTGATGAATGATAAAAGTAACCTTGCAAAGTCTCATGCTTCTCTCACTAAGGATTGTGAGCTTCTATCCGTGTCTCTCAAGACTAAGGAAGAAGAGCTCACCCTTCTTACAAAGAGTTTTGAGACACTCAAACTTACTTATCTTGAAACTCTAGCTAAGGCTTACTCATCTCCTATTATCAATGTTGATGCATGTTCTACTAACTCTAGTAGTGATCTAGCATCCATTCTTGAGGAGAATCGGTTTCTCAAAGCTCAAATCGAGAAAGGGCTCATGACATGTGCTCAAGGGCAAAAGAACCTTAATGAGGTGTTGAGCCAACACAATGAAGCGTTCTCCAAAGAGGGACTCGGGTTTGACCCAAGCACAAGCAAGAAGAAGACGTCCTCCCAAAATTGCACCACCCCTTTAAAAGAAAATTTTGTACGAGAAGGACACAAGGAGAAAGGTAAGGGTGTTAGTGGGAAGGCCACAAGGGGCATGCCCACTCTCAACAAGCCAAAAGAGTTCATGCCTCCATCCTATGTACTGCGTAAGACTAAGGATGGAGAAGTTTATAAAAGTATGTTGGTCCCCAAAAGGCATTTCGTTTTTATGCTATTTGGGTCCCTAAGACCCTTGTGACTAACTTGAGAGGTCCCATTGTAAAATGGGTGCCTCTAACCAAGTAATAATTGTGTGTAGGTAGCTTTCTCGGTGGAGTAAAATGCGTGATTGATAGTGGATGTACCAATCATATGACCGGAGATAGCAAATTGCTCTACGATTTCATGGAAGCTATTCAACCATTTATGAGCATTATGTTTGGTGGAGGATCAAAAGGACAGGTACTTGGGTTGGGTAAAGTGGCTATCACAAATGACATGTCTCTTGCAAATGTTATGCTTGTCCAATCCCTTAAATATCATTTGCTTTACGTCCGCCAATTGGCTTACATTGGTTATGATACACTATTTGGACTAATGGATGTGAAAGTCTTTAAGAGAGATACTCTCAAGTGGCCTTTGTTGGAGAGTTGGATGGCAACCTTTACGGTTGATTTCTCGAAAGAGAGCACATTCCATGCAACTTGTCTAATGGCCAAGGCCGACATAAGGGGTGGCTATGGCATCGCTGCCAGCCCATGTCGGCATGAGGAATCTCCAAGATCTCTTAAAGGGTAATCACATCCTTGGACTAACAAATGTCTCTTTTGAGAAAGATCGTGTGTGTAGTGCATGTATAGCCGGGAAGCAACATCAATCAAAGCACCCACCGAAGAATATTGTGTCTACTTCAAGGCCTTTGGAGCTCCTTCATGTGGATCTCTTTGGGCCTCCTTCATGGGATAGTCTCGGTGGGAAAAAGTATGGACTTGTCATTGTTGATGATTATTCAAGATATACATGGGTGTTTTTCCTTAAAGTCCAAGGACGAAACGAAGATCACTTTCATTGACTTTGCCAAGCAAGCACAACGCAAGTTTGACAAAGAAATCTTGGCAATAAGAAGTGACAATGTATCTGAGTTCAAAAACTATACCTTGGAAGAATTCCTTAGTGATGAAGGGATTGAGCATCAATATTCAGCTCCATACACTCCTCGGCAAAATGGTGTAGCCGAAAGGAAGAACCGCACCCTTGTGGAGATGGCAAGGTCCATGTTGGATGAATACAAGTCACCACATAGTTTCTGGGCCGAAGCTGTCAACACCGCATGTCATGCATCAAACCGGCTTTTCCTCGCACTATATTGGAGAAGACTCCATATGAGCTTCTAACTGGAAACAAGCCAAATGTCAAGTACTTTCGTGTATTTGGGTGCAAATGTTTCATCCTCAACAAAAGAGAAAGGTTAGGAAAATTTCAATCCAAAACAATTGAGGGTATATTTGTTGGCTATGGATCAAACTCTCACGCATATAGAGTCTACAACAAATCCAATGGATGTGTTGTAGAAACTTGTGACGTGGTGTTTGATGAATTTAATGGCTCCCATGGGGAGCAAGTTGATCTAAGTGATGTAGGTGAAGAAGATTCTTCTCAAGACATTTTGACCATGGGTGTTGGTGCACTTCTTCCTATGGAACAAGAACCTCATGATGATGAAGAAGAAGATAGAAGTCTCACACATCATCAAACTACTTCAACATTCATAACACCACAAGCCCCTATTGCTCAACCAATACCTTTAGCCCAAGTTGAAGAGGATGATCAAGCTCCTCCTCATGACAATCTTCAAGAACAAGAACAAGAAAGTCCAATCATTGATGATGAACCTCAACAAATGCAATATGAACAAGAAGATCTTCCTCCACACATTAATGATCCATATGTTGAGGATGTGGATGATGGACATGAAGTTGAACCTCGTGAAACTCTTACCTCTATCATGCCACGAGTGGCCGGTCGTGTTGATGTTGACAAAATACTCACCGGCATATCGGAAGGTAGAGTTACTCGTAAACATTTGACAAACTTTTGTGCTCACTTCTCGTTTGTGTCTAGTGTTGAGCCCCTCAAGGTACAAGATGCATTGATGGATAACGATTGGCTCGTTGCTATGCAAGAAGAGTTGAACAGTTTTGAACGCAACCAAGTGTGGTCATTAGTCAAGAGGCCATCTACCGAGCACAACGTCATTGGAACAAAATGGATTTTCAAGAACAAACAAGATGAGAATGGTGTAATCATTCGCAACAAAGCAAGGTTAGTGGCACAAGGGTACTCACAAGTTGAAGGTTTGGACTTTGGTGAGACCTTTGCCCCTGTTGCCCATCTTGAATCCATTCGCATCTTACTTGCTTATGCCGCCTTCAATGGTTTTACATTACATCAAATGGATGTGAAAAGTGCTTTCCTTAACGGTCCTCTACAAGAAGAAGTATATGTGTCACAACCACCTGGGTTCGTTGATCCCGATCACAAAGACTATGTGTACAAACTTCATAAGGCTTTGTATGGCCTTCAAACAAGCACCTCGTGCTTGGTATGATCATTTAAAGAAGTTTCTACTCGATGATGGTTTTGTGAGAGGGGTGATCGATCCCACTCTTTTTACTAAGAGGGATAAGGGTGATTTGATCTTATGCCAAATCTATGTAGATGATATCATTTTTGGTTCTCCTAACATTCATTTGTGCAAGAAGTTTATGGATTCAATGACCAATAATTTTGAAATGTCACTCAATGCGGATTTGAAGTTCTTCCTCGGATTTCAAATTCAACAATTTCAAGAAGGAATTTTCTTGTCTCAAGCAAAATACCTCAAAGATATTCTAGAGAAGTTTGGTATGTCTGATGCTATCCCATTCAAGACACCAATGCCAACCAAAATAACTCTCACCGAAGATACCAACGGTATTCCTTTCGACCCATCTAAATACCGCTCTATGATTGGTTCGTTACTTTATCTTTGTGCATCTAGACCAGACATTATGTTTAGTGTATGCATGTGTGCTAGATTTCAAGCTTTCCCTAAGGAAAGTCATCATAAGGCGGTTAAGCATATTCTTAGATACCTTGTTCACACCTCAAAGTTGGGTCTATGGTACCCCAAGGATGCTAAGTTTGATCTCATTGGGTACACGGATGCAGATTGGGCTGGAGACAAAGTGGATCGTAAGTCCACATCCGGTGCATGTCAGTTTCTTGGACGCTCCTTGGTGAGTTGGTCCTCGAAGAAACAAAATTGTATTGCTCTCTCTACCGCAGGTTGAATACATTGCTGCCGCTTAGTTGTGCAACTCAGTTGTTATGGATGAGGCAAACTTTGAAGGATTACAGTATCACCTATAGAAATGTGCCTCTTCCGTGTGATAATGAAAGTGCCATCAATATTCTTGAGAACCCCAAAGATCATCTCCGCACCAAACACATTGATATTAGGTATCATTTCTTGAGAGATCATGTTGAAAAGGGTGATATTCACATTGATCACATTGGTACAGATTTTCAACTAGCAGATATCTTCACCAAACCTCTAGATGAAGCAAGGTTACATCGACTTAGGCGTGAACATGGTATCTTGGAGCTTGACAACATTATGTGAAATTTAGTACCCAGTCATGCATAAATCTAATGTCTTGTCATGATGTAGGCATGTACTTAGGGGGAGACATTCAATTCGTGAATGTTCTCGCCCTACTCAATGCATAAAAAGAACCAACACTCTCAAAGTATCCATGGGTCTAGACCTATGGTGCTTTAACATGATGGAGTAGTGACTATGCACTTAAAGTTCAAGTCTTTACGTGTCATGTCATGTCTACTCAGACATGGTGGCATTAGCCACCACTTGTAGTCTATGGCTATGATTGAGTAAGGTGGGATCCGAGTTACTACATAAAATAGTTTTTACTGTGAGAAAATGCCTTTCTCATCATCATGATCAGCCCTCCTGTCCAAACTTCTGGCTCCGGACGTCCGTAGGTTCCGGACGTCCGTGTGGTATTTCACTGTCGGACGTCCGTATGAATCCGGACGTCCGTATATTCTGCTCTGGTTACCTTCGACGGTCGTCCGGCCTCGCCGGACGTCCGTAAATCCACTCTGGTTCACTTAAGTTGGCCTAGCAAATGAAGCCGGACGTCCGGAAGACTCGGACGTCCGTAAAACCATACATTACGGTATGCCCGGTAAATGCGATGCCGTCGGACGTCCGTAAAATCATCTATGTTATCCTCTCTTTGCCGATGATTGAGACTTTGCCGTCCGGCTGTTCCCGGATGTCCGGACGCATATATGACTCCGGTCGTCCGTAGGCTCCGGACGTCCGTACGTTTTTACTAGGGACTATATATATACTACACCGTAGGGTTCTGGTCAACCAACCCCATCCTCTCCACTGAGTTCGCCGCCGCCGCCGTTTCTGGCGTGCGTCCTCCCCGCAGCCGCCTGCCGTCGTACCCCTCGCCGGGGTTTCTCCCCGCCGCGGATCTACGACTTGCCGTCCAGCCGCTCTGCTCTTCCTCGCCTGGTCATGATGCCTCGGTCCAAGCACTCAAGACGCAAGCAAGTCGCCGGAGGGCGGCGCGTCCGTCTCGTCGTGGTGGCTCCAACGACTCCCGGGAGGAAGATCACCCTCGGAAGCGTGCGCTCGTCCTCCCAGCTCGTCCGGTGATTCCTCTTCTGAGGGGTCGATTTTGAGGATGAGCTCAAGAGGTGGATCCGTCCCGATGATTGGCGTCCGCGTCGCTGCCCCCAAGCCCGGCACTCGTCGTCCAACATTTCAACCTCCTCCTCCTCCGGTTCAACCCCACGGTGATGCCCGTCACATCTCCATTGAGCCTCCACTATCACTAGGCCGTCATGTTAAGCTTTTCAATGAAGTCCCCAAATCTTCATATCTCAAATTGCGTCGTGATGTAGATCAATTTACTGTTGTTAGGGATTCTTGGGATAGTCGCTTTCGCACAAATGTCCAAGCCGACATCTTCACCACGATTGTCATCCCTAAAGGCTTGTCACTTCATGTTTGCATTGATCTTGAGCACATTCGCACTCATCCGGAGAAATATCCGGAGCCATTGAGCTCATTGAGTCGTCAAACCTAGCTGCCCCATTCGCCTTTCAACACGATTTTAACCACGCTGCCATCCATCAGTTTTATGCCACATGTTACTTTGCTCCTGATAACACTGTCACATGGATGACCTCCGACACTGCCCTCACATCATCTTATGCTGAGTTTGTCACCGCACTTGGATTTCCCGACACTGGGTTCAAAATCCACAAGGATGACCCCAATCATAAGCCCAAAGGCATTGCGGTCTCATGCGGATCTCCTTAGACCCATATCATCTTTGTCTAGTACTGAAAAACAAAAGGGTCTAAATCAAGTCTCCATTTGGCGTTTTCCATTCAACATCATTTATCGCTGTGTCATCCGCACCATTTATCCCAAGATGGGTGACAAGGGCTCTGCAGCAGCTCTTGCATTGATCTCATGCATCGCCTCTACACATCTCCTAAAGGGAAGATAAATGTTCCACACTTTCTATGGCATGAGATTCGCCTTGCTAGCTTCCAAAGACAAGCGGGCTTTCCCTCATGCACCTTTTCTTCGTGCATTTATCGAGAGGGCAGCTCCCTTTCCCATTGCACGCACTCATATACATGAGAGATGGGTCATCCCACCTCACATGGCGGCTGACCATGTTCCTCCTCCTCCCGCCATCGCTAGTCACACCGCTGCTAGTTTTCCCTCTCACGCTAACCATCCTCATTCCAGTGCTGTCCCCTTTGGGCGTATTGCTCGCTTTCTTGGGAAGGCTCATTCAGCCATGATGAAGATGTTCACCTTCCATTGCTCCCAACACCACGATGTGGTCACTCGCATGGTCACTTCCAAGAACGCTCAAGGCTCGTCTGCGAGACTCGGGCGTATATGATGTGAGTGACGATGAGCGTCTTCTGCAGACCCCCCTTGATTTTGGTTTTCCTCCGGTCCCGAGTGGGCTGATTTCTTTGACGAGACTGGTGGCACTGGTGTTCATGATGATGATGATGAGGATGAACTTTAATACTACGTGTCATTCCCCTTTGTTTTTGGATACTTGATGCCAAAGGGGAGTAGGCTCCATATGCACTACTCTAGCTCATTATGTAATCGAACCTATGTTAGGAGTAGTTTGTTGAACTATGTTATGAGTTGTTGAACTATGTTATGAGTTTGTTGGTTATGAGTTTGGTGAATCTATATGAAGTGATCCAACTATTGTGGCATCAGTTTGAGGGGGAGCCCTCATCATTTTTGTTTTTAAGTAGTATCTGTGGTATCACTTTGAGGGGGAGCTCGCTCGCTACTTATTCTTATTATGGTTATTGAGCTCCACAACAAATACTTCCGATTACTATTATGAGTATGCATATGAGTTGTCATCAACTACCAAAAAGGGGAGATTGAAAGTGCAATCATGCCCTTAATCATATTTTGATGTTGATGACAACACATATGCTCGGGACTAATCATGTTTATCAAGTATATCTCAGGATTATGTTCCAAAGACTGTGTGCATGGATCATGACTAGGGACAAAAGCATATAACTCAAGAATGGTGATACAAGATGTTAACTTCATTTATGGTTTGTTCTTGAGTATAGGAATCCCACACTATTAAGAGGGGATTGATGGATCTGTGAAAAACTTGCTCAAAGTTGCTATCTATATACCTTACCTTCGGACGTCCGGCGCTCTACGGACGTCCGGTCCTTCCTGATTGCCCGGACGTCCGGACACTTCCGGACGTCCGACACTTCCACAACAGAAACATTTTTGCGGATGTCCGGAACCCTCCGGACGTCCGACACTTTCACATCAGAAGCATTCTTACGGATGTCCGGCCCCGCTCGGACGACCGTATCATGTACATTGGTTTGTGGGTCACACTTTTCACAGCGGCCGGTCGTCCGATGACTGTCGGACGTCCGGACCCATTTGGGCCTCCGGACGTCCGACGTTCTCCGGACGTCCGGCCATCCTGTACCCCAAACGGTCACCTTTTCCCACCACCTATATATATTCCTTTCCCTTCCACGGGTAGGGGTTGACCATTCACTTTGAACAAACTCTAGAACACTTCTCACACTCTCTCTCATTTCTCCACACCAAATCTTAGATCCCCAAGTGATTTGAGAGCTTTGAAAGAAGTTTTCCGATCAAGTGATAGATCCACTTCTCCTCCTTATTTGCACCCAAGGAATTCGTGATTTGAGCAAGTCTTGAGAAAATCCCCATCGATCTTGTTACTCTTGGAGGTTGGAGACTCCTAGGCGGTAGGAGTCTTTCAGAGAGGAATCGACCTTTGTGATTACCCCCCGGATAAGTTTGTGAGGGTTTGGAGACCACCCCAAGGTCTACCACTAGTGGTTGAGAAACGCCTTCGTGGTGTTGTCTCAAAGGGAGAATAGGGTGAGCCTTCGTGGCGTTGGTGTGCCTTCGTGGTAACATCCACCTCTCTAACGGTGACTAGCTTCCTCCAAGGAAGTGAACATCGGCATACATCCTCGTCTCCCGGAGTTGCGGTTATTCCTAACCCTAACTCTATACTTGTGGTTACTTGTTTTGGTTTGCACTTACTTACATCATATTGTGCTTACTCACTTATATGCTTGTGTTACTAGCCTTGTATCAGACTTACTAGCAATTGTTAGGCTCACCTTCATATTCCGCACTATTGCCTAAAATTGCTAAGTAATAATTAAAATTTGTAATTGTACCTATTCACCCCCCCCCTCTAGGTCCATCTCGATCCTTTCACTTACCTTACCACGGCTGCTTGTGCGCTAAAGGGGACCTCCTGAGCATCATGCCTCAGGAGCTCTTACTGGACCTCGGGCCGCTCACCTCCTGGCCTTGACCACGACACGCAATCTCGCATACCAGCGACGGCTGTAGCCTGCCTAGGGACCGGGACCTGTCAGCGTAGAGCACCAAGTCATCGCGAGGTCGGAAAGGGGAGACCGAGCCGAAGCAGGACTCGCGCTCGCGAAAGTTCATAATAAGGACGATATTGACAAGAGACATTACAAAACCTTTACACACCCCCACGGAGCACTTCTTGATTCCTCGCAGGGAACAAAAGGAAAGAGCTTAGGGAATCCTATCTACACACGCCCCCACAGCCGACGCCATCATCAACAGTGGGCCACGGGAGGCCGGCACCAACCCCATCCCGATCAGCGACGGCTGGATGCTGCAGCCTTGCTCCGGGCGTGGCGAGAGCTCGGGGGCACGTAGCTGTCGTTGCTCGTCTCCGGAGTCTCGTAGAGCTCAGGAGAACCGCTGGACTCCCAAGAGTCGCTGCTGCTGGAGGAGCCGCAGGCCGGGCGCGCATCGTCCTGGCGCTCCCCTCCAGGGCAGCACTCCAAGAGGCGGCCCTATGCATCGAAGACCTTGAATAACATCGTGGAAGCGCCGTCGTACACGAAATGGATCACGAGGGCGCCCTCCGCGCGACACACTGGGGCGACCTCACCCCAGCCTCGGGTCATGAAGATCTTCCCCGAGGAGACGGCCTCAACCTCCGCTCCAGTCGCCGGCGTGTCGCAGTCAGCGTGCTGCAGCCAAAGCTAAAGAGGCCCCCTCGGTGGCATCTCAGCTGAGAAGATGGAAGGGAAGCGGATCCAAGTGCTCGGGGGCATCGCCGCCCACAACACGAGCTCGCGTGAGGAGTCCGTGGCGTGAACTCCAGGGGCGGCAACGCGCGCCACCACGGCACGGTGGCCATGGCCACGGCGTGTGCGCCGACGCTCGTTGCCTCTCCCTCCTGAGCGCCCGGCTTGGGCGTACAAGGGCAGCGGATACCCTGGAGGTGGCCATTCGCACCTGGGCCTCGTCACTTCTGCCCTCACGACAATGTCGCGGCCGTGGACTAGCTCTTCTTCGGCGGAAGCGGCCCTGGCTCATCGCGGGGAGCCTTTTCTTTCTCCTCGGTGGAGAATCTTCGGATCGGCGCCATTGGAACTGCTACTAGCAGTGGAGCGAGTAGGAGAAGCAAGCGGAATGGGAAGAGATGGACGACGGGTGCTTTTCCGCCTCCCCATTTATAGCAAGAGAAGGCCAACCAGCCCCCCCCCCCCACGATCACAGGTAATGATGGTTTTCTCTTGCATGTCGCAGGGACTTGTCAAGTCGGGCAGTTGCCAAGGCAGCGTGGGGAAGCAGAGACGCCCACGTCCAATCAACCGCCACACGTCGATCAAGGCTGCAGGCTATTGGGGCCCACGGCGCTTCGCACTTGACCTTTGGTTTCGCCTCGAAGCCAAGCCCTAGCGCGCCTTGGGCCTGGGGGCTACTGTCGGTGTTCTGGGAACGGGGGTCCCCAGACTTGCCTGCCTGCGGCCCACGGCCTGGCTCTGCGAGCGGGCCCGTAAGACCCATCTGCACCAGCAAGCATTCAAGACCCTCGCGAGGGGCCAAGCCTCGCGAGGCGGACGATGCAAGGCCTCCTCAGGAGCGGCCTCAGCAGGTTGGCTCGCGAGGGGCGGAGAGATCAAGAGAAAGCAAACCTCGCGAGGTTCTGGTGACGTGAGCCATGACGATCGAGACCAGGCAGGCGCCAGGCGGGCGCCCGCACGCACAGTGTCCTTGTTTCCTCTTTGGTGCTAAGGAGGAAAGTGCAGGCGTGGAGTACCGAGGCGTCAAGCAAAGGTTTCCATATCAGTGCAACGAGACCAAGACCAGTAGGACGACAAGACGGAGGTCACCATGGAGCCCAAGGCGGCGTCATCACCAGAGCCTTTCGCAGGCGAAGACTACTTTTGTCAGGATAAGTTGTACTAGTTGTCCCCTTTCAAATTGGTCGTTGTTGGCTCCCTTCCCGCTCAATATTTGGAAAGAGGATCATGGCCTCTATAAATAGGACTAGCCACCATAGTAGGAGGCAACTGAGCCTCAGGCATCTGATCTTTAGCCAACCCTTAGCCACACACCGAGCACAAGAACACCTCAACCTCAGGAGGCTGTTCTTCCCCTTGTAATTGTTCGTCCTCAGCCCTAGAGGCAATCCACCACCACCACACTGGAGTAGGGTATTACACCACAACGGTGGCCAGAACCAGTATAAATCTTGTGTTCTTTGTGTTGCGAGTTCGTCGAGTTAGCCCCTGAGATCTTAGCAAAGCTAGGACGTGGATCGGTAGGGGGAGATCTTCGTGCGCACCCCAGAGTTCGAACCTTAAGGGTTTTGCCGGAACCCGAGATCCAACAGTGGTGGCCGCCGGGATGATGAAGATGGCCACCGAAGATGATTCCCCCCTCCGGCAGTGTGCCGGAACAGAGTCTAGATTGGATCTCGTGGATACAGAGGCCTTGCAGCGGCGGAACTTCTCGTCTAGGTTTACCCTGATGGGTTTCAGAATATTTGGGAATTTATAGTGCAAAGGTGGGGTGCAGGAGGCCACCGAGGTGGGCACAGCCCTGGCGCGCCCAGGTGGGTTGTGCCCCCCTCGGGGCACCCCCCCCCTAGGTGCAGCTCAGGCCCATTGGTTCCTTCTGGTCCAGAAAAATCTCCAAAAAGTTTCGTGGTGTTTCGACTCTGTTTGATATTGATTTCCTGCGATGTAAAAAACAAGCAAAAAAACAGCAATCGGCCTTTGGGCCTTTGGGTCAATAGGTTAGTCCCAAAAAATGATATAAAGTTGCTATAAAATGGTTGTAAAACACCCAAGAATGATAATATATTGGCATGAATACTTCATAAATTATAGATACGTTAGAGACGTATCATCATCCAATATATCAACCTTTACCTCTCGACCATTTCGAGACTCCTTGTCATGTCCGTGATCTCATCCGAGACTCCGACAACATTCGGTCACCAAATCACATAACTCATATAATACAAATCATCATCGAACATTAAGCATGCGGGCCCTATAGGTTCGAGAACTAAGTAGACATGACCGAGACTCCTCTCCAGTCAATAACCAATAGCGGAACCTGGATTCTCATATTGGTTCCCACATATTCTACGAAGATCTTTATCGATCGAACCGTTATGACAACATACGTTATTCCCTTTGTCATCGGTATGTTACTTGCCCGAGATTCGATCGTCGGTATCTTCATACCTAGTTCAATCTCGTTACCGGCAAGTCTCTTTACTCGTTCCATAATACATCATCCCACAACTAACTCATTAGTGACATTGCTTGCAAGGCTTCTTATGACGTGTATTACCGAGAGGGCCCAGAGATACCTCCCTGATACTCGGAGTGACAAATCCTAATCACAATTTATGCCAACCACCAAACACCTTCGGAGATACCTGTAGGGCATCTTTATAATCACCCAGTTACGTTGTGACATTTGATAGCACACAAGGTATTCCTCCGGTATCCAGGAGTTGCATAATCTCATAGTCAAAGGAATATGTATATGACATGAAGAAAGCAATAGTAATAAAAACTGAACGATCAATATGCTAATCTAACGGATGGGTCATGTCCATCACATCATTCTCCTAATGATGTGATCCCGTTCATCAAATGACAACACGTGTCTATGGTTAGGAAACTTAACCATATTTAATTAACGAGCTAGTCTAGTAGAGGCTTAGTAGGGACACTGTGTTTTGTCTATGTATCCACACATGTATCAAGTTTCCGGTTAATATAATTCTAGCATGAATAATAAACATTTATCATGATATAAGGAAATATAAAATAACAACTTTATTATTGCCTCCAGGGCATATTTCCTTCAGTCTCCCGCTTGCACTAGAGTCAATAATCTAGTTCACATCGCCATGTGAGTTAACACCAATAGTTCACATCTTTATGTGATTAACACCCATAGTCCACATCGCCATGTGACCAACACACAAAGGGTTTACTAGAGTCAATAATCTTGTTCACATCGCTATGTGATTAACACCCAAAGAGTACTAAGGTGTGATCATGTTTTGCTTGTGAGAGAGGTTTAGTCATCGGGTCTGGCACATTCAGATCCATATGTATTTTGCAAATTTCTATGTCTACAATGCTCTGCACGGAGCTACTCTAGCTAATTGCTCCCACTTTCAATATGTATCCAGATTGAGACTCAGAGTCATCCGGATCAGTGTCAAAGCTTGCATCGACGTAACCCTTTACGACGAACTCTTTGTCACCTCCATAACCAAGAAACATTTCCTTAGTCCTCTTTAGGTACTTAAGGATAATTTTGACCGTTGTCCAGTGATCTACTCCTGGATCACTATTGTACCCCCTTGCCAAACTCATGGCAAGGTACACAATGGGTCTGGTATACAACATGGCATACTTTATAGAACCTATGGCTGAGGCATAGGGAATGACTTTCATTCTCTCTCTATCTTCTGCCCTGGTCGGGTTTTGAGTCTTACTCAACTTTATACCTTACAACTCAGGTAAGAACTCCTTATTTGACTGATCCATTTTGAACTCCTTCAAAATCTTATTAAGTATGTACTCATCGAAAGTCTTATCAAGCGTCTTGATCTATCTCTATAGATCTTGATGCCTAATATGTAAGCAACTTCACCGAGGTCTTTCTTTGAAAAACTCCTTTCAAACACTCCTTTATGCTTTCCAGAAAATTCTACATCATTTCTGATCAACAATATGTCATTAACATATACTTATCAGAAAGGTTGTAGTGCTCCCACTCACTTTCTTGTAAATACAGACTTCACCGCAAGTCTGTATAAAACTACATGCTTTGATCAATTCATCAAAGCGTATATTCCAACTCCGAGATGCTTGCACCAGTCCATGGATGGATTGGTGGAGCTTGCACATTTTGTTAGCACTTTTAGGTTTGACAAAACCTTCTGGTTGCATCATATGCAACTCTTCTTTAATAAATCCATTAGGGAATGCAGTTTTGATATCCATTTGCCAGATTTCATAAAATGCGGCAATGGCTAACAAGATTCGGAGAGACTTAAGCATCGATACAAGTGAGAAAATCTCATCGTAGTCAACACCTTGAACTTGTCGAAAACCTTTTGCGACAGTTTGAGCTTTGAAGATAGTAACACTACCATCAGCGTCCGTCTTCCTCTTGAAAATCCATTTATTCTCAATGGGTTGCCGATCATCGGGCAAGTCCACCAAAGTCCACACTTTGTTCTTATATATGGATCCTATCTCAGATTTCATGGCCTCAAGCCATTTATTGGAATCTGGGCTCATCATCGCTTCCTCATAGTTCGTAGGTTCATCATGGTCTAGTAACATGACTCCAGGACAGGATTACCGTACCACTCTGGTGCAAAACATGCCCTGGTTGACCTACGAGGTTTGGTAGTAACCTGATCTGACGTTTCATGATCATTATAATTAGCTTCCTCACTAGTTGGTGTAGGCATCACGGGAACGGTTTTCTGTGATGAGCTACTTTCCAATTCGAGAGAAGGTACAATTACCTCATCAAGTTCTACTTTCCTCCCACTCACTTCTTTCGAGAGAAACTCCTTCTCTAGAAAGGATCCATTCTTAGCAACAAAGATCTTGCCTTCAGATCTGTGATAGAAGGTGTACCAAACTATTTCTTTTGGGTATCCTATGAAGATGCACTTCTCCGATTTGGGTTTGAGCTTATCAGGCTGAAGTTTTTTCACATAAGCATCGCAACCCCAAACATTAAGAAATGACAGCTTAGGTTTCTTGCCAAACCACAGTTCATACGGTGTCTTCTCAATAGATTTAGACAATGCCCTATTTAAAGTGAATGCAACTGTCTCTAATGCATAACCCAAAAACAATAGTGGTAAATCGGTAAGAGACATCATAAATCGCACCATATCTAATAAAGTACAGTCACGACGTTCGGACACACCATTACGTTGTGGTGTTCCAGGTGACGTGAGTTGTGAAACTATTCCACATTGTTTTAAATGAAGGCCAAACTCATAACTCAAATATTCACCTCCATGATCAGATCATAGAAACTTTATTTTCTTGTTATGATGATTCTCCACTTCACTCTGAAATTCCTTGAACTTTTCAAATATTTCAAACTTGTGTTTCATCAAGTAGATATACCCATATCTGCTCAAATCATCTGTGAAGGTTAGAAAATAACGATACCCGCCGCGAGCCTCAACACTCATCGGACCGCATACATCGGTATGTATTATTTCCAATAAGTCATTGGTTCGCTCCATAGTTCCGGAGAACGGAGTTTTTAGCCATCTTGCCCATGACACATGGTTTGCAAGTATCAAATGATTCATAATCAAGTGATTCCAAAAGTCCATCCGCATGGAGTTTCTTGTTGCGCTTTACACCAATATGACCTAAACGGAAGTGCCACAAGTATGTTGCACTGTCATTATCAACTTTGCATCTTTTGGCATCAAAATCATGAATATGTGTATCACTATGATCGAGATTCAATAAACCATTTACATTGGGTGTATGACCATAGAAGGTTTTATTCATGTAAATAGAACAACAATTATTCTCTGACTTAAATGAATAACCATATTGCAATAAACATGATCAAATTATATTCATGCTCAACGCAAACACCAAATTTATTTAGGTCCAACACTAATCCCGAAGGTAGAGGGAGTGTGCGATGGTGATCTTATCAACCTTGGAATCACTTCCAACACACATCGTCACCTCGCCATTAACTAGTCTCTGTTCATTTTGCAACTCATGTTTTGAGTTACTAATCTTAGCAACTGAACCGGTATCAAATACCCTGGGGTTACTATGAACACTAGTAAAGTACACATCAATAACATGTATATCAAATATACCTTTGTTACATTTGCCATCCTTCTTATCCGCCAAGTATTTGGGGTAGTTCCGCTTCCGGTGACCATTCCCTTTGCAGTAGAAGCACTCAGTTTCAGGCTTAGGTCTAGCTTTGGGCTTCTTCATGGGACTGGCAACTTGCTTGTCATTCTTCTTGAAGTTCCCTTTCTTTCCCTTTGCCCTATTCTTGAAACTAGTGGTCTTGTTAACCATCAACAGTTGATACTCCTTCTTGATTTCTACTTTCGTCGATTTCAGCATCACAAAGAGCTCGAGAATCATTTTCGTGATCCCTTGCATATTATAGTTCATCACGAAGTTCCAGTAACTTGGTTATAGTGACTAGAGAACTCTGTCAATCACTATCTTATCTGGAAGATTAACTCCCACTTGATTCAAGCGATTGTAGTACTCAGACATTCTAAGCACATGCTCACTGGTTGAGCTATTCTCCTCCATTTTGTAGGCAAAGTACTTGTCATAGGTCTCATACCTCTTGACTCGGGCATGAGTCTGAAATACCAATTCCAGCTCTTGGAACATCTTATATGCTCCGTGGCGTTCAAAACGTTTTTGAAGTCCCGGTTCTAAGCCGTAAAGCATGGCGCACTAAACTATCAAGTAGTCATCATATCGAGCTTGTCAAACATTCATAACGTCTACATCTGCTCCTGCAATAGGTCTGTCACCTAGCGGTGCATCAAGGACATAATTTTTCTGTGCAACAATGAGGATAATGCTCAGATCACGGACCTAGTCCGCATTACTATCATATTTCAACTTATTTTTCTCTAGGAACATATCAAAAATAAACGGGAGCTACATTGCGAGCTATTGATCTACAACATGATTTGCAAATACTATTAGGACCAAGTTCATGATAAATTAAAGTTCAATTAATCAAATTACTTAAGAACTCCCACTTAGAGAGACATCCCTCAAGTCATCTAAATGATACGTGATCCAAATCAACTAAACCATGTTCGATCATCACGTGAGATGGAGTAGTCATCAATGGTGAACATCTCTATGTTGATCATATCTACTATATGATTCACGTTCGACCTTTCGGTCTCCAGTGTTCGAGGCCATGTCTGCATACATGCTAGGCTCGTCAAGTTTAACCGGGTATTCCGCATGTGCAAAACTGTCTTGCACCCGTTGTATGTGAACGTAGAGCCTATCACACCCGATCATCATGTGGTGTCTCAGCACGAAGAACTGTCGCAACGGTTCATACTCAGGGAGAACACTTATACCTTGAAATTTTAGTAAGGGATCATCTTATAATGCTACTGTCGTACTAAGAAAAATAAGATGCATAAAAGAGAAACATCACATGCAATCAAAATATGTGACATGATATGGCCATCATCATCTTGTGCCTTTGATCTCCATCTCCAAAGCACAGTCATGATCTCCATTGTCACCGGCTTGACACCTTGATCTTCATCAAAGCGTCGTGATCGTCTCGCCAACTATTGCTTCTACAACTATCGCTAACGCATAGTGATAAAGTAAAACAATTACAACGTTTGCATTTCATACAATAAAGTAACAACCATAAGGCTCCTGCCAGTTGCCGATAACTTTTACAAAACATGATCATCTCATACAACAACGTATATCGCATCATGTATTGACCATATCACATCACAACGTGCCATGCAAAAACAAGTTAGACATCCTCTACTTTGTTGTTGCAAGTTTTACATGGCTGCTACGGGCTTCTAGTAAGAACCGTTCTTACCTACGCATCAAAACCACAACGGTGATTTATCAAGTTTGCTATTTTAACCTTCAACAAGAACTGGCCGCAGTCAAATTCGATTCAACTAAAGTTGAAGAAACAGACACCCGCCAGCCACCTTTATGCAAAACTAGTTGCATGTCTGTCGGTGGAACCGGTCTCATGAACATGGTCATGTAAGGTTGGTCCGGGCCGCTTCATCCAACAATACCACCAAATCAAAATAATACATTGGTGGTAAGCAGTATGACGATCACCACCCTCAACTCTTTGTGTTCTACTCGTGCATATCACCTATGCATAGACCTGGCTCGGATGCCACTGTTGGGAAGCATAGCATGCAATTCAAAAAAAATTCCTACGCTCACGCAAGATCTATCTAGGAGATATATAGCAACGAGAGGGGGAGAGTGTGTCCACGTGCCCTCGTAGACCGAGAGCGAAAGCGTTTGACAACGCGGTTGATGTAGTCGAACTTCTTCTCGTTCCGACCGATCAAGCACCGAACGTACGACACCTCCGAGTTCTGCACACGTTCAGCTCAATGACGTCCCTCGAACTCTTGATCCAGCAAAGTGTCGAGGGAGAGTTCTGTTAGCATGACGGCGTGGTGATGGTGATGGTGAAGTGATCCGTGCAGGGCTTCACCTAAGAACCACGTGAATATGACCAGATGCGTAAACTGTGGAGGGAGGCGCCGCACAAGGCTTGGAACAATTGATGTGTGTTTTAGGCGCCCCCCTCCCCACGTATATAAAGGAGGGAGGGGGAGGAGGCCGGCCCTAGGCATGCCCCAAGTAGGAGGAGTCCTACTTGGGCTCATAGTAGGATCCCCCCTTTCCTTTTACCGGAGGGGGAAAGGGGGAAAGAGAGAGAGGAGGAGAAGGAAAGGGGGCGCCGCCCCCTCCCCTAGTCCAATTCGGACTCCTTCCCTATGGGGGGTGCGCCACCCTTTTGTGGGCTGGTGTGCCTCCCTCCTCTGGCCCATATGGCCCATATCTTCCCCCGGGGGGTTTCGGTAACCCCTCCCCCCCCCCCCCAGTACTCTGATATGTACCCGATACACTCTGGAACACTTCCGGTGTCCAAATACTATCATCCAATATATCAATATTTACCTCTCGACCATTTCGGGACTCCTCGTCATGTCTGTGATCTCATCCGGGACTCTGAAAAACATTCGGTCACCAAATCACATAACTCATATAATACAAATTGTCATCGAACGTTAAGCGTGCGGACCCTACGGGTTCCAGAACTATGTAGACATGACCGAGACTCCTCTCCGGTCAATAACCAATAATGGAACCTGTATGCTCATATTGGCTCCCACATATTCTACAAAGATCTCTATCGGTCGAACGGTTATGACAACATACGTTATTCCCTTTGTCATTGGTATGTTACTTGCCCAAGATTCGATCGTCGGTATCTTCATACCTAGTTCAATCTCGTTATCGGCAAGTCTCTTTACCCGTTCCATAATACATCATCCTGTAACTAACTCATTAGTCACATTGCTTGCAAGGCTTCTTATGATGTGTATTACCGAGAGGGCCCAGAGATATCTCCCCGATATTCAGAGTGACAAATCCTAATCTCGATCTATGCCAACCCACCAAACACCTTCGGAGATACCTGTAGAGCATCTTTATAATCACCCAGTTACATTGTGACGTTTTATAGCACACAAGGTATTCCTCCGGTATCCGGGAGTTGCATAATCTCATAGTCAAAGGAATATGTATATGACATGAAGAAAGCAATAGCAATAAAACTGAACGATCAATATGCTAAGCTAACGGATGGGTCATGTCCATCACATCATTCTCCTAATGATGTTATCCCGTTCATAAAATGACAACACATGTCTATGGTTAGGAAACTTAACCATCTTTGGTTAACGAGCTAGTCTAGTAGAGGCTTAGTAGGGACATTGTGTTTTGTCTATGTATCCACACATGTATCAAGTTTCCGGTTAATACAATTCTAGCATGAATAACAAACATTTATCATGATATAAGAAAATATAAAATTACAACTTTATTATTGCCTCTAGGGCATATTTCCTTCACAACCGAGATGAGGTTTTTCCCTAGCCCTAGCACATCGGTCCCACCGAGTTGTTTCAGTCAGTCCCACCGAGATTCCTAACGTTCACATTTTGAACTGAATCGGTCGCACCGAGTTCTTCTATTCGGTCTGACCGACTTGGGTCAAATGTGTGTAACGGTTGGATTTTGTGTCGAGGCTATATATACCCCTCCACCCCTTTCTCCATTTGTGAGAGAGCCATCAGAATGTGCCTACACTTGCACTACTCATTTTCTGAGAGGGAACCACCTACTCTTGTGTTGATATCAATATATACCAATCCTACCACAAGAATCTTGATTTCTAGCCTTCCCAAGTTGCTTTCCACTCAAATCATCTTTTGACCATATCCAAATCTGTGAGAGAGAGTTGAGTGTTGGGGAGACTATCATTTGAAGAACAAGAGCAAGGAGTTCATCATCAACACACTGTCTATTACCTTTGGGAGAGTGGTGTCTCCTAGATTGGTTAGGTGTCGCTTGGGAGCCTCCGACAAGATTGTGGAGTTGAACCAAGAAGTTTGTAAGGGCAAGGAGATCGCCTACTTTGTGAAGATCTACTCGGGTGAGGCAAATCATTCGTGGACGATGGCCATGATGGGATAGACAAGGTTGCTTCTTCGTGGACCCTTCATGGGTGGAGCCCTCCATGGACTCGCGCAACCATTACCCTTCGTGGGTTGAAGTCTCCATCAGCATGGATGTACGATAGCACCACCTATCAGAACCACACCAAAAATCTCTGTGTCTACATTGCGTTTGCACACTTCAATCCCATCCCTTTACTTTCTTGCAATTAGCATGCTTTACTCTTTTCGCTGCTCATACTCTTGTCATGCTTGCTTGAAATGTATTGTGAATGCTTAAACTTGTGCTAAAACTCCACCTTAACTTAACTTAAAAATTGCCACCTTTACTTGTTGAGGGTCTAATCATCCCCCCTCTAGACCCCTCTTCTCGATCCTTCCCGATTGACAACCCCTCTTACGCGTTGGGTTGCAAGTATTTGTTCTTTGTGTGCAAGTACCGTTTACATAGTGTTGATTGGTTCTCCTACTGGATTGATAACCTTGGTTTCATAACTGAGGGAAATACTTACTGTAGCTGTGCTGCATCATCCCTTCCTCTTTGGGGAAATACCAACGCAGACTCAAGCCACGTCATGGCACTTAGCAATTCAACTCTAGATGGTAAGCTAACTTTGGAGATGGTGAAGAATATCATGCTCAATGAAGAAGATAGAAAGAAGAAAAATGATGATAATGATGCCTCTTCTTCTTCTTCTGATGCATAGGCTGAAACACATGGGAAGAATGATAACCATGTACACAGTCACACAAGATTTCAGTAAGACAGTAATAAACCTAGGGGGTCACATTCAAGTTAGACAAAATATATTACTTTGTTTCATTGTGGAAATCCGAGAGACATAAAGAGAAAGTGCATGAAATACAAAAGCGAGCTTGCACATGGGGAACTTTTGAAGAAAATCGTGCAAAAGGCTTAGAACAGTTCAGCCATGACCGCAATGGGCGACGAGTATTTAGTCATTCAATATGAAGAATGTTTTAGTGTTATTTGTGATGATGCCATGAGTTGGGTTTTGGATTCATGTGCATCCTTCTACATTGCATCACACAAAGATTATTTCACATCTTACACTAGTGGCATTACTAGTCAAGTGAGGATGGGAAATAGTTGTTCATCAAAAATTGTTGGCGAGGGTTCTATATGCATTGAAACAAACGCATGTTGCAGATTGGTGCTCGATGATGTGAGGCTTGTTCCCGATGTAAGACTGAATTTATTATTAGTGGGCAAGCTTGAAGACATTAAACATCCCAGTTATGTTGGTGAAGTAAAATGGAAACTCACCGAAGGTTCTTTGATTGTGGCTCAAGGAATTAGGCAAGAATTTCTCTATGTGACTAAAACCAAGCTGTGAATGAAGTGTTGAACATTGCTGAGAAGGACAGTTCAGTTGAATTGTGGCACAAGAGGCTTGGGCATATGAGTGAGAACGACATGCATGTTGTTGCTTGGATGAAGTACCTCCCTAAGTTGAAAGGTATAATCATGAAACTATGTGCACATTCTTTTCCTGTCAAACAACATAGGGTTGCATTTCATACACTCTCTCCACATCATGCAGAAAATGCTATTGATATTGTGCACACCAATGTTTGCTTCATGACCGAAAACTCCCACGGGGGAGCAATGTACTTTGTGAATTTAATTGATGAACATTCCAAAAAGTATTTCTCTACGTGTTGAAACGCAAGTATCACATGCTCGAAGCCTTCAGGGACTTTTGTACCAAAGTTGAAAGACAAACTCGTAGAAGTTTGAAGTATGTGAGATCAGATAACGATGGTAAATATGGAGGTTCATTTGAATGGTATTGAAAAATGTTTGGAACCAGGCTTGAGAATGTTCCACCAAAGACACCCCAGCTCATTGGTCTTGCAGAGAGAAATGAACAGGACACTCACAGAGTGGGTCACATCTATGCTCTCTCATGCTAAGTTCCTAATTCATTTTGGGCCGAAGCATTGGTGAATGAGATGTATGTGGTTAACCTATCTCCCCTAGTTCCTCTTGCATGTGATAATTCTCGGAGAGTTTAGTCAGAAAGAAGTACAAGACAAGCACTTGATGGTCTTTGGTTGTAGGGCATTTGTTTGTGTCCCTGATACGTCTCCAACGTATCTATAATTTTTGATTGCTCCATGATATTATAGTATCAACCTTGGATGTTTATTATGCAATCATATATCATTTTTGGGACTAACCTATTAACCTAGTGCCTAGTGCTAGTTGTTGTCTTTTGCTTGTTTTGGCTTTTCAGGAAATCAGTACCAAAACGGAGTCCAAACGCTACAAAACTTTTTGATGATTTTTCTGGACCAGAAGGGACCCTAGAAGTTTCGGGAGAAGACTTGATGTGTCGCGAGGCAGCCACAAGCCTACCAGGCGCGCCCCAGGGGGTGTTCCCCCAGGCTTGTGGGCCCCTCGTGGCACCTCTTGACCTAATTCCAGCTCTATAAATTTCCAAATATTCCCAATACATCAGAGAGCCACCCGAAACACATTTTCCGCCACCACAAGTTTCTATTCCTTCAAGATTCCATCTGGAGGCCTTCTCCGGCACTCTGCCGGAGGGGGGATCGACCACTGAGAGCTTCTAAATCATCCGTACTACCCTTCCGATGATGCTAAGTAGTTGACCACAGACCTACAGGTTCATAGCTAGTAGCTAGATGGTTTCTTCTCTCTATTTGATCTTCAATACAATGTTCTCATCGATGTTCTTGGAGTTCTATTCGATGTAATCTTCTTTTGTGGTGTGTTTGTTGGGATCCGATGAATTGTGGGTTTATGATCAGATTATTCATGAATATTATTTGAGTCTTCTCTGTATTCCTATATGCATGATTGTTATAGCTTTGTATTTCTCTCCGATCTATCAGTTTGGTTTGGCTAACTAGATTAATTTATCTTGCAATGGGAGAGGTGCTTTGTGATGGGTTCAATCTTATGGTGCTCAATCCCAGTGACAGAAGGGGACATGACACGTATTTGTATTTTGTATCATTGCCATTAAGGGTAAAACGATCTGGTTTATTCATATTGATTGAGTTTACTTTGTCTACATCATGTCATCTTGCTTAAGGCGTTACTCCTTTCTTTATGAACTTAATACTCTAGATGCATGCTGGATAGTGGTCGATGTGTGGAGTAATAGTAGTAGATGCATGCAGGAGTTGGTCTACTTGTCTCAGACGTGATGCCTATATACATGATCATTGCCTTGAATATCGTCATAAATATGCGCTTTTCTATCAGTTGCCCAACAGTATATTGTTTACCCACCATATGTTATGTTCAAGAGAGAAGCCTCTAGTGAAAACTATGGCCCCCGGGTCTATCTTTATCATATATTAAAATCCAAAAAGCACTTTGCTGCAATTTATTTACCGTTATTTTATTTTGTGTTTTTGTTTATCTATCTACCATTATCAGACTTGATCCTTGCAATTAACCACCAAGGGATTAACAACCCCTTGTTTGCGTTGGGTGCAAGTATTTATTCTATTATGTGTATTTACTCCTAGCGAGGTTCTGTGTGGTTCTCATACTGGATTGATAAATTTGGTTCTTGACTGAGGGAAATACTTATCTCTACTGTGTTGCATCATCCTCTCCTCTTTGGGGAGATCCCAACGCAGCTCACAAGTAGCAGTCACAAGGGATGAGAGATCCAAGCTTAATAGCAATAAAAGCACTACTTCTACCTCAACCAACTCAGGGAAGAGTTCGGCAACGTGTTATGGGATCCAAGCAATTGTAAAATTGTGAGAAGCCGATAAGCGGTGTTCGTTCATGATGAAATAATAAAAGATATTGGGAAATCAGAGAATTCGAAACCCCCACACCTCAGGTAGACATGGATCCAAACCATCCTCCTCGCATGAAAATTAATAGGGAGATGATGACACTTAAGACAGTGGAGATGCAATACAAGTCAATGTGAAGAGCAATGATGTGATGATGATGGTGCCAATGATAATCCATCTGATTCACCACCAGTGCAGCAACAAAGAAGAATTAAAAGAGGTAAAATTCCTTGTTTCAAGTATCCACCACAACAATATGTGTTCACGACTGATGCAGATGAGCCCTCATGCTAGGATGAGGCAATATATAATGGTCACGAAAATGAATGGTCAGAAGCCATGCAGGATGAGATGAAATACCTATATGAGAGTGATATATTTGAGTTGATGAATCTGCCAAAGGGCAATAAAAGACTCGAGAAAATATGGGTGTATAGAGCGGAGACTGAAGAATCACCTCACATCCAAGATTCAAGGCCAAAATGGTTTTTAAAGGTTTGAGACAGAAAAGGGTATTGATTATGATGAAATATTCTATCAATTGGTCAAGATGTCTTCAACTAAGTTGTTCTTGGCATGGCTGATAACATGGACCTGGAAATTGAACAACTTGACGTTGTTCTTGCATGGTGACGTAAAGGAGGAGATATACATGGAGAAACTAGAAGGGTTCATGGTTGTAGGCAAGGAGAACTTAGTTTGCAAATTGAGGAAAAGCTTGTATGGCTTGAAGCAAGCTCCTCAACACTGGTACAAGAAGTTTGAGTCTTTTAGACTAGTCTTGGTTACGTAAAGCAGAACCTGATCATTGTGCCTTTATAAAGAGGTACGCCATGGGTGATTTTATTTTCTTGACGCATGTTGATAACATGCCGATTCTTGGAAGTGGCTCTCCTCTAGAAGGAATTGAGTAAACCATTTTCCATGTAGGATTTAGGACCAGCTAAGCAAATACATGGTATGAAGATCGCCCGTAATAGGTCAAAGAAGTTGATTTGGCCCTCATAGAAAAGATACATTGAGAAGATACTTGAAAGTTTTAGTATGATGGATGCAAAATATGTTATCTCCCTGCTTGCAAACGATCACAAATTGAGTTCTGGACAACGTCTTACAAGCAAGAAGAACAGAAAAGAAATGAGTGAAGTACCATACCAATCTACTCCATGTATTAAGTTTCGTCCTAAGTTTTAGTCGACATAACTTACTCCATGTATGCATTTTTTCGACAAAGGGTGAATTTTATTAGCTCAAAATAAAGCATCAAGAGGATACAAATATAATGAGCCCACCCGGCCTCTGCATAGCTAGGATGGACATAGTCAGTACCAACACACACACACACAAAAACACGCCAAGCAAATAGCAAAGTCATATAAGACCAAAGCTATGCATAGGCGATGAAAAAAAACCCTCAACGCGGTTAGATCCATAATCGACAAACTACATCAATGACCATATCCACGCCAATCATCTTATGACACCACACGGGCGACGAGGTTCTTCAATAGCAACGCCTTCAAGAAAGGAGCGACGCTCGATCGCCGCCGTCACTGGATTCAACCACTCAAGGTCAGAATCTAGATTTTCACCCTGTATGCATACACATATGTTTCCTTCTATGACTGATCATTGATATGTGAATTAGTGCATAGAGGTGATGTTGAAATTACTTTATTTCCATTATAATGTCTCAGATCACAGTTAAGTCTGTGCTAGTTCCAAACACATATACCAACTAACCCTATCCTAAACCCTAACCATTAAACACTAGTCAATTTTCTCAATGATAAGTTATCAACTTTCATATGTAATATTCTAAGTTATATTTTTGCGGGAAAATATTTAAGTTGGAATATGAGTTTGGATTTTATTAACTCAAATGAAGCATCAAGTGGACACATTTGGCCTACGCATAACTAGGATGCACATAACCAACACCAACGCGCGCACACAAGTAAACAAGCCAACAAAGAGCAAAATCATACGAGACCAAAGCTATGCCCAAGCGAGGAAAAAAGAACAAACCCCAAAACGATCAAAACAACGATCGATAAACTAGCTACATCAACAACCATATCCGTATCAACCATCCCTTGACACCACAAGGACACCGAGGTTTTTGAACTGCAACGCCTTCAGGAAAGGAACAACGCGCAACCGCCGGCGTCACCGGATCCAACCAAAGGCCGGATTCTAGGTTTTCACCATTAAGTTCAGATATGATATTGTATAAATGAAAAAGAAGTGTTCATAAAGAAAATACCAAAGACTTTCACCGCCAAAATTGTGCTGAAGGCAAAGCGGCCGTATACTTGTATGATTGGCACTGATCACATGGCTGATTCAGTTGACGAGGATTAAGAAACTAACTTGTACTTGCATACACATTCGATGCCTTGGTGTCTTTGTCAGAGTAATCCAAACAGCATAACTCAAAAGCATAAGGCACGCATCTAATACAACTATCAAGTAATAATCATGCATGCATGTTCTCTCAAAAATAAATTAGGATTCCACAACTAGTAATATGGTGTTAGTCGTCGTTTGACCTCAGATTAAGAAGCAAACAACTGGATGCATATTGTGTGACTGCTTTAATGTTTAGCTCGATCATATGGCCAGTTAGTTAGAAAGACACAGCCAGTTGCGGCGGTGCAAGAATAGGAGCGAGTTAGAGGCTGTTTTAAACTTATAATTAGTGGTTGCTAACGTGACATCCAGCACTAACTAAGGAATAATCATAAAGTAAATATAGTCCGGCTTTAACTTTTCAGCTACTCGCCTGCGTTGAAAACTGTACGGTCCGAATGTAGGTAGCCAAGAAATTGGAACGTACGGCTGCGTCTTCTCTGGTGCGAAAAAACATAAATCTACCAAGCAGAAAAAGCGAAATATCATAAACATTCACCCTTTTCAAATCAGTTCAAAAGTAGAAGCCCTCTTGCAGTAACATTTGTGGCGGTGAACAAAAGCAGGCTATTTTTAGCTGCTACTACTAGCTATAGACTTGGTAGAGTAGTCCCTGGAAGAATGTCAAATCGGTTGTTCAGTTAACCTATCATTCTGAATGTATTTAATTAAGAAACGAGGTAGGAGAGCTCGGTCGATCTGACCTGCATTCGATGATTAGAACGCGTAAGTCAATCTGTGGCGGTTGCAGCCATGTGCACCCATACGATCGTTGGAAACGCGATCTCATATGTTAACACGACAATCATTCTTCTCCATCTGAACCCGTACCCGGCCGGCCTCATTCATAAGCTAGCTAGGTTCCTATTTAAGCACCACCATTGTCGCCATCATTCCTCACCTCCAAACCCACTCGACCGCCGGAATACCTAAGAAGCTAGCTACCTGCGAAGATCAACTCTCGATCGGAGAGATGGCAGCTGGGATGCGCTTCCTGCAGCTGTTCGCCGCCGTTCTCGCGTTCAGCTTCGTGCCGGCCAAGTCTGACTACTGGCATCAGGCCTACGCCACCTTCTACGGCGGCGCCGACGGTTCTGAAACAATGGGTAAGCCAGATAATCAAGCCTTAACTCCGGCTTGCTCCGGCACCATCATTTTGCCCAATATTACTTATCTATGCAAATATGCGATGCAACGCTTGTGTGCATGTCTGACTTTATCTGCATGTGCAATGTGCAGGTGGCGCATGTGGGTACGATAACCTGTACGCTGCGGGCTACGGGCTCAACAACGCGGCGCTGAGCACGGTGCTGTTCAACAACGGCTTGTCGTGTGGGCAGTGCTACCTCATCACCTGCGATACCAGCAAGTCGAATATGTGCAAGCCCGGCACGTCCATCACCGTGTCCGCCACCAACTTGTGCCCTCCCAACTGGGCTCTCCCCAATGACAACGGTGGGTGGTGCAACCCTCCCCGCGAACACTTCGACATGTCCCAGCCCGCCTGGGAGAACCTCGCCATCTACCGCGCCGGCATTGTCCCCGTCCTCTACCAGCGGGTCGCGTGCCAGAGGCAGGGTGGCCTGCGGTTCACCATCAGCGGCTTCAACTTCTTCGAGCTGGTGCTGGTGACCAACATCGCCATGAGCGGGTCGATCAAGAGCATGTCGGTGAAGGGGACCAACACGGCGTGGATCATGATGTCCCAGAACTGGGGTGCTAACTGGCAGTGTCTAGCGGGGCTGAAAGGGCAGGCGCTCAGCTTCGCCATCACCTCCTCTGGTGGCCAGTACAAGGTCTTTCAGGACGTTGTGCCGGCCTGGTGGCTGTTTGGACAGACCTTCAGCACCTGGCAACAGTTCGACTACTAGCTACGTATAATTTGTATTACCCTACTATTATTACCAGTTCGCTTCGTTCAGGGCGAACATGCATGGAACTCTCCAGACGCATACTCATTATTTCTTCGATCTCTTTTGATTCTTCAGCTCGTTGCCCATCGAGTGGCAGCGGTAGATTTGAATTGTAATATCTGTAATCCACGACCTCCTATAGCTATTAAAGGGTTATTTGGCGTGGAACAATATCGATCCCCACTCTGTCTCCTCCATCTAGAACAGTATATATACATGCATGTGTAACTAGAGTATATATCGTGCATGTGCTGCTGAGTGATGACATGCTGGAAGCTGCTCGCCATGTCTAAGTCAGATTCCTCGCGACCGTGCTGCAACAATAAGGCAACAACAACCGACTGAACCGGGAGCACATGCGAGACAATGTCAACTCCTCGTCGGCGCGCAACAATGTCAACCCGGCCGTCTACGCAAAGGCCGACTGGCTTGGACACAGCGGCGCTTAATTTGCTCGAACGCAAAAGACACCATGGTCTCCGAATGAGACGAGTAACTGCTCCGACGAGACGTCTGCCGGTGATTGTAGCGACGATGTTTACGATGATTTGGATTGAGGGTTGGCACAACTATACTGGTAGGGGTTGCGTTTCTTCAAGTTCTACGAGGAGACGATAGACGGACAATGCACTAGTGGAGGTACGGGAGTCGCTCTCGTGGCTAGCATGTGCATACGGAAGTTTGACCTCTACATCTCGAAGCCCTACAAGTGAAAAGGGTTAAATGGTTTTGTTATAGCCTACAGTACTACTCCCTCCGTCCCATAATGTACGACGTTTTTTTAACACTACACTAGTGTCAAAAAACGTCTTATATGATGGGACGGAGGGAGTACCTTTTTTTCTTTCGGGAATGCTTTTCACTCGACTAATCTAAATTGGGCATCAATCAAAATTTTGCTCCGTTGGATCATGCTAGGTGATTAGGGGAGCTCCTATTTCTAGGGTGCTGCTATGCCTCGCGTTCAGTGAGTCGAGTCTTATGACTCGCTGAAGCGAGCGCGAGGATATGGGCCGGCCTAGTTCGCGGTAAGTATACTGCCTCGTTTTCTTTTCTTTTTTTCATGTTTTTATTTCGTTTTTTGATTCCGTTTTTTTGTTTTATTACCAATTTTAAATATTTTAAACATAAATAATACAAAATTTTACTTCACATAATATTTGAAATAAAATGTTAATCATGCTTTGAAAATAGTTGAATGTGTATACAAAAAATGTCGATCGTGTATTAAAAAATGATGAAATTTCTCGAAGATGTATACAAAAATGATAATCAAGCATTTTAAAAAATTGAAAAGTATTAGAAAATTTTTGAACGACTATTTGAAAAATATTGAACAAGTATTTTAAAATTATTTTACAAGTATTAAAAATGTTGAATAAGTACTTGAAAAATGTTGAACGTATATAAAAAATGTTGAACGTGTATATAAAAAATGTTGATCACTTATTAAAGATACGATGAATGTTATTCAAGCATTTGAAAAAAATGTTGAACAAGTATTTGAAAAATGTTGATCAAGCATTTGAAAAATGTTAAATGTGTATAAAAAAATATTGACCATGTACTAAAAAATGAAGTATTTTGTTGATCATTTATATAAAAAATGTTAATCAAATATTTTAAAAATGCTGAACAAGTACTATAAAAAATTAATCAAGCATTTGATAAATGTTAAATGTGTATAGAAAAAATATTGACTAGGTGTTCAAAAAATGTTAATATTGCATTTATAAAATATTAATCAAGCATTTAAAAAACTGTTAGATGTGTATCATAAAAATGTTGTTGATATATAAAAAAATGTAGAATAACAACCAAAAGAACAAAGAAAACCGGAAAAGAAATAAAATAAAAAACAAAGAAACAAAATGAAAAAAAGAATGAAAAAAATGAAGAAGAAAAAAGAAAAGGAACAAAAAACATAGAAAACCAGCTAAAATCGCCTCAAATAGGACGCGACTCTACTACTTACGATGAAATGGACAGGCTCACTCCCTACTTCTCCCATTTCCTGTGCTATTTTTACTACCCATGCATGCACGAATGGGCCGGCCCAACACGACCCGATGAAGGGAAAACCTTCAGTGAGAGCAAACTACCGTCTTGCTTAAAATAGTCGCCGGGCCGATTCCATAGCATGGCTATATCTCGCCTACTATATGATACCGAAGGATGATGACTCGCCTCAGGTGCTCCTGCAAACAGGCAGGCCAGTAACGTGGTTTCTCTTTTGTTTTCTATACATGTTCTCCATATTGATTTTCATCAGGTTCCTTCGTTTCTTGGGGTTTTGATTTGTTTAGTTATTAAACATCTTTTAAATACATGTTGACAAATTATCCGAATACAAGTTGAACATTTGGAAAATGCACACTGAACATTTTTTATATGCATGTTCAATATTTTGAAGATACACATTGAACATTTTTCAAATACACGTTGAACATTTTTTTCATATGCATGTTGAACATTTTTTAAATGCACATTCAATAATTTTTTGAACAAAAATTTAACATTTTCCATAAATACCATGATTTATTTTACATGTGCAAAAGTTTCTTTTGTGTTACAGATTTTTTTATTAAATTTCATAAACTTTTTATAAATGGTATGAAACAATTTTTCAAATTATATGATCAAACGCTTACATTGTATAAATATTATTAAAAAATGTCACGAACATGTTTGTGAAACATGTGGACATTTTTTCAATGTGTTGAACAACTCTTCATTTATATGATCATTTTTTTACAAATTACATTTAAAAAAAGTATATTACATGAACATTTTAAATGTGCAGTGGAAATTTTTAGAAATCAAGAACTGTTTTATACTGGGCAGACTTTTCAAGCTCCTTCTGGCAAGCCGATCTTCCATCTCGCTAGGGACGAGATAAAGACGCACTCCATGTTCCACGGAGTTGTCTCGCTGGGTTGTGGCCCAATAGAATTATGAGCTCGTCGCTACTGGCTACAAGGTTGCTCTCGAAATCACCAATTAAGGAGTACTTGTTGTAAAGAACACTCCACTTTTCCAGGTCGCGACAAGTGACGCACATGCAGCACACCACTTGTCGCAACCTGAGAGTTTTCTCTTTTTCGTAGATCCGTTTATTTAAAACGTTTTATCTCTTAAATCGTGCGTCCAAATCTCGAACCGTTTTCAGCATTGGATTCCTCACCTCGAGATCTTCAAAACAAGATTCCATGTTGATAGGTTTTGACGAACTTTTTTTCACGAAAAAAACGGGCGAAAAAAACCGGACGAAAAAACCGAACCGGGAGCACGGTTTTTTTCCTTTCCGAAAGAGGCACGCCCAAGCCTCTCGTGAAATCACAACCATGCCTCTCGTGGAAGAAAAACCGTGACACTCATGGAAGGAAAAAAACAGAAAACGCGTTTTTTTCGTTTCCGAGAGGCACAGCCATGACTCTCGCGAAAGCACAACCATGCCTCTCGCGAAAGCAAAACCGTGACTCTCGTGAAAGAAAAAAAAAACAGAAAACGTGTATTTTTTTCCTTTCCGAGAGGCATGGCTGTGACTCTCGCGAAAGCACAACCGTGCCTCAAGCAAAACCGTGACTCGCGAAAGAAAAAAAATAGAAAACGTGTTTTTTTTTTCGTTTCCGAAAGGCACGGCCGTAACTCTCGCTAAAGCACAACCGTGCCTCTCACGGAAGAAAAACCGTGACTTTCGCAAAAGAAAAAAAAAGAAAATGCGTTTTTTCGCGCAAAATTCTTTTTTCTGAAATTTTTTTGATCGAAAAGCTAAGAAAGACCGCGGGGAAACCAAAATGTAAAAAAAAACCGTTTAAAAGCCGAAAACGCCTGCGAAAAAATAAAATAAAAAACAAAATCCGAAGGGAACGTCCAGAGCGCGACACGTGGCGAATGGCTGGGAGCGCGTCAAGTGGCGCTGATCATTGCGAGGCTCCCGAAGGAGTACTCCTTAACTAGTTGCTCCCGGTTGCTCTAGCTAAAACAAACCCAGCTTTGCATTCTACTAGAAAAAAGGCGTTTCGTTTGACATTTTATTTTATAAAAAAATATCGCTGAAAAATACTTAAAATTAAAAAAATACACTCATAGAAAATTCATCCCAAATTTGGAAAATGTATATGAATGTAACATAAATTTTCAAGATTTAGAAATGATTTTGACTTTAAAAATATATTCATGAATTTTAAGACATATTCAGATTTTTTAATGTTCCAGAAATAAAAAAAATCACATCCTAAACACTATATATGAATTAAAAAATGATTAAAATTTCAGAAAATGTTCATGAATATTAAAAACTCAAATATTTTTCCAAAAAATAATTGGTTGTTCTAAAGTTTTTTGAATTATAAAATTTAGATGATTTTTCAAAAAATATTCACGAAATTTTTAAAATGTTAATGATTTTTGAAAAAAACTAGAATTATAAAAATGTTATGTACTCCCTCCGTCCGGAAATACTTGTCCTAGAAATGCATGTATCAAGACATATTTTAGTTCTAGATACATTTATATTTATCCATTTCAACGACAAGTATTTTCGGACAGAGGGAGTAGTTTATCACGAATTTCAAAACAATCATGAAATTTAAAAATTAGAACAAAAGGTACCAAAGAAAATGAGAAAATAGTAATTGAGAAAATCGGAGAAAAACCAGTTGAAAAGTAAACCAAATAGGAAAGGAAAACCAAAAAACTCACCAGAAAAACCAAACCAAAATTGGCAAAAAATGCAAGGAAGAAAAGGAAAAAAGAAAAAACGTGGTGAAATCGGTAGGAAGAAAAAACTAGAGAAATCGAAGAAAACCACATTATCTCTAACCTTTATGGGTTGGCCGACAGGGTCTCGGTGTGGAATAGGAAATTCATGTATGCGCGTTGAGTAGTCTCTTGGCCGGCAATTGTCATGTTGTGCTCTTGGCACGCATTTGTTTTTGGGCAACTAGTTTACCGCATATTAGACTTTTCGCACATTTTTCTCCTCCCGGCTTATCGCAAATGATAATGTAACGGTCTAGATAGTCACACTAAGAGTGAGAGAGAGAGAGAGAGAGAGAGAGAGAGAGAGAGAGAGAGAGAGAGAGAGAGAGAGAGAGAGAGAGAGAGAGAGAGAGAGAGAGAGAGAGAGAGAGAGAGTAGACATGACCATTTCCTTGGTCAGCTTGATGTCTATCTAAATACATCTTTGAGGATTTTACTCCAGCCTATTAATAGAACTCATGCTTAGCAGTTTGTGGCTTTATTTTCTCGAGAAAAATCCACATATAAATCCCTAAACTCACCACTCGGTTTAATTTACAACCCTAATCTTTGATAATGGTCAAAATACATTCCTAAAAAGCCACGAGGTTCAAAACTCAACACTGATCTAGGTTTTGTGTTGGTCAAGCGATTTTGACTGCAATCAATGCTGGCTGGGTACTACCAACCGGGCATCTAAACCTGCACCTCTCTCTATACCCACCCTGGGCCCTCACCCACTCCCTGCTGCCTAGGATGCCTCCACCTCGACCCTAATGCCACTGCCACGACACCAAAGGTTCGGTGAAAGGAGGCGCCCATGGTAGTGCCCCTAACATTCACCGCCCCTCCCCTTACCCGTAGTCGCGACCAAGCTCACCATTTGCTCAATTCGCGGGGAGTTGAGACTATGTCGGACCACATCGGTTACTCCGGTGAGGGAGGGACTCGATTATGCCTGCCACATTCAGCATCTCCACCATCACAGGAAATGCTGGTAAGGGGATTGTGATGTTCTTTGCCAGATGATGCTTTATTGTGTTATTTTTGGAGTTGACTTGTTATGACATCACAAAGATCACCGTAAGTCCAAACATGATGAAACTTTACGGTGATTTTTCTTGGACCAGAAGAGACCCTAAAATCTTCGAGGAGAGACCAAAATATGTATGAGGGAGCGACAAGATCACACGACACGCCCCAGGGGGGAGGCGCACCATCAGCACTTGTGGGGCCCACATGGCTCCGTTTGACCTAATCTCTGGCCTATAAATTCCTAATATTCCAAAAAGCCGGATCGAGACCAGAATCAATTTTTTCACTGCCGCAAGCCTCTATTCTTTCGTGAACCCATCTGGAGGTCTCCACCGGTACTCTGCCGGAGGGGGAAACCATTGGGGAGGCAATCTTCATCAACCTTGCTACCTCCACGATGATGTGCGAGTAGTTCCTTCAGGACCTACGTGTCCATAGCAGTAGTTATATGGTTTTCTCTCTCTCTTTTCAATCTTCAATACAATGATCTCTTCAGAGATCTATTCGATGTAACTCTCGCGGTGTGTTTGTTGGGATCCAATGAATTATGGGTTTATGATCAGATTATTTGTTGAAAGTATTTGAATCCTTTTGAGATTTATTTATGTGTGATATTATAGCCTTGTATTTCTCTCCAATCGATCCGTCCTCTTTGTCCAAGTAGATTGATTATCTCAGTGGGAGTGTTGCTTGGTGGTAGGTTCAATCTTGCGGTGTCCTTGTTGTATGACAGGAGGAGTTGCAAGGCACGTATTGTATTGTTGCTACCAAGGATAAAACGACGGCGTTCGAACATATTGCTTGGTCTTACTTTGTCTACATTATGTCATCTTGCTTAAAGTGTTACTCTGTTTGTCATGAACTTAATACTTTGAGATGCATTGTTGGATAGCGGTCTTGCGGTGGAGTAATAGTAGTAGATGCAGTTTGATTATATGGTATACTTGTCATGGACGTAAAACCTATATATGAATCCTGCCATGAAGAATCATCATAACTATGCTCTATTCTGTCAATTTCCCAACAATAATTTGTTTACCGACTGTTGTTATGCTTATGAGAGAGATGCCTCTAGTGAACCTATGCCCCTCGGGTCCATTCTCCATATTTACTAAAACCCTAAAATTGCTCATTGTTTTATTTTTTTCTTTTCTTTTATTTATATATCTACCACTATCATATTTAATCCTTCCAATTGGCGAGAACAAGGGGATTGATAACTTGTTGGAAATATGCCCTAGAGGCAATAATAAAGTGGTTATTATTATATTTCCTTAATCATGATAAAAGTTTATTATTCATGCAAGAATTGTATTGACCAGAAACTTAAATACATGTGTGGATACATAAACAAATACCGTCTCCCTAGTGAGCCTCTACTAGACAAGTTCATTAATCAAGAGATGGTTAAGGTTTCCTAACCATAGACATGTGTTGTCACTTGATAGCGAGATCACATCATTAGGAGACTGATGTCATGGACAAGACCCATCCGTTAGCATAGCATATGATCGTCCAGCTTATTGCTACTGCTTTCTTAATGTCAAATATACATTCCTTCGACCATGAGATCATGCAACTCTCGGATACCGGAGGAATACCTTGTGTGCTATCAAACGTTACAACATAACTGGGTGATCATAAAGATGCTCTACAGGTATCTCCAAAGGTGTCTGTTGAGTTGGCATGAATCGAGATTGGGATTTGTCACTCTGTATGACGGAGAGGTATCTCTGGTCCTTCTCGGTAATGCAACATGACAAAAAGCTTTGCAAGCAAAGTGACTAAGGAGTTAGTTACAAGATGATGTATTTTGGAACAAGTGAAGAGACTTGCCGGTAATGAGATTGAACTAGGTATGGAGATACCGACGATCGAATCTCGGGCAAGTAAAATACCAACAGACAAAGGGAACTACGTATGTTGTCACAAAGGTTCGACCGACAAAGATAGTCATAGAATATGTAGGAACCAATGTGGGCATCCAGGTCCCGCTATTGGTTATTGACTGAAGAAGCGTCTCAGTCATGTCTACATCATTCTCGAACCCGTAGGGTTCGCATGCTTAAAGTTTGTTGACGATATAGTATTATATGAGTTATGTGAGTTGGTGACCGAAGGTTGTTCGGAGTCCTAGATGAAATCACGGACATGACGAGGAGCTCCCGAATGGTCCGAAGGTAAAGATTGATATATAGGATGATACTATTTGGTCTCCGGAAAGGTTTCGGAGTGCACCGGATAATTATTGGATCACCGGAAGGGGTTCCTGGAGGCCACGGGAGCATATTGGGCCAAACGGGCCAACGAGGAAGAGCACACCAGCCCACATAGAGCTGTCGTGCCCCTCCTTATGGCAGACGGTCCTAGGGAAGGAAGGGATAGGGCTAGCCCCCTCTTTCCTTCTCTTCCACGTGTTGGGAAAGGAAAGGGGGCGCCTCCCCTCCTGCCTCCCCCCCCCCCCAAGCGCCAAGAAGGAAAGGGGTGCCGGCCAGGGCAGGCGCCCTCCTCCCCCCACCTATATATATGTGAGGAGGGAGAGGGGCAACACAACCACGATCCCAAAGTCATGTGTGGCACCCCCTCTCCCTCTAGTTCTAGTTCCTCCTCCGTCCACGTCCGTTGTGCTTGGCAAAGCCCTATGGATAGTTTCACCACCACCATCACCACACCGTCGTGCTGACGGAACTCATCTACTACTTCGCCTCTCTTGTTGGATCGAGAAGGCGAGGACATCATTGAGCTGAACGTGTGCTGAACGCGGAGGTGCCGTATGTTCGGTACTTGATCGAGACGGATCGTGAAGGTGTACGACTACATGAACTGTGTTGATAAACGCTTCCGCTTAGTGATCTACAAGGGTATGTAGATGCTCTCCCCTTCTCATAGCTATGCATCTCCATGGATATATCTTGCCTGTGCGTAGAATTTTTTTGTTTTCTCATGAGCTGTGTCTATGCGTCGATGATATGCACGACTAGAACACAAAGGAGTTGTGGGCGGTGAGGTTCATATTACTTCCCACCAATGTCTTATTTTGATTCGGTGGCATTTTGGGATGAAGCGGCTTGGACCAACCTTACATTTCCACGCACATGTGACCGGTTCCACCGACTGACATGCAACTTATTTTGCATAAAGGTGGCTGGCGGGTGTCTGTTTCTCCTACTTTAGTTGAATCCGATTTGACTACGACGGTCCTTGCAGAAGGTTAAATAGCAACTTGATAATCACCGTTGTGGTTTTGCATAGGTAAGAACGGTTCTTGCTAGTTGCCTGTAGCAGCCACGTAAAACTTGCAACAACAAAGTAGAGGACGTCTAAGTTGTTTTTGCAGGGCATATTGCGATATGATATGGGCAAGATATAATGTGATATATGTTGATGTATGAAATGACCACGTTTTGTGATAAGTTCACGACTTGCATGTCGATGAGTACGACAACCGCTAGGAGCCTTAGGGTTGTCTTTAATTATTGTATGACATGTGTGTCAATCACTTAAGCTCCATGTAATTGCTTTACTTTATCGCTATGCGTTAGCAATAGTTGTAGAAGTAATGGTTGGCTATACGACCCCGACACTATGATGGAGATCAAGGTGTCGTGCGAGATTTATGGAGATCATGTCGATGCTTCAGAGATGGAGATCAAAAGCACAAGATGATGATGGCCATATCATGTCACATATTTTGATTGCATGTGATATTTATCCTTTATGCATCTTATTTGCTTAGAACAACGGTAGCATTATAAGATGATCCCTTTACTTAATTTCAAGATAAAAGTGTTCTCCCTGAGTATGCACTGTTGCCAAAGTTCGTCGTTTTGAAGCACCTCGTGATGATCGGTCGTGATAGACTCTACGTTCACATACAACGGGTGTAAGCCAGTTTTGCACATGCAGAATACTTGAGTCATATAGTAGATATGATCAACATAGAAATGTTCACCATTGAAGACTACCGCATCTCACGTGATGATCAGACATGGGTTAGTTGATTTGGATCATGTATCACTTAGACAACTTGAGGGATGTTGATTTAAGTGGGAGTTCATTAGTAATTCGATTATTTGAACTAAAATTTATCATGAACTTAGTCTTAATATTTTTTGCATATCTATGTTGTAGATCAATGGCCAGTGCTACCGTTCCCTTGAATTTTAATGCACTCCTAGTTGAAAGATGATGGTAGCAACTACACGGACTAGGTCCTTAACTTGAGGATTATCCTCATTTGCTGCACAGAAGAATTATGTCCTTGATGCACCACTAGGTGACAGACTTGCTGCAGGAGCTGAAGCAGATGTTATGAACGTCTGGCAAGCTCGATCTGATGACTACTCGATAGTTCAGTGTGCTATGCTTTACAGCTTAGAACCGGGACTTCAAAAGCGTTTTGAACGCCATGGAGCATATGAGATGTTCCAAGAGCTGAAGTTAATATTTCAAGCAAATGCCCGGGTTGAGAGATATGAAGTCTCCAACAAGTTCTTTAGCTGTAAGATGGAGGAGAACAGTTCTATCAGTGAACTACTCAAAATGTATGGGTATCATAACCATTTGACTCAGCTGGGAATTGATCTTCCAGTTGAGAGTGTTATTGACAGTGTTCTTCAATCACTGCCACCAAGCTACAAAGGCTTCGTGATGAACTATAATATGCAAGGGATGACGAAAACGATTCCCGAGCTATTTGCGATGCTGAAATTGGCAGAGGTAGAAATCAAGAAGGAGCATCAAGTGTTGATGGTTAACAAGACCACTAGTTTCAAGAAAAAGGGCAAGGGAAAGAAAGGTAACATAAAAAAGAATGGCAAGCAAGTTGCCGCTCCCTGAAGAAGCCCAAAGCTGGACCCAAGCCTGAAACTGAGTGCTTCTACTGCAAAGGAAATGGTCACTGGAAGCAGAACTGCCCCAAATACTTGGCAGATAAGAAGGGCGGAAAAGTGAACAAAGGTATATATGTTTGATATACATGTTGTTGATGTGTACCTTACTAATGCTCGTAGTATCACATGGGTATTTGATACTGGTTCGGTTGCTCATATTTGTAAACCGAAGCACGAGCTACGGAATAAACAAAGATTGGCTAAGGACGAGGTGACGATGCGCGCCGGGAATGGTTCCAAGGTTATGTGATCGCCGTCAGCAGCTACCTCTACATCTACCTTCGGGATTAGTTCTAGACCTCAATAATTGTTATTTGGTGCCAGCGTTGAGCATGAACGTTATACCTGGATCTTGTTTATTGCGAGACAGTTATTCATTTAAGTGAGAGAATAATGGTTGTTCTATTTATATGAGTAATATCTTTTATGGTCATGCACCTTTGATGAATGGTCTATTCTTGTTGAATGTCAGTGATACACATAGTCATAATATTGATACCAAAAGATGCAAAGTTGATAATGATAGTGCAACATACTTGTGGCACTACCATTTAAGTCATATTGGTGTAAAGCGCATGAAGAAACTCCATGCGGATGGACTTTTGGAATCACTTGATTATGAATCATTTGATACTTGTGAACCATGCCGCATGGGTAAGATGACTAAAACTCCGTTATCCAAAACAATGGAGTGAGCTAATGACTTATTGGAAATAATACATACTGATGTATGCGGTCTGATGAGTGTTGAAGCATGCGGCGGGTATCGTATTTTCTAACCTTCATAGATGATTTCAGTAGGTATGGGTATATCTACTTAATGAAACACAAGTCTGAAACATTTGAAAAGTTCAAAGAATTTTAGGGTGAAGTGGAGAATCATCGTAACAAGAAAATAAAGTTTCTATGATCTGATCGCGGAGGCGAATATTTGAGTTATGAGTTTGGCCTTCATTTAAAACAATGTGGAATTGTTTCACAACTCACGCCACCTGGAACATCACAGTGTAATGGTGTGTCCGAACGTAGTAACCATGCTTTATTAGATATGGTGCATTTTATGATGTCTCTTACCGATTTGCCTTTATCGTTTTTGGGTTATGCATTAAACACGGCCGCATTCACGTTAAATAGGGCACCATCTAAATCCGTTGAGACAACACTATATGAACTATGGTTTGGCAATAAACCTAATCCGTTGTTTCTTAAAGTTTGGGGATGCGATGCTTATGTCAAAAGGCTTCAGCCTGATAAGGTCGAACCCAAAGCGGAGAAGTGCGTCTTCATAGGATACCCTAAAGAAACTATTGGGTATATGTCGGTGTCAAAACCGGCGGATCTCGGGTAGGGGGTCCCGAACTGTGCGTCTAGGCGGATGGTAACAGGAGACAAGGGACACGATGTTTTTACCCAGGTGCGGGCCCTCTCGATGGAGGTAATACCCTACTCCTGCTTGATTAATATTGATGATATGGGTAGTACAAGAGTAGATCTACCACGAGATCAAGGAGGCTAAACCCTAGAAGCTAGCCTATGGTATGATTGTTGTTCGTCCCACGGACTAAAACCCTCCGGTTTATATAGACACCGGATAGGTTAGGGTTACACAGTCGGTTACAATGGTAGGAGATCTACATATCCAGACGCCAAGCTTGCCTTCCACGCCAAGGAAAGTCCCATCCGGACACGGGACGAAGTCTTCAATCTTGTATCTTCATAGTCTTGGAGTCCGGCCGCGATGATAGTTCGGCTATCCGGACACCCCCTAGTCCAGGACTCCATCAGTAGCCCCTGAACCAGGCTTCAATGACGACGAGTCCGGCGCGCATATATTCTTCGGCATTGCAAGGCGGGTTCCTCCTCTGAATACTTCATAGAAGGTTTTGAACACAAGGATAGTGTCCGGCTCTGCAAAACAAGTTCCACATACCACCGTAGAGAGAATAACTTTTGCACAGATCTGCTGACGTATTCCACGGCGTGACATCACACCACGGCCATGCCTTTATATGAATCATTTTTTACCGTTCCACCTTAACGCGTTTAGCAAGGCGGTTTCCTTGGCATGTCTTTATCAAAGCGTAGATCGTGCCCCCTTATTCCGGGATTCTCATCAATACGGACGTGGGTAACCCAACCGTGCCCGTTGGCATGCCTCCTCTATGAAAGGCGAGTCCTAATCGACCACGGGGAGGGCTCTTGGTATTCAACCTCTTTATAATGAGACCAAGGCCCTCTTCTTTTTTACACCCTCCATCGAGTTCGCCTCGCGCTTCTAGTTCTAACACCCAAAGCTTCAGATTTAGGCGCTTCGGACCTTCGACGATGTCCGGCTCCGACCAGCACGGCCGATGGATGTCTTCTTTCGTCACGGAAGAAGATGTGCTAAAGCTGCGAGACGCCAGGTATCTAACCAGCGAGATTTCGCATAGGATGCCTGCTCCAAGGCAGGTCATTCCCACTCCTGAGCCCGGCGAGAACGTGGTGTTCGTGTCTCACTTCCTTCGGGGTTTAGGCTTCCCGACGGATCCCTTCGTGCGGGGCTCATGTTTTATTATGGGCTGGATTTCCATGACTTGAATCCGAGTCCATCCTGCATAACTCGTCATTCATTGTCGTAGGTGAGGCCTTCAGCCATATTACCCCCCACTGTGGATTGTGTCTATAGACCTTCAAGGGGGAGCCAAAGCTGTTCGAGGGGCAACAAGCAGAAAGTGGAGGGGCGGTCATAAGCAAGTGTGTTGATGCTCCGTGGCCCGAGGGCCCTTTTCAAGAGGAGCTTGGTTTGTGGCAACGGGAGTGGTTTTATATCACCGCCCTGTGGGCACCAAATGGGTGGCGCTCCCCGCCTTCCGCTCAGGTCCACCACAGCGGCTGGCGTCATGGGTCAATAAGGGGCTCGACTGGGGGCCGTCCAAGGACGTTCCTTTGTTGCAGGGCCGTATTCGAGACCTCCAAGAAAGAGAGATCAATCTGGTTGCAGTGGCGAAGGTTATGTTGATTCGGCGCCTTCCGCCTGCAGAACGCCGCCTCCGCCTGTGGGAATTTAATCCGAGGGACCATGAGCTCTCCAAAATTTTATGGGTACGACGCCTGTGGAGATGTATAAACTGTTCTTGGATCACAAGAGAAGTGTCCTGACCTGACCGAGGACGCAGGCTAAGCTGCAATCGCCAGACATACTCAAGTAAGTAGTCCCAGAACCGGACAAGCTGTTCATTCATTTATCATATATATATATGCCCTTTAAAGGAGCCGTTTCTTGAACAGGAGTGGATAGCCAAGGCAAAGTTAATAAGGTGTCCGCTCCCTCCCAGAGACCACGCTGGATCCCATCTTGACCAAGATGTTGAAGGCCACGCCTTTTGAAGAAGGCGAAGGGGGAGCGGGAAGCAACCGCCTCTACGAAGGAGGCTATCAAGGAAGGAGGGATTAAAAGTCCCATCTTCGAGGAGAGAAGAGGACCGCCGAAGATCCGGAGGTCAAGGCCTCAAAGAGGGAAAGGAATCTTCGTCGGAGAGTCCGGCGCTGGAAGTAACCCAGCCGCACTATTTCCCAAGGGGATCAGCCCTCCAAATGAGCCGTAAATAAAAAGAAGGGTCTTGTAAATAAGGAACATCCCTGTATTTATTTCTAAAGATAACCGAAATTGTACCTTGTAGTTCGGATCTCAGCCCTTCTCAGCAGAGCTCGTCTTCGGGGGATCTTCTTCCGGAGATGATGGAGAGCGAAATGCCTCCACTGTCGCACCCTCATGCAGGCGGACGACCACGAGGTGTCGTCGCGAGGGTTTCTGTCCCGGCGGGCCGGAAGGTCCGCGCCAACCGGGCGGCGGGTCGGAGGAGTTGAAGGATCTGCTCGGGCGAGCGGCTATCTCAGAAGATCACCGTTCTCTAATGGGTACGGTGATTGAAAGAATTGCATCCGTGGAGAGCGGATTGCATGAAGCCGTCAGAAGCTTACTGACGGGGTTCGAGGTACGCAAAAATGATGTACCTTCTGACAGTTATGCGTATAGAATGCACCCTGTATAGATAGTAGCCCCTGAGACTCGGTATGTTGTCAAAATTGACAGCGTGCCGAGGATCAAAATCTCAGTTATAACATATCGCCGCTCCTAAACAGGTGGCGGGGCGTCCGGTGGCTAGCCGACTGATGAATATGCCGAACTAAAGCGGCAACTTGACGAGGTGGATGCGGACATCGCGCTGGTCAATAAATGGTTTGACGAGTCACAAGGTATGCGACTTCTACGCGGACACCTGGTAAGGGAGCTTGACGCCCATGCCTTACTACTTGTATGCTTAATGCAGATGGTGCCGCTGTGGAGGAGGAGCTATGGGCGGAACTCGCCGAGCGAAAGAGCAAGCGAAATAGTAATGCGGCCGCTTTAAGGGCGGCCAAGAGCTAAAAGCTGAACGGGCTGCTCACCGCCAAGAAAGAGGAAATGGCCGATATGGCCAGAAATTTGAAGAATATTACCGACCGCTGCGAGGTTCTTGAAAAGAACGTCAAGCGGAGCAAGAGGGCTGAAAAAGGCCACCGCCGAATCCAAGGATGCCTGCTCCGCTTTGAGAGCTGCCAAGGAGGAGCTGAGTCGGGCCGGGCTATTGCGGCCGGAAAACCGCTTCGCTGCGGAGGAAATATACGGATCCGAAGTATGCTCGCTTGGACAAGTTGTGGAGTTCGGAGGATGCTTATCTCGACTTAGCGGCGAAGGCCATGGACGCGACTGAGCACTTCCGGGGCCAGAAGGGGCGAAGAAGGGAAGAGCTATATTGGTCGCAATTCCATAGTCCGGAGCGTCCTCTCCCGTTGACCGATCAGTTGGCCGAATAGGCCGAGCTGAATCGGTTATCCGGACTTGCCATGAAGCATATCATGACTCATTTGTGGCCAGGCAGACCCCACCAAGAGTTATTTTGGCTTAGTGCAGCAGTTCCTTGGTGTCAGGTTGCCAGACGACGCAATGAAGCGGTGCCGTGTATTGAGGGAGCGGATGGCTCGGCCCGTGTCAAGACATACTGGGCGGAGATGAAGGCCACCGATGTTGCGTCCCAAGATTCGGATAGAAGCCGAGTACCGCCGAGCACTATTTTGAGGAAGTCTGCAGGCGCTCGTTTAATAGAGATGCAAAGGTTTCAAGGATATCATATTTAAATGACATGTATGATTTGTGAAAACAATGTTTCAATATAATATAAGAGCTTTTTATACTTGTGCGTTCAAGTAGTAAACTACTCCTCAGGCGGCAGTTGATGTATATGTATATATAACCTGAAAGATGGCAGTCCTTGGCTTTAGCCCCCACGCACATAGTGCGGGGGTGTTTGCAAAGAAGGCGCTTTTTCACACTTAATCCAACGTCTTGGTCCTGTTAAGGAGGTGGTAGCGTAGCAAACTAGGCAACCGGACTATAATGCTTTATCACTTTCACTTAGCCATAGGAGTTCGAGGGTGGGGCTACTATATAGCCTCGGGGCACCGCACTCTCCCGAATTCGGTGCGTGTACTCGACCGAAAAATGGTCCTTCGTTAATGCGGAGGAATTCTAAACATTCTGGTGAGTCATCGAGTGGTTGACCAGGTCTCGCTATATCATGACGGTCAGTTTTCGTCTTTCTCATCGAGGTGCTCGCCCGGCGAACCAGGGCACAATCACAAGAGTTCTCCGGTGTCGCGTTAGCCGATAAAACGGAACGTAAGGCAGCAAAACACGTGAGCCGGGCAAACCCAACATTTGACCAAAGACATGATTTGGAGCTGATGCATATAAGGCCTAACTCGAGACGCCGAACACTCCCTAAGGTATTCGGTCTTTATAAAACGGGCAGAATAATGCCCTAAGCCCTCAGTGTCCGTGTACACGCAAAAGTCCGGTGCGGCCAATGCCAAAACGCCAGCCTCCTCCTCGGTTATAGTAAGAAACCGGGGATGTATATCAACAAGAGACAGTAAAAAGGTTTACGCATGGTCTTAATCTGAAAAGAATCCTTGCAACGGGTCCCTCATCGCACGCTCTACTGTCTCAAGCAGCCGTATCCTCGACGGGTGTAGCACGTTGTTCATCCGTAAAAGAGAGGAACTTAGTTTGAAAGAAAAAATATCATGCGAAAGAATGTACTTTATATTAAATAAACAGAGTACGATTCGAAGGAGTGAATAAAATTGAGCTTTATTGTCTCTTGTTGTACATGCATGCAGCCCCTTGTATGGGGGCATGCCGCTAGTAGGCGCCGGACTCGTCTAGCCGTGTCTGGTGTTTGAATGGCCTATTCAGGTTCTTTGACTAGCGTAGCCGGATGGGTGTGGGGCTGTCAATGTAGTCTCACGTTCCTCCGTGCTCGAGTAACACTTAATACTCCCTTTTAATGAGATGATGCCGCGTGGACCGGGCATTTTAAGTGTAAGAGATGCATAATGCGGTATTGCGTTAAAGCGGGCGAAAGCTTCGCGTCCCAATAGTGCTTGATGGCTACTTTTAAACGGGCGACATGGAAGATTAACTTTTCATGACGGAAGTTGTCGGATGAACCGAACACAACTTCTAGCCGTATGGAGCCCGCATAATGGGCATATGGGCCTGGCATTACTCCTTTAAGGAGGTGTTGCTACGATTTAATTTTGGTTGGGTCTATCCCCATCCTGCGGATTGTGTCTGATATATCAGGTTTGTGTCATCGCCACCATCCATGAGGACTTGTGTAACTTGGAATCCGTCGATTATAGGATCCAATATCAAGGCAGTCCATCCTGCGTTCCGGATACTTTCGGAATAGTCATGATGGTCAAAGGCGATTGGTTTTGACAACCAGTGTTGGTACTCCGCTAGGGTAGTTTGTGCGGCGCGCATTCTAGTGCGCGCCGCTCTGTTTTTCCCTTTGATCACGTGAAGTGAGTTTACTGTTTTAAACTCTGGTGGGAAATTAGTTTGTTTTCCGGCTCGCTTGTGGTGCTCGTCATCATCTTCACTTGGTGTGTCGAGCCCTTGTGTTCGGCGTTGAGTCTGCCGGACTGTTTGAAGACCCAACAATCTCTGTGGGTATGGTTTGCGGGCCTCTCGAGTCTTGTGGATTTGACATATCTTGTCCAAGATTTTGTTTAAGTTGGATAGCTCATCGCTATTGTCTTTAAGGGGCAGTTTTTTATTGTTACTGCTGTGAGCTTTTGAATCCGGCGTTGACCGCGGCGCTCTTTGGACCGTTCCTTTTAATCCGGTATTGGTCCTTGTTGCGCGTGGTTTCCCATTTCCATTCGACTTCGGATGTACTTGGGTCGTTGGTGCTGCATCTTGCTAGCCAGCTATCCTCTCCGCCGCAAAAAGCGGGTCATGAGGCTTGTTAATGCGGCCATTGTTCTTGGCTTTTTCTTGGCCGAGGTGTCTGGCGAGCCATTCGTCTCTGGACGTTGTGTTTGAAGGCTGCTAAGGCTTGGCGTCCGGACAGTCGACTATTTGGTTCTTTTTAGTAAGGAACCTGTTCCAGAATTTCCGGGCTAACTCTCCGGGCTATTGAGTTATGTGACTTAGATCGTCTGCATCCGGAGGGCGGACATAGGTCCCCTAAAAATTTGCCTGAAACGCATCCTCAAGCTCTTCCCAGCTTCCAATGGTATTTTCGGGGAGGCTTTTAAGCCAATGCCAAGCTGGCCCTTTGAGTTTGAGGGGTAAGTATTTTATGGCGTGGAGATCATCTCCTCTAGCCATGTGTATGTGGAGGATGTAATCCTCAATCCAGAACTGTGGTCTGTTGTTCCGTCAGATGCCTCTATGTTTACGGGTTTGAATCCCGCTGGAAATTCATGATCCAAAGCACCTCATCAGTGAAACATAGGGGTGTGCGGCGCCTGTATTTGGGTGTGCCGTGATGTTCGGATATTTGGCGTGTTGCATTGCTTTGAAGAGCTTGCTTTCTCGGCCCATAGATGGACCTAATCGGGCCATCCTTTTGATGTGAATCCTTATGCGGATCGGCGTGGCGCTTGTGTCTGGCGCCCTTTGCGCTCTCTTTTTTGCCGTGGGGTCGTCCATCCGACCGGGTGGCCTTCTTACTTTTTGATTGTGGGGGCTCTATGGCCTCCTCATCAAATTCGGGCAGTAGTTTTCTCTTTGGGTAGCTCTTTGTTCGACGACTGTCGCCGTATTTGTCTGCGGTGTTGAATACTCTGCTCCATCTGATTCTGAGTGCATCTTCCGCTGTTTTGAGCTTCCGCTTCTGCTTTTTCAGGCTACGCGCAGTGGCGACGAGCCTTTTGTGGAGGTTATTCTGCTCCAACAATTTGTCCGGCGTGAGATCGCCCGGACTGTTGTCTTCGCCGGGGACGGGTTGTTTATCCAAGTTGTCTTGTTTGGACGATTGCTCGATAGCATGTTCGCTGCTCACCGGTTCGCCTTCGCTCTATGGCTGGGTCTTTGTTGAGGCGGGACTTGGTTCGGGCGTTACGTTGCCGCTTTTGACCGCCGAGGGATTTATCCTTCCGTGGCCCCGTTGTTCCTCGTCTTCATTTCCTTTAGGTGTATCCACCATGTATACATCATGGGATGAGGTGGCTGTCCAGCATCCTGTAGGCTGGTTCATGGTTGTGTCCTACATCGTCGTCCATACCGTCGATGTCTTCGGAGTCGAAATCGAGCACGTTGTGTAAGCTTTCGACAGTGGCTACGAAGTGGGTGGTGGGTGGGTGTTGAATTTCTTCGTCGTCCGCATCCCAACCTTCCTGACTGTAGTCCGGCCATGGCTCTCCGGATAAAGAGAGAGACTTTAGTGAATTCAGGATGTCGCCAAAGGGCGAGTGCTGAAAGATGTCCGCGGCAGTGAACTCCATGACCGGCGCCCGATCGGATTCGATTGACAGGGGCGCGGAGGGTTCGGAGTCCGGAGAGGAGTCCGGCACCTGGGAGTCACGGTCTTCGCAAAGGACAAGGATTGTGTTCGGCTTAATCGCCGTAGAGATTTCAGCCCCCGAGGTGGTGTACAACCAACCATCCTCGATCGGCGAGATCGGCTCCGAATCAATGTTCGGAGCGGACACTAGTGCGTTTCCGTGACACCGCTCGCGGCAGAGTTAGATCATGCCCATCGAGACGGCGGGCGTGCTTGGCTGTGGCTCGAATCTGTCGAAGATCAAGTCTCCGCGGATGTCGGCCGTATAATTCAAGCTTTCCAAATCTGACCGACGGCTGTGGACGTGGCTTTCGATCTGCTCGGATGGCTGCGAATTGGCTGCAGCAAAAGCCGCCGAATACGAAGATCTGTCCGGGGAGAAAAGTCTCACCCTAGACCACGTCGTTGTTGATGATCGAAGAAGCCATCGGGCCTATCAGTGACGACACAGAGGAACTCTCAATGAAAGCACCAATGTCGGTGTCAAAACCGGCGGATCTCGGGTAGGGGGTCCCAAACTGTGCGTCTAGGCTGATGGTAACAGGAGACAAGGGACACGATGCTTTTACCCAGGTTCGGGCCCTCTCGATGGAGGTAATACCCTACTCCTGCTTGATTAATATTGATAATATGGGTAGTACAAGAGTAGATCTACCACGAGATCAAGGAGGCTAAACCCTAGAAGCTAGCCTATGGTATGATTGTTGTTCGTCCTACGGACTAAAATCCTCCGGTTTATATAGACACCGGATAGGTTAGGGTTACACAGAGTCGGTTACAATGGTAGGAGATCTACATATCCGTAACACCAAGCTTGCCTTCCACGCCAAGGAAAGTCCCATCCGGACACGGGACGAAGTCTTCAATCTTGTATCTTCATAGTCTTGGAGTCCGGCCGTGATGATAGTTCGGCTATCCGGACACCCCCTAGTCCAGGACTCCCTCAATATACCTTCTACCATAGATCCGAAGGCAAGATCTTTGTTGCCAAGAATGGGTCCTTTCTAGAGCAGTTTCTCTCAAAAGAAGTTAGTGGGAGGAAAGTTGAAATTGATGAGGTAGTTGTACCTTCTCTCGAATTGGAAAGTAGCACATCAAAGAAAACAATTCCCGTGATGCCTACACCAACTAGAGAGGAAGCTAATGATGATGATCATGAAACTTCAGATCAAGTTGCTACTGAGCCTCGTAGGTCGACCAGAACACATACCGCACCAGAGTGGTACGGTAATCCTATCCTGGATTTCATGTTGTTAAACAACGACGAACCTTCGAACTATGAAGAAGTTACGATGAGCCCAGATTCCGACAAATGGCTTGAGGCCATGAAATCTGAGATATGATCCATGTATGAGAACAAAGTATGGACTTTGGTGGACTTGCCCGATGATCGGCAAGCCATTGAGAATAAATGGATCTTCAAGAAGAGTATGGACACTGATGGTAATATCATAGTCTACAAAGCTCGACTTGTCGCAAAAGGTTTTCGACAAGTTCAAAGGGTTGACTATGATGAGACTTTCTCACCCGTAGCGATGCTTAAGTCTTCGTCCGAATCATGTTAGCAACTACCGCATTTTATGATTATGAAATCTGGCAAATGGTCGTCAAACTACATTCCTTAACGGCTTTCTTAAAGAAGAGTTGCATATGACGCAACAAGAAGGTTTTGTTGATCCTAAAGGTGCTAACAAAGTGTGCAAGCTCCAACGATCCATTTATGGACTGGTGCAAGCATCTCGGAGTTGGAATATATGCTTTGATGATGTGATCAAAGCATATGGTTTTATACAGACTTAGGGAGAAGCCTGTATTTACAAGAAAGTGAGTGGGAGCTCTGTAGCATTTCTTGTGTTATATGTGGATGACATATTACTGATCAGAAATGATATAGAATTTCTGGATAGCATAAAAGGATACTTGAATAAGAATTTTTCAATGAAAGACCTCGGTGAAGCTGCTTATATATTGGGCATCAAGATCTATAGGGATAGATCAAGACGCTTAATAGGACTTTCACAAAGCACATACCTTGACAAAGTTCTGAAGAAGTTCAAAATGGACCAGTCAAAGAAAGGGTTCTTGCCTGTGTTGCAAGGTGTGGAATTGAGTCAGACTCAAAGTCCGACAACGACAGAAGATAGAGAGAGAATGAAAGTCATTCCTTATACCTCAGCCATAGGTTCAATTATGTATGCCATGTTGTGTACCAAACCTGATGTGTACCTTGCCATAAGTTTGACAGGGAGGTACCAAAGTAATCCAGGAGTGGTTCACTGGACAGCGGTCAAGAATTTCCTGAAGTACCTGAAAAGGACCAAGGATATGTTTCTCGTTTATGGATGTGACGAAGAGCTCGTCATAAAGGGTTACATCAATGCTAGCTTCAACACAGATCTGGATAACTCTTAGTCACAAACCGGATATGTGTTTATATTGAATGGTGGAGCTGTCAATTGGTGCAGTTCCAAGCAGAGCGTCATGGCGGGATCTACGTGTGAAGCGGAGTACATAGCTGCTTCGAAAGTAACACATGAAGGAGTCTGGATGAAGGAGTTCATATCTGATCTGGGTGTAATACCCAGTGCATCGGGTCCAATGATAATCTTTTGTGATAACACTGGAGCAATTGCCTTAGCGAAGGAATCCGGTTTCACAAGAGAACCAAACACATCAAGAGACGCTTCAACTCCATTCGCGAAAAGGTCAAGGATGGAGACATAGAAATTTGCAAAATACATACGGATATGAATGTGGCAGACCCGTTGACTAAACCTCCTCCGCGGGCAAAACTTGATCAACACCAAGACTCCATGGGTGTTGGATTCATTATTATGTAATCTAGATTATGGACTCTAGTGCAAGTGGGATACTGTTGGAAATATGCCCTAGATGCAATAATAAAGTTGTTATTATAATATTTCCTTAATCATGATAAATGTTTATAATTCATGCTAGAATTGCATTGACCGAAATCTTAAATACACGTGTGGATACATAAACAAATATCGTGTCCCTAGTGAGCCTCTACTAGACTAGCTCATCGATCAAGAGATGGTTAAAGTTTCCTAACCATAGACATGTGTTGTCACTTGATAACGAGATCACATCATTAGGAGAATGATGTGATGGACAAGACCCATCCGTTAGCATAGCATATGATCGTTCAGTTTATTGCTACTGCTTTCTTAATGTCAAATACATATTCCTTCGGCCATGAGATCATGCAACTCCCATATACGAGAGGAATACCTTATGTGCTATCAAACGTCACAACGTAACTGGGTGATCATAAAGATGCTCTACAGGTATCTCCAAAGGTGTATGTTGAGTTGGCATGAATCAAGATTGGAATTTGTCACTCCATATGACGGAGAGGTATCTCTGGGCCCTCTCGGTAATGCAACGTCACAAAAAGCTTGCAAGAAAAGTGGCTAAGGAGTTAGTTACAAGATGATATATTATGGAACAAGTAAAGAGACTTGCTGGTAACAAGATTGAACTAGGTATGGTGATAACGACGATCGAATCTCGGGCAAGTAACATATCGACAGACAAAGGAAACTATGTATGTTGTCATAAAGGTTCGACCTACAGAGATCTTCGTAGAATATATAGGAACCAATATGGGCATCCAGATCCTGCTATTGGTTATTGACCGGAGAAGTGTCTCGGTCATGTCTACATCATTCTCGAACCCGTAGGGTCCGCACGCTTAACGTTCCTTGACTATATAATATTATATGAGTTATGTGAGTTGGTGACCGAAGGTTGTTCGGAGTCTTGGATGAGATCACGGACATGACGAGGAGCTCTGGAATGGTCCGAGGTATATATAGGGCTGGACTATTCTGTTATCCGTAACAGAATAATATTCTGTTACCCCCCCCCCCCCCGCCCTATATATGGGCGACACGCCGACCACCATAGAATCCCCCTGACCCAGCACGAACCCAACCCGCCTTCTTCTGCCGGAGGCAGCCGTCGTGGGGGAGCGAGCGACAGCGGTAGCCGGAGCGAGGGAGCCCGCGGCGCGGTGACTGGCCGGCGACGGATCCGCCGCCATCTCTTGCCTCCGTCCGTCGCCAGATTCATCGACGGGGCCGTGATCCGCCGTCTCCTACCTCCTTTCGTCGCCGGATCCATCGGCGGGGCCGTGATCCGCCGTTTCCTGGCTCCCTCCATCGCCGGATCCAACGACGGGGCCGTGATTCGCCGTCTCCTGCCTCCCTCCATCGCCGGGTCCAACGACGGGGCCGTGATCCGCCGTCTCCTGCCTCTCTCTGTCGCCGGATTCAACGACGGGGCCGTGATCCGCCGCCTCCTGCCTCCCTTCGTCGCCGGGGCTCCTTCTCTGGGGCAGTGATCCCCGCAAGACGCTGCCTCCCCGGACCTCTTCGCCAGACGTCCACCACAAGCAGGAGCTGCATCAATGGCACCGCCTCCCAAGAACATGCCAGTACGCCGACCACGAGAGGAAGAAGAAGAAGAAGTTAGTCCACTGGAGGTAATGTCTGCTTCCCACATTTGTGTCAGTACATCAGTTCATCAGTCCTGCTATGAAGAAGAACCTGATAGTACATTGCAAATGCCTGATCAGTTCATTACACCCCTGCCACTTGATGCACAATTTGGATGTCGAGGTTACTGTCAGTACCTCTAATATGATAGCTTCAGTTCAAAACCAAAAAACATAAACTTATGCATCAGTCCAAGGAGCTACTAGGCTTTATATAAGGTTCAGCTGCCACTGCAAGTTGTATGATGTTATTTCTAATAGTGCATGCCATGTAGTTGCGTCAGTTCAAACTAGTGAAAGAATGTTGTTGAAAAAATATATACACATGTTACACAGTAAGTTCAATGATACATAAACTAGGAGTACTTCTAGTGTAGTTGCATAAGTTATAGATGAACAAAAGAGAAGACATGCATCCGTTATATATATATGCATATCCATACATCTCTGAAGTTCAATGTTCAGGTTTACAAGCGGTGCTAAAAAGCGATTACATCAAGACATCAGTGTTGAGCATGTACGGTTATACTGTTCGAGTGAAAATGAAACCAGATACAAAATAGAGAACAACAGTTTAAATAACAACCAGCGATGCAAGTTCAACTTGTACAATGCCTTTAGTGCATGACATGTTACCCATAGCATGTATACGAGAAAAATGCAGAAAAGATTAATCCCAAAACTGTTGAATGCCATTGCAGAAGCGAGCAAGGCGGCACACGCAGCGAGTGTTTGATGAGCCAAGAAGATATGGGGCACCACCTGGTTGGGTAACACCAGAAATACCACCTGGATACTTCAACAATATAGGCAGATTTCAAGATACACCGGAATCATCAGAAGCACGGACAAGTTCTTCTATGCAGCAAACACCAATATCTGGGAATACAAGCTTTGTCACTCGTGGGTTGCAACAAGGCCAACAATATCCCCAACAACAAATGTTTTCCTTCCCTAGCGCATGCAGAAAGCCAAGGACAGGAAGCCGTGGATGGGTTGCAACAAGGCTTCCACCCGTCACTCCATCAACATCAATCATCCGTCTTTGCAAAAGTGGTTATGACAGAAGACCAGGCCAAAGAGACAGAAATTTTGGCCGCTCTAGCAGGTTCCAAAGTACAAGATATGAGCCATATAGACAGGAGCAACCTCACAACGAATCTGAGGGGAGACGGCCGTACAATGAGAGAGCGGAGATCTTCGTCAACATTGCTCCCTCTAAGAGATGCATTGCTGCATGTGCCAAGGGTGACACCACCAGCGCCCATACACCAGGTGAACAAAGAAACACTGGAGGCAGCACAGAGCTATACACATGTAAGTATCCATATAGAAAAACATACAAGCACAGTCCATACCATGGTACTGTGACCACCCCACCTAACATTTTCATAACTGCGTTTTTGTTTGCTCACTGTTGCGTGCAGCCACCTAACATTGAAGCTTATGTTCTGCCAAGACTAGAGATGCGCTATGAAACTTTTGAAGAAGCAAAGAACTTCTACAACGTCTATCACGAAGCACGCTGGTTTCTTTGTCAGGGGAAGGCTCCAAGTTTAAGACCAGAGCCTACCTTTATTGCACGTGCTATGGAGTCTATCAATCGAAGGTGTCTGAAGCAAATAGACTGCGGAACAAAATGACAACCAGGACTAACTGCGGGGCTAAAATGAGGCTGAAGAAGGAAAAGGATGGAACATTTGTCGTAAAAGAGATATTCTGGGAACAGAACCACAGGCTACAGCTCACTCCACAAATGCTTGTCTTCTTGCACTCCCACAAAAACTTTGACAAAACAATATTGGAGTACGTCAAGTACCTACAGTTCAAAGGCATTGAACACGCGCAAATCATGAGCATACTGGGCGGTGATGACCCTGGTAGCTACTTCCTCGAAATGAATGCCAAAGACCTGATTAACTTGTAAGTACAAACTTGTTCTCCTCCCATAAACCGCCTATGTCTTTTTTCCTCTGTCGGTACAAACATGTTACGCAACGCATGACCTGACACCAGTTCAACATGCATTTTTGAATGAACTTTTAATATGCAGGAAAGCAAAGAATTCAAGGATGGATGATGTGGACGATGTACTAAAGACTGTCAACTTCTTTAGGGAGATGAAAGCTATAAACAGGGAATTCTTCTATGACATGCAACTCGATGAGTCCGACAGAGTTAAGAACATATTCTGGGCGAATGCAAGCTGCCGAGGGGCCTATCAGGACTTCGGTGACTGCGTAACATTTGACACCACATATAAGACCAGCAAGTACCATATGCCACTTGGGGTGTTTGTCAGTACTAACAACCACTTACAGACTACATTCTTTGGTTTCGCCTTGATTAGAGATGAGGATGCAGAATCATTCAGATGGCTGGTCAAGACGTTTTTAAGGTGCATGAGAGGGAAGGCTCCTACATGCATCCTCACAGGTACAACCGCGAAAACCACCCCCAACCACCACCACCCCCCCTTCCCCAAAAAAATAAAAGGAAAATTACACGGTAAAAATGTTGTGTCGGTTCTATTTGTATATATGCACCACCATATGCTGACCACTCCACATCTCTTTTCTCATTACCAGACCAGTGCCCGGCAATGGCTTTGGCGATACCAAAAGTTTTCAAGAACACAGTACACAAGCTGTGCCGCTGGCACATTATGAAGAAGTACAGGGAACACCTCGCATACCTGTACTACCTGCACGAAGACTTTAAGGATGAATTCACATCAATCCTCAACTGGCCCCTCATGCCAACTGAGTTTGAGGATGCCTGGAAAGGACTCATGGATAGGTACAACCTCCATGATGATGCCACAATGGTGGCCATGTGGAACGAGCGTGAGAAATGAATATTAGCCTACTTCAAAGAAAGTTTCTGCGCCAAAATGACATCCACACAACGAAGTGAGAGCATGAACTATGTGCTCAAGAAGAACTTTGTAAGTGAGAGACAAAACCTACACCGGTTTGTCAGCCAGGTAAACTCCTGCGTCAAAACCAGGAGGCAGACAGAGAACCAAGAGACAATGGGTAATAGGGTATAGCTCTATCACCTGGCGTGAGACAAAAAACATGCTTATTAAAGTAAAACTTTATTAGTTAGACAAGTTTTTGCTGCGAGAAAACTAACAATTTGGTCATCATTCTTGCATGTGCAGAAGGAACAAAACACGCTGACCTTCTATGGGTTTGACACCCAGATGGCAAAGGTTTACTCATGGTCATGTACAAAGAAGATCAGAAAAAGGCTAAAACTGAGCACACTCTTCACGGCGACAGAGACGGAAGTGCCCACAAAGTACCTTGTGCACTACAACAACCCACAAAAACTGTCTGCATGGTCTCAGCACGCGTTCCAGGTGGTTGCAGACCCCGTTGGAGAAACATATGAGTGCGAGTGCAGGCTATGGGACCACACAGGTGAGGACTACAAAAAAAGATGTTACATACTGTACCACTTTATTTGCAAAGTTTTTGTTCAAATGAAATGACAAAAAACATGCACCTCTTCCAAAAACAATACAGGTCTTTTCTGCGTGCATGTCCTGTGCATGATGCAGACAATTAAGGCTGCCAGCGTTCCAGAGAAATACATCCTCAGGAGATACACCAAACGCCCGGACATCCAGCCAACATTCGACAGAAATGACTTGAGGACAGTAGCGTCAAACAAGGCATCCCAATACTGCATTGAAAGCTCACTGCTGACGCTCAACATGAGGGTGCACATAAAAAGTTTGAGAAGCCAAGAGCAAATGGCGAGGTCGCAGGTCGTCATGGAGAAACTTGAACAAGAACTCGACGCCATGCATTCTACTGAAAATGGAGGTGTGGCAGACAATGAAGCCATTGAGAAGGATATTGCTATAATGTTATCCGAGATGAATCATCTGGGAGCTGTTGACCCGTTCGACAACGAGGAAGAGGAGCGCAAGCAACCAGAGCTTGCCCATGTGCACACACAAGAGCACCAACAAGCACACATGCGAGATCATGAGCTTGATGGTGCTGTAGGCGAACGACATGACAACAGCACATCCTACCAGCAGCAGCAGGAAAGAGTGATTAAACCACCCATATTCTCAAACACAAAGGGGAGGAAGAGCAAGACGCAAGCAGCGAAAGCAGCAGCCAAAAAGCCGCCACGCCCCATCAAGCGTGTGGAATTTGGCCCGGACGGCAAACCTCTCGGGACAAGGGCATGCGGATTCTGCAACGTCATGAGCAACCATAACTACCGCACATGCCCACTCCGCACAGATGGCACTGTCAACAAGCACAAGCAGATTGGAGCCACCCTGGTTTCTACCAATGGAGAAAACACACGTAACAGCTACACTTGCCGCAAGTGTGGGGGAACTGACGGGCATAAGGCCCGCATGTGCAAAGTGGGCAAGGAGGTCATTGGCGCTGAACAGACACATGGGAAGGTGCGGAGTTCCAAAAAATCAAATGAAGACGATGAAGAAGAAGAGTTTGACGAGAATGACGACCAATCAAACGAAGACAATGAAGATGACAGTGTCGGGGATGAGGAAACTGAAACTGACGATGAAGCTGCCAAGGCTCAACCAGGAAAGGGCGCCGGCAAGGCACAACATTCGGGGCCAGTTAGGAGAAGCTCAAGACTGAACAACTAACCAATACATAGTGGTCTCAGTTGCCTCGACACACAATGAGGAAACATTTCAGAAACACTGTCCTTACCAAAACTTATTTAGCTTTATCGTCAATTTCTCGATCAGTACTATAGTTAAGATATAATTTGTGATATGTGCCCGCTGGACCAGTGACATTATTATGTAAACCATTTGATAATCCTTTTGAATGCAGTCACAAATACATTTGAAAAAACTTATCTGGATTTATCTGACGCAAACGCTACTGTTGACCAAAGAACTCAAAGAAGAAAAATATGTCAAGGAAAATTTAAACTCTTATAGTACATCAAGATCTTGATAGTTCTCGATCGTCGATTACAAAGGCAGAGTACATCAAGATCTTGATATAATTTATGATTTGTGCCCGCTGGAGAAGTCACATTATTATGTAAACCATTTGATAATCCTTTTGAATGCAGTCACAAATACATTTGTACTGACGAAAAACACTACTGTCGACCAGTAACTCAGCAAAAAAATTTTTAAGGAAAATTTGAACTCTTATAGTACATCAGTACTGATAATTCTCAGTCGTCAGTACAAAAGCAGAGTAAAACAAACACACCCGTGAACACCTAAAAAACATCGTTTTGAAAAAACAAAGCTATATGCATACGCGGTCCCAATTCGGAAAAGACCATCAGTACATAAAAATAATTACCTCAAACAAAAATGCAAATATAATACATTATGTACTGATGAAAATCTAATTTATCTGTAAAAAATACTCAGAGATTATCCTGATATAAACAATCCTTTAAAAATACAAAAATTGTTTTAAAAAACATTAGCATCACACATAGTCTCACTGGTATTTGGTAAGTTCAATTACACTTCAAATCACCAGTCCAAGTACCATAGTAGAGGAGTACATACCTCCATCATCACCAACCCTGACACGTGCAAGTGGGATAAGCAGCTGATAAGTACAACTTGACAAAGACGAATCAGCGCGACAGTAAAATGCCGTCATCACCACCCTTGAGACGTGCAAGTGGGATTTAGCAGGTCATAAGTACAACTTGACAAGACTAGTCAGTGCAGCAGTAAAAACCATTGGACTTGGACGGTTACTTCTTCCAGACGACCACCCGCGCCACCCACTGAGCGGTTGCCACAAGGGACTGCAAACGGTGACCCCACGCCACTACACCCACTACACCCACGCCCCCGATGAACCGCCTCCCACAAATCCCCGTCGACGCATTGCAAAAAACCCCATTCTCTTTCATCTCTCCATCATCCCCACAAACAACCATTGCCCTTCCATCTCCACTGCACACAAACCACAAACTTCTCTCTCACAAGCCCACTGCCGCCGGAGGAGGGCGATGGCGGAGGAACCGTCCACCAAGCATCATCAAGACGAGCCGCCGGACAATAGCAGCAACCTCGTCGACGTTCACGTCCCCGGTGAGAAGCGCGAGTACACAAAAACCCTCAGAGAGGTTGAGCTCCATGGCAAGGAGACGCTGGAGATCGTCTGCACCAGCGAACCAGACAAGGCTGATGAGGTGATCTCCAGGCTCTGGAGGAAGCTTGGCGGCATGCTTCGTAGGATCGTCGGTGTTGGTGTGCACTACACCAACGAAGATGAACCTCCCCAGATGGCAGCAGTCATGTACTTGTGCGTCGACGACCTCTGCTTGGTGTACCACATCACAGCGGCCACAAAATGGTGAGCCATCCTACTCATTTGCCCTGTTTGGTTTATCTGTTTTATTAGTACTGTATCCTGAAAATCTCATCAGACTTGTTTCCCAACTAGATGTACTAGTGTGGTTTGTGAAAAGTGGATGAACTACTGCATTTTCTCAAGTAGATACACTATAAATGTATTTTTGAACCTGATGCACTGGATTACTGTTGGAAAATCTTGCGGAAGATTAATTTCTGAAGTTGATTGACTAGTGTAGTTTCTGAACTTGATCCAATAGTGTAGTTTATGTACTCGATGTATTAAAAAGATGTTTCTGAACTTGATGTAGTGAAGTATTATCTGAATTTGATCTAACGTTATTCTCACAACAAAATAAACTAAGGACTTGGTGAAGCACTGTTTATGTGTTATCCTATTCAACAAAAGTAAACTAAACTAGTACCAAAGCAGAACATACAACATTGACTGAAACTATGTATAATCCAAAAAGAAGAATAACATGATGTACTTAATTTAATTTCAGAACTTTGTTTACTAGTTTTTGAAGTACATTCATCCATTATTTATGCTACATAAACATCTACTTAATGGATTCATCGCTTGTAAAACAAAACAAAAATGAATAATTCAAACATCAAAGTAATGCTGATTTTCAAAAATGTCTCTCCCCTTGCAGGCCCAAGCGCCTGAACGAGTTGCTGCAGCATAAGACGTTGTTCACATTTGCCGGTTTCAGCATTGAAAGCGACAAAGAGAAGCTGAAGTTGTCCGGTTTGGAGATCAACCCCCAACAAGTTCATCGACATTCAGCGCGAGTGGAGAGTTCCATATACCGGAAAAGAGTACGACTCCTTGACTGATGTTGCAGCCAGTGTCATCCACCCATTCTACAAAGGCATGAAGAAGAACATCAACACGCAGGAAGACTACAAACTGTGGGGGACCAGCCCGCTGCCAGACAACCTCATCGAGTACGCAGGAGTAGATGCGTACGCCACGTACAAGTCATGGAGCATGATCGACTACATCACAGATGGTTCGGAATATGCAAAACAACGGGAGGCTGCGAATTACTACGACCACCCCTATTGCCCCTTTTAGGGATGAAGATACATCAGAACCTGCCTTTGTTTCACCACCCCTGAGACGTGCAAGTGGGATTTAGCAGGTCATAAGTACAGCTTGACAAGACAAGTCAGTGCAGCAGTAAAACCATTTGAATTGGACGGTTGCTTCTTCCAGGCCACCACCCGCGCCACCCACTGAGTGGTTGCCACAAGGGACTGCAGACTGGAACACCCACGGCCACCACACCCACATCCCCGATGAACCGCCTCCCACACATCCCCGTTGACGCACTGCAAAAATACCCCATTGTCTTCCATCTCTGCCTCATTCCCAGAAACCACCATTGCCACTTCAATCTCCACAGCACACAAACCACAAACTTCTCTCTCCCAAACCCACAGTCGCCGTAGGAAGGCGATGGCGGAGGAACCGTCCACCAAGCGTCATCATGGCGAGCCATCGGACAAGAGCAGCAACCTCGTCGACGTTCATGTCCCCGGCGAGAAGCGCGAGTACACGAGAAGCCTCACATGGGTTGAGCTCCACGGCAAGGAGACACTGGAGATCGTCTGCACCAGCGAACCAGACAAGGCCGACGAGGTGATGAGCAAGCTCCGAATGAAGGGCGGCGGCTTGTATCCGAGCTTCATTGGAGTTGATGTGGAGTTCACCAGGGATGATGAACCCCCACAGATGGCGGCAGTCCTGCAGTTGTGCGTCGAGGAACTCTGCTTGGTGTACCACATTGCAGCAGCCACAAAATGGTAACTCATACTACTGTTCATTCATCTGTTGTACTAGTACTACTCACTAAAAACTTCATTAAACTAGTTTCCCAACTAGATGAACTATTATACTTTGTGAAGTGTATGCACGAGTACATGTTTCTCAACTTACATGCATTTCAAACTGCAGAAGTGGATTGTTTCACCAGATTAGCATCTGAAAAAATGTTTATAGAATTCTGAACTTGATGCACCAAATTAATTTCTGAACTTGATGTGCTAGCATAGATTCTAATCTTGATGCACTAGTATAGTTTATAGAATTGGTGTATTTAAAGATGTTTGCTGAAGTGGTATAGGTCCATATCTTGATGCACATGTTTCTCAAATTAATTTCTGAACTTGATATAGAACTGATGCACAAAGATGTATCAAGCACTGGTCTAGGTCTTTTATTCAACAAAAAAGAAAACTAAACTTGAATCAAGCAGCACATATATCATTGAATCTGGTAAAATGATTCTTGAATTTGGTGAAGCATTTGGTGAAGCACTCAAGATAGCAAAAAAGAAAAATAACATCGTGTAGTTGAATTTAATTTCAGGACTTTGTGTACTAGTTTCTGGACTACATTCATCCATGACTTATACTATATAAGCGTCTACCTCATGGATTATCACTTTCAAAACCAAAAAGCAGAAGAATTAAATCTTCAAAAAAGAGGACTAATCTTTAAATGTGTGTCTCCCCCCTTGCAGGCCCAAGCGCCTCAAACAGTTCCTGTAGGAGGAGAAATTGTACACATTTGTCGGTTTTAGCATTGGAGGTGACAAGCGGATGCTAGACAAGTCTGGTTTGGAGATCAACCCCAACAATTTCATTGACATGCAGCGCAAGTGGAAAGATCCAAAGACCACCAAATACTACGACTCCTTGGCCGATGTTGCAGGCGGCGTAATCCACCCATTCTAAAGCGGCATGAAGAAGAAGATGGACAAGAGAGAATACAAACTGTGGGGGACCAGCCCGCTGCCAGACAACCTCATCACGTACGCAGGAATAGATGCGTACGCCACGTACAAGTCATGGAAGACAATCGACAACATCGTGACAGGTTGGGATATTTCAAAAGAGCGGGAGGCTCGACTCCTACTACCACTTGCAACCGGCGGGATGAAGATGCATGAAAGTCTGCATTCGTGTTGCTCGCACTTCTGCCTGTCCTTAATATTGTTGTTTCGGATTTGTAGTTTGCTTTCTTATGTTGAACGAGCTACCTTATGTTATGTCTGTCAGGGTTTGAACAAGTTTGCTTATGTCTATCATGTACATCGTTTGCTTATGTCAGTCAACAAGTTTTGTAGCTTCCTATTTTGTTCATCCATCATTTGAAGTTGAAGTAGGATGAAGTTGAAACCACTCATGCAGAAACAAAAATCATACATGGATATTTTCACAAAAAAACAAAAACAGTGGCAGACTAACTAAGGACAACAACAAATAATAGAACTGGACGCTCAATATAGCTTAGACATTTACGGTAGTACTATCACACTAAGAAATCAGTTTTTAGTTTCAGAAGAACACTAAAAAAGACTAAGTTTCAGCCGAGGACAACATTCACTACTAACAGCATCGTGCTAATAGTAGTTAGAAATTTACTGAGTACTGCAATAGGAAAAGCAAAGAACAATCAATAAATATTTCCAAGCCACTAGCATGCTAGGACTGAGAGTTCTGGTACACTTGAACAAATGGTACATTCATTCTACAAAAATATGAAAAGGAACGGGAAGCTTCAGTTCACATTCCATAAAACATTGACACACTCAAGAATAACACTAATAGTACAACTGAAATGTCAGTACAACTTAGTCTGTAAGGCAAGTACTATGATCATACAAAACATTGCCTTGAGAAGAACCACAACCTAGAAAATAGGTCCCCCCGGAGACATATTTAAATGTAGCTAATTTAAACTAGTATTTAAATTTTACTATGAAGTTCAACTACTACAATTCAAGAAGTTCAAACAAAAATTTGGCTCTCAAATCTTGCTAAATTTCGTATACTTGAATAAAATATGGCTAGAGATGACGTAGCAACTTGGTCGTAAATAATTTCAATCACAAAAAAAACTTCAGTTCTAATACATTATATGAAATCAGTTCTACATGACAAGGAAGCGTCACTCCACTCACTCTAGATCCACAAGTGCTATCGTGACACCAAATATTAAAAGCCTTACGCCGAACGACATTACAATTCAATACTAACATAGCTATACTATGAGTACAAGAAAAGAGGGTACATAAACTATAAAGGTCCAAACTAGGTTGGGACAGATGAAAACCAAATAAATCTCACTTTTCCAGCAACAACTCGTAATGAACTTGGGAAAAGGTGTTTTCAGTTCAACTAGTTTACATTGTTAAACATTGTGCCACACTTAAACACAACACAAAATATACCGGTAATTACATAGTACTTGACTAGACATCCAAACACTACAATCAAAGCCTACAATGCTTTCAAGAGATATATCACACAACTGTCCATTTCACTCATAAATGATGACCATTTCTTCTATGCATCAGGAGCCAAAGGCTGAAACTCCTTGGGAAGCTCAGTCACCAGAAGCTGGTTATTCCGGTTGAACACAACTCTATAAAGATCCTCAGCATTCCAATCAACAATACGAGTCTGGAAAACATTAAAACAAATTGTTAAAAATCATGACACATCAAAAAATAAGAATACACAATAAGCCAAACACAGAAAAGTGAAAAGCTCAACTAGAACCCACATCATTATCTCTAATGTTCCCAACGATCTTTTCACCATCATAGCATTCCGCATACTTTAGAGTATAATGGCCACATTCATTCGCCCCTTGAAGTGGAACCTTCACAAACGTTGGTTTCTTTGCAAAAAGCTCCCATTTGGGCTGCTTGCTCGCATTGTACTGAGCATCACCATAAAAAGCCTTCATTACTTGGACCATCCTGGAGATCTGTAAAAAAGAAAAGAAACCACACATTTTCAGGTCTCAGAAAAGCAAAAACAAAGACGCGGAAAAATTAATCCAATACAGATAATAAATGTCACTCACAATCTTCTCGCAGTCTTTATGATAAGTGTTCTTTGAAGGACAATGGTTCTTCGGATAAGGTAAAGAGTCAAGGATGTCGACGCTACTTCGGTACCAATTCATGACATATAAGTAAAAGTGGTTCACTTTCTTATCCTTTCCTAAAACCATAGGCTTGAATAGAGGCATCATGATCTAAAAACAAATGACCAAAAAAGAGATGTTAAATATTCAAAATAAAAAACAGCATGACAAACAAACAATTAAAACCAAAAATCAGCTAGTAGAACTCGCAAGGTCGGTAGTGAGCAAGTCTTCCTTTTCTTTCACATAGCTCTTGAAATCTCTCGCTGCACTCTCGACATTAAACAGTTTATTTACAGCACCGTAAAACATACAGTCAAGCACAATCTGCAAAAAGCCAAGAAAAGAAATAGACAGGTGGAAAGGATCAACAAGCAAAGTATTATTAAAACTCGTAAAATAATAGGCAGTCAGTCTTGTTTGAGAGAAACAAACGATCTGATTGATTACCGTGATGAAATATGGACTCAGGAATACCCTTTTCCCAGACGCAAAATCAACATTTCTATCGGGATCTTTCTTCCAATCATCAATAAGGAAGTCCATTACATCATCCTCCATCATTTGCCTAGGTGCAAAAACTTCCCAGATGCGTTTCCCAGTGAAGCTGGTTACGCTATCATAGGGCTGAGGTATCATTGAGAATGTATTGCTGCAGCACGGACAAGAACAAAAAGCAGGGGAAGCAAGATAAGGCATTCATAGCAGTTCAAGTTGTATAAAAGTAACAGTTCATGTCATATCTATCTAGCAGTTACAAACAACAGAGGAAAAGAAGAGGAAACGTAATGAGGGATACTCACTCGGCATACTTCTCACATGCTTCATCGCTAAGCAACAGATTATACAACTTGCAAGCCTTGTCCAGGTGAGGAAATCTATGAGGGTGAAGCTGCTGCACAGGGGAGCAAAACTTTATAGGAGCTCTGGGTGCAGGCTTCGTGCTTGTAACATTGCCAGAATCCAAAGTAGGATCCTTCCTAGCACCACCAGCTCTATGGGCCACTATTCCAGCAAGTGGGGATAAACCCTTGGCAGCAGCAGCGCTCCTGGTGACTCTTCCCATGCCAACAATCTTGTCAAACGCATCATCATCGCTGTCTATCAATTCCATAATGGGATTCTTGGGTGTAGAGGTGCTCTCTGCACAAGCAGCCGTAGAACCTTTCAGAGCTCCCAACCGCCCCTTAATAACACCAAACCTTGTCTTTTCTGGAGAACGCCACTGGCTAAGATCAATAGATATGCGCTCGAGCTTCGAGAACTGTCTGCCAAAGATCTTGTAGTCATGCTCATTAAGATCCAGCCACTCACCTGCAAAAATAAAAAAAGAGAAGACCGCATCAAGGGTAAAGTTCAAATACGTAATTCATGAAAGTACCAATCAAAGAAGTACAAGCTGCAAAAAATTCCAAAAGGTCATGCATTACGCACAGGGTTTGATGCCAAACAAACCACGGAAGTCAACATCAAACACATCGCTAGTTGCGCAGGTATACAGAAAAGTCTTCCTAATGTCAAGAATGTCTTCGTGGCTGTAATCTAACATTTAAATCACACCATCCTCCCGGCAATGATAGGTCTTGCAGCTTTGTAGCATAAAGAATCCACAATCATGCATGTTAACAAAAGAAAAAACAAATGGGTACATCACAAATCTGAAAAAACAGTAACACTACCCTCCCAGCAACAAAAACAACTAACAAAAACTCATTAAAAACGGATACTCACGTGTTTTTCTGCTGCGGCACCCGCACAAACTATAAGAGAAACCATCAATATCTTGCGGCGAGAACGGTTTCGCCCTGTCTCGCTTAGACTCCTCCAAAGCTTCTTTATGTTATCTGTCATAGTCCTTAAGAATCTAAGCGCATCACTCCGTGTTTAAATCGTAGCGGTGAATCAAGACACTCAAAACGACGGAACCTCAAATTCAGAACACTCAAGCACCAATGCCCAGATTCTTCGCTAGGCTTCATGGTAGCCGCAATCGACGGCGGATCAAAAGTAGGGAAGAGAAGCTGGAAAAAAAATCACAGAGGAAAAATGAATTTAACAAATCATAATGAAACAAAAAATTCAGCCTCCAAACAATAAAATAAAAGAAGAAAATTGAAATTCAGAAGTACAAACAAAAATAAGATAATCATAAGTTCTAATTAAGTAAGCAAAAACACTACAAAAAATATATGCTACTCTAGTTAAAATTGCAACAAACATATCAGTTCAATTTCCTTGCGACAATAAGTTCAGCTTCAAAAAAAGAAGCACACATCATTCATAAGTGCAGGGCTAAAAGCAGGCTGCTCAAGTTCATTCCCTCACCTCCCAAACTTGCAAGAAAACATGACAGTTCTAGTTCATGAGTACAAAAAGTACAAGTTCACCTTCTTGGTCAAAACCATCAGCACACGATCTCGTGAACCAATTTAGGACATTGGAATCAATATTTCCATCACGGATCTTGGTCTGTTGTACAAAAAGAACAACAACAGTTAGAAAATTGGCAAAACAAGTTATCATCCTATCTACAAAGAAAAATACTGGCCATCACCCATCTAGAAACTATCAACTTGTCAGTGTCTCGGTATTTCTGACGTAGAGAATATAAAACAACGTCAGCACTGTCTGAGTTGAGCATGCCAGTGGGGACAAACGCTTTAGCAATAGAACCAACACTGGCATCACATTCTTTATTTTGAAACATCGACATGACTAGAAAAACACAAAAGATTATATGAATTAAAACTACTGCAACAACAACCAATCTCATATGAGAGAAAGAAAAAGAGACAAAAATGGTACGGGCAAAATCCCAAACTAACCATTTAAATGCGGTTAAATGCGCAACCTCGTAACAGCGAAGAAAAACATATCAACCTTAACAACATTTCCACTTTCTGCTTGCAGAAAAAGAAGAAAAATAATAAGTTCAAGCACTACAAGTGAACATGTCCAAAATGCCAAATTTGAGAAGTACACCTCATTTACAAGTCCTTACCTGCACTATCAGTGTTTGACGACGACGGTAGTTCCTGTGATGAGACCAATATGCCTCCGGTTTGAGGTTTGACGATGGCACATCTTGAGAGGACACCAATATCGCTGCGCTTTCGTGGTGCATGGGAAAGAAAATCCAGGGACGACACGAGCGCCTCCTGTGTCAAGGGGCCAGAAGAAATCGACAGCAGTAAATCGTCATCCTCGGATGGCACCTCCTCCACGCTATAAGCATCTTGCAATGCATCACCGTAATCAAGCCGTCCGGTAGCGGAAATTTTCGGCGGCAAATATTCAAAATCAGAAAGATTTTCATTCCCAGCAATACCAACACCAGACGGTTTGGCATCAAGTATGCTAGCAGCACCAACATCCTCATCAGCAACTTTGGCACCAACATCGCGCCCACTACTCAATGGAACACCATGAGCATCATCTCCACCACTAACGACAGCCTCACGCTCAATATCAGTCATCTGAAGAAATAAAAATTCAGAAAAAGCGAATAATATGAGCAAAACTAACAATAAAAAATAAGCTAGCGAGAGGTGCACAGAAAAACAAAACCTTAGAAGCATTCACAGAAACATCATCGATCTTGCTGTTGCTAACATTCAAAGCAACATCACCAACGGGCGAACAAGGCTCGTCGCCAACAACAGGCCCCTGATTTCATATGTAATGAACCAAAAAAACAATGCTATTATTAGCAACAAGAAAACACAAGGAATTAAACCACAATAACAAAAAATGTAGGTATCCCTGCAAAACCCTTAATGGTGTGGAATAGAAAAATGAACAAGCAAGGCACATTGGTGCGCATGAAAATTCAAGAAATATGAATAAACACATTAAAAACAAAAATAACCTTGCACTTATCAGTAGATGGATCATTAATTCCACGGTCAATAGCAGCGTCAACATTATGACTGGTCTCCTGCATCAAAACAAAAAAATAATAAATAGATGAAGATCAGGAAGTTCAACTACAATACTGACAACAGAACAACATAGTACAAGCATACAAACACCGAGGACTGACTCACATCAACAACAGGGTGCTCCAAGCCAACATCGTTCGTATCGTGATCAGAAACATTAACCTCAGTAGCATCATCAGCCCTGCTGTCGGTGGCAGCAGCCTCATCCTTCTCAATCTGCATGCAAGAAAAATTAATAAACATATGAAGATCAGGAAGTTCAACTACAATACTGACAGCAGAACTACATAGTAAAAACATACAAACACCGAGGACTGACTCACATCAACAATAGGGTGCTCCAAGCCAACATCATTCATTTTGTGATCAGGAACATTAGCCTCAGTACCATCACCAGCCCTGCTGTGGTGGTAACAGCCTCATCCTGCTCAATCTGCCTGATAACAACTTTTGCACTTTCTTCATATGGCTTGCAGCGAGAGTCTTGCATAGTTTTGAAACGCTTCATGTTGTTCAACAGACGAACCGAGCTCTGAACTAGATCAGCAGCACCGTCACGCATATCACCAATAAAAATTCTTTCCATCTCAATATAGTCCATTGCTTCCTCAGCGTTAAATTGATGACCTTCAGGAAGGATACCATTGATACAACTCAGACGCTCAACTGTTGTTGGGACCTTTTGCAGCTCAGAACACACATTACTTAAAATATGCTCAGCACGCTCCAATGCAGAGACAACAACATCAATACCAAAACCCAGCCTCTGTGAAGTACTAGCATTACTAGGGCCAGGGGGAACATAACCAGCACGCTCAACACCACGGCCATCTCTCAACTCATCGTGCAGAGATGAAGACTTGGGAACCTGAGACGACGGCATCTCCAGGACTGGCCGTTTATACACTCGGAAAAAGACAACCTCCTCTTGATTTTTCCACTACAAACAAGGGGGAAAATAGTTAATTAATCAATGCAACACACAGGAAAAAATAAAACATGATATTAACAGATTTAAATCAACAACACTATCAATCTTTAACTGTCAGTGCCAATTTCTTAGTATTTACCAACAGGACAGTTGAACAAAGATATTCAGTTCAACCACACATGAAAAAACAGTACTAAAAATCGTACCTAAACCTCACAAAGCTTAAGAAATGACAAAAATCTAAAAAGGTAACTCTGCGGGACACATGTTCACTCCAGCAAAAATATCTATACCTAAAATTAAAAAAAGGTCTCCAAGACACGAAACAAATAAAAATCACCGGAAGCTTCCCAAACACCCAAGTCTTTGGATCTGCATTGCCTTTTTTTTATCAAATCTGCATTAACGGATCGAGAAAGCTTGGCGGGATCCATGAAACATATGCGGGGACTCGCATGTCAGCTCCATGATCTTGCCACGGATAAGGCGGTCAAGGTACATTAGTACAGGCCCTATAGCACAGCCTGTGATTGCCTTCCCAAAGGTAACACCATCTTGGTACCTGACAACAGCCCTTCTAAGCTCATCAACCATCAGCTGACAATAATCCATATTAGCCATGTCCTCAAAGACGAGACCCTCAAACATTGCTGCCTCTCTGGAAACAAGCGGGGTGGCACCAGGCAACACAACCTTCATAAACACAATAATGAAGAACACTTTCAGAGCAAGGTCATCTTTGCTAGGATCCTTGACGAGCACCTTGAGCTTATTCCTAAAATCCTTTGTCTTGATATCTATGTTCCTGCTAATGTCAAGCTCTGATCTTAACTTCATCAGAGCGTCGTCATATCCATCCTCTGACGGCCTTGGCGGAGAACGACCACCACGAGGGAACCCAAATAATTGCAGTATACCATCGCTAGTGATCTGAAGCTTCTTATTAGCCTCACCCATGTCAAAAGTCATCGTATCAGGATCTATCCTCAGGTACAAAACTCCCATCAGAGGGCGGGAAATGTTAGACTTCACCCTCCAATTGAAGATAGAACCAGAACCAGCTGCACGAACCCTAGCCATATGCCGACTCTCAAGCAATTTAGCACAACCTTCAACCTCTCCCAACGAACATCGCACAGTTAAGTTCAATTTCCGTTGGTCACCTTCATCCAAGGCAACTTTTCCGGCATTGCGTCCCACCGGCTTGACCGGACTCATAATGCTAACAGGCTGTAAATGAAAATAAAGAAGCCACACCTTAAACAAATGAATATAGAAAACAAAACAAGCATATGAAGGCAAGTAGAAAAAAGAAAAGATTGCAAAAGTTCAACTATTGAAACAACATCAGTACCACCCTCGATTGATGCAAACAATGACCAGCCTCGCCTGGCAAACATACCAGCCCAGATACAATTAAATCATTGCAAGTACAACTAGTCAGTCACATATAGTACAAAAGACGTACCACTGCAAATTCATCTTCAGAATCAACTTCGATATCATCTTCTTCAGATACAACATCTTCAGCTTCGACACGAGCACGCTTCTTCACACCTTTGTTCACCTTCACAGGATGAACTTTACGCTTATTATTTTCTTTCAACAAAGAGCGCTCTGGAAGAGGAGACGAAGAAGGCTTCTTATTTGTCAAAACCCGTGGACTACTGACGAGCAGGAGCCACCAAGTTTGCTTGGACCAATCTTCACAGCAACACTATCCCCATTAGCTTTGCTATTACCAGGTTGGGAACCAGCTTTCACACGTGGGCTACGCCTCTGTGTGCCATCAGGATTTCAATCTAACATCTTCCTCTTCAAAACAACTTTCTTCTCATTAACTGCATCACGAGTAAACACTTGCGTCAAAAGAGTTTGCATCAGGTTTGTCTTCACAGGCATGTCATTTCCATGAGATCCAGCATCAACAGTTGAAAAGGCCGCATCACCACCTTCATCACCTACACCTTCAAGAGCTTGAGCAACATCCCGATCACTTCGTTGAACACAGGCAGCCTTTTGACGCCGTTCCAACTCCTTTCTCCTTTGGAAATCACACTTCTTCTTTCTTATCCTTTCATCCTCGAGTCAGAATCGCATAGGAACATCCTCACCGAGTAATGAGGCTCGGTGCCATCAACACTCAGTGATCGAGTAATGCATAACCGCAAGCTGCCATCAACATCACGAGCGTTAAGAGAATACATTCCATCATTAATATCTTTGACAACATCGGCAATGTCCTCGGCAGCACCATGGCTGTCATTAGCGCATAAACCAACAAACATAAGCACACACGTATAAAATCAAAACAAAATTAACATTGCAGAGACAATATAAATAAAGCGCATAGCATCAGACACAAACAAAAGGAACAACTGATGTAGCTAAGCATATTTATGTATTCAAGGCTGATAAAAAAAGATCAAATATAAGGGAATCACCAGCAACATCCGCAAGTTCTTCTAGCGGATTTGGTGTCTCGAAAATAACATTCACAAGATCTTGAAAGCGTTCTGATTTTTCAGAATCAGGAGGCACCGGCACTCGAACATCTGCAACAACATCATAATTAGCAAAAAAGTACATGAACAAGCAATCAGTTCAACTATATGAACACTACAAGTGCACCCAATAAAACAATATGAACCCACCACAAGCAAACACAAAATCTGCCACGGAATCGAGTATCACTGTCGCCAACCGCTCGTTCAAGACCAAAGGAACCCTAGCGAATCCAGCCTGAAACAGAAAGAGAGCAAGAGCTAAGAAATAGAGGGAAAATATGTACATAAAAGGACGCAAGGGAAGTCAATCGCAGACGAAAAGGAGCAAACAGAGCACCCAGACATCCACCCCTGGGGTTCAACCCATCAGCCGATGCTCCCGCGGCGAAACAAGAGAAGCAACTTCTCCGCGTGAAGAGGGGAACGAAGAAAGATTCGATTTGGAGAGGGGAGCGGAGCGGAACGGGGGAGAGCGGAGGTTAAAAGGTGAGTGGGAGAAAACCGACGGCTAATGCCCAGAACCGTGGCGAAGCCCACTATCTCTAGGCACTTACCAAAGATATCAGCAAAAATTAAATATAAAAAAAATACAATAAAAAATTAATATAGAGGGAGAAAACAAACAACTAAAGTACAAATAATAACTCACAACAGTACAATAAAAATTATCAAAAAGTACAAATAAAATAATAATTCATAACGGTGCTAGTTTTTCACCAAAAAATAAAGATAAGACAACGGGGGCAAATCATGTACTACTATGCCCCTCGGTGCGGTGCGGTGCGGTGCGGGGAACAAGTCATGTTACGAAGATGTGTCAATACTACTATGCCCCTCGGTGCGGTGCGATGCGGGAGCAAGTCCATACAAGGATGATGTGTCAGTACAACTATGCACCTCGGTGCGATATGGTGTAGGGTGTTATGGACTCGCCTCCGCATGCGACGCCGCGGCACGTCGTCGCCTGCTACGACTCGTTCCTGGCTCGGCCGCGCCGGGCTGGGGAGGGGTCCCCGGCTCGGCCCTCGCGCTTAACGTGATAAAGGCGCTCGTTTGACAGGCGCAGTGCTGTTATTCTGTTTCCCCCCACACGCACCCACACACCCCCTAAAAGATAGATCATGGGGGCAAGTCCATACAAGGAAGATGTGTCAGTACAACTATGCACCAAGGGGCAGTTCGGTTATTCTGTTCCGCCCCCCCCCCCACACGCACCCACACACCCCTAAGATAGATACTGGGGGCAAGTCATGTTACGGACTTGCCTCCGCATGCGACGCCAGACGCTGGCGTAAATGCCGCCAACTGTTCGTTCTGGCTCGGCCTTGCCGAGATGGGGGACGGGGTCCTTCCCCCTCCCCGGCTCGACCTCGCCTCAAGCTGCTGCTCGTTTCACAAAGCAGTCTGTTATTCTGTTTCTCCCCCACACGCACCCACACACCCTAAGATAGATAATGGGGGCAAGTCCATACAAGGAAGATGTGTCAGTACAACTACGCACCGAGGGGCAGTGCGGTGATTCTGTTTCCTCCCCATACGCACCCACACACCCCTAAGATAGATAATGGGGGCAAGTCCATACAAGGAAGATGTGTCAGTACAACTATGCACCGAGGGGAAGTGCGGTTATTCTGTTTCCCCTCACATGCACCCACACACCCCCTAAAAGATAGATAATGAGGGCAAGTCCATACAAGGAAGATGTGTCAGTACAACTATGCATCGAGGGGCAGTGCGGTTATTCTGTTCCTCCCCACACGCACCCACGCACCCCTAAGATAGATAATGGGGGCAAGTCATGTTACGGACTCGCCTCCGCATGCGACGCTGCTACACGCCGCGTCGTCGCCTGCTACGGCTCGTTCCTGGCTCGGCCTCGCCGGATGGGGGAGGGGGGGTCCAGACCCCCTCCCCCTCGGCTCGGCCTCGCGCTAACGTGACCCGTGCACGCTCGTTTCACCTTGATCACGGTTATTCTGCACCCCCACACGCACCCACACCCCTAAGATAGATAATGGGGGCAAGTCCATACAACGAAGATGTGTCAGTACAACTATGCACCGAGGGGCAGTGCGGGTATTCTGTTCCCCCACACCCACACGCACCCACACACCCCCTAAAAGATAGATAATGGGGGCAAGTCCATACAAGGAAGATGTGTCAGTACAACTATGCACCGAGGGGCAGTGCGGTTATTCTGTTTCCCCCCCACACGCACCCACACACCCCTAAGATAGATAATGGGGGCAAGTCATGTTACGGACTCGCCTCCGCTTGCGGCGCCAGCAAGACGCCAGCGTTGCCGCCAGCTACGGCTCGTTCTGGCTCGGCCTCGCTGGGGATGGGGAGGGGTCTGACCCCCCCCCCTGCTCGGCCTCGCGCTTAACGCTGGGCATGCACTTGTTCGACAGGCGCAGTGCGGTTATTCCCCCCCACCCCCACACACGCACCCACACACCCCTAATATAGATAATGGTGGCAAGTCCACACAAGGAAGATGAGTTAGTACAACTATGCACCGAGGGGCAGTGCGGTTATTCTGTTTCCCCTCCCCCCACACGCACCCACACACCCCTAAGATAGATAATGGGGGCAAGTCCATACAAGGAAGATGTGTCAGTACAACTATGCACCGAGGGGCAGTGCGGTTATTCTGTCCCCCCCCCCCCCCCACACGGACCCACACACCCCTAAGATAGATAATGGGGGCAAGTCCATACAAGGAAGATGTGTCAGTACAACTATGCACCAAGGGGTAGTGCGGTTATTCTGCTTCCCTCCCTCCCCCCACACGCACCCACACCCCTAAGATAGATAAGAGGGCAAGTCCATACAAGGAAGATGTGTCAAGACAACTATGCACCGAGGGCAAGCGGTTATTCTGTCCCCCCCCCCACACGCACCCACACACCCCTAAGATAGATAAGAGGGCAAGTCCATACAAGGAAGATGTGTCAGTACAACTATGCACCGAGGGGCAGTGCGGTTATTCTGTTTCCCGTCCCCCCACCCACACGCACCCACACACCCCTAAGATAGATAATGGGGGCAAGTCTGTAAAGGACTCGCTTCCGCATGCGACGCCGTGGCACGCCGCGTCGTCGCCTGCTACGGCTCGTTCCTGGCTCGGAGTCGCCGGGATGGGGTCGGCCTCGTGCTAACGCGGTAGTGCGCTCGTTTGACAGGCGCAGTGCGGTTATTCTGTTCCCCCCCCCCCCCAAACACGCACCCACACACCCCTAATATAGATAATGGAGGCAAGTCCATACAAGGAAGATGTGTCAGTACAACTATGCACCAAGGGGCAGTGCGGTTATTCTGTTTCCCCTCCCCCCCCCCCCCACATGCACCCACACACCCCTAAGATAGATAATGGGGGCAAGTCATGTTACGGACTCGCCTCCGCATGCGACGCCGCGGCACGACGCGTCGTCGCCTGCTACGACTCTTTCCTGGCCCGGCCTCGCCGGGATGGGGGAGAGGGGTCCCGACCCCCTCTCCCCCCGGCTCGGTCTCGCGCTAACGCGACAGTGCACTCATTTGACAGGCGCAGTCCGGTTATTCTGTCCCCCCCCACACACACCCACACACCCCTAAGATAGATAATGGGGGCAAGTCCATACAAAGAAGATGTGTGAGTACAACTATGCACCAAGGGGCAGTGTGGATATTTCGTTTTCCCCCCACACGCACCCACACACCCCTAAGATAGATAATGGGGGCAAGTCATGTTACGGACTCGCCTCCGCATGCGACGCCTCGCCGGATGGGGGAGGGGGGGGGGTCCAGACCCCCCTCCCCCTCGGCTCGGCCTCGCGCTAACGCGGCCATGCGCTCGTTTGACAGGCGCAGTGCAGTTATTCTGTCCCCCCCGACACGCACCCACACCCCTAAGATAGATAATGGGGGCAAGTCCATACAAGAAAGATGTGTCAATACAACTATGCACCGAGGGGCAGTGCGGTTATTCTGTTCCCTCCCACCCCCACACGCACCCACACCCCCCTAAAAGATAAATAATGGGGCAAGTTCATACAAGGAAGATGTGTCAGTACAACTATGCACCGAGGGGCAGTGCGGTTATTCTGTTTCCCCTCCCCCCACACGCACCCACACACCCCTAAGATAGATAATGGGGGAAGTCCATACAAGGAAGATGTTACAGTACAACTATGCACCGAGGGGCAGTGCGGTTATTCTGTTTCCGCTCCCCCCCCCCCCACACGCACCCACACTCCCCTAAGATAGATAATGGGGGCAAGTCCATACATGGAAGATGTGTCAGTACAACTATGCACCTAGGGGCAGTGCGGTTATTCTGTTCCTCCCCATACGCACCCACGCACCCCTAAGATAGATAATGGGGGCAAGTCATGTGCGGACTCGCCTCGCATGCGCCTGCTACACGGCGTCGTCGTCACCTCTGGCTCGTTCTGCTCGGCCTCGCCCGGATGGGGGAGGGTCAGACCCCTCCCCTCGGCTCGGCCTCGCTTCTTGTGACCGTCGGCTTTCGTTGTGGCCTTGATGCAGTTATTCTGTCCCCCCCGACACGCACCCACACCCCTAAGATAGATAATGGGGGCAAGTCCATACAAGGAAGATGTGTCAATACAACTATGCACCGAGGGGCAGTGCGGTTATTCTGTTCCCCCCGCCCCCACCCCCACACGAACGCACACACCCCATAAAAGATAGATAATGGGGGCAAGTTCATACAAGGAAGATGTGTCAGTACAACTATGCACCGAGCGGCAGTGCGGTTATTCTGTTTCCCCTCCCCCCACACGCACCCACACACCCCTAAGATAGATAATGGGGGCAAGTCATATTCTGGACTTCGCCTCCGCATGCGGCGACGCTTGCGCACAGCGTCGTCGCCTGCACGGCTTTCGTTCTGGCTCGGCCTTGAGATGGGGAGGGGGTCTCGACCCCTCCCCGGCTCGGCCTCGCTTCTTGTGGCAAAGGCGCTCGTTTGTTGGCCTTGATGCAGTTATTATTCCCCCAACACACACGCACTCCACACACCCCTAATATAGATAATGGGGGCAAGTCCATACAAGGAAGATGTATCAGTACAACTATGCACCGAGGGGCAGTGCGGTTATTCTCTCCCCCCCCCCACACGCACCCACACCCCCCTAAGATAGATAATGGGGCAAGTCCATACAAGGAAGATGTGTCGGTACAACTATGCACCGAGGCGGTATGGTTATTCTGTTCCCCCACACGCACCCACACACCCCTAAGATAGATAATGGGGGCAAGTCCATACAAGGAAGATGTGTCAGTACAAATATGCACCAAGGGGCAGTGCGGTTATTCTGTTCCTCCCCATACGCACCCACACACCCCTAAGATAGATAATGGGGGCAAGTCATGTTATGGACTCGCCTCCGCATGCGATGCTGCGACACGCCGCGTCAAATGCACACCTCTGCTCGTTCTGGCTCGGCCTCGCCAGATGGGGGAGGAGGGTCCCCCCTCCCCTCGGCTCGGCCTCGCTAACGCTGTGCAGGCGCTGCTTGACAAAGCGCAAGGCAGCTTATTCTGTCCCCCCACATGCACCCACCCCTGAGATAGATAATGAGGGCAAGTCCATACAAGGAAGATGTGTCAATACAACTATGCACCGAGGCGCAGTGCGGTCATTCTGTTACCCCCACCCCACACGCACCCACACACCCCCTAAAAGATAGATAATGGGGGCAAGTTCATACAAAGAAGATGTGTCAGTACAACTATGCACCGAGGGGCAGTGCGGTTATTCTGTTTCCCCTTCCCCCACACGCACCCACACACCTCTAAGATAGATAATGGGGGCAAGTCATGTTACAGACTCGCCTCCGCATGCGACGCCGCGGCATGCTGCGTCGTCTCCTGCTACGGCTCGTTCCTGGCTCGGCCTCGCCGGGATGGGGGAGTGGGGGGGGGGGGTCCCTCCCCCTCCCGGCTCGGCCTCGCTTAACGCTGCAAAGGCGCTCGTTTGACAGCAGCGGTTATTCTGTTCCCCCCTCCACACACACATGCACCCACACACCCCTAATATAGATAATGGGGCAAGTCCATACAAGGAAGATGTGTCAGTACAACTATGCACCGAGTGGCAGTGCGGTTATTCTGTTTCCCCTCCCCCCACACGCACCCACACACCCCTAAGATAGATAATTGGGGCAAGTCCATACAAGGAAGATGTGTCAGTACAACTATGCACCGAGGGGCAGTGCGGTTATTCTGTGCCCCCCCCCCCACACGGACCCACACACCCCTAAGATAGATAATGGGGGCAAGTCCATACAAGGAAGATGTGTCAGTACAACTATGCAACGAGGGGTAGTGTGGTTATTCTGTTTCCCCTCCCCCCCCCCCCCCCCGACACGCACCCACACCCCTAAGATAGATAAGGGGGAAAGTACATACAAGGAAGATGTGTCAGTACAACTATGCACCGAGGGGCAGTGCGGTTATTCTGTTCCCCCCCCCACGGACCCACCCCCCCCCCCCTAAAAGATAGATAATAGGTACAAGTCCATACAAGGAAGATGTGTCAGTACAACTATGCACCGAGGGACGGTCACGGTTATTCTGTTTCCCTCCCCCCACACGCACCAAAACACCCCTAAGATAGATAATGGGGGCAAGTCATGTAACGGACTCGCCTCCGCATGCGATGCCGTGGCACGCCGCGTCGTCGCCTGCTACGGCTCTTTCCTGACCCCCTCTCCCCCCCGGCTCGGTCTCGCTAACGCGACAATGCGCTCGTTTGACAGGCGCAGTGCGGTTATTCTGCCCCCCACACACACACCCACACACCCCTAAGATAGATAATGGGGGTAAGTCCATACAAGGAAGATGTGTCAGTACAACTATGCACCAAGGGGCTGTGCGGTTATTCTGTGCCCCCCACACGAACCCACACACCCCTAAGATAGATAATGGGGAAAGTCATTTCTGGACTTGCCTCCGCATGGGACGCAGCACGCCCGCCTAAATACCTTCTGGCTCGTTCTGGCTCGGCCTCGCCAAGATGGGGAGGGTCGACCCACCTCCCCACCCCGGCTCGGCCTCACATCGCGCGGGCAAAGGCGCTCGTTTGACTAGCGCAAGGCGGTCATTCTGTTCCCCCCACACGCACCTGCACCCCTAAGATAGATAATGGGGGCAAGTCCATACAAGGAAGATGTGTTAGTACAACTATGCACCGAGCGGCAGTGCGGTTATTCTCCCCCCACACACGCACCCACACACCCCTAATATAGATAATGGGGGCAAGTCCATACAAGGAAGATGTGTCAGTACAACTATGCACCGAGGGGCAGTGCGGTTATTCTGTAAACCCTCACCCCCCACACGCACCCACACACCCCTAAGATAGATAATGGGGGCAAGTCATGTTACGGACTCGCCTCCGCATGCGACGCTGACGCCACGCCGTGCGCTGCTCACAACTCTTTCTGGCTCGGCCTCGCCGGGATGGGGGAGGGGGGTCTTGACCCCCTCTCCCCCCGGCTCGGCCTCGCGCTAACGCGACAATGCGCTCGTTTGACAGGCGCAGTGCGGTTATTCTGTTCCCCCCAACACACACACCCACACACCCCTAAAATAGATAATAGGGGTAAGTCCATACAAAGAAGATGTGTCAGTACAACTATGCACCGAGGGGCAGTGCGGTTATTCTGTTTCCCCTCCCCCCCCCCACACGCACCCACACACCCCTAAGATAGATAATGGGGGCAAGTCCATACAAGGATGATGTGTCAGTACAACTATGCACCGAGGGGCAGTGCGGTTATGCTGTTTCCCCCTACACGCACCCACACACCACTAAGATAGATAATGGGGGCAAGTCATGTTACAGAATTGCCTCCGCATGCGACGCCGCGGCACGCCGCGTCGTCGCCTGCTACGGCTCGTTCCTGGCTCGGCCTCGCCGGGATGGGGGAGGGGGGTCCCGACCCCCTCCCCCCCGGCTCGGCCTCGCGCTAACGCGGCAGTGCGCTCGTTTGACAGGCGCAGTGCGGTTATTCTGTTCCCCCCACGCACCCACATCCGCTAAGATAGATAATGGGGGCAAGTCCATACAAGAAAGATGTGTCAGTACAATTATGCACCAAGGGGCAGTGCGGTTATTCTTCCCCCCCCCCCCCACACACACCCACACACCCCCTAGAATATAGATAATGGGGGCAAGTCCATACAAGGAAGATGTGTCTGTACAACTATGCACCGAGGGGCAGTGCGGTTATTCTGTTCCCCCTCCCTCTCCCCACACGCACCCACACACCCCTAAGATAGATAATGCGAGCAAGTTATGTTACAGACTCGCCTCCGCATGTGACGCCGTGGCACGCCGCGTCGTCGCCTGCTAAGGCTCATTCCTGGCTCGGCCTCGCAGGGATGGTGGAGTGAGCGTCCCGACCCCCTCTTCCCCCGATTCGGCCTCGCGCTTAACGCTGGCAAAGGCGCTGCTTGACAAAGCGCAGGCGGGTTATCTTATCCCCCACTCGCACCCACACTCCCCTAAGATAGATAATGGGGGCAAGTCCATACAAGGAAGATGTGTCAGTACAACTATGCACCGAGGGGCAGTGCGGTTATTCTGTTTCCCCTCCCCCCAACACGCACCCAGACACCCCTAAGATAGATAATGGGGCAAGTCCATACAAGGAACACGTGCCATTACAACTATGCACCGAGGGGCAGTGCGGTTATTCTGTTTCCTCCCCACACGCACCCACACACCCCCTAAAAGATAGATAATGGGGCAAGTCCATACAAGGAACATGTGTCAGTACAACTATGCACCGAGGGGCAGTGCGGTTATTCTGTTCCCCCCCCCCCCACCCGCACCCACACACCCCTAAGATAGATAATGGGGGCAAGTCATGTTACGGACTCGCCTCTGCATGCGACTCCGCGGCACGCCCCGCGTCGCCTGCTACGGCTCGTTCCTCGCTCGGTCTCGCAGGTATGGGGGAGGGGGGTCCTGACCCCCTCCCCCTGGCTCGGCCTTGCACTAACGCGGCAGTGCTCTCGTTTGACAGGCGCAGTGCGGTTATTCTGTTTCCCCCCCTCCACACGCACCCACACACCATAAGACAGATAATGGGGGCAAGTCCATACAAGGAAGATGTGTTAGTACAACTGTAACGCCTCGGATTTGATGCGCCAGGTGTCTTCCAGTTATTCGCCGTCGTTGCCATGTCATTTGCTTGCGTGTTGCATGTTTGTCTTGTCGTCATGTGCCTTTCATTTTGCATACGTGTTCGTCTCGTGCATCCGAGCATTTTCCCCATTGTCCGTTTTCCAATCCGACACTCCTATGTCACCCGGCGCCCGCTTTTGCCTCTTTTCATGTGCGGGTATTAAACTTTCTCGTAATGGACCGAGGTTTGTCAAGCGGCCTTGGTATAGCACCGGTAGACCGCCTGTCAAGTTTCGGGTCATTTGGAGGTCGTTTGGTACTCCAACGGTTAACCGGGTAACCGCAAAAGCCTCTTTTGTGTGCAGCCCAACACCCCTTCAAAGTGGCCCAAAACCCAGCAAACTCCCCTCCATGCTCTCGGTCGTTCTGTAACATCCCAAAATTCTAAATTTTGGAATGTTATATTAAATAAAAAAATTCTGATTGTTTGTTTGATTGTTGAGTGATTGCTTGTGTGAAATTGAGTGAAATTTGAATCTTTACGAAAGTTGAATGAGAGGGAATGAAATGATTTTTCCCAAACTTCCACCTTGCATTTATGATCTCCATGAATTCAAATTCATTTCATCACAAAACCCTAGAGTGAAGATGATATGAATCTTCCATTTAAATAAATGAAAAGGGTTTTGAGAAGATTTGAATTCCATCTGAAAATATTTCAAATTTTAGAAACTTTATGCAACTCAATGATTTTCATGAGAGAAGATAAAATGACTTCTTAAATTATATGAAATATGAGTTGGAGGTTAAAAGGAATCAAATTGAAAGTCATTTGAAAGTATTTTGAAACTCCCTTTCAAATTTGGAATTATTTGAGTTTTATTCAAAATATTTTTCTCCAAAAACAAAATATACGGAAAATAGGGTAACATGATTCCCTACCTCAGAAAAATGGAGAGAAATCAATTTGAATTAATTTTGGTATTTTTAAAATGATTTTTATTGGATTTTATTAGAGCAGAAACACTCTTTGTTTTATTTGAATTTTTGTGTATTTTATTTGAAGCTGGAATAAAGTTCGTCGTGTAGGAAATATTTTTCTGAAAATTTTGATATATATATGTCCTATATAAATATATATATATTATATATATATTCCCCCTCTCCCTAAATTCAAAAAAAAATAGAAAAAAAGGACCCCCAGCGCCAGCCTCAAATACTGAGCCAGCCTTACCGAGCCGCTTCCACGCCGAGCCGACGCTACCGAATCCTCCCCGATCGGTCGCCTGGCCACACCCCCTCTCTCTCACGACGCGTCGGCCCCACCTCTCTTTCCTCGCCCACGCCTGCCCCACGCTGGAAACCACTGCACACACAAGACTACGGAGACCCCGGATCCTCCCCGATTCGCCCCCTCCTCCAAGCCGACCCCTATAAATACCCCTCCTCGCCCGTTCCGCCACCTGCTTGGCCCCAAACCCTCTCCCTCGCGCAAGATCGTCATGGAGACCCGAGCCGCCGCCACAATTGCCCACCCGACCACCTCCGACCGCCCCGAGCTCCACTGAAGTCGACCAACCGAACCCCTCGCCACGCCAAGACTTTTCGGACCTCCCCGCCGACGTCCCAGACCACCGGAGCCGCCGGAGCCGTCGTCGCCCGAGCCGCCGGAGCCGTCGCCGCCTCGGTAAGTCGCCGGAGCTCCCGTCGCTGTTCGATCTAGATCGTAGGGTTAGGATAGATCCCCAAGAATACGTTTTATTTAGGTTTAGTTTAAGTGAACCGGTTTTATTCGGTTTAGATCGGTTTTTATTAGGGTTTAGTTGGACGGCCGACGCGGTTTGTTTTCTGTTAAACCGTGTGCGTAGTTTAGTTATTTAACGCTTGAAGCGTTAGATAGGCCCATTAGCCAGTTTTCGTTTTAGTTTTATTTTTAGTTTTCTGTTTTAATGAGAATAGTTTCAGTTTTGTAAAATTCATATCTTTTAATCTACTTAATATTTTTAAGTGATTCTTTTTTTGTTGGTTTGCAAATTTATTGTAGTTTCTGTAGAAAATATAATTAGTCATGTTAAAATTATTTAAAATTGCTTTATTTTAGATTTAGACAGAATAGTAATTCTGCTATAAAATGAGTTAGGAATATTAGTTTTTAGTGATTCTTTTTGTCACAACTTTGTTTTGACATTACCTAACCGTAGGTATTTATTTGGGCATTTTAGAATTAATAAAAAATAGTTTTAATCAGAATCATGATATTCCTATTTATTTAACTAGCTACTGTTTTCCTATTGTTTTATTTAGTAAATAATTTTATTTTACCTATGTCATAGTTTATTTTAGATTAGTTTCTGTAGTTTAAGAACATGAACTTTTATTTACAATAAATAAAATTTTTATTTTATTTTTTCTTGCTAGAATTGTTATAGGCATAATAGGAGTTCGATAATAGCTTTTGATGTGATTCTTTTTGCTCCTAGTTTGCATGATGTTTTCCCTTCTATTAGTTAGCAAAACCCATGCTTAGGTTCTGTTAAGAAAAGTTTTAGTTGTGTAAAACTATTTCTTAGTTGATGCTTGATGTGGTGAAAACCTTGATTTGTTTTCTCCGAGTTTTTCATTGGTAGTTTTGTTGTGTAGTTTTCCTTTGTTTTTATTTGGTGTCCCTTGATTTGCATTTTTAATTGTTGGTTTTATTATGAGTGTTAGAATTGTTTGCTAGGATGTTTGCTTATATGAATGCTATGACTATATAGATTTTCAACGGAGTGACGAATAGTTCTACCAAGTCATTATTCGAGAGTGTTGTTATCTTCATAAACTTACCAGTCAAGTTCACTTTGACCATGCTTTCATACCTATGTTTTTATTGCATTTAGTGGCATCTTTGCAACAACCCTACAGTAGTGATATTGAATTCTTGTAGTTGAGTAGTATGCATGAGGTAGGAACCCATCACCTGTTAACAAGCACGTGAAGATATTTTATTTTAATGCTACGCTATAGTAGACGGGGTTTGGTATGAGTGCACGAGAGTGGTGTGAGAATGGAGGATCTACGTCAATGACGACAACTCCATGATGGAATCTGCAAGGACTGCATCTTCAAGGCCTCAAGACTTGAAGACTCGAGACAAGAATTCAATACACACTACTGGGTGAAGGATGGTTGACGGGCACCCTGGAGAATCCGGTGGTTGGCCGGGATGCATGGAGAAGCGCCATGACATCTTGCGGAAAGCTTCACCCAGACTCAAAGAGACGGAAGAATACTTCATGCCCGGAAGCTTACCTGTGCAACCGCAAGTCAATATGGGCTCTGGCTTGGTTGACCTTAGTTGTGACTCTGGCTGGGGCGGTGCTAGCAGATGTAGAACTACGGTAGGATTGGATGAGCACCGGACGGTGGTCGAGGAACTCTTCGGAAGACCATGTTTCGGTCATCTTGTTCTCAAACACCACGAAGTGCGAGAACGTAAAGAGAGGGATCGAATCTTGCGGGTAAAGTGTACAAACCTCTGCAGAGGGTTAAAACCTAATCGATTAGCCGTGTCCCCGGTTATGGACAATTTGAGCATCTGGACTTGGACCTATCTCGGAACTCTCAACACCGGACTGATAACTTAATTGTGGGCAACTTATGAATTTGGGCTATGAGACATCGGTTGGCGGAACCATGTCATGATAGAAAACTCTATAGTACGGACTTCATTTATTCTTTTGATGTAGGGAAAATAAAACCAGCTTTTACGCAAACAAAACTCAGACCCAGAGCCACAAAGCCAAATTGCATATAGTATACCTTTACCATCTGTTTTCTCATGTTGTGATCTTGTCGGTACATTCAATGTACTGAGCTACACGGCTGCAACGTATCATGTTGCAGGATTTTCTTCGATGAGTAAGAGTTACGATACAGGGTTACGGTCTACACTCAACCTGCCGATGGCGTTGATGGGACTCCACACCCGACTATTTGTTTCTGCTGTGACTTATGAGGTATATATATATCAGTTTTACGTTAATTATACATGTGATTACACTTTGATATATACATTGATGTACTGTGTGTGCCAGCATACTGATCCAGGGATGGCACAGATACACAGAGGCTTGACCGTCTGAGGTCGGGTCGCTACACGTTCGATCACGATCGTGTGGGCGAAAACCGCACCTCTTTTGGAGTCTCCTAGCTCCCTCTACCTATAAATATGTGCCCCTCCCGGATTTTTCGCGCAGATGAAACCCTAACCTCCTCCTCCCTCCGCGTCGCCGGACATGTCCGCCCGCGCCGGACGCGTCCATCCCCGCAGCCTCCACGTCGCCGGAGCCAATCAGACGCCGCCACCTCAGCGCCGCCGCCCCCGCGTCCAATCCCCGAGCGCCACGCCACCTTCTCTCTCTCTCCTCGCGCGCCCGCGGGCAGGCGAAACCCGCCCGGGCGCTTCGCCTCCGGCCCGTCGCGCGCCCGTCCATGGCCGCCACCGCCCGCCGCAAGGCGTCCTAGCCGGTGCCAGCCCACGGATCTCCTCGCGCGGCGCCCTGTTCCCGCCGCCTCGGCCTCCCTCCGACCGGTCGGCCCCCTCCTCAACCCCGCCGGCCCTCACTCCGACGAGCCCAGCCCGCCTCGGCTCGCGCCGCCGCCTCGGGGTCCGTGCCCAGATCCAGATCCGTTTGCAAGGTTGACCTCCAAATTTCCACCAAGTCCCGAGTGTTTTCGATATTATCATGCCAAGTTCATCGTGCCATAACTCTCTGCATATTGCTCCTTTTCATGCGTGTAATATGTAAAATTGTTCTTCTCTTCGAGTACGTCATTTCATTCCATTGCATCATGTTCATTTGAGTTCATCTTGATGCCTGAATCTTCGCTGCAAAAGTGCTATATGATGTTAATCTGCTGAAACTGTTACAACTTGATGATTTGTCATTTTTGTTGCATTTGATGTGTGCATCCTATGAGGTTGATGTCTACATGTGTTTTGATTTATGCCATGCCATCTTTATAGGGGTGCCATCCATGTATTTTTGTGAGTCCTGTAGTGAGTGCATAAAGCTTGTTAAGTAGGGTACTTGTTGTTGCTGTTTTGCATGTCTAAATCTGCTATATCATGATGCTATGTTGAACTGCCGCTACAAGTCATTATATGCATAATCTGGAGAGGTTCACTAAGGATGTTTTGTTATAAATATCATGCTCTATCCATCCATGCCCCTGGTTGCATTTATATCTTACTGTAGCTTGTCGCAAACTTGCTCCAAGTTGCTAGATAACGTTGCTGTCAGCCTGTTAACATTAAGTTCAATGTTGCCATGATTGTTGTTCGTGATCCATGCACCCTATGAACTTGTTCTTGCCATTATTAGCTTCATAATCATGTCTTCTTGCTGTTGGTTTCCTTGCCATGTCATGTATTGCTCTATGGTGTGTGGTTCAAGCTCATCAACATGTCTACTTATTGTTGTTCCTGCCATGTATGAATCTGTAATATAATTTGCCATGTTTACATGGGTGCCATCATATTTTCTGATCCTTTGTGGCTCATGGTAAGTAAAGGAATTTTGTTCTATGCAATTAGTAGATTCATTCCATGTCTTTTTTTGCCATGATAAGTTCCTGTAGCATGTTGTTTGATAGGTCTAAACATTACAACCTGATGTTATTTCCTGATAAGTCTGAAACTGTTATTATTTGCAATCTTGCCATGTCCTTTTGAGCATGTTGTAGTGATTTCTGGAGTTAGCTCAGTGTTCATGTTTTGTCATACTTGACATGTAAATCATGACCATGCCTTTTGTTTTCATGTTTAGATGCTGTAGCATATTGTTTTGATGCTTGCAATATGCCTAGTTGCTGTTTTGGACAGATTGTTGTCATGACTTGTATAGGGTGTATGTGTTGAACCGTTGCTCCGTTTTGAGTGTGCTCTATATGAAACTTGCTTAGAATTGCATGTAGTTTCATATTATCATGTTGCATCCTTGTTTTGAGGTGTTTTCTTGATGTTAGGATGCATTTTGCATCAATGCCATGTTTAACTTGTTTTCCTCATATCATCTAGGCCGTAGCTCCGAATTAAATGAACTTTATATGTAACTTGACTAGATTTTCATGTAGATCATCTTGGTGCATCTTAACTTGCTGTTTAACAACTTGAACATAATGTTTATTCAGATCTGGACCAATTTCGAAATTTGCATATGAGGACTTCTAGGAATTGTTATATGTTGTTCCCGGCCTCATTTAAACTTGCTTTGGTGTGTTGCTCTTGTTTGCATCATCTCTTGCCATGAGTAGCCTCATCTAGATTTGTCATGCATCGTGCTTGTTGTGCATCATGCCTTGTTCTTGTGTGGTGTGTTTACCATGTTGTGTGCTTCTTGATAGTTCCCGTTTCGTTGCGATCGTGAGTATTCGTTCGTCTACGCTTGGTTCGGCTTCATACGTTCGTCTTCTTCATGGACTCGTTCTTCTTCCTAGCGGGATTTCAGGCAAGATGACCGTCACCTTGGATCTCATTACTATCATTGCTATGCTAGTTGCTTCGTTCCATCGCTTTGCTGCATTACCTACCACTTGCTGTTCGAGCCTCCCAAATTGCCATGAACCTCTAACCTTTGTCACCCTTCCTAGCAAACCGTTGTTTGGCTATGTTACCGCTTTTGCTCAGCCCCTCTTATAGCGTTCTAGTTGCAGGTGAAGTTGAAGATTGCTCCATGTTGGATTATGTTTATGTTGGGATATCACAATATCTCTTATATTATTAATGCATCTATATACTTGGTAAAGGGTGGAAGGCTTGGCCTTATGCCTGGTGTTTTGTTCCACTCTTGCCGCCCTAGTTTCCGTCATATCGGTATTATGTTCCCGGATCTTGTGTCCCTAACGCGGTCGGGTGATTTATGGGACCCCTTGACAGATTCGCTTTGAATAAGACTCCTCCGGCAAGGCCCAACCTTGGTTTTACATTTGCCTCACCTAGCCCTTTTTTCCCTTGGGAGTCGCGCTCTCAAGGGTCATCGTTATTTTCGCCCCCGGGCGGTGCTTCTCTAAGTGCTTTGGTTCGAACCGGCAGATCATGGGCCACCACGGGCAACTCGAGGGCTGGTTTTACTCGTAGGCTGACCTATCCGGTGTTGCCACGAGAACGAGATATGTGCAGCTCCTATCGGGATTGTCGGCGCATCGGGCGGCTTTGCTGGTCTTGTTTTATTCTTGTCGAAATGTCTTGTAGCCGGATTCCGAGACTGATCGGGTCTTCCTGGGAGAAGGAATATCCTTCGTTGATCGCGAGAGCTTATCATGGGCTAAGTTGGGACACCCTACAGGGTTTGAACTTTCGAAAGCCGTGCCCGCGGTTATGTGGCAGATGGGAATTTGTTAATATCCGGTTCTAGTAAACTTGAAGCAAACTCTTCTAAAATACACCAACCGTGTGCGTAACCGTGAGTGTCTCTTTTCGGGGATGATCGAGAGGAGAACACGGTTTCTGGGTTATGTCTGACGTAAGTAGGAGTTCAGGATCACTTCTTGATCATTACTAGTTGACGACCGTTCCGCTTGCTCTCTTCTCGCTCTTATTGGCGTTGGTTAGCCACCATATATGCTTAGTCGCTGCTGCAACCTCACCACTTTACCTCTTCCTTACCCATTAAGCTTTGCTAGTCTTGATACCCATGGTAATGGGATTGCTGAGTCCTCGTGGCTCACAGATTACTACACCAACAGTTGCAGGTACAGGTTGTGCGATGATCATGACGCGAGAGCGATGCTTGCTTGTCTTGAGTTCTTCTTCTGCTTCTTCGATCAGGGGATAGGTTCCAGGTCGGCAGCCTGGGCTAGCAGGGTGGATGTCGTTTGAGTTTTTGTTTATGATTCACATGTAGTCGGATGTTGATGTTGTATGTTGTATTGTTGTATTCATGTGTCATTGTATGAATTGGATGTATCCCCTTCTATTATGTAATGTTGATGTAATGACATCCACCTTGCAAAATCATTTCAATATGCGGGTCTATCCTTGGTGGGACCGTCGAGTTCCTTTTGGATAGGGTCGCATATTGGGCGTGACAAGTTGGTATCAGAGCCTCGAACGACCCTAGGAGCCCCCCTTGATTGATCGTGTAGTTTGGCCGTTGTTGAGTCTAGAAAAAAACTATTTTCGGAGTCTAGTTATATCGGAGAGTAGGAATTCTTTTTACTCCTCAGCCCCTTCGTCGCTCTGGTGAGGAATCTTGACGTAGGTGTTTTAAATTACTCCTCTTCCCCTTCAAATTTTCTTTAGGTTCACGCAGTTGGTTTTTCGATCGTTGTTCCTCAGTTCTTTTCATCCGGTGCATTTCTCGTCAAGTTGACTCAAGCCTCTTCATCTTTGCAAGTTCAATCCTCAGTTGTTTTTCTTTTCCCACCCGCCCACCCTTCTTCTTCTCGAAACCGGAGTCCGTAGTTGAGTATCCATCCTACTCGTGCAAAATCTTTGCTTTCTTTCCTCAATGATTTCAACCGGTGTTTTCTCTTCAAGATATTCGTCGGTTTCCCCTTCCAAGTTGTCTTTGTTTTCCCGCCCTCCCACCCTATTATTCCCGGAGTTCGAGTTTCTTCCGACCATCAGTTCCATTCGTGCGGAGTCTTTTCAGTCTTCCCTCAATCATTTCAACCGGTGAATTCTCGTCTTGTTCGTCATTCTTCATCTCTTTCTTTTCCGGTGCACTCAATTCAAGTTTTCGGTTGATCACATTCTTTCCCTTGGATCAAATGTTCTCCCAGCTCGTTCGTCTCTCGCCAGTTTATCCTTCCGGAGTCCTCAAGACATATCAGGAGACTCGTCTGTGTTCTAATTAATTCGAGGTTGTCACCTCATTCAAATATTTCAATTGTTCTGGTGCATCATCTATCTATTCAACATCCCTTTCCAACGGTGTTTTCTTTTAGTGGGCCCTAACCCACAGGTCTTTTCCCAGGATCTTACCTGACTCTTCTGATTTTCCCGGAGGTATTCTCAAGTTCTTTTTAAGTGGGACGTAAGAATGGATTCCATCAGTCACATGCCTTCTCCAAGATCTCTTTTAAATTCTTTTCATTGTTGACTCAACCTCTTTGCTTTTCATTCTACCGGAGTACCTCAGTTATTTTGGTGGTGTTTCTCGTCATCATTTGAAGACAGAAGAAGAGTTCCTTCTAAATCTTGTCCGTTCTCTCGAAGTTTCGTGGTTCTAGCTTCATGTTATCCTCGCGAATTATTCCATTTATCAGATAGTCTTTTCTTACACATCCGGAGTATGTCAGAAGTTGTTTTCCCGTTTCTTTTCATCGGAGGCCATCGTTCCAGAAGAATTCTTCGTCCTCACATTTCAGCTACCGTTATCCAATTATTCCGGTGCTTGGTTCAAGTATTCTTCAATAAGTTCGTGATCCCTTCGTTATCTTGTCTCTTAATTCCCTCAAGTATCTTTGTGCTTTTATAATTCTTCCCAAATGATTCGTTCTCTTTCATTAGTCGATTCGTAATTCTTACTGTGGTTCGTTCAAGATTCTTTTTCTTTGATTATCATATATTCATTCGTTCTTTTCAACCCTACCGGTGGTTCATGAATACCTTCTCAAGTTTGCGATATGTCACTTCTCAATTCTTTTTCAAGAAGAATAAGCAGTATGCAAAATCCATTGCTAGTCATCAATTTAATTTGATGAAGGATAAGCATACAATAAATCTTATTCTTATTTCATCTAAGCGAATAATCCCTTCCTTTGGAGTTTGTTCTTAATGAATAAATTCTACTTCCAAGTGTTTTCATCTTTTCTTTTCCGGAGTTCAAATTCCCTAGTCCATCTCGTTGGAACCTCCATCTAAATCATCGCAAGGCTCATCTTATTCTTTCATCCTTCATTTCTATCTCATCATCCTTTTGTTACCGGAGTTCTTCACGGTGGTTCTTCATGATTTAATTCATTCTTCAAGAGTTCATCAAGTGTCGTTCCATCCTCTCTAGCTCGTGTTCTATTCTTTCCATTTTCAGCCGGAGTGCTGCCTAAATCTTTCAGTCTTATTCGTTTCTTATCTCGTTCTAACCGGAGTGGTTTCATAGCCTATCTGATTCCGTGAGCCTTCGATTCTCGTCATTCTCGTCGTTCGTCTCTTCTTCTCGAGTGTTTTCGATTCTTTGTCTCTTCTCTCTTGCGTTTCTTGTTTCACCTCATCCCTTTTTCCCTTCCGTCTCGGTCCTAAGATCTTGGGACGAGATCTCTTCTTAGTGGAGGAGTGTTGTAACGCCCCGGATTCGATGCGCCAGGTGTCTTCCAGTTATTCGCCGTCGTTGCCATGTCATTTGCTTGCGTGTTGCATTTTTGTCTTGTCATCATGCGCCTTTCATTTTGCATACGTTTTCGTCTCGTGCATCCGAGCATTTTCCCCGTTGTCCGTTTTCCAATCCGACACTCCTATGTCACCCGGCGCCCGCTTTTGCCTCTTTTCATGTGCGGGTATTAAACTTTCTCGGAATGGCCCGAGGTTTGTCAAGCGGCCTTGGTATAGCACCGGTAGACCACCTGTCAAGTTTCGGGTCATTTGGAGGTCGTTTGGTACTCCAACGGTTAACCGGGTAACCGCAAAAGCCTCTTTTGTGTGCAGCCCAACACCCCTTCAAAGTGGCCCAAAACCCAGCAAACTCCCCTCCATGCTCTCGGTCGTTCGATCACGATCGTGTGGGCGAAAATCGCACCTCTTTTGGAGTCTCCTAGCTCCCTCTACCTATAAATATGTGCCCCTCCCGGATTTTTCGCGCAGATGAAACCCTAACCTCCTCCTCCCTCCGCGTCGCCGGACATGTCCGCCTGCGCCGGACGTGTCCATCCCCGCAGCCTCCACGTCGCCGGAGCCAATCAGACGCCGCCACCTCAGCGCCGCCGCCCCCGCGCCCAATCCCCGAGCGCCACGTCACCTTCTCTCTCTCCTCGCCGCGCGCGGGGGCCAGGGCAAACCCGCCCGGGCCGTGCTTCGCCTCCGGCCCGTCGCGCTACCCTTCCATGGCCGCCACGCGCCGCCACATGGCGTCCTCGCCGGCCGGTGCCGCTGCCAGCCGGATCTCCGCGGCGCCCGTCCGCCTCGGCCTCCCTCCGGCCGGCCGGCCCCCTCCTCAACCCCGCCGGCCCTCACTCCGGCGAGCCCAGCCCGCCTCGGCTCGCGCCGCCGCCTCGGGGTCCGTGCCCAGATCCAGATCCGTTTGCAAGGTTGACCTCCAAATTTCCACCAAGTCTAGAGTGTTTTTATATTATCATGCCATGTTCATCGTGCCATAACTCTCTGCATATTGCTCCGTTTCATGCGTGTAATATGTCAAATTGTTCGCCCTGTCGAGTAAATCATTTAATTACATTGCATCATGTTCATTTGAGTCCATCTTGATACCTGAATCTTCGTTGCAAAAGTGCTATATGATGTTAATTTGCTGAAACTGTTACAACTTGATGATTTGTCATTTTGTTGCATTTGATGTGTGCATCCTATGAGGTTGATGTCTACATGTGTTTTGATCAATGCCATGCCATCTTTACAGGGGTGCCATCCATGTATTTTTGTGAGTCCTGTAGTGAGTGCATCAAGCTTGTTAAGTAGGTACTTGTTGCTGTTTTGCATGTCTGAATCTGCTATATCATGATGCTATATTAACCTGCTGCTGCAAGTCATTCTATGCATAATCTGGAGATGTTCACTAAGGATGTTTTGTTATACATATCATGCTCTATCCATACATGCCCTGGGTTGCCTTTATAGCTTGATGTAGCTTGTTGCAAACTTGCTCCAAAGTTGCTAGATAATGTTGCTGTCATCCTGTTAACATTAAGTTCAATGTTGCCATGATTGTTGTTCGTGATCCATGCACCCTATTAACTTGTTCTTGCCATTATTAGCTTCATAATCATGTCTTCTTGCTGTTGGTTTCCTTGCCATGTCATGTATTGCTCTGTGGTGAGTGGTTCCAGCTCATCAACATGTCTACTTATTGTTGTTCCTGCCATGTATGAATCTGTAATATAACTTGCCATGTTTACATGGGTGCCATCATATTTTCTGATCCTTTGTGGCTCATGGTCAGTAAAGTACTTTTGTTTTATGCAATTAGTAGATTCATTACATGTCTTTTTTTGCCATGATAAGTTCCTGTAGCATGTTGTTTGATAGCTCTAGACATTGCAACCTGATGTTATTTCCTGATAAGTCTGAAACTGTTATTATTTGCAATCTTGCCATGTCCTTTTGAGCATGTTCTAATGATTTCTGGAGTTAGCTCAGTGTTCATGTTTTGTCATACTTAACCTGTAAATCATGCCCATGCCTTTTGGTTTCATGTTAAGATGCTGTAGCATGTTGTTTTGATGCTTGCAATATGCCTAGTTGCTGTTTTGGACAGATTGTTGTCATGACTTGTATAGGGTGTATGTGTTGAACCGTTGCTCCGTTTTGAGTGTGCTCTATATGAAACTTGCTTAGAATTGCATGTAGTTTCATATTATCATGTTGCATCCTTGTTTTGAGGTGTTTTCTTGACGTTAGGATGCATTTTGCATCAATGCCATGTTTAACTTGTTTTGCTCATATCATCTAGGCCGTAGCTCCGAATTAAATGAACTTTATATGTAACTTGACTAGATTTTCGTGTATATCATCTTGGTGCATCTTAACTTGCTGTTTAACAACTTGAATATAATGTTTATTCAGATTTGGACCAATTTCGAAATTTGCATATGAGGACTTACCGGAATTGTTATATGTTGTTCCCGGCCTCATTTAAACTTGCTTTGGTGTGTTGCTCTTGTTTGCATCATCTCTTGCCATGAGTAGCCTCATCTAGCTTTGTCATGCATCATGCTTGTTGTGCATCATGCCTTGTTCTTGTGTGGTGTGTTTACCATGTTGTGTGCTTCTTCTTGATAGTTCCTGTTTCGTTGCGATCATGAGTATTCGTTCGTCTACGCTTGGTTCGGCTTCATCCGTTCGTCTTCTTCATGGACTCGTTCTTCTTCCTAGCGGGATTTCGGGCAAGATGACCGTCACCTTGGATCTCATTACTATCATTGCTATGCTAGTTGCTTCGTTCCATCGCTTTGCTGCGTTACCTACCACTTGCTGTTCGAGCCTCCCAAATTGCCATGAACCTCTAACCTTTGTCACCCTTCCTAGCAAACCGTTGTTTGGCTATGTTACCGCTTTTGCTCAGCCCCTCTTATAGCGTTCTAGTTGCAGGTGAAGTTGAAGATTGCTCCATGTTGGATTATGTTTATGTTGGGATATCACAATATCTCTTATATTATTAATGCATCTATATACTTGGTAAAGGGTGGAAGGCTCGGCCTTATGCCCAGTGTTTTGTTCCACTCTTGCTGCCCTAGTTTCCGTCATATCGGTATTATGTTCCCGGATCTTGCGTCCCTAACGCGGTCGGGTGATTTATGGGACCCCCTTGACAGTTCGCTTTGAATAAGACTCCTCCAGCAAGGCCCAACCTTGTTTTTACATTTGCCTCACCTAGCCCTTTTTCCCTTGGGAGTCGCGCTCTCAAGGGTCATCTTTATTTTAGCCCCCCCGGGCCAGTGCTTCTCTAAGTGCTGGTTCGAACCGGCAGATCTTGAGGCCACCACGGGCAACTCGAGGGCTGGTTTTACTCGTAGGCTGACCTATCCGGTGTTGCCACGAGAACGAGATATGTGCAGCTCCTATCGGGATTGTCGGCGATCGGGCGGCTTTGCTGGTCTTGTTTTATTCTTGTCGAAATGTCTTGTAGCCGGATTCCGAGATCGATCGGGTCTTCCGGGAGAAGGAATATCCTTCGTTGATCGCGAGAGCTTATCATGGGCTGTTGGGACACCCTGCAGGGTTTGAACTTTCGAAAGCCGTGCCAGCGGTTATGTGGCAGATGGGAATTTGTTAATATCCGGTTCTAGTAAACTTGAAGCAAACTCTTCTAAAATACACCAACCGTAATGCGAATCGTGAGTGTCTCTTTTCGGGATGATCGAGAGGAGAACACGGTTTCGGGTTATGTCGGCGTAAGTAGGAGTTCAGGATCACTTCTTGATCATTACTAGTTGACGACCGTTCCGCTTGCTCTCTTCTCGCTCTTATTGGCGTTGGTTAGCCACCATATATGCTTAGTCGCTGCTGCAACCTCACCACTTTACCTCTTCCTTACCCATTAAGCTTTGCTAGTCTTGATACCCATGGTAATGGGATTGCTGAGTCCTCGTGGCTCATGATTACTACACCAACAGTTGCAGGTACAGGTTGTGCGATGATCATGACGCGAGAGCGATGCTTGCTTGTCTTGAGTTCTTCTTCTGCTTCTTCGATCAGGGGATAGGTTCCAGGTCGGCAGCCTGGGCTAGCAGGGTGGATGTCGTTTGAGTTTCTGTTTATGATTCACACGTAGTCGGATGTTGATGTTGTATGTTGTATTGTTGTATTCATGTGTCATTGTATGAATTGGATGTATCCCCTTCTATTATGTAATGTTGATGTAATGACATCCACCTTGCAAAATCATTTCAATATGCGGGTCTATCCTTGGTGGGACCGTCGAGTTCCTTTTGGATAGGGTCGCATATTGGGCGTGACAAGTTGGTATCAGAGCCTCGACCGACCCTAGGAGCCCCCTTGATTGATCGTGTAGTTTGGCCGTTGTTGAGTCTAGAAAAAACTGTTTTCGGAGTCTAGTTATATCGGAGAGTAGGAATTCTTTTTACTCCTCAGCCCCTTCGTCGCTCTGGTGAGGAATCTTGACGTAGGTGTTTTAAATTACTCCTCTTCCCCTTCAAATTTTCTTTAGGTTCACGCAGTTGGTTTTTTGATCGTTGTTCCTCAATTCTTTTCATCCGGTGCATTTCTCGTCAAGTTGACTCAAGCCTCTTCATCTTTGCAAGTTCAATCCTCAGTTGTTTTTCTTTCCCACCCGCCCACCCTTCTTCTTCTTCTCAAACCGAGTCCGTAGTTGAGTATCCATCCTACTCGTGCAAAGTCTTTGCTTTCTTTCCTCAATGATTTCAACCGTGTTTTCTCTTCAAGATATTCGTCGGTTTCCCTTCCAAGTTGTCTTTGTTTTCCCGCCTCCCACCCTATTATTCCCGGAGTTCGAGTTTCTTCCGACCATCAGTTCCATTAAATGAGTCTTTTCAGTCTTCCTCAATCATTTCAACGGTGAATTCTCGTCTTGTTCGTCATTCTTCATCTCTTTCTTTTCCGGTGCACTCAATTCAAGTTTTCGGTTGATCACATTCTTTCCCTTGGATCAAATGTTCTCCCAGCTCGTTCGTCTCTCGCCAGTTTATCCTTCCGGAGTCCTCAAGACATATCAGGAGACTCGTCTGTGTTCTAATTAATTCGAGGTTGTCACCTCATTCAAATATTTCAATTGTTCTGGTGCATCATCTATCTATTCAACATCCCTTTCCAACGGTGTTTTCTTTTAGTGGGCCCTAACCCACATGTCTTTTCCCAGGATCTTACCTGACTCTTCTGATTTTCCCGGACGTATTCTCAAGTTCTTTTGAAGTGGGATGTAAGAATGGATTCCATCAGTCACATGCCTTCTCCAAGATCTCTTTTAAATTCTTTTCATTGTTGACTCAACCTCTTTGCTTTTCATTCTACCGGAATACCTCAGTTATTTTGGTGGTGTTTCTCGTCATCATTTGAAGACAGAAGAAGAGTTCCTTCTAAATCTTGTCCGTTCTCTCGAAGTTTCGTGGTTCTAGCTTCATGTTATCCTCGCGAATTATTCCATTTATCGATAGTCTTTTCTTACACATCCGGAGTATGTCGAAGTTGTTTTCCCGTTTCTTTTCATCGGAGGCCATCGTTCCAGAAGAATTCTTCGTCCTCACATTTCAGCTACCGTTATCCAATTATTCCGGTGCTTGGTTCAAGTATTCTTCAATCAGTTCGCGATCCCTTCGTTATCTTGTCTCTTAATTCCCTCAAGTATCTTTGTGCTTTTATAATTCTTCCCAGCGATTCATTCTCTTTCATTAGTCAGTTGCGAATTCTTACGGTGGTTCGTTCAAGATTCTTTTTCTTTGATTATCATATATTCATTCGTTCTTTTCAACCCTACCGGTGGTTCATGAAGACCTTCTCAAGTTTGCGATATGTCACTTCTCAATTCTTTTTCAAGAAGAATAAGTAGTATGCAAAATCCATTGCTAGTCATCAATTTAATTTGATGAAGGATAAGCATACAATAAATATTATTCTTATTTCATCCAAGCGAATAATCCCTTCCTTTGGAGTTTGTTCTTAATGAATAAATTCTACTTCCAAGTGTTTTCATCTTTTCTTTTTCGGAGTTCAAATTCCCTAGTCCATCTCTTTGGAACCTCCATCTAAATCATCGCAAGGCTCATCTTATTCTTTCATCCTTCATTTCTATCTCATCGTCCTTTTGTTACCGGAGTTCTTCACGGTGGTTCTTCATGATTTAATTCATTCTTCAAGAGTTCATCAAGTGTCGTTCCATCCTCTCTAGCTCGTGTTCTATTCTTTCCATTTTCAGCCGGAGTGCTGCCTAAATCTTTCAGTCTTATTCGTTTCTTATCTCGTTCTAACCGGAGTGGTTTCATAGCCTATCTGATTCCGTGAGCCTTCGATTCTCGTCATTCTCGTCGTTCGTCTCTTCTTCTTGAGTGTTTTCGATTCTTTGTCTCTTCTCTCTTGCGTTTCTTGTTTCACCTCATCCCTTTTTCCCTTCCGCCTCGGTCCTAAGATCTCGGGACGATATCTCTTGTTAGTGGAGGAGTGTTGTAACGCCCCGGATTCGATGCGCCAGGTGTCTTCCAGTTATTCGCCGTCGTTGCCATGTCATTTGCTTGCGTGTTGCATTTTTGTCTTAAAGTATCAGTCCAATTTACTGGTGGAGTCAAGTACTAGATTCAAACAACAATAAAAGAAAAAAAATTGATGCCCAAGGATAATAAAAGTATCCGTCCAATTTACTGGTGGAGTCAAGTACTAGATTCAAACAACAACAAAAAGAAAAAATATGACCGCCCAAGGACAGGCGCAGGCCCTGACGCTGCTAGATACTTGAACTCGAGCCCATAGGCGAATCCCTAGTAGTCCGCACAACACAGGGCCCAACGATCAGGGCCATAGGTCAAGAGAGAGAGCGAGCGCCGTGTATAAGCGCTCTAGTAAGTTTTCAGAGGAGTTCGACTGGTGAGCCTCTATTGCGCTTATAAACAGGTCTATAACCCCCTCGACTAGTGAGGTGGGACTAAACCCATAGCGCACACGCACGCCGCGCTGCACAGCCGCGCGGACGAGCTATCTGGGCCGAAAACAACGACTCAGCCAGATGGCCCAACACAGTACTCCGCCCCATTACAAAATTCCAGCCGATCACACACGACAAAAAAAATGCAGATATTAAAAAAAATCTCACAAGAAATAAGTTCAAAAAAATAATGTAAAAAGTTCAAACACATCTTAATTGTAAGAACTAAAAAAATAGAAATACATTTTTTTGGGAAATTAAACATACAAAATTGTAAATAAAAATTTCAGAAGCGAAATTATAAAAAGTTCAACTACTACAATTGTAAAAAATACTAGAAATATCATTATTTGACTGTAAAATAATGAGATCCAAAATTCATCTAAAAAAGTAAGAAAAAATGTTATACAACAAACAAATTTGATTGGTAATTGACAACCTACCTAAAATAGTTTAGTACTCTCATTAACAGAATGTAAGTTCAGCAATCTCGAACCCAAAAAAAGGGGTTCTACACACATCATCAGCGTATAGTTCCTTCTGCAAGCTATGTACATGAAAATATACCAGTCAAAACAAAGGATGCCCATCAGTTCAACAATAGGATTGTTCCAGTACTAATATAAAGAATATATAAATAAAGCAGTTATACTTGAGCAAAAATAGATAGGAAAAGCATTACACAAGTTGTTCCAAACCATGTGATAATACAATAGAATTCAACCATCTCACATGCAGAAGTTTTAAAGAAAAAAATACTGCAACATAATCAACCACACACAAATCTCACAAACCGGCGTCATTTGCCACATTTAAACCTACAGCACATAAATTCTGAATGTCAGAGAGTCATCTTCCCTGGAGAACATAACCATAACCACATCACCATCCTCAAATCCAGACTCTGCCACAAACTCCTTCCACCCAGTAGTTAGGTTGATGCAACCATCAAAGTCGATGTGGTAGGCAACTTCCATCAACTGATACCCATTTTTGTCTGAAGTCTCCATCTTCAGAACACCGTAACTAGGAGCAACAGTCCTTATCTTGGGTGACATTTTCTGCAAATGGGCATGGGGGTACAAAAAAAAAGTGAACATCTGACATAACTGAATTTTTACACAGATATATGAACGGTTTGCATAACAAACTGAAAAGAAAAAATCTGAACCAAAACAATAACACATAACTGACTAGTCATGTGAACTGACTAAGCTGAAGAAATATACATATCAACACACCTACAGTAAAAACATCTGAAAAAAACGGATCAAGGATTATACAAAAATGGATAAAAAACTGTTTAGTAATGAATAAATACAAACAGAAATCCCTACTGTTAAATCCTGAAAAAAACAAATAAAAAAATATATACAAATTATTCATAACACTAAACTACAGATCTAGTCCATGGGATTCAAAAAGAGACCTACAAAAAAGTAGAAAACAAAACGAATAGAAACACATACCCATGATTCCTTCAAGTCACCAACCTTCAGGCGACAAACATATGGCGCACAAAACCCATGGTTGCTGTACAGCAGACAAGAAAGTTGCCCACGGTGCTGAGTCTGGGTGAGCTCCAAACCAGATTCATACACACAGCCGCCAGCTATGCGCGCCATCTTTGCCAGGCATCCGCAAGAACAATCCTCCATGGAACACACAGGAACAGGGAAGAAAACAATGAAGAGAAGAGGGAGGAACCTAGATCCAATTACGGAAGAAGGAAGAAAAGGACGGGGAGATCGAGCGGACACCACACATAGATGGATAGAATTTATAGCCAGGGAGACTCGCAGATTATAAAAATAATAAATAGGCAGGTGGGTAGCCATCTGGTAGGAAATAGTTATTATACAAGCCATGCAACATTTGACCGCAAATCAGTTCAACTTTTGACAAACAAGCAGTTCAAAAGTGCACATGTCAAAACATATGCAGATAATAGAACACATTCAGAGATAAAATAGTTCAATTCATTTAGTCATTCAAACATCTGCTCCCTCACAACAAAAATCTTAAAAACATAATCTCCACTACTTCAGTCATAACGATCAAAGAAACGACGCCACCCTGGTGGATGGATGTGGAGCCGTGGCTGCTCTCGCCCTAGCCCAACTGATGATCTGAATATGGTTTCTTCCCCTGCCCTCTGGGAAAAGAAGCTCCAATTCATTGGAGTTGCAAGTATCCATCACCTCGCGTGCAAGGCGTCTGTTGAACTCTGCCTCCAGTTCCTCCTCGGTAGCACGTCGTGCCACCTGCCTGCGCCTGCGCCTCCTCCTCCTCCTCTGCTCCGCTACTGCAGCCCTCACATCGACGGCACCCCCCTCCTCCTCTGTGACCTCTCCCAACTCAGGATCCATCTCGGTATTCTTTGCTTGCAGCTGGTAGAATGAAAGTGACAGAGGGCTCGGGCTTTATAATCAAAGTGCAGAAGTATCGGTAGGTAGCCAGTTCCGATGTCAACGCACAGTATGACAACTTTGACACGTAGCAGTCCAACTACACATACGGCAGCAATTCAAACAAACACTGAAAAACACGCAACTTAATTACACAGTTTGACCAGATTACAAGAAAAATCAGAGCCTACAGTCAGCCGCCATACACCACCTCCGCCAACGACTAAATAACATGGGAATCCAGGGTAGAAACAACTCAAAAGAAGCAAAATTGACAATGCAAATCTTTTCATACAATCCTCATATCTCTCCCTGCAAGACCAATTCGAAAGTAAAACAACAGAAAAAAGAAGAACACATTTACATGGCGGACGTGGAAAACGACCAAGAACACCAAAACTTGTAATCAGAAATTACAAATGAAATTAATATCCAAAAACTCTAACGTACCGATAATTCTCACATCCAAAACAACAAACAGCACGCAAATTGAGGCCTACGAACACCACCGTAAACACCAAGGCCCAGAACACGTCCGCTTTCAAATACCCACGCCGTCACCTCCGGTGACTACAGATCGCAAAACACAATCAGGTGAGCGCGCGCATGTGCGGAACCCCTTACATGTCTCCTCTAGCAACGAATAGCCCCGCAGCATCGTGCCGGAGAACGCCCGGAAGCTCCACGTTGCATCCCCTGTTTCCGCCCGTCGTACACGCAGGAAGATCAGTTCAAGAGGAAAACTACGTCAGTCCAACCTGCAAACCACGTCAGTTCAAGAAGGGTAACAGAATAATATTCTGTTACGCGTAACAGAATAGCCCAGATGTATATATATATATATATATATATATATATATATATATATATAGGACAAATTTTATCTACCACTAGTGGTAGTTACCACCACTTGAGTTTTGTATGTTATATGTAGTATCTATCAAATCGGAGAGTATGTACGCGTAGTATGTAGTATATAAGAATGTTTAGGTAGTATATATACTACTTTTTTGGTAGTATGTATCATACTTTGAGTATGCTTCTTTTTACATACAAATATGTACATATTTCAACCATGGGTCAACTTGCAATTTTTCATGCAACTCACTTTGGAGTATCTTATATATAGTATATGAACATACTTAAAATGATAAAGTAGAATATATACTACCACATGATAGTATGTGAGACAAGTGGGGTAACTACCCCCAGGTGGTAGGATGGATTTTCCCTCTCTCTCTCTCTATATATATATAGAGAGAGAGAGAGGATGATACTATTTGGTCTCCGGAAAGGTTTCAGAATGCACCAGATAATTATCGGATCACCGAAAGGGGTTCCGGGAGGCCACCGGAGCATATTGGGCCAAATGGACCAACGAGGGAGAGCACACCAGCCCACATAAGGCTGGCGCACCCCTCCTTATGGCAGACGGTCCTAGGGAAGGAAGGGAGAGGGCTTGTCCCCTCTTTCCTTCTCTTCCACATGTTGGGAAAGGAAAGGGGGCGCCTCCCCTCCTGCCTCCCCCCTCCTTGGGAAGGAAAGGGGGCGCGGCTAGGGCAGGCGCCCAGGGCAACCGCCGGCCCCCCTTGGGGGCACCGTAGGGCTGTCTCCTCCTCCCCCCACCTATATATATGTTCGGAGGGAGAGGGGCAACACACACCACGATCCCCAAGCCGTGTGCGGCGCTCCCTCTCCCTCTAGTTCTAGTTCCTCCTTCGTCCACGTACATTGTGCTTGGCGAAGCCTTGCGGCTAGTTTCACCACCACCGTCACCACACCGTCGTGCTGCCGGAACTCATCTACTACTTCGTCTCTCTTGCTGGATCGAGAAGGCGAGGAAGTCGTTGAGCTAAACGTGTGCCGAACGCGGGGGTGCAGTACGTTCGGTACTTGATCGGGACGGATCGTGAAGGTGTACGACTACATCAATAGCGTTGATAAATGCTCCCGCTTAGCGATCTACAAGGGTATGTAGATGCTCTCCCTTCTCGTAGCTATGCATCTCCATGGATAGATCTTGTGTGTGTAGAATTTTTTTTTGTTTTCCATGCAACGTTCCCCAACACAACCCTCTTGGCTTCGTTGGGTGCATGTATTTGCTTTGTGTGTGTGTGCAGGTACTGTTTACGTTGTTTGTGTGGTGTATCCTGTTGGTCTGATAAACCTTGGTTCTTAACTAATGGAAATACTTTTTGCTACTATACTATATCACCCTTCCTTTTCAAGGAATCTCCACAATATCACAAGTAGCAAGAAGAATTTTTGGCGGCGTTGCCGGGAGGCTTCACCAAACAATCCAAGTTCCTTCGCTCACATTTATCAATTTGCTTGTTTTTTCTTTCTTTGTCATTTGCCTTCTCTTTTTCATCTCCCCGTCCTTCTCTAAATAATTAAAATACTAAAATTATCTTGTGTGCTATCTTTGCTTGAATCGCCATCGTGTGTACTCCAGAAAATACTAAGGGGTGTGAATTCACAAATATTAATAATAATGATTTTATTAATTAATACACTAATTGCTCCTCCCATCACTAGTGCGGAGCCATATGGTATAAAAGCTGCTTTGTTAAATCTTGTTATGAAGGAAAAATTTGCTGGAAATCCTAATGAAGATGATGCATCCCATCTTAATACTTTCGTTGAATTATGTGATATGAAAAAAAATGAAAGATGTGGATAATGATATTGTGAAATTGAAATTATTTCCTTTCTCTCTTAGAGGTCGAGCTAAAGCATGGTTTTCATCATTAAATAAAAATAGTATTGATTTATGGTCAAAGTGTAAAGATGCCTTCATTGCTAAATATTTTCCTCCTGCTAAGATAATATCTCTTAGAAATAAAATAATGAAATTTAAACAACATGAGCAAGAACATGTTGCATAATCATGTTAGAGAATGAAATTAATGATACAAAATTGTCCCACACATGGATTGAGTTTATGGATGATAGTGCAAAACTTTTATGTGGGAGTAAACTTTGTTTCAAGAAACCTTCTAGATTCAGCTGCAAGTGCAACATTTATGGGGAAAACACTTGGAGAAGCCACGAAGCTTGTCGAAACATGACGGCGAACTACTCCCAATGGCACATCAAGCGTGCTCCAACTGGTAAGAAGGTAAATTCTGTTGAGGAAGTATCCTCTTTGAGTGAGAAAATTGATGCCATCATGACTATCGTAGCTATTAAAAATGCTCCAGTTGATCCAAATGATGTTCCTTTGTCTACTTTGATTGAGAAAAATAATGATGCTATTGACATGAATTTTATCTCAAGGAACAATTTAAATAATAATGCTTATAGAGGAAATATCAATAATCCTAGACTGTATCCCGAGTTTGAATCTGGCTTCCGTGATAGTAATGATGAAGATGTTAAAACAATTGGCATATCTCCTATCGAATCCTTATTTAGAAATATAAAACTTGATAATGAAGGGACTGGTGATGAGTCAACTTTAAGTAGAAGGCATCCTAGTAATTTGGAGGGTGGTGATCATAATGCTAAAATTAATAAAAGTGGGTTTGAAGAGGTTAAAACTGTAGATAGAGATGTTCCCACTACTTTTGATTACAAGGACTTAGATAGTTGTTACTCTTTAATTGAATGTGTTTCCTTGATTCAATCCATGATAAATTCACCTAATGCCAAGAAAGGTGCATGGTGAATGAGAACTAACAATTAAAGTTAAAATTAAAGATTACGAGTGCAATGCTTTGTGTGATCTAGGAGCTAGTGTTTCAACTACGCCTAAAGCTTTATGTTGTCCTAGGTTTCACTAATATGGATGAATGTTCTTTAAATTGCACTTAACAAATTCTACAATTAAAAAATGTATGGGTAGAGTGAATAATGTTCTTATACTTGCTAATAGGAATTATGTACTGCTACTTGTGAGCTGCATTGGGTTTCCCGCAAAGAGGAAGGGAGAAGCAATATAGTAGCAGATAGTATTTCCCTCAGTAGAGAACCAAGATTTATCAAACCAATAGGAGATTCACACAGACAAAGGTCGATAGTGCCTACACACACAAACTAAATGCACCTAACGCGGAGCAAGAGGGTTGTCAATCCTCTTGTACTTAATTGCAAGGATTAATTCTGATAGTGACAGATATATAAATTGCAAAATAAAATAAAAGAAAGTAAATTGCAGTAGGCTTTTTAGGGTTTTAGTAGATATGGTGAATAGACCTGGGGGCCATAGTTTTCACTAGAGGCATCTCTCTCAAGAACATAGTATACAGTGGGTAGACAAATTACTGTTGGGCAATTGATAGAAAAGTGCATAGTTATGACGTTATTCATGGCATGATTAGTGCATATAGGCATTACATCTGTGACAAGTAGACCGTTAAACCTATTGATGCCTACTATTATTACTCCACTTCGAGAGCGCTTCTATGCTTTGCCTCTTTAGGTATTAAGTTCATAACAAATAGAGTAATCACTACTGTAGTATGCTTCTAACGCGACACTACAATCAGAGACCCTTTGACGAAATTGTGCGCGATGCATTAATCACAAACGGGGATGTGAAAAAACCATCAAAAAGGGTGCAAAGCGTTTGCGATGACGGAGCCATCAAACACGGTTCAGATTTTAGTTGCGTGTGCGATTCATGCCACACGGTTAACCCATTCGAACTGTTTGCGATGAGGTAGAACAACAGAAACGGGCAGCCATATCAATCTGTGTGCAATATACGGCATACAGTTCGCTCTGATGAACCGTTTGCTATTAGGGAGTGCAACATAAACGTTTAGCCAGATCAAGGTGTGCGTGATATAGGGCATACGGTTCACTTGGACGAACTATTTTCGATTAGCGAACGCAACAGAAACGGTTCAACTTAACAAGATGTGTGTGATATGTGGCAAACAGCCGACTCGGATGAACTGTTTGCGATGAGAAATTACAACACAGACGGTCAATATAGTTAGTTTGTGCGATGATTAGTAAGTTACACATACGTTTCCTTATGTTAACACTTGTGTGATAAATAAAATGTGGCACCGGATACGGTATTCGGGTTGTGTGTGTGCTCCACTTAGTCTTCCCGCGCTCCAGTGAATGCTTCTCGCGCTCCAGCGAATGTTTCCCGCGCTCCACGTGGGTGAATTGTAAAATCCATGCCTATTCCCTCACCGGTTTCCCGCCACCAGCTAACGGCTTGCTGCATATAACCCAGGCGGCAACGCACCCGCGACAATCTGCGAAGATCTAATCCTCACCCATATACCATTAGTTATTCCAAGCATGCCAGGCAACGACCAAAGCTTCGACGTTGATGCCTACCTGCATTAAATCTTCGGTGAGGAGAACGAGCCGGAGCAGGTCGGGGAGCAAGAGCTTCAGCGGCCGGTGCAGGCACCATGGCCCATCAGCAGCGATATCGGCGTCACAGTCCTTGGGAGCACAATCGACATATTGCAGAGAGATGTGATGAGCAATTTGCCATCCACCATGCAAAAAGATCCAGAGCTGCTCGGTGGCATGATCGACGACCCACACGAAGAGCCGCCGTCACCAGTGCTCATCGAGAGCCTGATGCCCCGCAAGGAATGGGCATAGGACCTCTGCGATTCAGTCAAGACAAAGGCAGCCTATGGCTTCATCATTGCCCATGGCGGCCATGTCAACCTCGATCCCGATGATTTGGTGGCTAGGCTCGAGCGCATCCTTAGCGGAGTTGACGTCCCCGACGAAGTAGAACATCACCAACGTGATATCTTGAGGATGAAGGTGATCGACGGAATTTGCTACCAGGCCAGAGACATGGAAATGGAGCTGTTCCGCGGAGTTGTCATGCGCATGATTGCACGCTGTCAAGCTCTTCTGGAAGAGGCCCAGCAGCCCCAAGAGCCTCCCAGCGCCAGCAGCTCCGTATCCGGAGGCAGATCGGGACACTTGGAGTGAACGGCCGCAAGGGTGCTATGCTGATCATGGAGTCCGAGAAGACCATCGTCGGAAGGCCGCCAGCTCAGCCTTTTAGCTTATATTTTATTATAATTATACGCATATGTAGGTCGTGAGTGTTCCGGGCCTTGCCGCATTTGGCATTTTAAATTATCCTGAATATGTAAGACAATTATTAAGAATTATTAACAGTTTCCATTGTAACTTTGCCTCAACAACGAGCAGGACGCCAGAGTGGAGCGCGCCGCGGCCGCCTCAACGGCGAGCCACCACATGGTCAACCTTCTGCCATCAATAAATTTTGACCTTGTTTCTCGTCACATTGCTGATTACAACACAATAATTAATTGCAAATCTGTTCACAACTATCAAACTAATATGTGTTCACACTTAGCACTGGGCTATAAAAACCACCCACTCGAAAATTACTTCATAGTTCCTCTCCTCGTGACCCACAAAACTGGTTTTTTCTGTCAAGTTGTTCCGTCATGACCAGTAGGAGGAGTTTAGGGTGGACATATAACCAGGCAGCAAGGACCAAGGTCGCGGAAGCACTAGAGAGGCCCCGCCACAAAGACGCAGCCGCAACAGAGATGTCCCAGCGCGCCGCGGAGCCCTCGAACGAGCTCTCACGGGCACGCGAGGGCTCTCACAAGCGCATTCACTACGTCAGCCATCGCGACAAGCCGACGTTCTTGAAGTCCTTCGCCGGTGACGACGACATTCTCGCTGGTGTCACTACGCAGCAGGAGCTGGTCGATGGCTTGATGAAGCTGCTCAAGATCAGCGATGCCTCGGTTGACAAGGCGACCGGCCTCTTCGAGCAACTCATGTGTGACAATGCGAAGCTCCTCAAGTTGGTCGCCGAGAAGGAGGAGGAGGCCGTCGACTGGAAGATGCTGCATGAGCAGAGTAGTGCCTCGAAGATGACGCTGAAAGCGGTCATCGAGGAACCAATGGGTGGCTTGAGGAAGCTCCAGATCGAGCGCATGCAGGAGGTGGAGGAATCCGTGGCTGCTTTCAAGCAAAGTCATGAGGAATTGAAGAAGGAGCTGCAGGATTTCGCCGCCCGCTGATCCATCGACAAGTAGAGACCGTAGCGACCCAGATCGTTGTCTGCAATTTCCTTCTTCTCTTGCCCCCGTGTCTTCTGGGCTTTGCCGCATGTGGCATTTTAAATTATCCGGAATATGTAAGACAACTATTATCTGCGCCATTGTAAACTTGTCGTCGTATTATCCGTTGCCATTTTATTTGTGGTCGTATTATCCACTGCCCTATGTGGCAATTTAAATTAGGGTGGAATACGAGTTGAAAACACGAACAAAGCAAATGCTGCCATGGGATCACAAGCAGACACCCTCCGTCCAGGTGCTTTAATTAATCCATTAATGGAGAAGTTGTGAGCGAGGTGGGCGGCGACTGGTGCATGGCAGTCAAGGAGCTCGCTTCCCAGTGAGCATGGGCGGCCTTGCTACTCGCGCGTGTCCCATCGAGCCTGCGAGGTGGACAGGATGCACGTGTCCCATCGACCCTGCGCGGCGGACTGCTCGCACGCGTCCCGTCGAGCCTGCACGGTGGACTTCTCCTGCTCGTCCCGTCTAATCAAACAGTTCCACGTACACCACCGAGTATGGTTAAATTTCGACATGGTTAGTATAATAAAACTGTTTGGGATATTAACGTGTCAGTTTTTTGTTTCAAAAAGGACTTCGTTGGCTACTAATGTGTGCGCCTCTTCTCAAACTGGACGTTTTTTTTACCACGGCATATATGTGCCATGTCATGAAACCATGCCAAGTTTCATGTTTTTTGGGTGACTTTTTGGTTTACTAGGATTTAAAAACCGAGATTATCATTGTTTCAGGATGACGAGAAGTTTGTAATTCATTCTCATTCCTTAAACGAGACCTAAACATGCACCCAATGACACATGTACGATTTCCCACCCATTTTGCTTCACTGGAGCATGTGGTTGTAGTTCAAATTTGAATTGTGGACTACATTAAATGCATAGAAAATAGTAATTAGTAATATCTATACAATGGCCAAACAAACCCTGAACAGTTTCAAATTTCAGCCCGACACTCCTGTTATTCTATGTTGCCTGTAGAAAACAAAGTTCAAGGCGAGAAGAGGCATCGATTATCGTTTCGCCCACAAGAGGGGCATGTTTCCCTACCGGAACCACGAGGGTTGCGACAGGCTCCGGTTTGTAAAAGGCTTGTAATATAGCTTCGCCCAAATTGGACAATTATATGTACCATGTAGTGACACCATGCCAAGTTTCATGATTTCCTGGTGAGTTTTGGATTTACATACATTTAAAAACCGAGATTCACAATGTTTGTGGCCAAGCCAGGACGGCGAGACGGTTGAATTCGTTCCCATTCGTTCCATGGGACCTAAACATGCACCCCAAGGAAACATGTACGGTTTTTCTAGCCATTTTGGTGCACTGGAGCATGTATTTGTAGTTCAGATTTGAATGATGGACATTAAATGCCTAGAAAACTCAATTAATGAATAAAAAAGGTCAAATGAACCCTGAATAATTTCAAAGTTTAGCGCGAATCTCCAGTTGTTCTGTGTCGCGTGTAGAAGAAAATACAAGGCTAGAAGAGGGAGTGATTATCGTTTGGCCCACAAGGGGACACGTTTCCCTATCAAAACCACGAGGGTTCTTGCGACAGGCTCCGGTTTGTAAGAGGTTTGTAATAAAGCTTGGCCAAACTGGCAATGTTTTTACCACGACATATATGTGCCATGACGTGACACCATGCCACCTTTGAGTACTTTCTGGTGAGTTTAGGATTTATGGGGACTTAAAAACCGAGATTCGAAATGTTTGAGGACGAGCCAGGACACTGGTACGGTTTTAATTCGTTCCCATTCCTAGCATGAGACCTAAACATGCACCCAAGGACACATGTATAATTTTTCTAGCCATTTTGGTGAACTGGAGCATGTATTTGTAGTTCAGATTTGAATTATGGACATTAAATGCCTAGGAAACTCAATTAGTGTATAAAAAGGCCAAACGAACCCTGAATAAGTTTAAATTTCAGCACGGATATCCTGTCGTTCCATGTTGCCCATGGAAGAAAATACAAGGCGAAAAGAGGTAGTGATTACGTTTCGCCCACAAGGGGAACACGTTTCCCTATCAGAACCACGAGGCTTCTTTGAGAGAAGCTCCAGTTTTTGTAAGAGGTTTGTAATAAAGCTTGGCCCAAATTGGACAGTGTTTTTAGAATGACATATATGTGCCATGACGTGATACCATGCCACCTTTGATGACTTTCTGGTGATTTTAGGATTTATGGGGACTTAAAAACTGAGATTCGAAATGTTTGAGGACGAGCCATGACACGATGCGGTTGTAATTGCTCCCATTCCTGGCATGGGACCTAAACATGTACCCAAGGACACATGTATAATTTTCTAGCCATTTTGGTGAATTGGAGCATGTATTTGTAGTTCAGATTTGAATTATGGACATTAAATGCCTAGGAAACTCATTTAGTGTATAAAAAGACCAAACGAATCCTGAATAAGTTTAAATTTCAGCATGGATTGTCAGATCATGGGTTCCGGCAAAACCCTTAAGGTTTGAACTCTAGGGTGCGCACGAAGATCTCTCTCACCCTAGCTCTCGCTCTCACCACAATCTCAAAGCTCAGCTTGCCGAACCCGAAGAACAAGGGACACAAGAGTTTATACTGGTTCGGGCCACCGATGTGGTGTAATATCCTACTCCAGTGTGGTGTGGTGGATTGCCTAGTAGCCCAAGGACGAACAAGTACAAGGGATGAACAACCTCCTGAGGAGAAGTGTTGTTGAGCTCGGTGAGCTTGTGTGGTCAAGGGTGATCTGAATGATTCATCCCCTTGCTACGGTGGTGGCTAGTCCTATTTATAGAGGCCCTGGTCCTCTTGCAAAATATTAGGCGGGAAGGGATCCCACAACGGCCAATTTGAAGGGGGACAACTAGTACAAGCTATCCTGACAAAAGGTGGTCTTCGCCTGCCAAAGGCTCCTGTGGTGACGCCGTCGTGGGTTCCGCGATGACCTCCGTCCTGCCGTCCCACTTGTCTTGGTCTCGTTGCACTAATATGTAAACCTTTGTCTGATGCCTCGGGACTCCTCGCCTGCGCTTGCCCATTTAGCACCAAAGAGGCAACGGGTACTCTGCGCCCGCTGGCGCCCGCCTGGCCTTGGTCGTCACGGCTCATGTCATGGGAACATCATGAGGTACCCCCGCCTTGATCTCTCCGCTCCTCGCGAGTCGGCCTAGTGAGGCCGCCCCTGAGGAGGTCTTTTGTCGTCCGCCTCGCGAGGCTCGGCCCCTGCGAGGGTCTTGAGTGTTTGCTGTTAAAGATGGGCCGTACCAGGCCACTGGAGGAGCCACGCCGTGGGCTGCAGGCAGGCGAGTCTAGGGACCCCCGTACCCAGAACACCGACAGCAGCCCCCGGGCCCAAGGCGCGCTCGGACTTGGCTTCGAGGTGAAGCCAAAGGGAAAGTGCGGAGCGCCGCGGGCGCCAACCGCCTGCGGCCTTGATTGACGCATGGCGACTGACGGGACATGGGCGCCCCTGCTTCCCCAAGCAGCCTTGATATCCGCCTGGCTAAGCGGCCACCACGACCAACACAGTTATTCCTTCGTTGCTGGCGACACACTTCCCCAACTCTTCCGTCTCCTCAAAACATTAGCCCCTTCTTCCTATCTGACCTGAGCTTTGTTCTCTCCATCACCATGGCGCCGGGCCGAACGAAGAAGGGGGAGAAGAAGCTCCAGTCCTCAGCCGAACCAGCTCCGGCCTTCGAGCCAGCTGTCGGTGGTGCTCAACTAGGAAGCCATGGGCAAGGTCCGCCCAGCGCTCGCCGCTGACTTCAACGAATGGGGGAAGATGGTGGCCTGGCCCGCATCCTGTGCCTCCATTGATAGGACATTCACTAAGGTCCCCATCCTCCTTGACACCCTATGGGCCGGCTTGATTCCCCCTTTCTCCTCCTTATTCAACGCCGTGCTTTCTCATTACCAGATCCATATGCTGCACTTAGATCCCCAATCCATCGTCCTTCTTGCTGTCTTTGCCTTCGTCTACGAGGCCATGGTGGGCATTGCTCCTTCCGTGGCCCTACTTCGTCATTTCTTCTTGCTGCACCTAGCCGACCCTCGGCAGTGCTCGGGGTGCCTGAGCATCCAGGCCATGGCTGCGATGGCCGGCTCGGGGATTGACTTCGAGCTCCTGCCGCCTATGAGCGGGTTCCGGCAGCGGTGGGTATTCGTGGATGTCGGTGTGCCTAGGCCCCTGCTCTCGCTCCCGTCGGCACCCGCCATTCCCAGCTCTGGCTGGGGCCACGAGAGGCTCGCCGACCCGTGTCTTTCCTACATCTGGCTTCGGTTGAAGAGGCTGAAGGATCTTGGCGTGACTGCGCCCATGGTAGTGAAGGAGTTCATCTAGCGCCGTGTTGCCCCGCTCCAGCGCCATTCTCGACCAATGTGGGCCTTGTCCAGCAGCAAGGACCGCATGAGGCTTCATGAGTCTGGGCTTCCTCTTGAGGCGCAACAAATTGTGCTCGAGATCCTGATGGGTGACCCGTCGCCAGCCAACATGCCAGAGGAGGGTTGTCTCTTGTACTGCTGCTCAAACATGGTGGATTTCGCGAGGTAGATGTCCCGCTTTCGATGAATTGGGACTACGTCCGGCTGGTCTTGAGGGGCCTCGCGAGAACCCCGTCTTTGTGGCTCCCTTGCCTGCCACCAGCGCGGGGCTCACCCTAGAAGTGGGCACAGGGGGGCGAGCACCGTCGAGCGCTGGAGACGCGACTACCGATGGATCGGCGCCGCTCGGGACTCTCAGAGGGCCGACCCACAGCTCCCCAGACAGTCGTCATGATGAAGCTGCCGGAGGGGCATAGCAGCCCGATGCTCCTGAGGCCACAGCCCCCGAGGCCCCGACAGGTCGCCACGGGGTGGAGGCCAAGGTCTCCACGCATTCTGGCACTCCTGAGGTCACCTCCTCAGGATCTTCCCCAGCTGAGCCTGGAGCTGGTGACCGTACCCTGGTCTTCGGCCGGCTCCGGCTGAACTTCGATGCGCTCCGAAAGAGGAAAGGTTCTCCAAGCTGCACTGGTGATGCCTTCCGGCCATTGAAAAAGAGGAAATACATCGCCGTGGACGAGTGAGTACCTTATCTTTGTAATTTCTCGAGTGCTGCTTCCCTTCTTGATCATGATTCCTCAGGGTCCCTTCTGCTAAGGCGGTGAAATCTCCCAAGAAGCAACCTCCTCCTGCCTCGAGTCCTCTGCTGGTCCTCAGCACCTCTAGCCGGCCTGCCGCACTCGGCGCAAGGTCGGCCGAGAGGCGCACGTGCCGGCCTGGTATCTTGACCCCACGCTCTCACCGTTCCTCCTTTGCGGTCCTGCCTGGGGTGCTGAAGGTGTGCCAAGGGCTCCTCCTCTGGTTATTAACCGCGGCTGGGTGGCCTCGGCCCTGGCGTCTTATTCATGCAACGACCCTCCGCCCCTCCGGGCCCCTGCCGAGACCCGAAGGACGACTAGAAAGGGGCCGGCCTCCAGCCCCCTGCCGGGGGAAGCGTGCCTCTTCGGATTTCTTCAGCGACTTCCGGCGCGGAGGACGAGCCTGGTAGTTCGTTCGAGCGGGCACGCAAGAGGGGCGTTGTCCTTCATGAGCTTTTCCGGGAGGCGATGGGTGCGCTGAGTCGGCTTGGGGAGGAGCTTGTGGATGTTGACACCCACCTTGAGACCGAGGGCCTTCGGCTGGCGGACGAGTGGCATCAACTGAAGGTGGCCATCAACCTCGGGCGCCTCCAGCACGAGCACGTCAATGCGGAGGCCGAAGTGTCCCTCGCAGCCTCGCATGAGGCTAGCGCCCGAGCCTTGGAGGAAGTCAGGGAGGCATACCACCGCCGCGAGGTTGCCGAGGAGCGCTGGAAGGAGCTCCAGGCCCTCAATGCCTCCCTGGAGCAGCAAGTGGAGGTGCGTAGGGCTGCCTTGGCGTTGATGAAGGGGGCGCCGTCCGACGAGGAGGAGATCTTGAGGCGCGAGGAAGCACTGATGCTAGAGGCCACGGAGTGCAGCCGCGATCTTGAGCGGTTGGAGACGAGGGAGCGCCAAGTTGCCCAAGCGGAAGATGCTGACAGTGCGCGTGAGGCCAGTACCCAGGAGGAAGTTGACCGTAGGGTAACCGAGGCCCGTGCCGATCTTGCCAATGTGTACGACCTGAAGCTGAGGTTTGCGGAAGCCGAAGCTGAGGGCAGGACTGCCGCCCTCAGTTCAAGGCTGGCAGGGGCGGAGCAGTGCGAGAAGGCCACCGCGGCTGCCTTGATCTCCGCGCAAGCCGAGTTGGCCTCCGCCCGAGCTGAACTGCTCCTGCTTCAGCAGCGGGTTACTGCTGCTGAGTCCATCGCGCAGCAGAGAAAGGAGGAGGTGATCCGCTGATAGACGTTGCAGTGCGAGCACGCCCCCATGCTCCGGGACCTCAGGACGAGTGCCAACCGGGCACTGGGCGCTATTTGTGATGAGCACGCCCCTCATCCCCATGCGGAAGATTATGCCATACACCTCCGCTTCTTCACCGATGTTGTGGCGCGCATGGAGAACTAGGCGGAGAGGGCTCGCGAGCTTGTCGAGGAGAAGATTCGGGGTCTCCTTGGGCGTGCGTTTTCCCGTGTTTTCAGCCATCTCCAGAACATCAATCCCGACTTCGGTTTTGACGCCGCCATTGCCCCGGTGCCTGAGGTCATCCGCGACAACCTAGCGCACTGGGTGGACGACAAGTTGGATGCCCTGGTCAGGGCCTTTCTTCTGATGATGACACGGTGGTGGTCGTGGCGGATGAGGGCGGCGCGGTCGATGATGGCGAAGATAGCGCCAGTGACAGCGCCAGCAGCATGTTTGGGAGTGATTCGGAAGACGCGGCGAGCGAGATGTCCGACTGAGCCCGCGCTCCTTTATCCTGAACCTGCATGTAAAAGCTTGGGGACAGGCCCTCATGATGTAAGAGCATTTTGGGGAGGGGGAGTCCCTCATGTAAACGGACTATCATTTTACTTCTTATATTAGGCTTCAAACGTGCTTCTGTGAGCTCATGAGCCCCCTAGGGGCTCGCTGCCGTAACTTACCTTGGTTCAAACAGGCTGGAAACCGATTTGGCAGCTACAGACGTGCGTTTCTCCCAAGGGGAGTCCTTTGCGGGCTCGCGAGGTTTATCTCCCGAGGAGTCTGCTGGTCTGCCCGAGTGGGCCTCGCGAGAAGCGAGCGCCAGTCATGGCGAGGTGCACACGTAGTGTGCGCATGCCACGCCCAGCCCCCGCTCGCGAGGTGCTCGAAAGGGGGGGGTAGTAGACGCAAATCCCAAAACAAAGCATGAATCCAGAAACTTAAGAAATCAACACAAACGAGAAAAGGCACCCCCCGCGATTACTAATGAAAATTCAACTTAAAATCTAAAATCAAAGGCTGGGAATTTGGGGCTACAGAGAAAAGGTCAAAGAAAATAGCCGCTTTCGGCACCTAGCTAGTCTTCTTGTCTTCCACCAGCGCGGAGCTAAGTGCTATCACTGGTTGTGAGCATAGTCATTGGGGGACAGTATCGACGGCCAGTGCGGAGCATGGTGCTTCCACTAGGACATGGGCGGGAGCCCCCGACGCCCGAGGGCGGCACTCCGGAGACTCCGGGGCATGTACAGCCCCACTCATTATTACGTGAGAGTGTCACGAGCGGAGACCTTCACAAGCGTAAGCCTTACTTCGTATCACCAGATGAGGGCCCCGCCGTGCGCCACCCCCGACCACCATTGGGCGTCCGGAAACCAGGACGAGGCCAAGGGGCAAGGGGGACGCTAGCGGCGCCCCCGGCGACCACGGCCCTCTGCCGGGGGGGAAAGGGCTCTCCAGCGCTTCCCCCGGCAGAGGACTTTCCTCCACACGGCGCCTTGCTCCATGCGTCATGGGGGAGGCTGTGGCTCCGAGCCCCCCGCGCGCAGCCCCCAGCGCTCCACTCCGGCCAATGGAGGAACCACCACCCCTGGGTCTCCGGATACCGTCGCGGTTTGGTCCACCTGCAGCCCATGGTTAGTGCACGCCTGCTCCCACGATACCTAATGTACCCCGTCGTCGTCACTGAAGGGGTCGGCGGAGCCTTCGGGCTACTCGTGTGAAGTTCCTGCTTCAAGCATTCTGTCATGCCATCCTGGCCCGAGGAACGCGCCGGGGCCCTCTCCAAACACGTACTCCGAGCTCACCATGCGGGGCACATAGGCATCAACGGTCACCCCACCAGTGCCACCACCTGATTGCCGCGCGCTTAGAGCTTCCAGCCATGACACCTGGCCTTGGCGGCTACAGGGTTGCACTCGAGAGCGCCCCTGCAGGGTGCTGCCAACGCTTGCTCCCGCCCGTGATGAAGTTGCAGCAGTTGGACGGGCGGCGCGAGTGCCCGCATTGGTGTCGTCGGGCTCTTCTATTGTCCCAGGGGGTGCGCGAGTTCGCTGGGGCCTCGCACGCGCCTCGGCTACAACCTGAGGCATGGACAAGGAGTAGAAAGGAGGCTCGCCCCTACAGGCACAATCCAACAGTTCGACGACGCGTTCCAGCAACGCATCGCTGCCGCTCTCTGCCAGTCGGCATCGCAGCAGCTCCCGCGCCACTATGAGCGCGACTCTCATGTTAGCTTGTTCCCGTTGGGTGTGCGGCGCCGTCGCCGCGACATAGTTCGAGGCCCTTGCAGCGGCTCACGCACAGCGTGGGGTAAGGGCAGGAGGCGTCGGACCGCGTCGCCCGCGCCCCGCGGTGTTCGGTGGTGCACGGGCCGCTTGCAGCGCAGAGTTGACGTCTTCTTGGGCGGACGGTGCCCCCTGGCTGGCCAAGCTGCCCAGTGGTCGGCGTTGTTCCTCGGGTCGTCGGACATCGGCACCACAGGGTGTCGGCGGATCAGCTGAAGGAAGAGGGGCTTCGGCGCACCCCTACATGGCGCACCAAATGTCGGATCACGGGTTCCGGCAAAACCCTTAAGGTTCGGACTTTGGGGTCCGCACAAAGATCTCTCTCCCCCTAGCTCTCGCTCTCACCATGATCTCAAAGCTCAGCTCGCCGAACCCGAAGAACAAAGGACACAAGAGTTTATATTGGTTCAGGCCACCGATGTGGTGTAATACCCTACTCCAGTGTGGTGTGGTGGATTGCCTAGTAGGCTGAGGATGAACAAGTATGAGGGATGAACAGCCTTCTGAGGAGAGGTGTTCTTGAGCTCGATGAGCTTGTCTGGTCAAGGGTGATCTGAATGATCCGTTCCCTTGCTACAGAGGTGGCTAGTCCTATTTATAGAGGCCCTGGTCCTCTTCCAAAATATTAGACGGGAAGGGATCCCATAACGGCCAATTTGAAGGGGGACAGCTAGTACAAGCTATCCTGACAAAAGGTGGTCTTCGCCTGCCAAAGGCTCCGGTGGTTGACGCTGTCGTGGGCTCCGTGAGGACCTCCGTCCTGCCGTCCCGCTGGTCTTGGTCTCGTTGCACTAATATGGAAACCTTTGCCTGATGCCTCGGGACTCCTCGCCTGCGTTTGCCCCTTTAGCACCAAAGAGGCAACGGGTACTCTGCACCCGCTGGCGCCCTCCTGGCCTTGGTCGTCACGGCTCATGTCATGGGAACCTCACGAGGTGCCCCCGTCTTGATCTCTCCGCTCCTCGTGAGCCGGCCTAGTGAGGCCGCCCCTGAGGAGGTCTTGTGTCGTCCACCTTGCGAGGCTCGGCCCCTCACGAGGGTCTTGAATGTTTGTTGGTGAAGATGGGCCAGACCAGGCCGCTAGAGGAGCCACGCCGTGGGCCACATGCAGGCGAGTCTGGGGACCCCCGTTCCCAGAACACCGACACGGATATCATGTCGTTCCATGTTTCCCATCAAAGAAAATACAAGGCAAAAAGAGGCAGTAATTATGTTTCACCCATAAGGGGGACACGTTTCTCTATCGGAACCACGAGGCTTCTTTGAGAGAAGCTCCGGTTTGTAAGAGGCTTGTAATAAAACTTGCGCCTAAATGGACGAATAACATTCCTCGACATATAAGTGCAATGTCGTGACACCATGGTAGGTTTGACGATTTTCAGCTTAGTCTTGGATTTACGGGGATTTAAAAACCGAGATTCTTCTCACGAAATGTTTTCAAATAGCACATGGTTCACTCACGAAAGCCGATATTCAATGAAAACTTTGTGGAAACCATATTTGAAAGTTTCATAAAAATCTGAAAAAAAATGTGGGATGTTAAGAAGGTGATGTTTTATTGCGACACAAAATTTCAAGCTGAAAAACATTACGAGATGTGAGCTATGAAAAAGACAAATACCACCCTGAATAGTGACATTACTATTCGTCACTATTCAACACTAATTTTGTCTTTTTCATAGCTCACATCTCGTAATGTGTTTCAACTTGAAATTTTGTGTGGCAATAAAACATCATCCTCTTAACATCCCACATTTTTTTGAAACTTCAAAACATCTTTTTCTCATGGTTTTCACTGGTTTCCACTGAATGTTGGTTTCCATATGATATCCCCCCCCCCGCTGCGCGTGCGATCTGAGTCGTGCGTTCTGACTGGCCAGAACCCAAAGCCCACGGATCGTACTGTGCACCATTGGATGCTCCCAGATCGAACGGCAACCCTGAGCCCTTTCGACAGCACATGTAGTACATGGGTAAGCACTGCGCATGCATCGTGTAGCTCACGCTTCCTTCTCTACTAGGTTTTCATTCAAAACAGGCTACCGTTTCTCGCCACTCCTCTCATCGGTTTCCCGCCTCTTCTCCCAAATATCGATGATGTAGATGTCCGTTTAATTCTTATAGTTCATCTCATCCAAAATCAATTAGTTTTATAAAAAACTATTTTAAGATTCATGGAATTGTGCATTGTACAGGTAAAAACAAAAAGTGACAATTCATTTAGAAAAAAGGTTTGGGCAACTAAGATATGAAAGATTCTAGAGAAAAAAAGAGAAGTGCTTGTGTTTTGAGGTTTGTGCATTATGCTTAAGTTCAACCATGGAGTCTTCTAGGCTGTACATGTGGTAGAATCTGGTGGAATGTAGATAATATCCAACGGCTAGTAGTGCTCGGATTTGCCATCTCTGTACCGTCGGATTGGCTTCATCCAACGAGCAACTTTCAAAGTTATTCGCACACTATATAGGTGTAAAGATGTGTGTGTGTGTGTGTGTGTGTGTGTATATGTGTGTGTGTGTGTGTGTCCCATGCTAGACAAAATAAAGTTTGAGCGCATGCGTGGGATGACCCCCTCCCCCCCCCCCCTCCGCCGCTGTCGCCTCGAAGTTGGGAAACTGACATCATAGGTATTGAACCACGCTTGCAGTCGGGTACGGTGTTCAGTTTGTAATGTAGTTGGCGTGGCCCATCAAAGTTGTGCTTTTGGGTTTAAACACATCATACACCATCGTGCCCATACATATTTTCGGGCCACATGCAGTGCATACGGGGTCTTCTGATCGGCCACGTCTCCCTTGTGCGGTTTTTTGTCACGACACAGATATTTGTGGGCTCCTCGAGTGTATATATATCATCCCTTTAACCGATAATGAGGGCTATGTGTTGGCCATGAATGGATTCCTCCTAGTTCGTGTTAGGGCCGGTCACCGTCAAATGTCGGTCAACCAAAGCTCGAGCTCATGCGTTGTCAGGATTCCCTCCCAGATGCTCGGATTGTTGGGTTCGACCTACATCAAACCCTGCGTACGTATCTCGTCCTTAACTACCTTCCCTTCATGGTTGTTGTCTCTATCGAGAGGTAGGCACCACATCTAAATTGTACATTATTCTATATTTAAAACACACATCACCCCTTCCCAACGTACATCATTTTGGGCCGCATGCAAGAGGTGCTGGTTTTGTGGTCCCTCTTGTGCGATTCTTATGATGGTTCAATCTATTGGCCCAAGCGGTTTATCGAAAACAACAACAACTGTCATTTGAGCAAACGAAAGATTCATTGGTCCATCTTATGGTAGGTCATGGCGACATGCATGTTTGACCAAAGTATCGATCATTACGTGCATCCGCGCCGCTGACACGAAGTGGGAGGTGGTGGGCCAAGCATCCTAGCTAGGTACGACATTATGTCATTATATATATCCTAGCTAGGTGGTTGTTAGGGTGCTTTCAGGTTTGTGAGGTAGGTGCCACCAACATTATGCATTGTGTATTTTAAGTTTTAAACATCCCCAATATTCATACATATATTTGGCCACTTCCAGGTGGTTCTTGACTTCTGGCCCCTCTCATCGATCTTCAACGACGCACCCAACCGTGGGCCGGCGGGGTCAAAGTTGTGCATTGGAATTTTGAACATCACATGCCACCCTTTTCGCTCATATATATTTGGGCCACATGCTGGTGAGGCTGTCTTTTGACCCTCTCTAACATTATTTTTTGCTGCAAAGACTCCGATGACCCTCAACGGACATGGCGTATAATATCTTAACCATGTGCGATACAAGTGCGATGTGAATCACCACGACCGCGCAAGCGCGAGCAAATTAAGGTGGAGGTACTCGCTCAACCGTGTGCGATGCAAGTGCGCTGAAATCACCACGACCGCGCAAGCGCGAGCAAAGGGTGGAGGTCCTGGCTCAACCGTGTGCGATCCAAGTGTGCTGAAATCACCACGATCGCGCAAGCGCGAGCAAATTAAAGTGGAGGTACTGGCTCAACCATGTGCGATGCAAGTGCGCTGAAATCACCACGACCGCGTAAGTGCGCTGAAATCACCACGACCGCGCGAGCAAAGGGTGGAGGTACTGGCTTAACCGTGTGCGATGCAAGTGCGCTGTCAAACCACCACCTGTGCAAGCTAAAGGCAGGTAAGTTTATTTGGAAATTAGGATAAACCTTGCGGGATAGACCAGCTAGCTAGAAATATAAAAAACAAACTATCCACCTTGAGCGTTGCAAAAATCGGCGGATCTGCGCCACTTTTCCTACCATACACGCATATTGTTATTGGACCGTGCGTGATCTTGGGCACTCCCGCCCTGCATCAACTTCTTTACCCAAATTTTAGTATCCATCGTACTTCAACCATCGCCCACACTCCTCCAGCACCGACCTTGTAGTAAAATTGCAGTAGCCGAGGCATTTGAACCGTTGCCCTCCCTCGTCCACCACCATCTCCACCCACCATTACTAAAATTTTCAGTAGTCATGGCGTATCTTCAAACACACACCCCTCCTCCACAGTCCCCCACCCGCCCCCCCCCCTCGAACCCTAGCTCGCGGCCGCCGCCGCCACCAACCCTGCCGGTCTGCCTGTTCCTCCTAGCTTAGAAAATAAGTTTAGGTTACCCATCGATTCCCATACCGTCGCCCCACTCCCCTGAGTTTTAAAATGAGGGTTGCGGTGTCCCTTCTCGCCAGATCCACATTCCCTGCTCCAGAATGTCACAGCCTAAGCTCGACCACGTATCCCAGGGAGCCCAACGAGCGTTCGGCCAAGAAGAGGTTTATCATGGCCTCTCCAGCGGACGTTGGCGAGGTGGCCGCCATTCGCCCCGACCTATCGATCCCGGAGCAACACCTTGCCGCGGAAGCCGGTGAAGATGTTGACTACGTTGCCATGTCGAAGGCTTCATGTCAGCGGGCTAGCGTATTACTGTATCTCAGGAAAGCTGGCTACGACATCAAGCTCGTCCACACCGACGGCTTCATGCGGGCCATGTCATAGGTTAAGTGGTTCACCCCCAACCCCTCTGGTTCAACCCCCATCGATCTCTTCGACGGCCGTGCCACTGATCTCCTCCGCCAAGCGGTCAAGGATTTGCGAGCTTTATACGCCATTGAGCCCATTTTTTCACTTTTGAAGGACACGTTCTACGACGGCGGCTTGGGATCCTCAATTGCCAAGTCAAATCTCATCGACCACGACCATGACCATGAGGAGGGCACCACGAAGGTTCTTCCAAGGTGAAATAGCCCATCTGTGACATCATAGAGTGCACCATGGGTATGTGCTCTTCCAACTGGAAGGATCCCATCCATGAAATGTGAGGCAACATTCTATCAGCAAATCTTACCTTTTCTAGCTTGCCAACCCATACCCTTTGTTGTAGTAGCATATGTCGTGCGGTGCTTTAACTGTGCCGTGTTTAATTATTTCAGTTATGCAAAAATGTATTGTTCAATAGGTCTATGTGATGTCTAAGTATGAATTGTCCACTTTAGTTTCACGAATGGCTATATTTGGTTGTTTATAGTGAGTAGATGCCTTGTTTATCTGTATTTGGTTGTTAGGTTGGTTGGAGTGAGCATTTTTCAGTTATCGAGCAGATGCCTTGTTTATCTGTATTTGGTTCTTAGTTTGGTTGTAGTGAGTATTTGTCCAATTATCAAGCAGATGCCTTGTTTATCTGTATTTAGTTGTTAGGTTGCTTTTTTTAGCATTTGTCTAGTTATCAAGCGGATGCCTTGTTTATCTTTATCTGCTTGTTAGGTTGGTTGCAGTGAGCATTTGTCCAGTTTTCAAGCATATGCCCTGTTTATCTGTATTTGCTTGTTAGGTTGATTGCAGTGAGACTCTATCCAGTTTTCAATGGCTATATTTGGTTGTTATACTGGTCATTTATGCCTTGTTTATTTCAGTCCTTCACAATGTGTTGTTCATTATGTGCAAGTCGGAACTATGCCGCTCGACTACATCAATACCAGTTTGAACGGCTATATTTGGTTCCAATTATTCCTGGTGTAGTTAACACATGCCCTTTACTTCAGTTTTACACATTTATCTAGTGTGATGTTTAAGCATTACCTATGTTCTATTCATTTTCAACAATACCAGTTTGAATTGCAATATTTGATGGCTGTTAAGCCTGCTTTGTCAATAACATTGCCTTCCATTTTATATCTGCTTTAACGACATCTTTGAAACCAACACATTTAAGCTATCATTTGGAGATGATGTTGTTTACCTTTTCTATATTTGTTTGATCTTAAGATTGTTGTACTTATCATGCCTTTCCACTACTTATGCAGGACAACAACGGGAGTGGCCACCATTTTCCACTGAGGTTAGCTTCATCCCTCGGCTTGTACTCCCCCCGTCGTTCCATAATGTAGTGCATATAGATCCAGGCCTGGACACTAGTTAGCCGATATTGACTTGTTTCTTGTAGGTACATATGCCCTTGGCAAGGATCCACGCATCGACCCTTTTTGCGTATGGGGCAATGAGATATTGATGAACAAGCATGAAGTGAGGAAACTGATAAGGATTATTAGGAAAAAGATACGAATAGTGGCAAGCAAATTATTTCTTTATGCTCTATCCAACACAACATTGAGCTATAGGATGGTAACTACAAAATCTGCGGCCTTCTCTTTTTACTGCACATAATGAGTTGTTAGACAACAATGTTTGAATATTTTTCGTTCCCAGTGGTTCCCGAAGTAGTACACTCAAGATTACCTCGCAAAGTACATGATTGGTGGACACGCAATGAAGGTTAAAGTATTTCATCCAGACTACAATGAGAATCAAGAAGTCCTAATGAAGACAATGAAGGATGGACGGGCAGCCATCACAAGGGGTTGGCCTAGAGTCGTGTGCGCATTACACATGGAGGAGGGCACAATATGGGCATTCCGCTTCACCTTCTCCAGCAACCAGAATGTCTTTCGCCTCTCTCTTTACAGTCTTTAGTACAACTATGGTTCATCATTCTTTACTTGGTGCTTCTGTAGTTCTTCAGTATATGTAGGGGTGGACATAAAAACCAAGAACCAAAGACCGGAGCTGAAATAACCGGGACCGAAACCGAAAAAACCGAGGATCGATGCTTCGGTTGTTCACTCGGTCAAAGAATAGCAAAAACCAAAATTACATCGGTGAGTTCGGTTGTTGTAGCGTGCTGACTGAATTCCTGAACTAATCGAAGTACACTGTATTAAATCCCACCTAATTAAGCCCAGTGGCCCATCCACGTTAATGACTATGCAACAACACACGAAGCCTTTTTCCACCCTTTATTCTCATCCAAAAATGGAGGCCCCACACATATAAAAAACACAGCCTCGCATCTTTTCAGGATATGCTCGAGGCCTCCCACACGCAAATCACACAGCGTCGCCGCCTCCATATTCTCACCTCACCTAATCTCAGCAGCGGCCAGATATGCATTTGTGCCCATGGGTCTTCCCCGGTAGCGGCCGGCGGCGCCCCGCGCCCATGGCTCTCAGGCAGCCGTGGACGATGACGACCATCGCTCATCGCGGTTGTGTGCTCGCGGCCATGGTCGGCTGCCCGCCTGGAGTCCCAAAGATGCGTCATTTCCTCCTACCATTCCTCCAGAACCCTTGTGTGCTATGCATCTTACAATTGATTGGTCAGTTCGTATTTACTTGCCAAAGCTTTTGACTCTTGATTTCTTCCTCCCCAAAAATATCAGGTCACTTCGGTTATAACCATGGACCGAACCGATTTGTTGGTGGACCGAACTCTCAGTCTTTGATTTCTCTGAAGACCGATCGGTCAGGGAAATAACAAAACCAAAATTCAGACAAAACCAAGACACCGAACCAATTTGTTCAGTCTAACCGAATGCCCAGGCCTAAGTATATGTACCTGTGCATCGAATTATGGATTCGTAGTTGAACATATATTTGTAATAAACATGGTTGGATATGAAATAAGTGATTGCCTACTTTCAAATTCAAAACATGTGATTTTTAAATTAGGGATTAATTAGGGATTACACTGCACACGGTTTGCGAAAGTGAAGCGTCTGCGATATACGTGGAGATCAGAAATGTTTCTAGGATCCACTATGTGTGCGATCAATTTCCACTGCACATGACTTTCTCTTGAAAACTGTTTGCGTTAGGCCACCTCACGCAAATGTTTACCACATAAAAAGTGTGTGTGATGGACAGCCTTTGCCACACAGTTTCTTCTATGCACCATGTGTGATGCATTCAATAACGCAAACGATAAAATTATTAATATCGTGTGCAATGGCAACGATATCACAAACGATTTAACGCGAAAAATTGTGTGTGTTGTACTTGTGAACGGAAACGTTTTCCTTGGAGCGACTGTGTGGGATGTACATACGAACGGAAACATTTAGCAGGGACTGACTGCGTGGGATGTACTTGCGACCGGAATCAATTTCACCGTATAATTGTATTTGTTTTAGCTATACTGTAAGTATTTCCGTATTTGAGCGCTCACCGGTCGTACACGACCTCATTTTGCCGAGCGTGTCTGCCAGGAGGGCATATCGCCGACGGTTTCTGGGTTGTGTGGGATGGACCCCCTATCGCCCACACTCACTTGGCGACGGTTCCAAATGCCGTTGCAGAAAGGGGTTAAAAACCATTTGTTTAGGACAGACGCGCACCAGTGAATGCATGAAGTATGATGACATAATGTAGATAGAATAAAACCAAGCAATATGATTGAACCCCGTCGTTTTACCCTTTATAGCAACAATACAAATACGTGCCTCGCTACCCCTTCTGTCACGAGGTGAGGACACAGCAAGATTGAACCTACTACTATGCACCACTTCTAGTGAAGATCTAATCATCAACTTGGCCAAAGAAAACTCATAGATCAGAAAGCATTACATAGCTATAACAATCACACATAATAAAGTTTAGAAAATACTCAATTACTTTCAATGAATAATTTGATCATAAACCCATAATTCATCGGATCCCAACAAACACACCGCAAAAGAAGATTACATCAAATAGAACTCCAATGAGAACATTGTATTGAAGATCAAATAGAGAGATAGAGAGAGAGAGAGAGAGAGAGAGAGAGAGAGAGAGATCTAGCTAATCACTATGGACCCATAGGTCCGTGGGGAACTACTCACACATCATCAGAGGTGCAGCAAGGTTGATGTAGAAGCACTCCATGATCGATTCCCCCTCCAGTAGAGTACCAGTGGAGGCCTCCGATGGGATCGTGGAAGAACAGAAGCTTGTGGCAGCAAAATAATTGTTTTGGGTCATGCTCTGGTGATTTTGCAATTTCAGGGAATTTATGGAAGTGGAATTAGGTCAAACGAAGCTATGAGGGGCCGACAAGCTTAGGTGGCGCAGCTTGTGGCCCACTCGTATGTCTTCTGGCTCCTCCTGAACCTTCTAGGGTCCCTTCTGGTCTAGAAACAATCACCAAAGTTTCATCACATTTGGACTGCGTTTGGTACCATTTTTCTGTGAAACAATAAAATAGGCAAAACCATGAACTGGCACTGGGCACTAGGTTAATAGGTTAGTTCCGAAAATGATATAAAATTACATATAAAGCATACAATATTGATAATATAATAGTTGAAACAATCAAAAATTGTAGATACATTCGAGACATATCAGCATCCCCAAGCTTATTTCCTGCTCGTCCTCGAGTAGGAGAAATATAAAAATGGAATTTTTTATGTTGAATGCTACCTAGCATTCTTATCATGTAATCTTCTCACGGTATGAATATTAGGATATGAATGATTCAGGCAATAGTCTATCATTTGAAATAAAGACATCAATACTCAGGCTTACTATCCCTACAAATTCACATAGCTTAGAATGCATAGTCTTCCTAACACAAGATATTAATAATGAACTATCTCGATGAGAAGCCGAGTAATCAAACCATACTTTTTCTCGCTTCAGCACTTTCACTTTAACGCAATACTTGAGCGTGAGTCAAGGACTTGGCACTTTGTATGTCGAAGAGAATGATGAGGAGGTTCATAAGGGAACACAAAAATTTAGAAAGTCTCACACCGATGCGGTTGATCGTTGGGCAATATAGAGGCCTTACAATCAATGCCAATGTGAGGAGTTGGGATTTCCATGCAACAGATGCACTAGAGCTATAAGTGTATGAAAGCTTGCTATGGAAACTAAGTGGGTGTGCATCCAACTTGCGTTCTCATGAAGACCTCGGGCATTTGAGGATGCCCGTCATCAGAATATACAAGCCAAGTTCTATAGTGTAAAAATCCCCACTAGTATATGAAAATGACAAATCATGGATACTCTCTATATGAAGAACGGATACGTCCATTTTGCATCATGCTTTTATGTTGATATTTATTGCATTATGGTTTCTTATTACACATTATGGTACAATACTTATGCCTTTTCTCTCTTATTTTACAAGGTTTACATGAAGAGGGATAATGCGGGCAGCTGGAATTCTGGACAGGAAAGGAGCAAATCGGAGAGACCTATTCTGCACAACTCCAAAAGTCCTAAAACTTTACGGAGAATTATTTTGGAATATATAAAAATATTGGGCGAAGAAATACAAGAGGGGGACCCACCAGGTGGCCACAAGCCTGGGGGGAATGCCCTAGGGCTTGTGGGCCCCCTATCAGGTCTCCGATGCCCATCTTCTGCTATATGGAGGGTTTTGACTTGGAAAAATCATAAGGAAGCTTTCGGGACGAAGCGCCTCCGTCTCGAGGCGGAACCTGGGCAGAAGCAATCTAGGTCTCCGGCGGAGCTGTTTTGCCGGGGAAACCTTCCTCTCGGAGGGGGAAATCGAAGCCACCGTCATCACCAACGATCCTCTCATCGAGAGAGGGTCAATCTCCATCAACATCTTCACCAGCACCATTTCCTCTCAAACCCTAGTTCATCTCTTTATCCGATCTTTGTCTCAAAACCTCAGATTGGTACCTGTGGTTTGCTAGTAGTGTTGATTACTCGTTGTAGTTGATGCTAGCTAGTTGGTTTATTCGGTGGAAGATCATATGTTCAGATCCTTAATTATATTCAATACCCCTCTGATTATGAACATGAATATGCTTTGTGAGTAGTTACATTTGTTCTTGAGGACATGGGAGAAGTCTTGCTATAAATAATCATGTGGATTTGGTATTCGTTCAATATTTTGATGAGATGTATGTTGTATTTCCTCTCGTGGTGTTATGTGAATGTCGACTACATGACACTTCACCATGATTTGGGCCTAGGGGAAGGCATTGGGAAGTAATAAGTAGATGATGGGTTGCTAGAGTGACAGAAGCTTAAACCCTAGTTTATGCGTTGCTTCGTAAGGGGCTGATTTGGATCCACATGTTTCAGGCTATGGTTAGAATTATCTTAATTCTTCTTTCGTAGTTGCGGATGCTTGCAAGAGGGACTAATCATAAGTGGGAGTCTTGTCTAAGTAAGGACATCACCCAAGCACCGGTCCACCCACATATCAAATTATCAAAGTAACGAACGTGAATCATATGAGCATACAAAAACTAACTTGACAGTAATTCCCATGTGTCCTCGGCAACACTTTGCTTTATATAAGAGTTCGTCCCGGCTTATCCTTTGCTATAAAAAGGATTGGGCCACCTTGCTGCACTTTAGTTACACTTGTTGCTTGTTACCTGTTACGAATTATATTATCACAAAACTATCTATTACCAATAATTGCAGTACTTGTAGAGAATACCTTGCTGAAAGCCGCTTGTCATTTCCATCTGCTCCTCGTTGGGTTCAACACTCTTACTTATTGAAAGGACTACGATAGATCCCCTATACTTGTGGGTCATCAAGACTCTTTTCTGGCGCCGTTGCTGGGGAGTGAAGCGCCTTTGGTAAATGGAATTTGGTAAGGAAACATTTATATTACGTGCTGAAATTTACTGTCACTTGTCACCATGGAAAGTAATTCTTTGAGGGGCTTGTTCGGGGTATCATCACCTCGACTGGTAGAGCAAAGATTTGCCCCTCAACCTACTAAACCTACTGAAAATATTTATTATGAAATTCCTTTGGGTATGATAGAGAAACTGCTAGCTAATGCTTATGCAGGAGATGGAACATTACATCCCAATATGCATCTAATCAATGTGGATGAAGTTTGTGGATTATTTAAGCTTGCAGGTTTGCCCGAGGATGAAGTCAAGAAGTAGGCTTCCCTTTATCTTTGAAGGAGAAGGTATTGACATGGTATAGGCTATGCGATGATGTTGGGACTTGGAATTGCAACTAATTGAAATTGGAATTTCATCAGAAGTTTTATCCTATGCATCTGGTTCATCGTGATCGGAATTATATATAGAATTTTTGGCCTCGTGAAGGAGAAAGTATCGCTCGAGCTTGGGGAGGCTTAAGTCAATGTTATATTCATGCCCCAATCATGAGCACTCAAGAGAAATTATTATTCAGAACTTTTATGCTCGACTTTCTCGTAATGATCAATCGATGCTCGATACTTCTTGTACCGATTCTTTTATGAAGAAAACTACTGAATTCAAATGGGATTTATTGAAAAGAACTACACGCAACTCTGAAAATCGGGAACTCGACGAAGGTAGAGTCGGGTATAAACCTTAAGTTTGATTGTGTTAAATCTTTTATGGACACCGATGCTTTTCGTGAATTTACCACTAAATATGGACTTGAATCTGAGATAGTAGCTTCTTTCTGTGAGTCATTTGCTACTCATGTTGATCTCCCTAAGGAGAAGTGGTTTAAATATCATACTCCCATTGAAGTAAAAGTAGTTGAACCTATTATGGTTGAAGAAGAAACCATTACTTATAATGTTGATCCAATTGTTCCTACTGCTTATATTGATAAACCACCTTTTCCTGTTAGAGTAAAGGAACATGCTAAAGCTTCAGCTGTGGTTCGTAAGAGTTATACTAGAACACCTACACCCCCTGAACAAATTAAAGGTGAACCTAGTATTGCTATGTTTAAAGATCTCTTGGTCGATAATATCGATGGGCATGTTATTTATTTCTGTAATGAAGCTGCTAGAATTGCTAGACCCGATGATAAAGACAAACATAAACTTGTTGTTGGCATGCCTTTTGTTTCTATTAAAATAGGAGATCATCGTTACCATGTCTGATGTGATTTGGGTGCCAGTGCGAGTGCAATTCCCTTTACTTTATACCAAGAAATTATGAATGATATTGCACCTGCTGAAATAGAAGATATTGATGTTACTATTAAGCTTGCCAATAGAGATACTATATCACCAATTGGGATTGTTACAGATGTTGAAGTCTTGAGAGGGAAAATAAAATAGCCTCTGATTTTCTAGTTCTTGGTTCCCCACAAGATGATTTTTGTCCCATTATATTTGGTAGACCTTTCTTGAACACTGTTAATGCTAAGATAGATTGTGAGAAAGAAACTATTAGCGTAAGTTTCGGGGATGTGTCTCATGAGTTTAATTTCTCTAAATTTCATAGACAACCCCATGATAAAGAATTGCCTAGTAAATATGAAATTATTGGTCTTGCTTCTATTGTCGTGCCTTCTACTGATCCATTAGAAAAATATTTGCTAGACCATGAAAATGATATGTTTATGAATGGAAGAAAGAAATTAGATGAAATATTCTTTAAACAAATGCCTATTTTGAAACACAATTTTCTTGTTGAAACTCTTGGAGATCCTCTACCACCCAAGAGTGATCCTGTGTTCGATCTTAAACAATTACTTGATACTCTGAAATATGCTTATCTTGATGTAAAAAGATATATCCTGTTATTATCAATGCTAACCTTTCAGAGCATGAAGAAAATAAATTATTGAAAACTCTGAAGAAGCACCATGCAGCTTTTGGATATACTCTGGATGATCTTAAGGGCATTAGTCCCACTCTATGTCAGCACAAAATTAATATGGAGCCTGATGCTAAACCAGTTGTTGATCACCAACGACGGTTAAATCCTAAGATGAAGGAAGTGGTAAGAAATGAAATATTAAAGCTTCTGGAAGCATGTATAATTTATCCTATTGCTGATAGTAGATGGGTAAGTCTTGTTCATTGTTTCCCTAAGAAGGGAGGTATTACTGTTGTTCCTAATGATAAAATGAATTGATCCCACAAAGCATTGTTAGAGGTTATAGAATGATAATTGATTTTAGAAAATTAAACAGAGCTACTAGGAAAGATCATTACCTCTACCTTTTATTGATCAAATGATAGAAATACTATCTAAACATACACCCTTTTGCTTTCTAGATGGTTATTCTGGTTTTTCTCAAATACCTGTGTCACAAGAGGATCAAGAAAAAACTACTTTTACATGCCCTTTTGGTAATTTTGCTTATAGACGTGTGCCTTTTGGTTTATGCACTACACTTGCTACCTTCCAAAGATGTATGACTGCTATATTCTCTTACTTTTGTGAAAAGATTGTTGAGGTTTTCATGGATGATTCTCTGTTTACGGAACTTCTTTTGATGATAACTTAAGCAACCTTGATCGAGTTTTGCAGAGATGTGAAGAACCTAATCTTGTCTTGAATTGGGAGAAGTGCCACTTTATGGTTAATGAAGGTATTGTCTTGGGGCATAAAATCTCCGAAAGAGGTATTGAAGTTGATAAAGCTAAAGTTGATGCTATTTAAAAAATGTCGTGTCCTAAAGATATCAAAGGTATAAGAAGTTTCCTTGGTCATGCTGGTTTCTATAGGAGGTTTATTAAAGACTTCTATAAAATTTCTAGGCCTCTCACTAATCTATTGCAAAAGGATGTTCCATTTGTTTTTTATGATGATTGTGTAGAAGCCTTTGAAATACTTAAGAAATCCTGAATTTTTGCACCTATTATTCAACCACCTGATTGGAACCTACCCTTTGAAATTATGTCTGATGCTAGTGATTATGTTTTTGGTGTTGTTCTAGGACAAAGAGTTGATAATAAATTAAATGTTATCCATTAGCTAGTAAAACTCTAGACAGTGCTCAAAGAAATTATGCTACTACAGAAAAAGAAGCAGTTGTATTTGCTTGTGATAAGTTCAGATCTTATATTGTTGATTCCAAAGTAACTGTTCACACCGATCATGCTACTATTAAATATCTTATGGAAAATAAAGATTCTAAACCTAGACTTATTAGATGGTTCTCTTGCTACAAGTATTTGGTTTGCATATTATTGATAGAAAGGGAGCTGAGAACCCCGTAGAGGACAACTTCTCTAGGTTAGAAAATGTTCTTGATGACCCACTACCTATTGATGATAGATTTCCTGATGAACAATTATCAGTCATAAATGCTTCTTGTAGTACTGCATGGTATGCTGATTATGCCAATTATATTGTTGCTAAATTTATACCACCTAGCTTCACATACCAACAAAAGAAAAAGGTTTTTCTATGATTTAAGACATTACTTCTAGGATGACCCACACCTTTATAAAGTAGTAGATGGTGTTTATAGACGTTGTGTACATGAGCATGAACAGGAACAAATCCTATGCAAGTGTCACTCCGAAGCTTACGGAGGATGCCATGCTGGAGACAGAACTGCACACAAGGTATTACAATCCGGTTATTATTGGCCTACTTGTGATGAATGTCAAAGAATTGGTAATATTAGTAGATGTCAGGAAATGCCTATGAATTATTCACTTGTCATTGAACCATCTCATGTTTGGGGTTTTGATTATATGGGACTTTTTTCCTTCCTCTAATGGGTACACTCGTATTTTAGTTGCTGATGATTACGTCACTAAGTGGGTGTAGAAGCTATTCCAACTAGTAGTGCTGATCATAACACTTCTATTAAAATTCTTAAAGAAGTTATTTTCCCAAGGTTTGGAGTCCCTAGATAATTAATGACTGATGGTGGTTCACACTTTATTCATGGTGCTTTCCGTAAGTTGCTTGTTAAGTATGATGTTAACCATATTGCATCTCCTTATCATCCTAAGTCTAGTGGTCAAGTAGAATTAAGTAATAGAGAAATTAAATTGATCTTATAAAAGACTGTTAATATATCTAGAAAGAATTTGTCTAAGAAACTTGATGATGCATTATGGGCTTATAGAACTGCTTATAAAAATCCAATGGGTATGTGTCCATATAAAATGGTTTATGGAAAAGCATGCCACTTACCTCTTGAACTAGAACTGGGCAATTAAAGAGCTCAACTATAATTTCAAACTTGCCGGTGAGAAGAGGTAATTTGACATTAGCTCACTCGATGAATGGGGAACCCAAGCCTATGAAAATGCCAAGTTGTTTAAAGAAAAAGTAAAGAGATGGTATGATAAAAGGATACAAAAGCGTGAATCTAACGTAGGTGACTATGTCTTTCTATACAATTCTCGTTTAAAATTCTTTGCAGGAAAACTTCTCTGTAAATGGGAAGGGCTTACATTGTCGAGGAAGTTTATCGTTCTGCCATCAAGATTAACAACGCCAAAGGCAATAATCCAAAGGTGGTAAACAGGCAAAGAATCAAACACTATATCTCAGGTACTCCCATAAATGTTGAAACCAATATTATCAATACCATAACATCGGAGGAGTACATAAGAGAAACCTACCAGAATGCTTCAGACTCTGAAAAGGAATAGGTATGTGGTACGGTAAGTAAACCGACTCCAATACTTTTCCAATGGCAATTTTACTCCATTTGGAATATTTAAAAAATTAGGAAAATAAGAAGTAGTCCGAAAAGTGCACGAGGAGGCGACAAGCCTTGGGGTGTGCCCTACCCCCTGGGCACGCCTCCCAGGCTTGTGGCCACCTCATGTGCCCTCAGGACTCCTTTTTCTTGCAGTACACTTCTTTTGGTCGGTAAAAATTCATTATATAATCTCCTGAAGGTTTTGACCACCGTACCACGGCAAAATCCTCTGTTCTTGTTTCATGCTATTTTTCTGACACATCCAGATCGCTATGACGTCCCCAAGTGCTCCGAAGGACAAGTTCTTCGAGAAGGTCATCAACCCTTACCTTGCGGAGGTGCTACAACACCCTCAAACCATTGAGATGAGTGAGGGGGTGCTGCACATCCGTGATGTTCAAGGGCCAAAGAGGACCGGATGCGTGGAGACAAGGCTCAAAGAAATGGACCAGCAAGTCTTAAAGTGCCAAGGGATGGTGGAACACGGACTCAACGCCAATAACTCCATGATCACGGAATTTACCCATGACCACAATCTGGACGCCAAGAACATCGGGGAGGCCATCTTTAAGCTTCATGAGAAAATCGAGCATCTCCAAGCCCAGATCTATGACCTGAAAAACCAAAACTGTGAGTATGAATACAGATTTAAGAGGATGAGTTTGGCTGCAGATTTGAGGATCCCGGAGACTCGTTCATCTTTTTACGATGGTGAACCTATGCCTTGGAAGATGGAGGACAAGCCCACAACATCATCAACTCCATCATCACCACCTCCGGAGAAGGCAAATTAAGTAAATGGGTATGGGCACGCCCCTTGGCTTGTGCCAAGCTTGGGGGAGGTGCCCCGGTATCGTATCACCATCACATATTTACCTGTACTATTTTTCTTAGTTCGATCCTCTTGGTTATATTTCGGTCTAGTAGAATAAAAGTTTTATTATGATTTAGTCTTTGAGTTTTGCTTTGTGATCTATCTATGTAATCGAGTCCGTGAGTTACATAATAAAGAGTAGTTTTGAGCTGAGGGTTTTGCTTTCTTCCTTTGATCTTGAGAAAAAAAGACTAAAAGAAGTAAAAAGATTATATAATGATCTTATGGAGAGTGATGACTTCACAAAGAAATAGTATGATCTCAATAAAATTTGTTGGGAGTTGACAAACATAGTTTTGGTCATTGTTGCAATTAATAGGAAGTAATAAAGAAAGAGAGGTTTCACATATAAATATACTATCTTGGACATCTTTTGTGATTGTGCGCACTCATTAAAATATGACATGCTAAAAATTTGATGTTGGACAAGGAAGACAACATAATGGGTTATGTTTTCTTATATCTGAATAGAAGTTATATTATCATGGATCCTCCAACATGTTGAGGTTGCTTTCCCTCCTATGCTAGCCAAATCCTTTGCACCAAGTAGAGATACTACTTGTGCATCAAAACATCCCCTAACCCAGTTTTGCCATGAGAGTCCACCATACCTACCTATGGATTGAGTAAGATCCTTCAAGTAAGTTGTCATCGGTGCAAGCAATAAAAATTGCTCTCTAAATATGTATGATCTTTTAGTATGAAGAAAATAAGCTTTATTCGAACTTGTGATATGGAAGAAATAAAAGCGACGGATTGCATAATAAATTTCTTTATCATAAGTGGCAATATAAAGTGACATTCTTTTGCATTAAGATTTTGTGCATCCAACCATAAAAGCGCATGACGAAGGGCCTATCTTTTACTTTTACCTTCTACCGTTATACAAGAGTCGTGGTAATCTTCCCCTTTCCTTTTTACACCTTTTTTTTGGCAATCACTATGTATTGGGGAAGATCTAGATATATATATCCACTGGGATGTAGGTTATCATAAAGTATTATTGTTGACATTACCATTGAGGTAAAAGGTTGGGAGGCGAAACTATAAGCCCCTATATTTCTCTATGTTCGATTGAGGCTTTGAATTCATAAGTATCGCGTGAGTGTTAGCAATTGTGAAAGACTAAAAGTTGAGTATGTGGACTTGCTATACAAAAGCTCTTACATTGACTCTTTCTGATATTATGATAAATTGCAATTGCTTCAATAACAGAGATCATAGTTTGTTGGTTTTCAATAAAGTTTCTGATTCATACTTTACCTTGTGAATGAATTGTCAGTTTAGTATAAAAAATTATATGGCAATATATGTTGCTGTTCTAAAGATGATCATGATGCCCTCATGTCCGTATTTTATTTTATCGACACCTTGATCAGTCTCCAACGTATCTATAATTTTTGATTGTTCCATGCTGTTTTATTATCAATCTTGGATGTTTAATAATCATTTTATAGTCATTTTATATACTTTTTTGCTACTAACCTATTGACATAGTGCCAAGTGCCACTTGCTGTTTTTTCCATGTTTTTTACATCATAGGAAATCAATATCAAATGGAGTCCAAATGCCACGAAACTTCACATGATTTTTTATGGGCCAGAAGAAAGAAGATGGGCCCTGGTTGCACCTAGGGGGAGTCCCAAGGAGAGGACAACCCACCAGGGCACGCTAGGAGGGCCTGGCGTGCCCTGGTGGGTTGTGCCCTCCTCAGCTGCCCCCCGGACCGCCTCTTTGCTCTATATATACCCCAAAAATACCAGAACCCTAGGGGAGTCGACGAAATATTCATCCAGCTGTCGCAGAGTCCAGAACCACCAGATCTAATCTAGACACCATAATGGAGGGGTTCACCACTTCCGTTGGTGCCTCTCCGATGATGCGTGAGTAGTTCTTTGTAGACCTTGAATTACGTAGTTAGTAGCTAGATGGCTTCCTCTCTCTCGCTGAATTCTCAATACAGTGGTCTATTGGAGATCCATATGATGTAACTCTTTTGGAGGTGTGTTTGTTGGGATCTGATGAACTTCGAGTTTATGATCAGTTATATATTTTTATATCCATGAAAGTTATTTGAGTTTCTTTGATCTATCATACGCATGATCTCTTATAGCCTCGTATTTCTTCTCCGATATTTGGGTTTTGTTTGGCCAACTTGATCTATATCTTGCAATTGGAAGAGGTGCCCAATAGTGGGTTCGATCTTACGATGCTTGATCCCAGTGACAGAAAGGGAACCGACACGTATGTATCGTTGCTACTAAGGATAAAAAGACGGGATCCCTATCTGCCGCAATAGATAACGGATCTTGTCTACATCATGTCATCATTCATATTGAATTACTCCGTTTTTCCATGAACTTAATACACTAGATGCATGCTTGATAGCGGTCAATGTGTGGAGTAATAGTAGTAGATGCAGGCAGGAGTCGGTCTACTAATCTTGGACGTGATGCCTATGTAATGATCATTGCCTGGATATCGTCATAATCATTTGAAGTTCTATCAATTGCCCATCAGTAATTTGTTTACCCACTGTTTGCTATTTTCTCGAGAGAAGCCACTAGTGAAACATGCGGCCCCCGGGTCTTCTTTCTCATACATTTGCTTTGCGATCTATTTTATTTGCTCTGTCTATTCAGATCTATTAAACCAAAAAAACAAAAATACATTCACTACAAAAAAAGACACATCCGTGACAGTTTGGGCCGAACGAATTTTTTTTCTGTCATACATATGACACTTCTATGACGATAATTGTGACAAAACCCGGTATCATCATAGATGTGGTGGGCTCCTACTTCTATGACAAAAATCATGACAAAAAATGGGCTTTTCGTCGTGGGCGGGCCAGAGACGCAGCTGCATGACATTCTTTGGGCCGTCCATGACGGAAAAAACCATGGTAGAAGCGAGGGGGAGGAAAATTTTGGGGAGTTGCCGGTTACGGTGGGAGGTCGGGGGCCGAGCGATGCGCGTTTCTCTCGTACGTACGCGCGTGTGTGCGAGGCGTTCGCTCTAACTGAACCCGAGCGAGGCGTTGGGCTCTAACTGAACCCGAGCAATTGCACTGTAGGCTACGCGTTACTGAACCCGAGCGATCGATCGATGGCTGTTAACTGAACCCGATGGAGCGATTCCTTCGCTACTGCTGCTAACTGAAGCCGATCGATTGGATGAACAGTGAGCGTTGCGGGGTGGGTTTGGATGAACAGTGAGCGGTGGCGTTGCCTCTGGATGAAAAGGACCCCGTGGTGTGGAGGGTTGGATGAACAGTAGACGGTGGAGGGGTGGCCGTGGAGGGGTGGTTGAACAGGACCCCGTGGTGTGGACAGCTGGATGAACAGTAGACGGTGGAGGGGTGCCCGTGGAGGGGTGGTTGAACGATGGCGGTGGAGTAGCGCGCGGTGGAGGCTAGATGAACAGGAGCCCGTGGAGGCTGGAGGAGGTCGACGGTAGCCCGTGGAGGCTGGAGGAGGTCGACGGTGGAGATGAACAGTATCCCGTAGAGTTCCGTTTTGCGGTACGCCACACCCCTCCCGATGAACAGGACCCCCATTTCGACCGTAGCGCTCGAACACAAGTCTGTTTCGTCCATTTTGCGGTACGCCACACCCCTCTCGATCAACAGGACCCCCGTTTCGACCGTAGGAGGTCCGTTTCTGCGGTACGCCACACCCCTCCCGATCAACAGGACCCCCGTTTTGACCATAGGAGGTCCGTTTCTTCCGTTTTGCGGTACGCCACACCCCTCCCGATCAACAGGACCCCGTTTCGACGGTATGAGGTCCGTTTCCTCGTTGTGCGGTACGCCAGGCCCCTCCCGATGAACAGGATCCCGTTTCGACCGTGGCCGTTCGAACACAAGGCCATTTCCTCTGCTGTGCGGTACGCCAGGCCTCGTTTCCATCGCCTGTTCCGTACAAGCCCTCCCGATGAACACGACCACGCATTCCGTTCCGACCCAGCCATGTACGTTTGTGCGAGTAGGCGTTCGAGACCCTGCCCGTATGTATATACGTGGCCATATTTTCTTTCTTGCACCTTCGCTGTTGTACATACGTGTACATGCTACGTGCGCACCTCTACTACGGCACGTGCACGCCTCTACATCAACCAGTATATATATATGCACACATTCGCGACCAGAATGACAACACTACGTACGCTTCGACCAGGTGGGTCCCGGTATCGAGCACTTCCTTACTGCGAAGATGTAGCTGGTGGGTCCCAGCAGTCAGGGGGACGAATTGTTTTTTTTTGCCCGAATGCACTTCCTTGTGTGCAAAGATGTAGCTGGTGGGTCCCAGCAGTCAGGGGGGCGAATCATTTTGTTTTTTTGCCCGAACGCACTTCCTTGCGTGCGAAGGTGTAGCTGGTGGGTCCCAGCAGTCAGGGGGGTAATCAAGCTTATTGTTTTTCGTGTGGACAATCTCAGTACCATGCCGCTTGCCGCGTGCTCGTCGGGGCTGTACCGTTTACTCAAAGCCCTCAGGCTGGAGCTTTTTAAGCCAGCTCCTTGCTTGTCGATGTCACCGATCTTCGTAAACGCGCGGTCACGCAAAGCATAACGATCGTAGGGTGGCGAGCATCAACCCCCTTCACTGCGATCCGATCCCCGTCAGCCTCAGCTACATTAACGGTATGTACTGGGTCGGCATGAACACGTCTTGGATGGTGCTCGTCGACGATTGCGGTAGCTGGATGCTCATGGAGGTCTACACCCGGCGATTGATCGCCCTTCCTTCGATTAACACTGCACTGCTTTGGTACCGCGGCCCAGAATACTCAGAATCTTACAGTAGCCAACATGATACCAATTTTGATTTGCTCAAGGTTGTAATCTTCCAAGTGCCCACAAGATCTGCGAATTATAAAGATTTCAGGCTAATTGCATTTTTCAACCGCGGTCTCGCCTATCTGACAGGTCACTGCGGTAAGTGGATAAATCTGCACGTCCATCGCAGGATCATACATCCTCCATGGTTCTCTGATGCCATTGAACACAAGGGCTTCATTTACTGTTGTCGACTCCTTCTATGGCTGGACGTATTGCTGGCCTACTCGATCATCGCTACAAACGCTATTCTGATGTAGTATGTTACTTTCCTATGATATGATGATGGCTTGCTTATATTACTGTTAACATTTAGTGAAAAAATATTCATGCTCATAACATGTAGTTCTTAAGATTGACTAAATCAAGAGCCCTTTTTTATTTGACTCCAACTTGATATGATGTTGTAGGCCGTCTGGTGTCCCTACCCTTCCTAATCCCAGAACCTTTCAAAGAAAAGCGGCATGGCAGTTGCAGGTGGTTCCTAGCTCGATCAAACGACGGCGAAAGATTGATGATCGTTCGCACGTACCGGACGTGTTGTTTTGCGGAATACAATCACGATCCTTTGCAAGGTCTTTGAGTAGGATCCCAGCTTCTCCGGGCCTTCGTGAATTTTTTTGGATCTTTGGTAAGTAGTCTTGGTACACGCTCTCTGTTTGTCGGACTGAATTATCCGATTAACCAGGAGATAACCGACTGTCGGAGTAAATGACCACGGGTAGCCTAGCCGGCTCCCCCTGGGACTTCTGAAGAAATTACAAGCCAATCAAGCCATCCAACATCCAAGACGCAGGGCCGCCTTCCCCGCCGGTGACCCTCGAGCCGCTATCGTGGGGCGGCCCGGCCCCAAAACCCACCGGGAGAAGGTTGAGATGGCGGCTCCCAAGGAGCCCCGACGAAGGCCGACTCAAGAAGCCGACCCCGACAAGCGGCCAAGGCCGCACCCTCAGAATCTGCACCCACATAACGGTGATGAGACGGGGCGTGGCTACAGTGAAGCCTTCCACCCCCGCATCCCGGAGCGCGCATGGCCACGGTATGCTGTACGGGGCGGCCATCACCCGTCCGGCGCGGCATTGTTACCGTGTTGACCATGACGTCACCCACGACGGTTTGTCAGTACGACCCGCAGGCGGCGGGCCCCTCCGGTCAGAGAGATGCCCGAAGGCAGCTCGGCCTCCCCCAGTCGGCATGAGATATGGCCGGCTTCCCATAGCCGACTTGTTCCCTCCCTCGAAGGAAGCGCCTCATTAAGGAGACAAGACGAGGTGAGACTACAGTGATCGCTGCCAAGGCGGCGACACTGTAACCATGCTTACCCCGACAAAGCCCTCGTCATCAGGATGTAACCAGCCCCCGACAAGGCCCTCAGCAGTGGGGCCAGCTTGTCGACCAAGAAGCCGGCAGCCGGCGGGCCCCGTCAAGGCGGAGAAGCCGGGCGAAGGAGACACCGACGGCTAGGGCCTCCACCCAGCGGATTACCATTGTACCCACAGGGGTAGGCCTATATAAACCCCTGTGGCACCCATGCAAAGGGTTGATCTCTTAGAGTTTTAGACACCACATAGAGGGAAGAGGAGAGCTAGCCATGCCCTTCTTCTTCCTCTCACCGAACGGCTCAAGGAGCCTCTTGTAGCCACTTGTTCATCTAGTGATCATGCGGAGACCCCGCAGAGCAGCGATGGGGTGTTATCTCCACGGAGAGCCCCGAAGCTGGGTAAGATTCGTCGGCGTGCATGTCTTCGCCTCATCCCGTTTCCAGGCACCGGCGACGTCTTATTGGCTCCCAGAATGATAAGCCACCCGTTGGCATATGTCGCACCTACCATCCGACATTTGGCGCCCATCGTGGGGCCAAGTGCACCGTCGTCCGAAGATCTGTTCTGGACGGGAACCTTCTTCCTCCCCAACGAGTGTAGCCAGCCCGGCACGCCCGATGGCGCTTGCCCCGACGTGCTGCAAGGCATCGCTGATGCTTGCACGGCGAGCTGCCTCGCCAATCTTCTTAGCGAGGCTCGCATCTCCGACGAACCCGCCTCCGACGCGGGCACAGGCTGCCCCGAGAGCCACCTCGTGAGCCTCCTTGACCAACTGCACGTCTCCAGCGAGCTAGCTGTGGATTTGGAGTCGGTCGGCTCCACCGACCCGATGCTTGTTGACTCCGACACGGCATCACTCGACGCTTTCCCCACCAACGTTGTGATCTTCAACGACCCGCTCCCCCAAGCCAACAGCTGTGGCAGTGCCATCACCGAGGTGCTGGTCATCACCACGCGCCCCTCCGACGAGAACGCCCACGACGCTTCGCAAGCGGCGCTGCACGACTGTCCGCCTTCTCCGGGCCGACGCCGACGCCGAGGCACCGGAGGCCTGGCTACCGCCCTCCCCGCGAGGGCCAGAGGATAGCTTCCATGAGACGCCGCACTGAGGCTCACCAGCGCGAAGTCGACCGCGCCGCCTTTGGCACGCCGCCCCCTGACGGGCCGAGCCGACTCGGCGTCGTCAAGAAACGCGGCGCGGTCATCGCCGACATGCTGGGAGTGGACCGCCCAGTCTACGCCACGCCCCTCGAGAACCTACGCGCCGCCCTGGCGGCCGTAGAAGAGCTGAACGGACTAGGGCCCGATGAGCTCCCTTATATGGCTAGACACATCCAGCAACTGATTGGCGCAGCCGCAGAGCGGCATGAAGACGGTGCCCGCGCCGAAAGCCCTCCCCCGCGCCGAGAGCACGGCGCGACGTCACGCACGCCGACCGCGGGCAACACCCGCGCACCGCGAAAAGGCCGGCCGGCCGCAGCCGAACCCGGATCTCCATCGAGCGCGACGCAGAAGGCCGTCCTCGAGTCGTGGACCGGCGAGGTAACCCGCCCCCTCCTACGCCTCGCGGGGAAAGATATCCCACCCCGCCGCCTGTCATGCATCCGACTCTCAGTGGCCGACTAGGCCGCCGCGAAGGAGTCGGCAAAAACGACGCCCGCGACCGGATCGACCGCCTAGCGCGATCCCTGGCATTGGAAGAACAAGACGATGTCGGTCCGCCTTGTTTCGGCCCCCGCGTCCGCGATGAGCCCTTCCCTAATGGGTTCTCACTCCCAAGAGACATGCCCAAGTACAACAGCTCTGTGAAGCCGGAGGATTAGCTGATCGACTGCTCCACCGCAGTCAGCATAGCGAACAGCAACAGACGCGTTGCCGTGAAATATGTGCCCCTCATGCTTCAGGGCAGGACGAGAACCTGGCTCAATAGCCTCAAGCCGTATAGCATCAACAGTTGGCTAGACTTCACCAAATCCTTCATCCGCAACTTCACCAGCACCTACAAGCGGGCTCCCAAGCCCAGACAGCTCTCCTTGTGCGTACAAGGACCCACCGAGTCGACTCGCGACTACCTCACGCGTTGGGCCGAGCTCCGCAATTCCTGCGAGGGTGTGCACGAGGTTCAAGCCATAGAGTAATTCACCGCCGGGTGCCGAGAAGGCACCCTCCTCAAGCACAAGCTTCTCTGCGACGAGCCGACTACCCTCGACGAGCTACTAGTCATAGCGGACAAGTACGCCACCGCCGACTCCTCGATGAAGACCGAGCTCCGGGTGGACGCCTCCGGGAAGGTACTAAACCCGGCTCCCAAAACGCCGGCTGGCGACTCCAGCCGACGTCCGTACCAGAACGACAACAAGCGCAAGGGCCCAATGCCGCCTCCAACCAGTCGGCAGGTGGCCACCGTCGAAGACGAGCAACCCGAGGGGCGGCCCACGCCCAAGAAGCCGAAGGGCGGCAGGTCGGCTTGGCAGCCGGCTTTCTCCTACGAGCAAGCCCTCGACGCCCCTTGCAAGTTCCACAGCGGTGCGAAACCGTCCAACCATACGACCCGGAAATGCCACTGGCTCACCCGAATCACCAAAGGCGAAGGGCCGGTGCCGCCTCCGCCAGCTAGACAGCCGCCTCCGGCTCCTCAACAGCCGGCCGCTCAACCAGCAGTCGGGACCGTCCAACACGAGTTCCCCAACGAGCATGCCGCCTACGTCGTCTTTACAAGCCAGCCTGAAGACGGGCACAGCCGGTGCCGACAGCACCAAGAAGTCAACGCGGTCACCTCCAACAACCCCGAGTACATGCACTGGTCAGAAAGGCCTATCAGCTGGAGCCGGGCCGACCACCCAGAGGTGATGCTGTCCCCGGGCTCTTATGCGTTGGTTCTGGAGACAACCCTAGCAATAGACAGGCTTGCTGCCCGATTCTCCCGCGTACTGATAGACGGCGAGAGCAGCATCAACATCCTGTACCGCGACACCATGGAAAAGCTAAACATCAAGACCAAGCACCTCATGCCAAGACGGACCCTGTTCCATGGCGTTGTACCCGGCCTGTCCTGCTCACCAATCGGCAAGATCAAGATAGATGTTCTCTTCGGAGACAGGGATCATTTCCGCCGAGAAGCGATCTGGTTTGAAGTGGTGGACCTTGAGAGCCCCTATCATGCACTGCTTGGCCGACCTGCTCTGGCCAAGTTCATGGCTGTACCCCACTACGCCTACCTCAAGATGAAGATGCCAAGTACCAAGGGCATCATCACCATAGCCGGCGATTACAAGAAATCCTCCGAGGCCGCGCAGCCAGCAGCCGGCCGGGCCGAGTACCTTGTGATCGCTGAAGAGAAGAAGATATTGGACCGAGTCGTGGCCATGGCCGGCAAGCAGCCAGCCCTGTCTCCCGACCCCAAGGAATGTGATGCCCAAGGTTCTTTCCAGCCGGCCAAGGAAATGAAGAAGATACCTCTGGACCCAGAGCACCCAGAAAGGTTTGCCGTCATTGGGGCCAACCTGGACAACAAATAGGAAGGCAAGCTCGTCGATTTCCTCCGTGAGAATCGGGACATCTTTGCATGGTCCCCCAAGGACATGCCGGGTGTTTCGAAGGAATTCGCCGAGCACAAGCTACACGTCCGAGCGGACGCAAAACCAGTCAAGCAGCCCCTCCAGCGGCTGTAGGAGGAGAAGAGAAGGATTGTAGGAGAAGAGATAGGCCGGCTCCTGGCGGCCGGCTTCATAATGGAGGTGTTCTTTCCGGAGTGGCTTGCCAACCCGGTCCTCGTGCTGAAGAAGAATAACAAGTTGCGCATGTGTATAGACTACACAAGCCTCAACAAAGCCTGCCCCAAAGATCCCTTCGCCCTGCCAAGGATTGATCAAGTGATAGACTCCACAGCCGGATGCGAGCTGTTGAGTTTCTTGGATGCTTACTTAGGCTACCACCAGATAAAGTTAGATCCGGTGACCGCTCAAGACCGCCTTCATCACACCATTCGAGACTTTACGCTGCGACTATGACATTCAGCTTGAGAAATGCTGGTGCCACTTTTCAGCGTTGCATGCAGAAATACCTCCTCAAGCAACTCGGCAGAAATGCCCACGTCTATGTAGACGATGTCGTGGTGAAGACGGAGAAGCGCAGCACCTTGCTGGAAGACCTCAAAGAGACATTTGAGAACCTGCGCCGGTTTTAGATCAAGCTCAACCCCGAGAAATGCGTGTTCGGAGTACCAACCGGCCAACTTCTAGGCTTCCTGGTCTCCGAACGCGGCATTGAATGCAACCCAGTAAAGATCAAGCCCATTGAGAGAATGGAGATTCCCACCAAGCTACGAGACGTCCAGAAGTTTACCGGGTGCTTGGCCTCCCTGAACCGCTTCATCAGCCGGCTTGGAGAAAAGGCTCTCCCCCTCTACCGACTCATGAAGAAAACCACTCACTTCGAGTGGAATGACCAAGCCGACCAAGCTTTCCATGAGCTAAAGAAGATGCTGGCCATGCCACCTGTCTTGGCGGCGCCGACTGAGAAAGAGCCCATGCTCCTTTATATTGCTGCCACTAGCCGGGTGGTCAGCACCGTCATCGTGGTCCAGCGCCCAGAAGAAGGCCGAGCTCAGCCACCCAGAGACCGTGTATTACTTAAGTGAATCTTGTCCACCTCGAAGCAGAACTACCCACACTACCAGAAGATGTGCTATGGCGTGTACTTCGCCGCCAAGAAGCTGAAGCCCTACTTTCAAGAGCACCCCATCACGGTCGTATGCACGGCCCTGCTCGCCGAGATCATAGGCAGCCGGGACGCATCCAGCCGGGTGGCAAAATGGGCCATTGATCTTGCCCCTTACACGATCTTCTACCAGCCTCGCACCACCATCAAGTCCCAAGCATTGGCCGACTTCCTCGTCGACTGGGTCGAGACCCAGTACCTGCCGCCGGCTCCCGACTCCAATCATTGGCGGATGCACTTCGATTGTCCAAGATGCACACCTGTTTGGGAGCTGGCATCATCCTCACCTCTCCCAAAGGCGACAAACTCAGATACACATTACAAATTCACTTCGCCGCCTCCAACAATGTGGCCGAGTATGAGGCGTTCATACACGGGCTCCGGCTAGCCAAAGAGCTCGGCATCCGCCGGATCCTGTGCTATGGCGACTCGGATTTGGTGGTCCAGCAGTCATCTGGTGACTGGGACGCCAAGGACGCAAACGTGGCAAGCTACCGCTTCCTCGTTCAGCAAATCAGCGGGTATTTTGAAGGATGCGAGTTCCTCCACGTGCCACGGGCCGACAACGAGCAAGCAGATGCCCTAGCGCGAATAGGCTCCACTCGACAAGCTATACCAACCGGCGTCTCTCTCCAACGCCTCCTCAAGCCGTCTATCAAGCCATCTCTAGAATCCGATTCCATCTTCGTGCCGCTTAACCCCGACGCAGCCGGATCCGTCTTGGGGAACCAAGCAGGCGGCCCGGGGACTTCGATAGGCGGCTCGGGGACTGCCATAGTCGCACCCGGCCCGGGGACTACAGAACCCGGCCCGGGGACTACGGTAGTCTGCTCGGGGACTGCATCAACACCACAGGCGGTGGCCAACTCTAGCTCTTCACCACCCAGCCCACCCGCCCTGGTTGCGGTAGCCGTGTTGGCTATAGAAGAAGTCACAGCTCCATCATGGGCTCAGCCCATCCTCAACTTCCTAGTAAACAGAGAACTACCGGCTGACGAGATCGCGGCAAGACAAGGCCAACGCCGAGCCGGAGAATATACAATTGCTAACATAGAGCTCATCAGACGCAGTGTCACTGGAGTCTTCCAGCGTAGCGTCGAGCCAGAGAAGGGCATAGCAATCCTCAAGGACATTCACCAAAGGCGAATCGTACCACGCAGCCTCAAGATCCCTCATTGCCAAGGCTTTCTGCCATGGATTCTTTTGGCCGACTGCTTTGGACGACGCCAAGGAGTTGGTCAAACATTGCAAAGGGAGCCAAGTCTTCAGCTCCAAGCAACACCTGCCGGCTTCGGCACTCAAGACCATTCCCCTCATCTAGCCTTTTGCCGTCTGGGCACTGGACATGGTGGGCCCATTCAAGACGGTGCACGGCGGCATGACACACCTGCTTGTCGCCGTGGATAAATTTACCAAGTGGATCGAAGCAAAGCCGATTAATAAGCTGAATGGGCCAACTGCCGTGACATTCATCGCAGATATTACAACTCGGTACGGCGTGCCATACAGCATCATCACCGACAACGGCACAAATTTTGCAAAGGGAGCATTGGCACGTTTCTGCACGACGCAGGGCATCCGACTGGACCTAGCGTCCGTTTCCCACCCGCAGTCAAACGGCCAAGTTGAGCGAGCCAACGGCCTCATCCTTTCCGGCATCAAGCCCGACCGGTCGTCGTGCCACTCGGCGCTCGGGTCATTGTTGGCTCGACGAGCTGCCGGGCCGTCCTTCCGAGTCTGCACACTACCCGAACAAGTCAACCGGCTTCACCCTTTCTTCCTTGTATATGGTGCCGAGGCTGTCATCCCAACTGACATCGAGTTCGACTCGCCTCGCGTGACCATGTACATGGAAGTAGAGGCCAAAGAAGCACGAGAAGACGGTGTCGACCTGCTGGAAGAAAGCTGACTGTTAGCCCTCAGCCAGTCCGCCATCTACCAGCAGGGTTTGCACCGCTACCATAGCCGGAAGGTCAAGCCAAGATCCTTTCAAGAGGGTGACCTTGTGCTCCGGCTGATCCAGCGAACAGCCGGCCAGCACAAGCTCTCAGCCCCTTGGGAAGGCCCCTTCGTCATTAGCAGAGCATTAGGGAACGACTCCTACTACCTAGTCGATGCACAGAAGCCGAAGGCACGAAAGAGAGGTGATTTCGGCAAGGAGTCAGAACGACCATGGAACGCTAACCTCCTCCGAAGATTTTACAGTTAAAATGGAGTATGTATCACGCTACCTTTTGTACTAAGTATGAGACAATGGGCCCCCCGAGGAGCACTCGGGGACTGCCACCTTTTATCTATGAATGACGAGTATCATGCTTATGATTTTGTCATTACACTCTTCCTCCTTGTCGGCACCGGGTTCGACTAGTCGGCCCGGGGACTGGCCGCCTTGATTTATATTCAAGTTCCACCTGCAGTCAGACAAGTAGTGTGCCGGCACCCAAGCCCTCTCTTGTCAAAAGTCGCAGCTCGAAGAACCGACTGTCCGGCTAGCAAGAGTCAAAGGCAGGAAAGGTTGCCCACACGAAAAACGGCTAAGAACTAACGAACTCGTATAACAAAAGCCGGCTTCCTCCCATCGCCGACCGGCTACCAGAGTAGCCGGCCGGCCAGCTTCCCATTCCACCTTACCACAATCCAAGAAAGCTCAAGTACTTGCCTTCCCACAAATGGCCAAGTTCCTCCCCAGCCACAGACTGCAGAGCTGCTGTTCGGCTAGGAAGGTGGCGACCAAGGGAAGGTGGAAAAGGAAACAACCTAAGGATAAAAAGCAAATTCGAATGGAAGCCAAACACATGCATAATTATATTTACACAAAAGCCTTTGAAAGGCCGGCATTCAACATAGTTTGAATACACCCCCAGTGGGTGGAGCTGCGCAAATTTAATAAAAAGTTGTTCAAAGAGTAACAGCAGGAAAGCAAGAACGGCAGATCAGGCCAAGGGAGCGATAGGCGAGTCAGGCAGGTCGGTGGAGGCGGCAGTGTTGGCTCGAGGAGTGGCCGGCTGACGGGTCTCGGCCTGATCATCACCCCTGGCAGATGGCGCGCTTGCGCGCACCTCGTTGCTGGAGGCACGATCAGGCTGAAACTGGTTGGTCGCTTCGCCGTCGGGCACGACGTCTTCGCCGCCCTCCCCTTCTTCGTCTTCGCCTTCGCCGCTGGAAGCGATCTCCTCCGCCAAGTCCTCACCTTCCGCCGGGTTTAGCCCGAACCACTCCTCCGGCTGGGCGACGCCGTTGTCATTCATTTCAGGAGCAAAAATGCTAGTGTCATTATATTCGGCGATAGCCGAGGCGCGCTGGATGATAGCCGGCCGCACCGCCGCCAGCTCCTCGTCGGCCTCCTGCCTCCAGGTGCTCAGCTGGCGCAAGCTCAGCCCAGGATACCAGGCTCGAACAAACTCCAGCGCCCGCCTGGCACCGGACCGAGCAGCGGAAGCCTTCCAGGCCTCGAAGCGGCCAACCACAACCTCCAGCCAGTCGGCAGTCCAACTGGGGATACGGGGAATTGCCTCGCCAGGCCAGAGGGCGGCCAGCACTTGCGCCCCGGCACGCTGAAGACGGCGGAGCATGCGGTGAGCCGGCTGCAGCCGGGCCTGGATCGCCAAAAGTTGCTCCTCAAGCGTCCGGCTGGCATCTGGCGCGATCTCAACCCCTGCTTGCCGGCGTGCCTCGTGGTGGGCCTCGATGGCTTGGCTGGCAGCGACGGAGTAACCGGGGAAGTAATCTGCGAGAAGAACAAAGAAACAGCACAAATAAAGGAAGATAAACAAGAGGGCAAGGGGCAAGCAAAGGGATGCAAAGGAAGGCGGCTTACCGTCAATCAGATCCTCCACCCGTCCATAGCCCTCGCTCAGCGCTTGCCTCGCTTCAGCCCAGCTCGCCGCCTCGGTCTCGAACTCGGCCTTAAGGGCGGCCTCGCTGTCCTGCGCCTTCTTCAGGGCCGCCTTGTGGCTCTCCTCCTGGTCGGCCAGTCTCTTGGCCAGGCGGTCGCGTTCCTGGGCCAAGGCGCTGCACTCAGCCTTCTTGGCACGAAGGGCGGTTTGGGCCCCGCCTAGCTGCTCCCTCAACTCAGCATTAGCCTCTGCAAGCGTGGAGAAAAAGGAAAAAGCAATAAGGAAGAAGTCGTCAGGGAAGATCCGACCCGACTGCTCAGCAGTCGGCCCGAATCTCGGGGACTACACCCAGTGGGTGCGCTGACGCGCCCCCACATGAGATAAAAGAAACAAAGCACTCACTCCGGCTATTAGTCAGGTCGGCGGCCTTTTGGCTCAGCTCCTGGGCCTGGGAGTTGAAGGCAGCCGCGCGGAGATTGTGATATTCCTGAAAATCAGACGGAGTGCGAATAAGAATAAGATTGCCGCCAAGGCCTGCTAAAAGTTCCAAGCCGCCTGCTCAGCAGCCAACTCGAAACTCGGGGACTACACCCAGTGGAGTGTGGCGCCACGGAAGAAATCAAGAAAGAAATCGACCAAGGTCAGAAGACTCACCCGGATGACCGCTCGTGTGGCAAGAAACTCCTGGGTGTACCATTGCAGCGAAGCGGCCTGGGTCTAGAGCCGGCGTCGGACCTCCTGCGCCGCCACGTTCAGCTCGGTCGTTCCACCGCTGGGCGTCCACTCGGACGTGCTGGCGCTGGCCGCCTCCAGGTCCTGAGCCGTCGAGCTGGCGCCCGCAGCTCTCTGCGGCTCCGGCGCCGAGGACGCCTCTCCCGCGCGCCGGCGAGGCAGCGACTGCACCACAAGATCCGCCCCCGCCGCCGACTCGCCCCCAGCCGGCTTGCTCGAGCACCGGCCAGTTGATCGCCTTGGCCCGTTCCGGTCGGCACCGACTGTGGCGCCTCCCCCAGGATGGTCGCGTCATCCTCCCTCCTCTCCATCACCGGCTGGTCGCGGTCGGCTTCCTCTGACGGGGGCACGGGGATGTTGGGAGCCATGGCGCAAAGAGGAATAACGAGCCGTGGAGGCTGATTGCGCTGGGCCTCCATCTCCCTCTCTGCGGCCGCGGCCTTCGCCCGGGCCTTGGCCGTTGCGTCGGCTTGCGCCTCGGCCGACTTCTCCGTCGCCTCCTTGGCGGCCCTCCGCTCCTCCGCTTCCTGCTCCTCCCGCGCCTCCTGCGTGTTCCGCTCCGTTGCCTCCATGAGGTCGACACGGGGATCCACGCGGCGGGAGCTCGAAGACCCTCCCGTCGGTCCGACTATGGAGGCGGCGTCAACCCGTTCGAGGGAAAGCGGCGCCCTGTTCAGCAAATCAAGAAGACGGCTTAGGCAAGCCTCAACCAAAGAATACAACAAAAGTATGAGACATCCAACACTTACGCCGAGACTGCCTGTGGCTGCTTCACCACCTTGCGGAAGCGGGCCGCTTTCGCTGCCACCTCGTCCCGCTTGGTCGCCACCGTGGAGCCCTTGGGTTTTTTCGGCCGGCTGCCGAAGAGACCCGGCCCGGCCCGACGTTTTTGTGCGCCGCCCCGAGCAGCTGGTGCGGCAGAAGGTCCCGCGCCTTGGCGATCGGCCGCCTGCTGGTGGCGTGGGATGGCCTCGGCTTCATCATCGTCTGGCTAGTCCCCGAAGCCGGCCGTGAGCTCGGGGCCGCCTGCCTCTCCGCCGGCTCCGCCTATGGCGTCGTCCATGGCGGCCGCCCCCAGATCTGGGTCGTCGAGGTCGTCCACCGTGCGGTCGGCCATGAACTGGCGCTCCGGCCCTGCGGCCCTGGCCGCCGGTCGAAGAAGGGGGTTCTGCTCAAAGAAAAGCCAACTAGTCAAAAGTCAGCCGTCACGAACCCGGCAACAAAAGAAGAAAAAAAGGAAAACTCACCACAGGCGGGGGATCAGCCCGAGAATACGGCGCCTTGCCATACTGCCACTCCTCGGTGAGCTTGCAGGGAGATGTAATTCACCATATAAGACACCTCGCCACGAGGCATCTCCCTGGTGCTCAACCGGCATGGGTCGAAGCAGCCGCTCATCTGGCAGATCATGTGCGGCCGGCCTTGGAGCGGGAGCACCCGGCGCTCCACGAAGGCGGCGACCAGGTCGGCCCCCACCAAGCCCTCCGATTGGATCATCACCCGGAGCTGGGTGACGGCGGCGTTCCGAGGGAGAGCGACCGGACTTCGGAAGGACCAAGACGGCTGCCTCCCAGCCGGGCGGGCCGCTACGAAGTTTAAGCAGATTGACGAAGTCGCCTTGCGAGGCGACGTTCTTCACGTAGAAATATGACTGCTGCCAGAGTTTCATCGACTGGATCAGCGGGATAGGCGGAAAGGGGTTGTTGTCGGCCGTCCTCCGCATGGCGATGAAGGCGCCGCAGGGGGGCGGGCACACCCGCAGAGACGGCGCCAAGCTTGCACTGGAAGAATTCCCCGAAGAGCTCGAGGGTGGGGAGAACGCCAAGAAAACCCTCGCACAGGGTGACGAAGGCCGACAGCAGCATCACCGTGTTGGGGTGAGATGATGCGGTGGAGGTGGTAGAACTTCGAGGAAGGAGCGGAAGAACCCGCTCGCCGGCAGCCGAGGCAGCGCCAGGCAAGGCGCAGCGGAAGATGACCCGCTCGCCCTCCTCCGGCGCCGGCGAAACATCTGCCTTTGGTGCGAGGCGGGTCTTCACGATGTCCTCGCCCGGCAACCGCCGCGTCTTGCGAAGCCAATCAATCTGGTCCTCGTGGACGTTGGAGCCATCCCACGAGCTAGAAAGCGCCATGGGAGCAAGAGGAAGCGAGAGAGGCGTGGTGGCGGAGAGCACAGCCACACTGCGGAGGAGCCGCGGCAGACCAAGAGGGTCGACGGCGGAACGGCGCGGTGGTGAGGGCGCTGCGTCGGCGGAAGAAAGGAGAAGGAGGTAGAAGGAAGGTTGGGGCGAGGGCGAGCGTGCGAGCGTCTGCCGCTCCCCTCCTCCCCCTACTTATAGGCTCGTGCGGTGGAGCTGAGGAGGCGAGGCATGGGGGAACGTGGGATTAACTGCGCCCCCTCCCCCCACGCCCCGCGATTATTTCGCCCTAAAGGCGTGCTGAAACCGCCACGGGAAGGCATGCGGTCTGTTCGGGCCGCAGGGGATCCGCACATGGGCCGAGGCCTAGGTATGGTGGGCCCCAGCCTGCGGCGATGTCCCATCGCGCGCATGGGCTGGCAGGCCTTTCTGGCCACGTGGCGCGCAGGGTGGCGCGCGGTCAACAAGCTATTCGGCTCACGTTCTCGCCTTCTGGCTGCGGAACTTCCCGAAGACGGCGCACCCGCTCAAGGCCGGCTCCTAGCTGCCGGCTCCTCAGGGTAGGAAGCTGATCGAGCTTCTCGTCCTCCTTTCAACCTCGAAGCTCAATCAGCTTCGGGGACTACTGTCGGAGTAAATGACCACGGGTAGCCTAGCCGGCTTCCCCTGGGACTTCTGAAAAAATTACAAGCCAATCAAGCCATCCAACATCCAAGACGCAGGGCCGCTTCCCCCGGCCGGCTGACCCTCATGCCGGCTGTCAGGGGGCAGCCCGGCCCCAAAACCTACCGGGAGAAGGCCACGAGATGGCCGGCTCCCAAGGAGCCGGCCACCAGAGGGCCGACTCCAAGAAGCCCCCCCCCCCCCAGCAAGCGGCCAAGGCCGCACCCTCAGAATCTGCACCCACATAACGGTGATGAGACGGGGCGTGGCTATAGTGAAGCCTACCATCCCCGCATCACGGAGCGCGCATGGCCATGGTACGCCGTTTGGGGTGGCCATCACCCGTCCGGCGCGGCACTGTTACCATGTTGACTATGACGTCACTCACGACGGGCCGTCAGTACGACCCGCGGGCGGCGGGCCCCTCCGGTCAGAGAGATGCCCAAAGGCGGCTCGGCCTCCCCCAGTCGCCCTAAGATATGGCCGGCTTCCTATAGCCGGCTTGTTCCCTCCCTCGAAGGAAGCGCCTCATTAAGGAGACAAGACGAGGTGAGACTACAGTGATCGCCACCAAGGCGGCGGCACTTTAGCCATGCTTACCCCGACAAAGCCCTCGTCATCAGGATTGAGGCAACAGTAACCAGCCCCCGACAAGGCCCTCGGCTGTGGGGCCAGCTTGTCGACCAAGAAGCCGGCAGCCGGCGGGACCCACCAGCCGGCGGGCCCCAGCGGCCGGCAGAGAAGCCGGTGAGCGTAGACACTAACGGATAGGGCCCGCGCCCTGCCGGATTACCATTGTACCCCTGGGGGGTAGGCCTATGTAAACCCCCCAGGGCACCCATGCAAAGGGTTGATCTCTTAGAGTTTTAGACACCACATAGAGGGAAGAGGAGATTTAGCCGTGCCCTTCTTCTTCCTCTCACCGAACGGCTCAAGGAGCCTCTTGTAGCTACTTGTTCATCTAGTGATCATGCGGAGACCCCGCAGAGCAGCAGTACGGATGTTATCTCCACGGAGAGTCCCGAAGCTGGGTAAGATTCGCCGGCGTGCATGTCTTCGCCTCATCCTGTTTCCAGGCACCGGCGACGTCCTATTGGCTCCCACAATGATAAGCCACCCATTGGCATATGTCGCACCTACCACCCGACACCAACGACAAGGATCATGATGGCAGCGCGGTTTTGTTCATCAGGCAAAACTGTGTGTACACAGCGTACCATGCGTCTCTGCATGCACCATACCCTGATATGTGCCGCCACGCTCTGCAGCCCAAAGTAGGAGAGAGGGTCGCAAGTATCAGACTTCGACCTGCTGGCTGGAGTTTCCCCCGTCAGGCCCCCATCTGGTTCAAGTCGTTAGCCAATCTCCACAGCTTAATAAATAGTAACGTCTAACTGAGCCAGTTAGTTAGATGCGTACACTTGGTGTAGTAGGATCTTTATTTATTTTGATGCATACACTTGTTCCTTTTTGGTAGCCCTTTTGTAATGATGGCTGATGTTTGGTTTGGAAGAGAGAGCTGCGTCTTCACTCTTCTGGCCTGCTTACTGCTTTTGTTGCACCCCCAGCCCTGGTTCTTTGCTTTGTTGTTTTCAATGTACAATCAGTAGTATATTTAGATTCTGTTGGTTGAATAAATGTGTTGTTTTGGAAGTCGTTGCACGGTTCGATCCTTTAGTGCCCCGTACCGTACGTAGCTCATACTATTTTTCGTACGGAACACATTTTCCACTTGTTGATAACATGCAGCCCACTAATGAAGGCCCAATAGAGAAGCCCATAATTAACTGGAAGGGAGGCTCTCACATGAATCCGGCCCAGGTACATGCTCATGGTCCCCTAAACATAAATAAGTAAATAAATAAATAAAGCTAAATGCTCATGCACTTGTTCTTTGGGAAAATAGGTAGCCCAGTATTTCTTTTTGAAGAATACCCCACCTAGGCCTATTTGTTTTCTCCGACCATCGGGCTGCAAATCTTTCAAGATGAGGAGGGATGCATTCCGTCCTGGCCAAAGAGTATGGTCAATGTCTATTAGAAGTAATATCAAAAGGGGTTGAAAATTCCAAAAAAATTATAGCAAATGGGATATTAGTTTTTTCTGAATTTTGTTCTTCACTGATATCTTATACGTATTTCATTGGATTTAACATGACATATTACTAATTTATTTTTAAATTTGTTTTAGTATGGCTATTAATTTTTGGATTAAGAATGTTTCGTTCTCACAAAAATTTGCGAATTTTCAAAATTTACCACATATTTGGTTAATTTTTTGACCCTGGTACTGACCAGAAAATGGCCGACAATTCTAAAAATGGAAAACGGGCTGCAATAAATTCCATATGAATTAGAAAATGAGTAAAAATTATAAAAATAATAGCAAATGGACTGTACACGCCACAGATTTCGAGGCTGACTTGTTTACGCAAGGCTTTGTCAGTGAACACACGATTCTAGCAGCAGACTGTTGGATGTCCATCCAACGGCCGACGTGCTTCTTCAATCTCTGATCTTCCTGCTCCAGCCGCCTAAACTAGCGCCGGTGGGACTGCCTGCTCCCTCCTCTTGTGGCCCGCTGTGATACCGCGCAGGCTTCCCCGGCCCACCCTACTCCCTCCGCTGGCCTGGCCGCACGCAATCAACTGCCTCCTTATTACGCGAAAAAAATGATTCCTCCCACTGACATCTGGGGCGCACCAGTTGGGAGGCTGACCTGTGGGCCTACTACGTTGACGCGTACGCAGGGCTTGTCAACTTAGTCAACAAACGATTCTAGCAGCAGTAACCGTTGGATTTGAATTGAACGGTCCCGCTGCTTCTTCAATCGCTGCTCTTCTTGCACTAGCCGCCCAAACTAGCGCCGGGGAGACCGCCGGCTCCTGCCTCCAATGGCCAGCTGTGCTGCCGTTGAGGCCTCATCGCCCCCTACTACTCCCACCGCTAGCCAGGCCCTGCGGCAACGGCAGCCTCACACATAGCCCGAACCAGTGAACCTCGTACTCCTCTACGCACGGGCATCCATCGCCGCTGTCTTCCCGGCTCGCGTCGTCCCCTTCCTAGGCCTTGCTGTCGTCCACCGCCTTGGTGCTCTCGGCGCGGCGTGGTCAATGTGGACAATCATCGGAAGAGTACTGTACGTGGAGAGGCTGACAGCTGGGTCCACGGCCGCAGCTGGGTCCAGGGCCACAGCCCAGTTTTTTTTGTGATTTGCCAAGTAAGTCGCTTTGTCAGGCCTGTTGGGCTGTAAATCTTTCAAGACGAGGAGATCTTTCATTCGAACGATAATTGTGACAAAACCCGGTATCATCATAGATGTGGTGGGCTCCTACTTCTATGACAAAAAATCATGACAGAGAATGGGCTTTTCGTCCTGGGCGGGCCGGAGACGCAGCTGCATGACATTCTTTGGGCCGTCCATTACGGAAAAAACCGTGGTAGAAGCGAGGGCTAGGAAAATTTTGGGGAGTTCCCGATTCGTGGGAGGTCGGGGCGGCGATGCGAAGTTTCTCTCGCAGACACGACGCTGCGTGTGTGCGAGGTGTTGGCTCTAATCAACCCGAGCAAGGCGTTGGGCTCTAATCGAACCCGGCGATTACCTTTGCAGTTACGCGTTCTTGAACCCGGAAGCGATCGATCGATGGCTGTTAATCGAACCCGGCCGAGCGATTCTTCGCCATCGCTGCTTAATCAAGCCGATCGATGTTGCCTCTGGGATGAACAATGGCGTTGCGATGGGGGTTGGATGAACAGTGAGCGGTGGCATTGCCTCTGGATGAACAGGACCCCGTGGTGTGGAGGTCTGGATGAACAGTAGACGGTGGAGGGGTGGTTGAACAGTAGGCGGTGGAGTAGCGTGTGTTGGAGGCTGGATGAACAGGAGCCCGTGGAGGCTGGAGGAGGTCGACGGTGGATGAACAGTAGCCCGTGGAGGCTGGAGGAGGTCAACGGTGGAGATGAACAGTATCCCGTGGAGTCCCGTTTTGCAGTACGCCACACCCCTCCCAATGAACAGGACCCCCGTTTCGACCGTAGTGCTCCAACACAAGTCCGTTTCGTCCGTTTTGCGGTACGCCACACCCCTCCCGATCAACAGGACCCCCGTTTCGACCGTAGGAGGTCCGTTTCGTCCGTTTTGCGGTACGCCACACCCCTCCCGATCAACAGGACCCCCGTTACGACCGTAGGAGGTCCATTTCGTCCGTTACGTGGTACGCCACACCCTCCCGATCAACAGGACCCCCGTTTTGACCGTGAAGAGGTCCGCTTCCTCCGCTTCGCGATGCACGCGGGGCCTCGTTTCCATCGCCTGTTCCGTCCAAGCCCTCCCGATGAACACGACCACGCATTCCGTTCTGACCCAGCCGGTTGGCTCCCACGCGTTCCTTTGCCTCCCGATGAACACGATGCATTCCGTTGCCTCCCCATGAACACGACGACGACGATGTTTCTCCTTTCTGACCCAGCCATGTACACGAGCGCTGGCCGTACGTATGAGCGAGTAGGCATTCGAGACCCCGCCCGTATGTACACATATGTGGCCGTATTTTATTTCTTGCACACTGGCCGCTATACGTACGTGTACATGCTACGTGCGCGCCTCTACTACGACACGTGTGCGCCTCTACATCGACCAGTATATATATGTAATGCATACCGCGTTCGCGATCAGAATGACAACGCCACGTATGCTTCCGACCAGGTGGGTCTCGTATCGCCGTGCATTTCCTTGCTCATGAAGATGTAGCTGGTGGGTCCCAGCAGTCAGGGGGGCGAATCGTTTTGGTTTTTTTTTCGGACGCACCTCCTTGCGTGCGAAGATGTAGCAGGTGGGTCCCAGTAGTCAGGCAAAACGTTTTTTTTTGTGAAATACGGTGGCCCGTCCGGTGGGTCCCTGCTGTCAGGTGGAGGAATAATTATTTTGCGCGTAATAAGGAGGCACTTCCTTGCTGCGGCCATGGACCCAGCCGTCAGCCTCTCCACGAACAGTCCACGTCCGATGGAAGCCGTTCCTTGACCATGTTGACCACGCCGCGCCGAGAGCACCAGGGCGGTGGACGACGGCGAGGCCTAGGAAGGGGACGACGCGGAGCCGAGGAAGACGCGGCAGTGGATGCCCACGCGTAGAGGAGTACGAGGGTTCACTGGTTCGCTGCGGTGTGAGGCTGCCGTCGCCGCAGAATAACAGGGGGTGTGGGTGAGTAGAGGGATGGCCTGGCCAGCGGTGGGAGTAGTAGGGGGCGGTGAGGCCTCCGTCGCACCGCAACCGGCCACGGGAGGCAGGAGCACGAGGCACGACCGGCGCTAGTTTGGGCGGCTGGAGCAAGAAGACCAGAGGTTGAAGAAGCACTACGGCCGTTGGATGGACATCGACGGTCATTTGGAGCTAGAATCGTGCATATTGACTAAGTTGACAAAGCCCAATGTCCCCGTCAACTTAGTAGGCCCACAAGTCAGCCTGCCACTATACTGGGTCCCAGCTAGCAGGGGAGTATTCATTTTTGTGCGTAATAAGGAGGCACTTCCTTGCATGCGAAGATATAGCTGGTGGGTCCGAGTCGCCGACAGTAACATTTTTTTCGCGAAATCTGAGAGGCCCTTTTCGGTTGGGTCCACGATGTCGGTGGAGGAATCATTATTTTGCGCGTAATAAGGAGGCATTTCCTTGCGTGCGTGCGGCCGTGGACCCAGCCGGCCTCTCCACGTCTGATCCACTTCAGATGCATGTCGGTCATTGACCATGTTGACCAGGCCGCGCCGAGAGCACCAGGGCGGTGGACGACAGCGAGGCCTAGGAAGGGAACGATAGGAAGGCAGGGAAGACTTGGTAGTTGTTTCCCATGCGGATGGGAGTACGACTGTACAAGGGTTTACTGGTTCGTCTGCCCTCCCCGGAGAATAACAGCAGGTGTGAGTGAGTAGAGGGATGGCTAGGCAAGCGATGTGAGTACGGTGGGGTGATGAGTCCTGCGCGGCAGCACAGCCGGCATGGGAGGAGGAAGCGAGCAGTCCCTTGGCGCTTGTTTGAGCGGCTGGAGCAGGAAGAGCAGAGATTGAAGAAGCACGAAAGTCGTTGGATGGACATCCAACAGTCACTGCTTGTGCGTCAACCTTTTTTTAGGAAACCCTCGATCTGTGGAAAACAGCATACAGCCCATCTGCCATTATTTATAATAATTTACAGCCCATTTGCTAATTCTTAAGGTTTTTTTGGAGCCCATATTCTTTTTGTTAGCATTACAGCCCATATTGTGGCCACAGTTAAAAAATTATACGAAATTTTGCATATTTCGGTGCGGTCCGAACTGTTTTTAATCTTGAAATTTCGAATCACATTCAAACTGATTTTAAAAATAAATGTATATCTATAAAAAATCCAACAAATTCTCCACGCATAAAAATTAATGTAATTTAAAATCTCGAAATGAAAAAAAGATATTTGAAACTAATTGTCGGTTTGATGTGTTTTAAAAATGAACAACCCATTTCTCATTACTGATAGGCCATTTTCTCGGCCAGCCGAATGAAGCTCTCCTCGTCTTGAAAGATTTGTAGCCCAACAGGCCTGACAAAGCGACTTACTTGGCAAATCACAAAATAACTGGGCTGTGGCCATGGACCCAGCTGTCAGCCTCTCCACGTACAGTACTCTTCCGATGGAAGTCGGTCGTTGACCACATTGACCAAGCCGCGCCGAGACCCGAGAGCACCAAGGCGGTGGACGACAACGCGGCCTAGGAAGGGGACGACATGGAGCCAGGGAAGACGTGGCAGTGGATGCCCACGCGGAGAGGAGTATGAGGGTTCACTGGTTCTGCTGCGGTGTGAGGCTGTCGTCGCCATAGAATAACAGGGGGTGTGGGTGAGTGGAGGGATGGCCTGGCCAGCGGTGGGAGTAGTAGGGGGCGGTGAGGCCTCCGCGGCAGCACAACCGGCCACGGGAGGCAGGAGCAGGCGGCACGACCGGCGCTGCTTTGGGCGGCTGGAGCAAGAAGACCAGAGGTTGAAGAAGCACTGCGGCCGTTGGATGGACATCGTTGACCGCGCCGAGAGCACCAGGGCGGTGGACGACGGTGAGGCCTCTGAAGGGAGCGACGGAGCCGGGAAGACACGGCAGTGGCTGCCTGTGATGGAGAGTCTGAGGTTGATCGGTTCGCTGCCGTCACGGAAAATAACAGGAGGTGTGGGTGAGTAGAGGATAGACAGGACAGGGATGCGAGTATGATGGGGCCGTGAGGCCTGCCCAAAGACCTTGCCGCCACGAGATGCGGGAGCGGCGGTTCCACGGGCAGTGGTTTGGGCGGTCAAAGGGCAGGAAGATCGGAGGCGAAGAAGACGATTGCCGTTAGATTGACATCTAACGGCGACCGGTAGAGTCGATTGTTGACTAAGTTTCTTTTTTGAGAAACCTTGTGTACACATGAACTTAGTAGGCCCACAAGTCAGCCTCCAAAACTGTGGCACACAACATAAAGCCCATTTGCTATTTTTTATAATTTGCAGCCCATTTGCTAATTCTTAAGTAATTTATTACAACCCATTTTCTGCCCAGGACCACGGTCAAAAAGTTCAACCTTATTTTGCATATTTCGATTGGAGTCCGAACTGTTGTAATCCCGAAATGATAAACATTTTTTAAGAAGTTATTGATTTGCCAAAAAAATCGTTTTGTTTTTGTAAGCAAATAAGACGTGGGAAAATTGAGTTGGTTTAAGGGAAAACCAGTGTAAAAAAATAAGCGCTGGTTGGGAAAAAACAACAAAAATAAGGATGTAAATATGAAAAGGGAATTTTATATGTTTTCAATATAATTATATGTGTATATGAACTAGTAAAACTATAGGTAGAGATTAGAAAACGGATGTAGGACATGCGTTTCAAGAGGAAAATAGAACTAGGCTGTGTGTTTGATTCAGTAAAAGAACTGCTTGTGGATGTTGTAAGACAAAATATAACTATTTGGTGGGCGAGAGGCCGATGAGATACCTGCTGGATCTTTGTGCCCCGTTGTCGTCATGGGCTGGGCCTGTTAAAAACAAAACCAACCCTGGGCAGTCTACAGCCCAGTTGAAACTTGCTCGACCTGAAAAAACAATATACGTGCTCAATAAATGAGAGAATTCTTCAAGTACAGACTGATAACTGGGATGCAGTACGGATATTTTTTTATCGTGATAATAAATGCATGCACTTGTTTCAAAAAAATTGGAGAACTGGGAATTCAAACGGTAGGTGCTTGTGCTACCAATCAAATAAAAATCAGGTGCCTGAAAATTCGTTTCGAAACAAATGATTCAGCTTTATATCCACATCGACCCTCGTCATGATGGTTGGAAGAAAATGCAAGTTCATACCAAAAGATCGTTAACAACAATACCAACTTGCGGACGACAAGGTGGTACAACTACCAATACCAAACTAACTTATAATCTTTTTACTCCTGGCCCTAGTGTTTGTCTGCGGTAGAAAATCTTGCAGAGGACCAGCTCCCGCTCCTTCTCTTGCTCCGTGTCCCCGAGGTGGTACTGGTGCATCACCCGATTGGTCCTCTCGCTGGTCGAAGTTCTTGTTGGTGTGCAGCACCGTAACCTTTTGCTGCCCGTCTGCCGGTCGTTGACCATCACCGGCAAGGTATTGCCGGTCTTGTGCCACATCGCGTGCATGCCGCACTCCGACTGTATCTTGCGATGCGTCCACGTGCCCCTTTTGAACGCCCTGGAATTGCGCTGGAAGAAATGCTTCCTTAGGCCACTCAGTGTGATACCTGCAGTATTGTGGAATACAGGTTTTAGTGTATGTAGTTGGCATTTTCATAACATCTTTGGCATGTTGCAGTCACTTGTTTCACTTTTTATTAAATGTCAAATTGTAATTGCTTCACCAGGTCTGCGTCTGAAAAGAAAAATAGAGCTATAAACAAAGGAATATGTTTGTGCAAGTAGACGGCCGATCGCTGTCTTACCTGGAAGTTTCTTAGGTTGGGTGTAGCATATGCCGTGCTCGCTGACGATGGTTGGTATGAACAAATCGATGAGAGACTGAAATATCGCGCTGTCAGCACTCACTTTGGCCTCAAGATGCTCGATCAGCTCCTGATCCGTGGGATCGAACTTGACGCCTTGACCGGCAGCACCGCCAATCCTTCTTTGACTTGCATCGATAATTCCAGTTATATGGTACTCAATGTATGATCAATCGACTGTTTTAAGTGAATGATGAAAGATTTCGACAGATAAGTGGTACTTCAAATCTGAAGTCCAAAATACCCGAACACGCTGCCGGGATTCTTGTGTCACCTCACGTGCAACGTGTTGTCACATCAATTCAATGTGTGGACATTGAATAATTTGACCGACGTATACTAGTAATCGCTCTTTGTACTACTTACTAGTCGTATTTAGTGTCACAATTTATACATAGGTTTAACTAACAAGTACGCACTTGAAGCCTAACTGATATATATATATATATATATATATATATATATATATATATATATATATATATATATATTGCTGATGCAAAGATCTCCATCATCATTATCAGTACATCCTACGCAGTTGAGTTAGGATGCACTTGATCCCAGGAAGGTATCTATCCTTCAAACCAGAGGAGTGCTTCAAACTAACAACAGTACATAATATCCAACAAAAGAGGGTCGTGCTACAGCAGCAGAATACATGGCTCAGTCTAGATATCAGCATGAATCAAGTCATGCATATTTTTTGTTGGCATGAACCACATCGCCGCATGTCGGGTTTGCAAAAGCCATTAATCGCATGGAAGCTTGATGCCTTTCACACACTGAAGATTATCTGGCAACAAGCTGTGTCGACGAATCTCTGGATATGGTGATTCATGAAACCCATGGTATGATGTGTAAACATAGTCCCCCCTCGCGAATGGAAATTGCATAGCACGGTAATCATCGCTGGTGATATGATCGATGATTGGTTGGATGATCGGATAATTGAGCCCAAGGAACAAGGAGTGGTTGCCGAGGCTGTAAACCCGCCTCGATTGAATACACCTGGCCCAACGGAGCTGGGATCTTTCTCGAACACGAAGCAGCCATAGCCATCAATATCACGAACGCCCCACGCATTGTACTGCATGTGGTTTGATGTAATGGTTTGGTCAATTTGGTACGTGCGAATGAGCATCAAATGAACACCGTCAGCTGAACGAGCAATAAACCACCACCCATCAGCTGGTATGATTCCAGGTCCTGGAATCCTGAAGGCCAGCGCATTTGCGTCTGCTGCAACAATTCAAATTGGAGACCAAAAGGACAAAAATAAACAATCATGTTCAGAGTATGTGTGGAATTAAAATTATTATAACAGTGACACATATCATAGACATAGAATTGCAATGCTGTGGTCATAATCATACCCCAAGTTTAAAAAATAAACCAATGGCTTTCATATTCTAGCAATATGTCATGGTTCAAACATCATGTAACAATGAGAGGAAAACAGCTATGACAGCGCCTACTCATATTCTACCATAGCACTTACTACTACTGTTCTCATATTAACTCTAACAATAACATGTGTGGTCATAAAAATCTAGGAAATGAGAGGAACATATAGCAATGATGTGGTTATAGACATGCTATGCATTCTAAATTCGTAACAAATGAACAGCAATGTATTCATAAGGTAAAGATGAGATGAGATAGAACAATTACACGACGATAGATTCCACCAAAGATAGGCAGCCAATCTGTGCGTCGACCGCGTAAATGATGCCATCATGCACTATAGCATCAGACAGAAATGTTGCCTCAACAGGATTGATGATGAGCCATAACCATGTATGGCGACCGGATTCCAGATAGACTAATCCCATGTTGAACAAGGCAATGAGCTTGTAATCCATGTAGTCTGATGGTGTGAGCACTTTGCAGATTACAACTTTCGCAAATGCAGGTCGAGCCAAAAGCTTGACGCGTCTCGTGCGTAGTAGGCAGGAGTGTCCGGCGGGCCGCGAGGCTTGATGGCGGCGGTATCCAACGATGGAAGGGTGATCTCTCGCTCGGTGTAGATATCCACGAGACGCCACGGACTACCGAAGTGGTGGATGAGGACGATCCAGTTGGCCTTCATGCCCGCCCAGTAGTGGTCGTGCATGAAGGACAGGTGGACGGGTAGTGGTAGCATGTCGAGGGGCACCACGGCAACCTCCATAGGATCGTCAAGTCGGTGTCTGGGCCACTGCGAGGATCGGGCATCGACAAGCAGTGGTGTCTTGAAAAGAGCCAACCGGTTGCGCATTTAGTAGACGGTACAAAGACACCGAGCATGCGGCCAGACGGGCGGTGCTGAGTAGGTCCATATGACTACAGATCTGCTCCAAGAGAACATCGGGGAGGGAATTCCAATCGCGGCTCTGCGTGTCAGTCGGTTCTGCCATTGGGGTTTTCGGTGCCTGCGAGCCAGCGGGGAAGTGGATTCGGGCGGGCGAGCGAAGAAGCTTCTCCTCATGTGGCCGAGCAGTGAGCGGGGGGATATGGTACGCGCGAGCTACCAAGGAAGATGGCGCGGGTGGGCGAGCAGTGAGCTGGGGTAAATGGTGTGCGGCCGACGATGGGGAAGAGAGGAGGAAGAAGAGTGGAAGACGGGGAAGAAAGTGCATTTAATCTCAATTCTACTATTAGGATATACCATCCTTCGGAGTGTAAATAGTTACACCGATGACATGTGGGTCTACCACAAGAGGGCCCATATGTCAGGTAATGGAGGACAGAGGTGCGTAGGCGTATTTGCGGAAGCGTGCTCTACTGGCAAACATGATGGCAGTACTGGGTAAGGCTGATTTAGTAACACCAACACGCTGGTTCAGCTTATTAATTACGTGTCCCATCTGCTGCAGCGTGTATTGTCACTTCACTGCGAAGACTAGTTGAATAGTTCTCTCTGACCGAGATGGGAAATAATGGATCGCGAGGACTTCCTTTCAACAGTATCCCTATGCCTCTGTGCTCACTTCACTCATTTTGCTCCATACCTAGTCACTTGTTGAAATATGTAGAAAGACAAATACTCCGTATTTGGGAACAGAGGGAGGCTTTTACTCCGTATTTGGGAACAGAGGGAGTATCACCATATGGAGGGAACAGAGGAAGCTTGAAATATGAACATGTCAATGAGAGGGAGTAAGCCCCATGCATGCATGCATGCTACATGCAATACTCACACGTACACATGGACGCACACAACACTCACGCACCCATGCGGCACACAACACACGATGCAACACACACGCTCACGCTCAAGTGCTCAACCTACTCCCTATGTCCGTGAAAGACTATACATTTAGAGATTTACACATTGACCAGGGCATAATTAGCGCCCAAAAGTAGCAGACTTATGTGTGCATGCGACCATTGAGAGAATAATATTAAATGAAGGCCGTTGCATGCTGTAATTAAGGATAGACATGTAGCCTATACCTACAACACAAGTTGGTGCATTAGTCAATCAATATCAATTTAGATTAAAGGCTAAATGCATTGGAAGTGTAGATGTACATCATGTACTACTCTTTGTTTTATAGCCGACGTACACTCTTTGTTGGAAGACCGAGGGAGGACACGTGCATGCACTCACATACACAGCCAGGGCGGTTCGTGCACAAGGGTTGGACTCGTGTCGCGCCTGCGTAAAGTTTTGTTTAACTAATTTCTTTGCTCTGCCAACTGACAGGTGGGACCCAGAAACCAGGTGACAATTTAACCAGTCAACAAAGTGCCACGTCGACTATGTGGCCGGTCAGTAGGGTGCAATACGGTGCTCTACGATGAGCTAGTGACCGTATAATCACCGCAAAACTATATATAGTGACCGTAAAGAGCGTATTGTTACATACGTTGACCGCCAGTGTATTTTTCTCGTTTCAAATTAAGCCATATTAATCGGAAAGGACGCAGTATGGACTACTACTAGTAGTAGTACTCCCTCCCTTTTTATTTACTCTACATATTAGAGTTGACTGAAGTCAAACTTCGTAAAGTTTGACCAAGTTTATAGAAAAATAATATAGACATTTATCATAATAAATCTATACGATGTGAAAGTACATTCAATAATAAATCTAATGTTGTTGATTTGTTATTGTATATCTTAATATTTTTGTTTATAAACTTGGTCAAAGTTTGTAAAGGTTGACTTTGACCAAAACTAATATGCGAACTAAATAAAAACGAAAGGAGTACTGCTTTGATGTGTCCCATCAACTCGCTGAACGAGGAGAAGCTTGCTTACTACGCCTCTCTCTCGCCCACGCGCGCGGTGGTTCACATGACGAGGAGAGGGTTTTGACTACAGCGCCCTCTCCCTCTCCCTCGCCCTCACCATCTTCCTCGCCCTCGCGGTGGACGTGCAACAATTCAATCGGGGTCAGATTGCCAGAAGCATATTGTATTGTAGTATCATCATTGTTGGACCTTCCGAAGAGGCGAAGAGCCAAGTGAAAGGTTCACACGAGTACGAACTGTTGAACCTCCCGAAGAGGCAAAGAGCCAAGCGCAAGGTTTTATAGGAGTTGTCGTCCTAGTAGGAGTGTACTACAACTATAGCGAACGATGATACTGTATGACGCCGCCACGTCACGAATATCCAAAGCTATGCCACCTTTTTTTCTCAAAGAGTGTGTTGGAGCCCGTGCAACAACCACACAAGTTGCACGTACACATAACACATTTACTAGTATTAAATTCTAAAGGACAAATGCCAGTATGCCACACAAGTTCATCTCCAATTCATGTGATAAATTTGTGCACGACTAGTATACATATATTCACAGCGCTACCGCTCACAATTACCGTACTCCACTTACACGTTATAGATGGGCTACATGTCCTCCTCCAGGTTCCAGTCCCAGGTGTTCTTCATGGATGGCATGATCCATAGCGGTGGGCAACGGGAATCATTGTCGCAGCTTTCTAGTCCAGTTCCACACGACGAAGACTCATCCAAGCTGAAGCGGCATAAATCAGGGATAGCGTGTCCCAGCATGTCGTTCATCCGGCGGTGCGCACTAAAGACACAACCATGCTTCATGAACAGCAGGCCTTCCGTGTCGTGCACGGAAGGTGGCATCCGCTTCACAATGGGGTAGCTGTCCCCGATGAAAAGCGAGTACTCTCCAAGAGTGTTCCTCGGCACCCACGTAGCATCACGGGGGTCCAACTCGGCGATGTTCATCTGGTACATGCGGCATCCCAGATCTGGACACATGGTGACGTACATAGTCAAGGTCCATGCATAATAATGTTGTGCTCAAATATGGCGGTCAGTAATACTGTGCAGCAAATATGGCAGAAGTAAAATAACCGACTTATTATATATAGCCACTCTTGGCTACATGGATGAGATAGTAAGACATGGAAAAACAAAAATGGTGGCAGCTAGTGGGTTCAAGTCTTCAAGGGCCTAGCTAGCTATACGCTGGCCCTCCAAGGTAAAAAGTACTCCTACTAGTACTACTAAGTATACTACTAGTACAACAATGAAAGAGAAGGCGAGAGGGTTAAAAATGGAATACCGGGTAGATGGTGACAGTCTGATCGTGGTAGATTGTGTGACCATGTTGCACATCAGTGGTACCATGGGTAACGACTGCTAAGATAGTTGATCGCAATATCCCAAAGTCAGCTACAAGGTTCCAGGTTAGACCGAATTGCGGATGCAAATGGACATCAAGGATCGGCGATCTTATTTTGATCGGGGGATGACTGGTCCCTACAAAATAATGGAGTACTGTTAGGGATGCAAATGATGGTTTGTGCATTCCGTTTGTAATCTCTCGTACCGTAGGATGGCAACCAGATGAAGCAACTCCCCTGGCTTGTCACCGCGAAGATGCGGCCTAGATGGCGCACGGCGTTTTCGAACGTGTAGGGGTACAAATCTGCCGCCGCCAACATGCGCCAGCCTCTGCCGTTACTGCCTCTTGCATTGATGGCAATCCTTATGTCGAACATCGTGATGAGATAGTAATCGTCGTAGCCGCGTCGCTTTGTCAGTTCGGAAGGCATCATCAAACGTATTCAAGCCCAGCCAGTCCAGAAGGCCGATCCCCATGGTGGAGAAGGGGTCTACCGGAACGGCCGCACTGCTTTGGATGTTGTGCAAAATGATGGTCGTATCCGGTCGGAGGTATGCAAGCCAATCTTCGTTGGCACCGACCCAGACCTATATATAAGACGTTGGGCAGCGGAGAAATTACAGGGTGGAAATGGAATAACGAAGTACTACATGATCAAACTCCATTACTGACCTGCTCATCGGACAAAATCCGACTACCTCTCAACGTCGGCAACTCTAGCGGAGTCAACGTGCAACCATGGCCAGGGAGCGGTGGACTGTTCGAAGGATTGTCCCATAGAAGAACCTTCTCCTCAAGGACGCTTGTAAGACCAACAAGCATGGCCTTTTCCCAAGCCTGTTTAAGCAGTGTCTTGAAAAAGTTGGTGCAGGAAGCACCGAGTCTTGCGGCGGTGAGGACATCGGAGCGGCGTGCGATTTCTCCCAGAGGATCGTCATCCAAGGTCTCCCAGCCCCGACGAGAAGGAGAACCGCCTGGTGAATCCATGGGAGCAGCGACGAACTGCCTTCTCTTCGGGGGGAGGGGAACTGGCGAGGACGAGATAAGAGTGTAGTAACCGCAGGGCCTCGTCCCTTCCAACTGTAGATCGTTCCTCAGCGAAGGGGTGAGGCTATTATTTACTACTAGTACTAGCATTATGGAACGGTGTGGGATTGCATTATACTGTAAATAATAGCACTAGTAAGAAATTTTTGGCACTAGGTAGTAGTTTTTGGCGTGGATTAAGAAATTTTGGGTATGTTTTTACCATTTTTTGTACACGCCAACTAGTGTCAAAAAATGTCTTACATTATGTGATGGAGGAGTACGTACTCGTACTGTAGCTGTACTAGTAACTACTTTTCTCAACTAGTAGTGTGATGTACTATACTTCTAGTCTAGTCTAGTATAGTGCACCAGTTTTGAACTCTTGAATCTCAGGGCCAAGGAGCTACAGTTGGAAGTGGAGGGTACTACTGCGTAGTGGCCTAGTGGGTACTCTCGGTGCTCTATTCAGCCGCTCCTCTCACGTAGCTGGCCTACTCAGCCGCTCCTCTCACGCACACACTAGTAGCCTGTTTATGAGCGGTGGTTACTACGGGGGCAGAACATTTGAGTTATTTGATACAGCGAGACTAGCCTTTTCGCTTCCATTTGTGGAGATGTAATGAATCTTGTCGAACTTTGTTAGTAGTTCCTTCTTTATGAATGAGATGAAGCAAAGCTTTTCCCTCCTTTCAAAAAAACACGTCAAGAGGAATTTCTTTTATAGTAGAGCCGATAATGGAGTGAAGTCCATGCGTGCAACGCCACAAGCTACAGAGTAGTAGTAGAGCACTTTACGTACAGAGCCAAATTGCACAGTTCCCAATGCCCCGCCGGGATTTTTCAGCTCCTCGGGCTTAATTGGGAGGCGCTAGTTTAAATATTCTACTAGCTGATGACGAAGCTGCAAGCGAGGTGCGGCTAGGGCGAGCACGCGAGCCACGGGATGCTGGGAAGGAAAACCCGTTCACGTGGCTAGGCTATCCAATGCACCCAGATTGTGGGGTCGCACGTCCGTTTGACTTCAAAACTAAACTACCCGTGTAAAATATTGGCTCGTAGCGAAGTGTAGTAGTACTATTTAAAAAAAGGCCGTCGTCCGTTCGGCCGGGATCGAACCCACAAAACGAGGTATACACTCCCGTGACCACTAGTAGTACTCGTTGGAGTACAACGCAACCTAGAATCGCCTTTTGTCGCTAGTAGTACATACACTGTTCCTTACAAGAAACGCCTAGTAATGCAAGAAACCACTAAAATGCCAAGAAACTACTACCACTTGCATATGTGGCAGACTTAAGATAAGACTACCTTATCAACCTTGTACATGCTCTTACCAACAAAAATCCTCGAGTGACCTCCTACCTCCGGCCCGTCCACCTAGTCATCCTCGGCCATGGGACGCAGCTACCGCCGCCGACAGAAGGCGAAGTCAAAACCGCTGGTGGTGCGGAGCCCATGTTGCGGCAGCCCGGATGCCAGCTCCGTCCGGCGCTCGCGGCCACTAGCTAGCCAAGATAGCTCCATCCAGCTGCTTGTCTGCAAGGTTTGCTAGCTAGATTGGCACGGCAGCGCGGCGGCTTGCTCGCGTGCGCCGCGCTAAGGCCAGTCATCTGGCTCGAGCGAAGGCCAGCGTGGCGGCTTGCTCGCTCGAGAGTCACGCTCCGGCCAGCCTGCCAACCCGTGCGGAGGCCAGCGGCGTCTGCCCGTCTGGAGCGGGCGGCCAACTCGCTCATTACCGGCGCCACCAACGAACACGCATCAGTACTGTTTGAAGTAATGTTCAGGAAAAATAATGATTTGAGGGGGAATAACAGGATAGAAGGTCAGATGTGGGTCCCTCGTGTCAACGGTCAAACAAAATGTGTTGGTTTAAGCTGCCTCACAAGACGGACGTGTGGGCCAACCCTGTCATAAATGGGTTTAAACGAACCTAATCGGTAGGAGTACTAGGTAGTAGTTTTTGGCATGGATTAAGAAATTATGGGTATGTTTTTGCTATTTTTTGTACAATAGATTCTTCCTAGGGCTGGTTGAAAGTGGTAGTTTTTTGTTAAATACTCTACATATTGTAAGGAGTAGTGAAAGTTAAGCACTACAAAAAAAAGACACATCCCTGACATTTTGGGCCGAACGAATTTTTTTTCTGTCATACATATGACACTTCTATGGCGATAATTGTGACAAAACCCGGTATCATCATAGATGTGGTGGGCTCCTACTTCTATGACAAAAAATCACGACAGAAAATGGGCTTTTCATCCTGGGCGGGCCGGGGATGCAGCTGCATGACATTCTTTGGGCCGTCCATGACGGAAAAAACCGTGGTAGAAGTGAGGGGGGGGGGGGATTTCGGGGAGTTGCCGGTTACGGTGGGAGGTCGGGGCCAGCGATGCGCTGCTTTCTCGTGACGCACGCGTGCGTGTAGGTGTTCGCTCTAATCGAACCCGAAGCGAGGCGTTGGGCTCTAATCGAACCCGAAAGCGACAGCACCGCAGGGCTACGGCGCCATCGAATCCGAAGCGATCGATCGATGGCTGTTAATCAACCCGATGGAGCGATTCGCCGCTGCTGCCGCTAATCAAGCCGATCGATTGGATGAACAAAGAGCGTTGCGGGGTGGGTTTGGATGAGCGATGAGCGGTGGCGTTGCCTCCGGATGAACAGGACCACCGTGGTGTGGAGGGCTGAATGAACAGAGATGCGGTGGAGGGGTGGCCGTGGAGGGGTGGTTGAACAGGACCCTGTGGTGTGGAGGGCTGGATGAACAGTAGACGGTGGAGGGGTGCCCGTGGAGGGGTGGTTGAACAGTAGCCGGTGGAGTAGCGTGCGGTGGAGGCTGGATGAACAGGAGCCCGTGGAGGCTGGAGAAGGTCGACGGTAGCCCGCGGAGGCTGGAGGAGGTCGACGGTGGAGATGAACAGTATCCCGTGGAGTCCCGTTTTGCGGTACGCCACACCCCTCCCGATGAACAGGACCCCTGTTTCGACCGTAACGCTCCAACACAAGTCTGTTTCGTCCGTTTTGCGCTACGCCACACCCCTCCCGATCAAGAGGACCCCCGTTTCGACCGTAGGAGGTCCGTTTCCTCCGTTTTGCGGTACGCCACACCCCTCCCGATCAACAGGACCTCTGTTTCGACCATAGGAGGTCCATTTCCTTGTTGTGCGGTACGCCATGCCCCTCCCGATGAACAGGATCCCGTTTCGAACGTGGCCGGTCGAACACAAGGCCGTTTCCTCTGTTGTGCGGTACGCAAGGCCTCGTTTCCATCGCCTGTTCCGTACAAGCCCTCCCGATGAACACGACCACGCATTCCGTTTCGACCTAGCCGGTTGGCTCCCCATGAACACGACGACGACGCTGTTTCTCTGTTCCGGCCCAGCCATGTACGTATGCGCGAGTAGGCGTTCGAGACCCTGCCCGTATGTACGTGACGTGGGTCAGATTTTATTTCTTGCACCCTCGCCGCAGACGTACATGTACATGCTACGTGCGCACCTCTACTACGACGTGCGGCGCCTCTATATCCACCAAGATATATATATCGTACACATTCGCGACCGTAATGACAAGGCTACGTGACGCTTCGACCAGGTGGGTCCCGATCGCCGTGCACTTCCTTGCATAAGAAGATGTAGCTGGTGGGTCCCAGCTGTGGGGGCGAATTGTTTTTTTTGCCCGGACGCACTTCCTTGTGTGCGAAGATGTAGCTGGTGGGTCCTAGCAGTGGGGGCGAATCGTTTTTTTTTTGCCCGGACACACTTCCTTGTGTGCGAAGGTGTAGCTGGTGGGTCCCAGCAGTCGGGGAAACGTTTTTAAGTGAAATATGGTGGCCCGTCCGGTGGGTCCCCGCTGTCAGGTGGAGGAATAATTATTTTCCGCGTAATAAGGAGGCACTTCCTTGCTACGGCCGTGGACCCATCTGTCAGCCTCTCCACGTGCAGTCCATGTCCGATGGAAGCCGTTCCTTGACCACGTTTACCACGCCGCGCCGAGAGCACAAGGGTGGTGGACGACGGCAAGGCCTAGGAAGGGGACGACGCGGAGCCGGGGAAGACGCGGCAGTGGATGCCCATGCGTAGAGGAGTACGAGGGTTCACTGGTTCGCTGCGGTGTGAGGCTGCCATCGCCGCAGAATAACAGGGGGTGTGGGTGAGTAGAGGGATGGCCTGGCCAGTGGTGGGAGTTGTAGGGGACGGTGAGGCATCCGCCGCATCGCAGCCGGCCACGGGAGGCAGGAGCATGAGGCACGACTGGCGCTGGTTGGGGCGGCTGGAGCAAGAAGACCAGAGGTTGAAGAAGCACTACGGCCGTTGGATGGACATCGTACAGTCACTGGAGCTAGAATCGTGCATATTGACTAAGTTGACAAAGCCCTCCGTCCCCGTCAACTTAGTAGGCCCACAAGTCAGCCTGCCACTATACTAGGTCCCAGCTAACAGGGGGAGTATTCTTTTTTTTGTGCGTAATAAGAAGGCACTTCCTTGCGTGCGAAGACATAGCTGATGGGTCCGAGCTGTCAGCGGCGGTAACGCTTTTTCGCGAAATACAGAGGCCCTTTCGGTGGGTCCCTGATGTCAGCTAGAGGAATCACTATTTTGCACGTAATAAGGAGGCATTTCCTTGCGTGTGGCCGTGGACCCAGCTGTCGGCCTCTCCACGTACAGTCCACTTCAGATGCATGTCGGTCATTGACCACGTTGACCAGGCTGCGCCGAGAGCACCAGGGCGATGGACGATGGCGAGGCCTAGGAAGGGAACGACACGGAGGCAGGGAAGACTCGGCAGTTGTTTCCCACGCGGAGGGGAGTATGACTGTACGAGGGTTTATTGTTCGTCTGCCGTGGAGAATAACAGCGGGTGTGAGTGAGTAGAGGGATGGCTAGGCCAGCGATGGGAGTGCGGTGGGGCGGTGAGGCTCAAGGCAAAGACAGCCGGCCACGGGAGGAGGGAGTAGGCAGTCCCGCCGGGCGCTTGTTTGAGCGGGCCGGAGCAGGAAGAGCAGAGATTGAAGAAGACGACGGCCGTTGGATGGACATCCAACGATCCACCGCTTAAAGGCCAACCTTTTTTTTAGGAAAGCCTCAAATCTATGGAAAACAGCATACAACCCATCTGCCATTATTTCTAATAATTTACAGCCCATTTGCTAATTCTTAAGGTTTTTTTTGGAGCCCATATTCTTTTTGTTAGCATTACAGCCCATACTATGGCCATGGTTAAAAAATTATACAAAATTTTGCATATTTCGGTGCGGTCCGAACTGTTTTTAATCCCAAAATTTTGACTCACATTCAAACTGATTTTAAAAATAAATGTATATCAATATAAAATCCAACAAATTCTCCACGCATAAAAATTAATGTAATTTAAAATATCGAAATGAAAAAAAAGATATTTGAAATTAATAGCTGGTTTGATGTGTTTTAAAAATGTACAGCCCATTTCTCATTACTGATGGGCCATTTTCTCGGCCAGCCGAATGAAAGCTCTCCTCGTCTTGAAAGATTTACAGCCCAACAGGCCTGACAAAGCGACTTACTTGGCAAATCACAAAAAAACTGGGCTGTGGCCGTGGACCCAGCTGTCAGCCTCTCCACGTACAGTACTCTTCCGATGGATTGTCGTTGACCACATTGACCACGCCGCGCCGAGAGCACCAAGGCGGTGGACGACGGCGAGGCCTAGGAAGGGGACGACGCGGAGCCGGGGAAGACACGATAGTGGACGCCCACGCGTAGAGGAGTACGAGGGTTCACTGGTTCGGCTGCGGTGTGAGGCTATCGTCGCCGCAGTGGCCAACTAGCGGTGGGAGTAGTAGGGGCGATGAGGCCTCAACGGCAAGACGTTGACCGCCATCGGAGGCGGGAGCAAAGGTATCCCCGGGCGCTGGTTTGGGCGGTGGTGCAAGAAGAGCAGCGATTGAAGAAGCGGCGGGACCGTTCAATTCAAATCCAACGTTACTGCTGCTAGAATCGTTTGTTGACTAAGTTGACAAGCCTGCGTGCAGCGTCAACGTAGTAGGCCCTATTGTGTCAGCCTCCCAACCGGGTGCGCCCGGATGTCGATGGGAGGAATCATTTTTCGGCGTAATAAGGAGGCAGTTGATTGCGGCGGTCGGGCCGGTGAGGCAAGAGGGTGGGCGGGAAGCTGCAGCGGTATCACAAATGGGCCACAAGAGGAGGGAGCGAGCAGTCCCACCGGCGCTTAGTTTAGGCGGCCGGAGCAGGAAGATCGAGATTGAAGAAGCACGTCGGCCGTTGGATGGACATCCAACGATCCTTCGCTGCTAGAATCGTGTGTTCATCGACAAAGCCTTGCGTAAACAAGTCAGCATCGAAATATGTGGCGTGTACAGCCCATTTGCTATTATTTTTATAATTTTTACTCATTTTCTAATTCATATGGAATTTATTGCAGCCCGTTTTCCATTTTTAGAATTGCCGGCCATTTTCCTCGTCAAGACCGGGTCAAAAATTAACTAAATATGTGGTAAATTTTGAAAATTCGCAAATTTTTGCCGGGGAACGAAACATTCTTAATCCAAAAACTAATAGCCATACTAAAACAAATTTAAAAATAAATTAGTAATATGACATGTTAAATCCAATGAAATACGTATAAGATATCAGTGAAGAACAAAATTCAAAAAAAACTAATATCCCATTTGCTATAAATTTTTTGGAATTTTCAACCCCTTTTGATATTACTTTTAACAGACATTGACCATACTCTTTGGCCAGGACGGAATGCATCCCTCCTCGTCTTGAAAGATTTGCAGCCCAGTAATTCAGAGAAAACAAATAGGCCTAGCTTGGGTATTCTTCAAAAAAAAATACTGGGCTACCTATTTTCCCAAAGAACAGGTGCATGAGCATTTAGCTTTATTTATTTATTTACTTACTTATGTTTAGGGGACGATGAGCATGTACCTGGGCCGGATTCATGTGAGAGCCTCCCTTCCAGTTAATTATGGGCTTCTCTGTTGGGCCTTCATCAGTGGGCTGCATGTTATCAACAAGTGGAAAATGTGTTAAAATCTGAAAAATAGTATGAGCTACATACTGATGCAGGGCACTAAAGGATCGAACTATGCAACGACTTCCAAAACAACACATTTATTCAACCAACAGACAAAATATACTACTGATTGTACATTGAAAACAGCAGCAGCAGCAACCAGGGCTGGGGGTGCAACAGAAGCAGTAAGCAGGCCAGAAGAGTGAAGATGCAGCTCTCTCTTCCAAACCAAACATCAACCATCATTACAAAAGGGCTACAAAAAAGAACAAGTGTATGCATCAAACAAAATAAAGATCCTACTACACCAAGTGTACGCATCTTACTAACTGGCTCAGTTAGACGTTACTATTTATTAAGTTGTGGAGATTGGTTGGCGGCTTGAACCAGATGGGTGCTCGACGGGGAAACTCCGGCCAGGTCGAAGTACGATACTTGCGACCCTCTCTCCTACTTTGGGCTGCAGAGCGTGGCGGCACATATCGAGGTATGGTGCATGCGAGAGACGCGTAATGCAGCTGTGTACACACAATTTTGCCTGATGAACGAAACCGCGCTGCCATCATGATCCTTGTCGTCGGTTATCTCCTGGTTAATCGGATAATTTAGTTCGACAAACAGAGAGCATGCACCAAGGCTATTTACCAGCCTCCAGTCAAAAATTCCTGAAGGCCCAGAGAAGCTGGGATCCTACTCAAAGACCTTGCAGTGACTGTGATTGTATTCCGCGAAACAACACGTCCGGTACGTGAGAACGATCATCAATCTTTCGCCGTCGTCTGATCGATCTAGGAACCACCTGCAACTGTCATGCCGCTTTTCTTTGAAAGGTTTTGTGATTAGGAAGGATAGGGACACCAGACGGCCTACAACATCATATCAAGTTGGAGTCAAATAAAAAAGGGCTCTTGATTTAGTCAATCTTAAGAATAGCATGTTATGAGCATGAATATTTTTCAGTAAATGTTGACAGTAATATAAGCAAGCCATCATGATATCATAGGAAAGTAACATACTACTGTAACGGCCGTTTGTAGCGATGACTGGAGTAGGCCAGCAATACGTCCAGCCATAGAAGGAGTCGACAGCATAAATGAAGCCCTTGTGTTCAATGGCATTAGAGAACCATGGAGGATGTATGATCCTGCGATGGACGTGCAGATTTATCCACTTACCGCAGTGACCTGTCGGATAGGCGAGACAGCGGTTGAAGAACGCAATTAGCCTGAAATCTTTATAATTCGCAGATCTTGTGGGCACTTGGAAGATTACAACCTTGAGCAAATCAAACTTGGTATCATGTTGGTTACTGTAAGATTCCGAGTATTCTGGGCCGTGGTACCAAAGCAGTGTAGTGTTAATCGAAGGAAGGGGAATCAATGGCCGGGTGTAGACCTCCAGAGCATCCAGCCGCCGCAACCGTCGACGAGCACCATCCAAGACGTGTTCATGCCGACCTAGTACATACCGTTAATGTAGCTGAGGCTGACGGGGATCGGATCACAGTGAAGGGGGTTGATGCTCGCCACCCTACGATCGTTATGCTGCATGACACGCCGTTTCTGAATATCAGGCGGCATCAGCAAGCAAGGAGCTGGCTTGAAAAGCTCCGGCCTAAGGGCTTTGAGTAAACGGTACAGCCCCGACGAGCACGCGGCGAGCGGCATGGTACTGAGATTGTCCACACGAGAAACAATGAGATTGATTACCTCTGTGGGGAGCGAATTCCAGCCACTCTTTCGGCGGATGCTGCTCGGTTCTGCCATTGTTAGTGCTTGGGTTTCCGACGAGGGGGGGAGGCGCCTTAGCGGGGATGGAAGCTTGGACGAGATTATGTGCGGACAAAGATGGAGAAGTGAATATGTGCTGCGGCAAGTCGATAGGTGATGATGACTACAGCACGCCGCTTGACTTACGAGACACATACCAGCAGCGTAGGGTCATATCGATGCCAGACAACTTCCTTGAGTGATCACGGTACTGGTACTCTCTACAGTACCTACTACAGTATTATGCCCTAGCTTGCTAGAGTAGAGTAGTAGAGTAGGACTCTGCTCTACTACTAGCACCGGAGGAGTAGTATATTCTAATCTAAAATAGTTACAAACTTCAATGCCCGAGCGTGGAACGACTAGAACCGTTCTCAAAGACCGTGTCTACGTGGTGTTTGGACTTATATGCAAAAAATAGCAAGATGCCCGTGCATTGCATGGCACACCATCACCAACTCGGTTTTTTTCTCTACTCCTACTCATATATAAGACTCAGTTGGTGATGATGGAGGCGAGGAGGCATATTCAGTCGGGCGTGCAGCGGACAACGCAGCACTATTTGATTTGTTATTAAAAAAAGTAGTAGAGACAGAGACATAGGGAGGAGCACGAGGTTGTGGGAGATAAGGATGAACGAGGCAAGGCCTTATCTGTAAATGTGGAGAGAGGTGCGGGTATATTTTGTAAAATTGTCATAGTTGGCTTTCTATCCGTCAGATATAGATCGGACGGTCTATATTACAAGATGGCAGGCATACCATCATCACCAACTCGGTTTTCTATAAGAGTAGATATATATAAAGATATAGATAGATAGAGACTAGGGAGTACTAGTAAGGACACCATCTACTGCTTCGTGTGCTACTCCTGCGCTCCATTTGGTGGCCGCAATGTCCCCTACAGCCACTCCCTCCTACGCTCCATTAGTGGTATTGTTGAAATCTGGGAGGCGCACTCTCGCATCACTGGCAGCCACGACTTCACCGGCAGCGACTTCTTCCCCGACCTCGGCAACCTCTTCCTCAATGACATGGGCGACAACCTCAACGCCAACGGCGCTGCTCCCGTTGCACCGTATGTGTTTCTGTCCTTCCTGTTCAAAATCGTGGTAGAATTCATGTTTCTACTATGTATCCTACTACTATGCTAGTCCACATGATTAGTTTCATCTCTGTTATAACCATCATGATTTATTTTGTGCTTATTCGGATTAAATCTCGTAGTAACTTGCTCACATATTCAACTGGCGCAACGTCCCTTACAGCCACTCCCATCTCATGGACGGCCTAGTCGATGCCTCCAAGGAGCCCTTCGTCCACTGCTATGAGTGCCCGATGCCATTTTGTGGCTCGCCGGCGGACATGGTGCATCACCTCACGGATGCGTGCAGCGGTCACTGCTGGCCCTTGGCGGAGAACATCAAGAAAGACACGTGCTACCGGTTCACCATGCCGGAGTCGCTGGAGGATCACCACCGCCTGCTAGTCTTGGAGGAGGACGGCAGCGTCTTCCTCTTGATCGTGGGCACCGGCGAGGCCCGCATAGGCCGCCGCCCCGTCTTTGTAACGTGCGTCAGGGGCGTCGCCGCTGACGCTGACACTGACACGAGGCAGATGTACGGGTGCGTGGTCAATGTTACTACCCCTCCGGGTCGCGTGGGCGGCGAAACCGGCCTCATCGGACAGACTTGGACTCTGAGGAGCTGGGACTATCCCGCCAATGTGGACTTGGAAACCCCATGGCATCCGTTCCATCCTTTACCCGCCGACTCGGTGCACGGGGACTCCAAGGAGGTTCACCTAGACATACGCATTATCAAGTGCACTTAGAAAACATGTAGTGTGTGTGTGGGCGCTTATGGCCCATGTCTTTGCCGCTTTTGATTCTGTAAGCTTGTCGTTAAACTTGAGTGGCTTTCGCCACAGTCCTTCTGTTGAACTGCTCCTCTCAGTGAGCTGATGTAAGACACTTTGGGTTTCATTTGATAATGGAACCGGGGAGAACCTCCTGTTCTTCTAAAAAATACGCATTATCAAGTTAAATGTTGATCATTAGTCTTCGCTCAATGTAATCCGCTGTCTAAGCATGTGGAGACTTCCATGCAGGATCTTGCTCTATTGGAGTATCACGCATGAATAAAAGTGTATCCGTTTATGGTTTAGTCTAGAATCTTCCATGTATGAATTTGTACTACAGTACTGGTGAAAGACTTACGATGAACCATTTCTTAAATCTCCTCTGCCCCCTTGCAAGTCATCCTGATTTAATCCCTCCGTCTAGGTGTATAAGGGCATGGTTAATATTACTTAATAGTATAGCCAACTGGTGACTATAAGAAAGTGCCATGTCATCTGTAGCCAACATGTATAACAATCGATACACAAAAACTAATTCTTAAAGATCATTTCTTGCAAAGCAAAATAAGTGTTATTACTTCACAAGTTTTGGATGCAGGTTGAACAGTTGAACACTTTTGTTTGCAAAAGATACCTTTTTATCTATTTCACTGGGATGTTTGTGAGCTCTAGAGATGAGATAATATCCGAAGAAACCTATCGATACCCGTTACACATGAGATGACCCCCACATCCTTTGTCAAAATAAACAACTCCCCGATCAATGCATTTCACTCTTCGGTGCAACGCACATGCACCTTACTACTATAGATTAGTACGACCAAAAATTGAACTAACATTATATATAGTACGATAAATCTTGATGCATTTCAACTATAATTATATCATTCAAAACTATGTTAAAATACGAATCCAACGATATAGTTTTTGTTGACATGCACTAACATTTTGTCACTTAAATCTTCAGTCAAATTCAATGAGGGGCTAATAAACCACGACCGATGTAGTACAAGTGTAGAGGGCGGCGCTGCACGGGAGTCTCACCTCTCACTCGTGGCGCCGCAGTAAAGCCGTCATATCACAAAACCCAACCACTCCCAGTAATAAGTGGCCTGGTAAAATAAACGGACAAGAAACCATCACATCCCTCCGTCTTTTTGGCATTTCATCTCTCTGCATTTACTTTCTCCGGTTCTTCTCCCACACTTGATCCCTAGCTACTACTCTTAGGGCCAGTTCTTTTGGCGGCTTCCCCAGCTTTTCCCACAAGACTAGTCACAGTGGAGAGTAACAATAAGGCGCCTCACTCATTTATTTGGGCTTCTAAACTACTACTCCGTCCTGGTTTATTCCTCACCATTGTAATTTGTGCTAAATTTTGACCAAAGATTTAACTGATAAAACATTACTCAAAACACTTAGGCGCGGCGCATTGCTACGTCTTGAGCTTGCGTTGGTTTTCCCCGAAGAGGAGAGGATGATGCAGCACAGTAGCGTAAGTATTTCCCTCAGTTTTTGAGAACCAAGGTATCAATCCAGTAGGAGGCAACGCACAAGTCCCTCGTACCTGCACAAAACGATAGCTACTCGCAACCAACGTGATTAGGGGTGGTCAATCCCTTCACGATTAAACTACGAGTGAGATCTGATAGAGATAATATTTTTGGTATTTTTGGTATATAGATGCAAAGTGAAAATAAAAGTCAAAGTAAAAACAAAGCAAGTATAAAAGTGATGGAGATTGATATGATGAGAATAGACCCTGGGGCCATAGGTTTCACTAGTGGCTTCTCTCAAGAGCATAAATATTCTACGGTGGGTGAACAAATTACTGTTGAGCAATTGATGAGAATTGAGCATAGTTATGAGTATATCTAGGTATGATCATGTATATAGGCGTCACGTCCGTGACAAGTAGACCAAACGATTACGCATCTACTACTATTACTCCACTCCTCGACCGCTATCCAATGAGGCATCTAGAGTATTAAGTTAAAAAGCAGTAACGCTTAAGCAAGATGACATAATGTAGAGGAATAAATTCATGCAATATGATAAATACCCCATCTTGTTATCCTCGATGGCAACAATACAATACGTGCCTTGCAACCCTTTACATCCTTTGGGTAAGGACACCGCAAGATTGAACCCAAAGCCATGCACTTCTCCCATTGCAAGAACTACCAATCTAGTTGGCCAAACCAAGCGGATAATTGAATAGACTTGCAAAGATAACTCAATCATACATAAAAGAATTCAGAGAAGATTCAAATATTATTCATAGATAAGTTGGATCATAAACCCACAATTCATCGATCTCAACAAACACACCGCAAAAATAAGATTACATCGAATAGATCTCCACGAGAGAGGGGGAGAACATTGTATTGAGATCCAAAAAGAGAGAAGAAGCCATCTAGCTACTAACTATGGACCCGAAGTCTGAAGTAAACTACTAACACTTCATCCGAGAGGCTTTGATGACGATGTAGAAGCCCTCTGTGGTGGATGCCCCCTCCGACGGAGCTCCGGAATAGGCCCCAAGATGGGATCTCGTGGATACAGGAAGTTGCGGCGGTGGAATTAGGTTTTGGCTCTGTTACGATCGCTTTGGGGTGCGTGAGGTATATATAGGAGGAAGGACTACGTCGGTGGAGCAACAGGGGCCCATCAGGGGCGCGCCCAGGCGCGCGCTTCACCCTCGTGACCGCCTCTCTGGTTCCTTGGCGTAGGGTCCAAGTCTCCTGGATCACGTTTGGTGAGAAAATCACGTTTCCGAAGGTTTCATTCCGTTTGGACTCCGTTTGATATTTTGTTTCTTCGAAACACTGAAAAAGGAAAAAAAACAACAATTCTGGGTTGGGCCTCCGGTTAATAGGTTAGTCCCTGTCGGTGTACAAAAAGAGGGGTACACTTTTTTTACCCCTATAACTGTGCATGGGCAGTCTGAGCCGCGGGCACCACCGCACCGAGTAAGGCAAGGGAGGTGAGCCAAGGTAAGGCCGAAGCTCGAAAGGAGCAGAACGACGCCAAGACCAAGACCACAAAGAGCAAAGGGGACGAAACGGACTCCCCCTGCAAGATCCTTGCCGGGAGGCGGTTTTAGCAAACCCGGCAAGACCCTTGCCGTGGCAGCTTGCCCCACACCTATGGAGCGAATCACCCTTGAGTCCACTGCCCCCATGGGGCAAGGATTCGAGAGACATCCCCGTGCTGGCATGCAAATCTTTGTGAAGATATTCAATATCAGATACACACTATAGAAGATGACGACCCTTGGCGGGATCCCAGCCAAGGAGGACCACAAGGCCCCCGGCAAGAGCCTTGCCCGGGATGACAAAGAAGCGCCACGGCAAGACCCTTTGTCGGGGCCCGGCAAGACCCTTCTTTGCCGGGCTGCGGCGAGGCCCTTGCCAAGAACACCCGTAGGGCCACCATCGTGCCCACGCCAATCAAACCTCCACCACCGTTAAGCATGCATTGCCGACCCAACCAGTTGGGCAGGCACTGCGTGGCGGCAAGCGGATCTTCGTGGAGACCCACCACCACGCCACCTCACCACCGCCTCGCCTACATGGCACCACGGGCATCGCTGGCCGTGGCGTGCGGTCGACACGAAAGAGAGCGGCAACGGATGAGAGAGGGCTCTCCCCCATCCCCGATAAAGCAAGGACACCTAAGCAAGACGCATTAAAGGCGCCTTGCCATGTAATGCGAGGGATAAACTCGCATCACTGTACCCTTTCCACCTCCTGTGTGCCACTGTGGCAACCCCTTTCCCTATAAAAGGAGGCCCAAGGCGACCAGGAGGGAGATTTGGCTTTTTGGAGCTCCTCACGCCCCATTGCTAGTTCAAGAACACAGATAAACAAACCACCAAAGCAGGAGTAGGGTTTTATGCATCCTCGCGGCCCGAACCTGGATAAGGAAACCCTGTGCTATCTGTTTGATCCTCTCTTCTCACGACTTCGCTACCATGACCGTAGTAGGGATTCTTGTGATCCCATAGGTGTCGTTCCCACTGACATCTTTGGCGCGCCAGGTAGGGGGGCGCAGTTGTGAGAATCGGCTCTAGCAGTTAGTTCGACGCTTCTTCATCATCATGGCGCCCAAGAAGAAGATGACGGTGGCGGTTGGCCCGTCGGAAGCCGGACATCCCGTCCCGACGCGGGCGAGCAGCGGACCGGTCGCAGAAAGGACCCGGGGCGCCGTGCGCGAACACCAACACCGTCCCAGCAGCCGAAGTTTGGGAGGCAGTGATGTTCGTGTGCCTGGTAACGGGCCACATGCCGCCAAATCCAAAGACGGAGCCAGGCCCTCCGTGGGTGGCGCGGGGCCTTCCAAGATCGCTGCCACCCCGCCCAAAGGCGACGCGAGGGCTTCCAAGACTCCCACGCCGGTGCCGACGGCGCGCTCCTCTCAAGCGGCGCTACATTTAACGGGCGTAATCACGCCGAGGACCCCGGGCGCCGCCATGAAAGAGCCCGGAGCGCCACTCCCGGGATTTAGAAGACCTGCCCGCTCGCCGAGGCACTGGTGAAGATGGCATGCGACCGCGGGGTCGTGATAGAGCTCCTTCTGACATGGTCAGAAGTCGAAGCGCGTCGCGATGCGTGCAGGTTTCGCTGCCACCAACGCCAGCAGAAGCCCTGGCGCGCACGCAGTTGCTCCTTGATTTTCCTCCCACTACGGGGAAACTCGACGAATGGAGAGCCACTATCCGTAGCCTTGTTGCGGTGGCCAACAAAGACGAACCGAGTCCGGTGGAGCCCCCGGGTCGACGCTCCGACAGAGTCCCACACACCGGTGGCAGGAAAGCCGGCGGCGCCTCGACCACGGTGCACTCGCCTCCTCCTCGCCGGTACATGCGGGACGCCAGCCCGTCGCGACGTTACGGGCGACGAAATCTCCATAGCATCGTCCGACCCGCGGGCCCACTGTGACCAGCGCCAAGTTCTTCGCAAACGAGAACATGAACACGCTCGAACCACTATCTAGCGCCACCAATCAGACAGGCGAGCAGGGCCTGCTATGAGCCACCCGGCACCGGAGAGCCCTCGAGGCCTACCTTACGAGGTAGGTTGTCCGGCTTTTACCCATGAGCTGCGGCAGTTCCAATGGCCCACTCACCGCACCTTCAAACCCAACGTGGGCGAAAAGTATAGCGGCAAGACCCACCCGTCCGAGTTCCTCAGCATCTACACCATCATGATGCAAGCTGCCAGAGCCTGCGACGATAAGGTGCTTGTGAATTACTTTCTGTTGGCTCTTAAACCAAACGCCATGTCATGGTTGATGCACTTGCCGGTAGACTCTATTTCCTCCTGGTCGGATTTGTGCCATGAGTTCGCGGGCGCCTTCTATCGGAGGCCACCAAGCCCATGGCCAAGCAAGCGACCCGCACGTCATTCCCGAAGGGAGGCGAGAGTCTCCGAAAAGTATATACAGAGGTTCAGCCGGGTACAATACAATATCCTTGATGTTCACCCTGCCGCCATCATCAGCGCGTTCCATCAGAACGTGCGTAACCGCAAGATGCGCGAAGAGCTGGCAATGAACAAGGTGAAAGATGTAGCAGAACTCTATGTTCTTGCTGACAGATGTGCCCGAGCTGAAGAGGGAAGGAAGTACCCCGGCGAAGATGCCGGCATGGAAACCGACTCCTCAGATGAGGATATTGCCGCCCCGGCGAAGAAAGGCCGGCGCCACAACAGGAAGTGGAAAGGTAAAGCCGTGCTTGCCGTCGAGGGATCTGATGACGCCGGCTCCACCAAGAAAACCAAGGCAGATGACCCCGGCAAGGAAGTTGCCGGATGTGTCGCCTGCCGGGCCTTGGTGGCTGCCAAGAAGCCAGGAAACTCCGACAAGCGATACTGCAAGATCCATCGCACCAAAGGCCATGCTCTCAAAGACGGCCGACAGGTTGAGCTCCTCATTGAGAAGCAGAGGGCTGAGTATGAGAGGCAGGACAAGGGGAAGGGACCAGACGGTGCTGAGGGGTCCGGCAGGAAGCGTGACGGCTAGGCGGGCCGTCGCGGCAAGGATAAACAACAGGAGAGGCCCGCCCGGGGCCGTGAGAAAGCCAGAAGACGACGATCACGAAGAGGATGACGAATCCAGCGACCAAGAGTTTCAGAAAGCTACAGAGGCCATGTGCGTCGACGGTGGCGCCTCGCTGCATACTTCTCACCGCCGGCTTAAACAAAGGGCGCGAGATTACAGCGGCAGAGCCGCTGCTTGATGCCCAAAGGTCACGCTGAAGTGGTCCAAAGACACCTATCATTTTTGACACTAAGGATCACCCTGATCGCACTACTGCGGTCGGGTGCTTGCCATTGTTGGTTTCACCAACAATACGCAACCTCAAGGTGACGAAGATGCTAGTCGATGGCGAGGCCGGTCTGAACTTGATCTCGCCTGCCGTGATCAAGAAACTGCAGATTCCTGATGGAGACCTCGAAGAGACGGGCACGTTTCAGGGGGTCAACCCGGGAAGAAGCCAACCCAAGGGAAAGGTCACGCTGCCCGTGACTTTTGGAAGCGACTTGAACTACAGGACGGAGAGGATCGTGTTTGATGTTGCCAAGATCCCCTTGCCCTACAACGGGATCCTTGGTCGCCAAAGACAGCCAAGTTCATGGCGGCGTCACACTACGCCTACAACACCCTGAAGATGCCAGGACCTATGATGATCATAACCATCCCCTCCGATAAGAAAGATGCGCTGATTTGCGCTGACCAACTATACCAGCAAGTAGTTGCAGCAGCTGCCGCCACTAGGGCACTTGCTCTGCCGCCGGGACCACAGGAGGGAATAAGAAGAAGAAGACTGGTGAGACCTCAGACACCCACTCCGGCAAGCGCACCTCTTCGGAGTGTAGCGCTGCCGTCGAGGACGTGCCAGAGAGCTCCACCGGCGGAAACAAGAAGCCCAGGGCCATACCGCCGGGAACCAAGAAGGTTTATGTCAATGAGGACGGCACGGGAGGAGCTTTTACCATAAGCTCCACCCTTGACGACAAATAGGAGGACGCGCTCGTCACCTTCCTGCGGGCGAATGTCGATGTGTTTGCATGGCAAGCTTCCGATATCCCGGTGTTCCCGTAAAGGTGATTGAGCACCACCTTGCTGTCTGCCCTCATGCGCGCCCGTCAGCGTAAGGTCGAAGCGAGCTTTGGAACGACAAGAGTTCATCACGAAGAGATCCGGAGACTGGAAGCAGCGGGTTTGGTAAGAGGAGTGCTCCATCCAACGTGGTTGGCCAATCCGGTCGTGGTGCGCAAGGCAAATGGGAAGTGGAGACTGTGTATTGATTACACAGATATCAATAAGGCTTGCCCTAAAGACCCCTTCCCTCGACCAGATTGTTGACTCCACGGTTGGGTGTGATCTGTTGTCATTCCTCGACGCCTACTCGCTACCACCAGATCTTCATGACAAGAGAAGACGAAGAAAACAGCATTCATCACCCCATGCGGTATGTATTGTTTCATGCGGATGCCTTCGGGTTGAAGAGTGCTGGTTCGACGTTTGCAAGGGCGGTCCAGATTGGTTTTAAACCCCAGCTCCATAGAAATATGGAAGCTTATATGGATGACATAGTGGTCAAAACCAAGGACAGGGCAACCCTCATACCAGATTTGCAAAAAACATTTGCAAACCTGCGCAAGATCAATCTCAAGCTGAACCCTGAGAAGTGCGTCTTTGGCGTCCCGTCCGGCAAGCTTCTCGGGTTCTTGGTGTCACAGCGTGGGATAGAGGCCAATCCGGACAAAATCAAAGCTATATAGAAGATTGAAGCACCCAAGCGAATCAATGATGTGCGTCGGCTTGCTGGTTGCGTCGCCGCCATGGGCAGGTTCATTTCAAATCGCTGAAGCGCCTTCTTCCTTTCAAGATCCTGAAAAAGGCGGGCCCGATGGAGTGGACGCCTTGAAGCAGCATTGCAAGGTTTGAAGAAGTACCTCTCCTCCGCGCCTGTTGCGCCTAGGCCACAGGAGCCGTTGCTGCTATACCTGGCGGCAACGGACCAGATGGTCAGTGCCGCACTAGTGGCGCAGAGAGAGGTTGACAACGAGGTAATGGCAGCGGCAGAGCCCGACACCACCAATGCAGAGACGACACAGCCAGTTGAAGTGCCGCCGAAGAAGAAAATGATGCAGCACCCGGTCTACTTTGTTAGTTCCCTCCTGCAGGGGGCTAGATCAAGGTACTCCGGCGTGCAGAAACTGCTCTTCGGCCTTCTTATGGCCTCGAGGAAGCTGCATCACTACTTCCAGGCACACGAGATCACTGTCGTCACTCGCCTCCCTCTGCAACGGATATTGCACAATCCGGATGCAACAGGAAGAATTGTGGAATGGGCACTGGAGCTGTCCAGCTTTGGCCTCAAGTTTGAAAGTACTTCGACGATTCAGACCCGAGTCCTAGTGGAGTTCATTGCAGAATGGACCGCAACGCCTGACAAAGAAGCACAAGAGACTGCTCTCGCCTGCAAGGAGGCAAGTTGTGATTGGATCATGTACTTTGATGGAGCTTTCTCCTTACAAGGCGCCGGGGCTGGCGTACTGCTTGTTGCGCCCACAGGAGAGCACCTCAAGTACGTGATCCAGATGCACTTCCCCAGGGAGGTGTCAACAAACAATACGTCATAGTACGAAGGGCTGCTTGCCGGTCTTAGGATCACGGCGGACCTCGAAATCAAGAAACTCATCGTCAGGGGAGACTCGCATCTTGTCGTCAAGCAAGTCAACAAGGATTACCAGAGCCCGTTGATGAAGTCCTACGTCGATGAAGTGAGAAAGCTGGAAGAGCGTTTCGACGGTATACAGGCTGAACACGTTCCCCGAGCGGAGAAAGATATCGCCAATTACCTGTCAAAACGCGCTGCCCTCAGGCTACCTGTGGAACCAGGTACCTTTGTGCTTCAGCTAACTCAGCCATCCGTTGATCCATCAACAGAGCAGAATAAGAGGAGGAAATCAGGGCCCGGCAAGTACTTTCCGCCGAGCTCCCCGGAGCCACCGGCAAGGATGTTGCCGGGATATCGAGCCCGCCACGGACGATCGCTCGGCGGAGCGTCAAGCTCTTGCCGCCGAGACAGCCGCTCCTATAGCGGAGGAAATGCCTTTAGTCCTCGCCGTCGAGCCCTGTGCTCCAGCGTGGGCACAAAGATACCATCCGATTCCTCCAACAGGGAACTTCCTGAGGAGCAGGAAGAAGCGGAAAAAGTAGCCCGTCGCTCTACCATGTACCAGTTCGTCGATGATGTCCTGTACAGAAAGAGGCCGAACAGTGTGAAATTGAAGTGTATCCCTCGAGAGGAAGGACTGGAGCTGTTGGCAGAGATACACCAAGGCATATGTGGATCCCACATTGGGTCAAGGGCCCTTGCCGGCAAGGCATTTCGGCAAGGCTTCTTCTGGCCCACCGCCCTCCAGGATGCGACGACACTAGTCACCAGGTGTGAAGCGTGTCACTTCCATTCTAAGAAGCTTCATCAGCCAGCTCAAGCCCTTCAAACCATTCCTCTCTCCCGGCCCTTCTCGGTCTGGTGTCTCGACATACTGGCCCCGTTCCCCCGCGCTGTCGCGGGCTTAGAGTACTTGTACATTGCAATCGACAAGTTCACAAAGTGGCCGGAGGTGGAGGCAGTGAGGAAGGTCACAACTCAGTCAGCCGTCAAGTTCTTCAAGGGACTAGTGTGCCATTTTGGTGTACCCAATAGGGTTATCACCGACAACGGCACACAGTTCACAAGTCGCACCTTCATGCAATATACCCAAGACCTCGGCAGCAAAGTCTGTTTCGCTTCCATTGCTCACCCGCGAAGCAATGGTCAAGCTGAGAGGGCAAATGCTGTAGTACTGCGAGGCTTAAGGACCAAGACCTTTGACAGGTTGCACAAGAGTGGAAGGCACTGGATTGATGAGTTGCCGACGATTCTTTGGTCGATCAGGACGACGCCAAATCGAGCCACCGGCCAGACACCTTTTGCCCTAGCATACGGGGCAGAAGCAGTTCTCCCCACTGAACTCATATACGGGTCACCTCGGTGCTCGCTATGACGAAGCTTGAGCAAGAGCAATTGCGCCAAGATGACGCAATGCTCCTTGAGGAAGATCGCCTTGGGCGGTCGTGAGAGCGACATGTTGCCAGCAAGCCTTGCGCCGCTACCATAGCCGCAAGGTTCATGCCCGAAGCCTTGAGGAAGGCGACCTTGTCCTTGGCGCGTTCAATCGCCAAGAATTCCAACAAGTTGACGCCAAAGTGGGAAGGCCCTTATCGGGTAATACGAGTCACCGTGCCCGGCGCAGTCCGGCCGAGATCAAGATGCCGTTCATGAGTAACTCTGGAACATTGAGCATCTTTGCAAGTTTTACCCGTGGCGCGGCTTGCCGGCCCCGCAAGCCACCTTTGTACAAGCATTGCCGATGATGCATGTAACCCTTTGTACAAAGCCAGGCGCAGACCCTGAGCATAAATAAATGAAGCGCTGGCGCCCTAAGTTATAGCATGCATGCTAGGTCGAGTCTCGTCCTTGGTTAGGGTTGATAGTGCTTAGCGGCGACTAACCCCTAGCTTAGAGGTCGAGTGTGCGTCTCTTTGGTGTTATTTTGTCTTCTTTGGTTCGCAGGACTCACAGATATCCTTGTCGGATCACTTGAGGACGAAAAGGAGAAGAGGGACAAACCGGCATCTCGACCCCGGCAAGCCAGTATTGCTGGGAGCTGCAAGTGCAAAGATTCACCCACGGCAAACCAGAGTTGCCGGGGGCTACAGCTTCAGATAAGTTCTTCATCCCTTATCATGCATTCCCTTATGGACTGAGGTATGTGAAACCTCGTTTTTTCCCCAAAGCTACCGTGCTCCCCTAAAACTCTAGGCCCTAGGGCTCGTTCTTGGGGCCAGGTTTGGTCGTAGTCGCGGTAGCAAAAGGATGAAACGAGGAGCCTGAACCCACCTCATCCCTGCCTCCGCCAAAAGCGTGAGAAAGGTCGAGCGAAGTGGGAAGACGGCAGGGCCTGTTGCCGGGCAAGGAAATGTTTATCTTAGGGATATCAAGGATTTACTCCTTGTCGTGGGTTCTACCCGCAAACAAATGACCCGGCAAGCATCCCTTTTCCACTAAAAACATTCCACTCAGGTACAGCCCATGGGGAATGAAAAACATGAATGATGGGATTACAAGTTTTAAATTCAGCCAAGGCCCAAAGGCTTACAAGCTAAAAAGAGATAAGGTGCCCGTAACCCCTTTCTTGTCCCTCTCCTCAGGAGGAAGGTCAAGGAGGCGAAAAGGGCAGAAGGGGCGCCTAGGCGAGCTACGGGTGGCAGGACACACCAAGAGAACATCTCGATGGCCGTCCGAAGGCTGGATGGTGATGGCGGCGCCGGAAGCAGAGCTCGAAGACAAGGCGGCAGGACGTCAGCACGCGTCGAAGGCGTCGGTGCCCGCGTACTCCGATTTGACGGCCTTGCCGCCCGCCCTCTTCCTCTTCTGCAGCCTCCCAACGCCAGCCGCCCAAGGAGACGACCCCGAGAAGTTCAGGGAGCCGGCGACACGGATGATGGGGTCGCCGGTGCCGCACGGAGCGGCGCCCGACACCTAGTCGGACCCGTCATCCTGCCGCCTACTACCCTCGTCGTCGCTGCCGCTGTCCTCCTCGCCACTCCCGCCCGAGGAGAGGTCTTCGCTATCAAAAGAGCTCTCCACGCAGCACCTTGCTCGGGTCCCGAAGAGCGCGAAGACCTTGACGGAGAGGAGGCCGCTCTCCATCAGCTTGAAATGGAGAGTGAGCCCCTCCGTCAAGCGATGGATATGAGCGAACGTCTTCCATCCCCGACGAAGATACATCACGTGAGGGGCTGGGAAGTCGACGCGAACTCGCTGCATCGCTGATCCCACAGCCCTCATGTGCAGCCGCAATGACTCCGCAGATCCAGCTCCATCTCCCGCGCGAATGGAGTCGGGAGGCGAATGCGACGGCGAGGCGGCGGGCGCAGCCCGGACGAAGAACTCGCAAGGGTCATCCCCAACATGGCCCTCCATGGGGGGAGGAACTACTGGCGGAGGCGAGACCGACGCGCCGCCCCGTCCTCCTCTTCCCCGAGCGCCTCGGCCTTTCCCACGGCCTCGCCCCCCCCTTCCCCTCAAGGTTGGCTCTGCCACAGGTCTGAGAGAAGGAAGGACGCGTTGTCGAGCGGCGACCCTCGCCGCCACCATTGAAGGGCCAGGATTCTCTCTCTCCATGGCGGATGGAGGGGGGAGCAGAAGCTGAAGGAAGAAGGAGATGGAAGAATGCGGGACGCCATCCCCCCCTCCCGCTCTTTATAAACGAACGGGGTGGGGGCTCGGCCGCCCCGCTCAGCCAATCAAGACGCGGAAGGCGCAGGGAACTGGGCCAACCCGCTGCCCCAGCCCGCGACGGCCCGGTTTCCCGCCTCCACCGTTCGCCACCCCAAGCGCATGAGAACCACGTGGCAGGCGTGCGGGACCAAGGCGACGGGTGAGGCGACCTCTCCCCAACCCGTGATGGTGGGGAGTGGACGCCTTGAAGACCATGCCTCGGCCCCGTTCAGTAAATGGGTCGCGCCTCCACGCCTCCCTCCGTTTATGGGGAAGGCGCGAACCGCCCCCTTTACTACGACGTGACGCATGCGCCGCAGAAGCTCAGCCCCACGCATGCCGCCCACGTCATGCACGCCCCCACGCCGAGCCACGCTACCGGAGGCATGGAAGCGCAATGCGCCAAGAGACTTATCATGTAAAAACCACCTCGCCTGCTCAAGACACCGTTTTTGAGCCTAGCCCAACGACGCGATTGCGCTTACGTGTGGCCCAGGCCCGGGGGCTCCTGTCGGTGTACAAAAAGAGGGGTACACTTTTTGTACCCCTATAACTGTACATGGGCAGTCTGAGCCGCGGGCACCACCGCATTGAGCAAGGCAAGGGAGGTGAGCCAAGGTAAGGCCGAAGCTCGAAGGAGCGAGCAGACGCCAAGACCAAGACCACAAAGAGCAAAGTGGACGAAGCGGACTCCCCCGGCAAGATCCTTGCCGGGATGCGGTTTTAGCAAACCCGGCAAGACCCTTGCCGTGGCAGCTCGCCCCACAACTACGGAGCGAATCACCCTTGAGTCCACTGCCCCCATGGGGCAAGGATTCGGGAGACATCCCCGTGGTGGCATGCAGATCCTTGTGAAGACATTCAAGATCAGATACACACTATAGAAGATGACGACCCTCGGCGGGATCCCAGCCAAGGAGGACCAGAAGGCCCCCGGCAAGAGCCTTGCCGGGGATGACAGCAGGCGCCACGGCAAGACCCTTGCCGGGGCCCGCAAGACCCTTTGCCGGGCTACGGCGAGCCCTTGCCAAGAACACCAGAGGGCCACCATCGTGCCCACGCCAATCAAACCTCCACCACCGTTCGCATGCAGCTGCCGACCCAACCAGTTGGGCAGGCACTGCGTGGCGGCAAGCGGATCTTCGTGGAGACCCACCACCGCGCCACCTCACCGACCGCCTACATGGCACCACGGGCATCGCTGGCGGTATGCGGCGTGTCGACATGAAAGGGAGCGTCGACGGACGAGACAGGACTCTCCCCCGTCCCCGATAAAGCAAGGACACCTAAGCAAGACGCATTAAAGGCGCCTTGTCATGTAATGCGAGGGATAAACTCGCATCACTGTACCCTTTCCACCTCCCGTGTGCCACTGTGGCAACCCCTTTCCCTATAAAAGGAGGCCCAAGGCGACCAGGAGGGGGATTCGGATTTTTGGAGCTCCTCACGCCCCATTGCTAGTTCAAGAACACATATAAACAAACCACCAAACCTGGATAAGGAAACCGTGTGCTATCTGTTTGATCCGCTCTTCTCACGACCCCGCGCCCCACGACCGTAGTAGGGATTCTTGTGATCCCATAGGTGACGTTCCCACCGACAGTCCCAAAAATAATATAAAAGTGGAAAATAAAGCCCAATATAGTCCAAAACAGTAGATAAAGTAGCATGGAGCAATCAAAAATTATAGATACGTTGGAGACGTAGCAGGCATCCCCAAGCTTAATTCCTGCTCGTCCTCGAGTAGGTAAATGATAAAAAGAGAATTTTTGATGCGGAGTGATACTTTGGCATAATTTCAATGTAAATCTTCTTAATCATGGTATGAATATTCAGATCCGAAAGATTCAAGACAAAAGTTCATATTGACATAAAGAATAATAATACTTCAAGCATACTAACTAAGCAATTATGTCTTCTCAAAATAACATGGCCAAAGAAAGTTATCCCTACAAAATCATATGGTTCCGGCTATGCTCCATCTTCCCCACACAAAATATTTAAATCATGCACAACCCCGATGACAAGCCAAGCAATTGTTTCATACTTTAACATTTTCAAAACTTTTTCAATCTTCACGCAATACATGAGCGTCAGCCATGGATATAGCACTATATGTGGAATAGAATGGTGGTTGTGAAGAAGATAAAAAGAGGGAAGATAGTCTCACATCAACTAGGCATATCAATGGACTATGGAGATGCCCATCAATATATATATATATGTGTGAGTGAGTAGGGATTGCCATGCAATGGATGCACTAGAGCTATAAGTATATGAAAGCTCAACAAAAGAAACTAAGTGGGTGTGCATCCAACTCGCTTGCTCACGAAGACCTAGGGCATTTGAGGAAGCCCATCATTGGAATATACAAGCCAAGTTCTATAATGGAAAATTCCCACTAGTATATGAAAGTGACAAAATGAGAGACTCTCTATCATGAAGATCAAGGTGCTACTTTGAAGCACAAGTGTGGTAAAAGGACAGTAACATTGTCCCTTCTCTCTTTTCTCTCATTTTTTCTATTTTTTTGGGCCTTTTCTCTTTTTTTATGGCATCTTTTTTTTCGTCCGGAGTCTCATCCCGACTTGTGGGGGAATCATAGTCTCCATCATCCTTTCCTCACTTGGGACAATGCTCTAATAATGATGATCATCACACTTTTATTTACTTACAACTCAACAATTACAACTCGATTCTTAGAACAAAGTATGACTCTATATGAATGCCTCCGGCGGTGTACCGGGATATGCAATGAAACATGAGTGACATGTATGAAAGAATTATGAATGGTGGCTTTGCCACAAATACGATGTCAACTACATGATCATGCTAGCAATATGACAATGATGGAGCGTGTCATAATAAACGGAACGGTGGAAAGTTGCATGGCAATATATCTCGGAATGGCTATGGAAATGCCATAATAGGTAGGTATGGTGGCTGTTTTGAGGAAGATATATGGTGGGGGTATGATACCGCGAAAAGTGCGCGGTATTAGAGAGGATAGCAATGGTTGAATCATGGGAAAAAAGTGTGTATAATCCATGGACTCAACATTAGTCATAAAGAACTCATATACTTATTGCAAAAATCTAGAAGTTATCAAAGCAAAGTATTACACGCATGCTCCTAGGGGGATAGATTGGTAGGAAAAGACCATCGCTCGTCCCCGACCGCCACTCATAAGGAAGACAATCAATAAATAAATCATGCTCCGAGTTCATCACATAACGGTTCACCATACGTGCATGCTATGAGAATCACAAAATTCAACACAAGTATTCTTTAAATTCACAACTACTCAACTAGCATGACTCTAATATCACTATCTTCATATCTCAAAACAATTATCAAGCATCAAACTTATCTTAGTATTCAACGCACTCAAAAGAAAGTTTCACATATCTTGAATACCAAGTATTTTAACATTAAGAAAATTACCATGCTATTAACTACTCTCAAAATAATCTAAGTGAAGCATGAGAGATCAAGTTTCTTTAAAACAAATCCACCACCGTGCTCTAAAAGATCTAAGTGAAGCACTAGAGCAAAAATTATCACGCTCAAAAGATATAAGTGAAGCACTATGAGCAAAAACTATCAAGCTCAAAAGATATAAGTGAAGCACATAGAGTATTCTATCAAATTTCGATTCATGTATGGCTCTATCAAAAGGTGTGTACAGCAAGGATGATTGTGGTAAACTAACAAGCAAAGACACAAATAATACAAGACGCTCCAAGCAAAACACTTATCATGTGGTGAATAAAAATATAGGTCCAAGTAAATTACCGATGGAAGTGGATTTAAAGAGGGGATGCCTTCCGGGCATCCCCAAGCTTTGACTTTTGGTGTCCTTGGATTATATTGGGGTGCCATGGGAATCCCCAAGCTTAGGCTCTTGCCACTCCTTGTTCCATAATCCATCAAAATAATTCACCCAAAACTTGAAAACTTCACAACACAAAACTCAATAGAAATCTCGTGAGCTCCGTTAGAGAAAGAAAATGAAAGACTACTTCAAGGTACTGTAATGAACTCATTCTTTATTTATATTGTTGTTAAACCTACTGTATTCCAACTTCTCTATGGATCATAAACTATTTTACTAGCCATAGATTCATCAAAATAAGCAAACAACACACGCAAAACAGAATCTGTCAAAAACAGAACAGTCTGTAGTAATCTGTAACTAACGCAAACTTCTTGAACTCAAAAAATTCTACCAAACTTAGACGACCTGGAAAATTTGTTTATTGATCATAAGCAATTGGAATAAGTATTTTATCACGTTTTGGTGATTTTTAACAATTCAGGCACTGAGCACAAAGTTTCTGGAAATTACAGCAAGATCAAATAACTATCATCCAAGAAGATCCGATAGGTTTAACTTGGAACAAACACTAACTAAAAGGTAAAACCACATCAAAACAGAGGCTAGATGGATTATTTATTCCTAACCAGGAGCAAAAACAAAAAAACAAAAAATAAAATTGGGCTGCCTCCCAACAAGCGCTATCGTTTAACGCCCCTAGCTAGGCATAAAAGCGAGGATAGATCTAGGTATTGCCATCTTTGGTAGGCAATCCATAAGTGGCTCTCATGATAGATTCATATGGTAATTTTATTTTCTTTCTAGGGAAGTGTTCCATGCCTTTCTTTAATGGAAATTGGAATCTAATATTCCCTTCATTCATATCAATAATTGCACCAATCGTTCTAAGGAAAGGTCTACCAAGAATAATAGGACATGAAGGATTGCAATCTATATCAAGAACGATAAAATCTACGGGAACATAATTCCTATTTGCAAAAATAAGAACATCATTAATTCTTCCCATAGGCTTTTTAATAGTGGAATCCGCAAGATGCAAGTTTAGAGATCAATCATCAAAGTCACGGAAATCTAGCAAATCACACAAAGTTTTGGGAATAGTAGAGACACTAGCTCCCAAATCACACAAAGCATTAAACTCATGATCTTTAAGTTTAATTTTGATAGTAGGTTCCCACTCATCATAGATTTTCATAGGGATAGAAACTTTCAAATCAAGTTTTTCTTCATAAGATTGCATCAAGGCATCAACAATGTGTTCGGTAAAGGCCTTATTTTGACTATAAGCATGACGAGAATTTAGCACGGATTGCAACAAGGAAATACAATCAATTAAAGACCAATTTTCATAATTAAATTCCTTGAGATTCAAAATAGTGGGTTTAGCAACATCTAGGTTTTTATTTCTTTCAATCCCACTTTTATCAATTTCATCATCAAGATCTAAAAACTCCGAATTCTTAGAGCGCCTTCTAGGTAAAGGAAGATCATATTCAGTTTCATCAAGATTAATATTGCAAAACAAAGATTTAATAGGGGACACATCAATAACTTTTAGATCTTCATCTTGATTTTCATAGGAATTAGAGGAACACGCTTTAATAAAGGCATCTTTGGAAGCACGCATCCTAGCGGTTCTTTCTTTGCACTCATCAATGGAAATTCTCATAGCTTTGAGAGACTCATTGATATCATGATTAGGAGGAATAGATCTAAGCTTTAAAGAATCAACCTCAAGAGAAATTTTATCAACGTTCCTAGCCAAATCATCAACTTTAAGCAATTTCTCTTCAAGCAAAGCATTAAAATTCTTTTGTGAATTCATAAACTCTTTAATACTATTCTCAAATTCAGAGGGCATCTTATTAAAATTTCCATAAGAGTTGTTGTAGGAATTTCCATAACTATTAGAAGGATTACTAGGATAAGGCCTAGGATTAAAATTCCCTCCATACGCGTTGTTACCAAAATTATTCCTACCAACAAAATTCTCATCCATAGATTCATTATTATTCTCAATCAAAGTAGACAAAGACATATCATTAGGATCAGAAGAAACACTCTTAGTAGCAAATAATTTCATAAGTTCATCCATCTTTCCACTCAAAACATTGATTTCTTCTATCGCATGCACTTTTTTATTAGTAGATATTTTGGTATGCCATTGAGAATAATTAACCATAGTATTATCTAGAAGTTTAGTAGCATCTCCTAAAGTGATTTCCATAAAAGTGCCTCCCGCGGCCGAGTCTAAAAGATTTCTAGAAGCAAAATTCAGTCCGGCATAAATTTTTTGTATAATCATCCACAAGTTCAAACCATAAGTAGGACAATTACGTATCATTAATTTCATTCTCTCCCAAGCTTGTGCAACATGTTCATGATCAAGTTGCTTAAAATTCATAATATCGTTCCTAAGAGAGATAATCTTAGCGGGAGAAAATACTTAGAGATAAAAGCATCTTTGCACTTGTTCCAAGAATCAATACTATTTTTAGGCAGAGATGAAAACCACGCTTTAGCACGATCTCTAAGCGAAAAAGGAAATAGCTTAAATTTAATGACATCATTATCGACATCCTTTTTCTTTTGCATATCACATAAATCAACGAAGCTATTCAGATGAGTAGCGGCATCTTCACTAGGAAGGCCGTAATTGATCTTTCATAACAAGATTCAACAAAGCAGTATTGATTTCATAAGATTCAGTATTGGCAAGAGGAGCGATCAGAGTGCTAAGGAAATCATTATTATTGGTATTGGTGAAGTCACACAATTTGGTAGCATCTTGAGCCATCGCGACAACAAGCAATCCAACACAAGGGAAAACAAACGTACGAGGAAAAGGCAACGGAAAGAGAGGAGGAGATTGGGAAAGAGATGGCGAATAAAACGGCAAGGGTGAAGTGGGGGAGAGGAAAACGAGAGGCAAATGGCAAATAATGTAATGCCATAGATAGGGATTGTGATGGGTACTTGGTATGTTGACTTTTGCGTAGACTCCCGACAACGGCGCCGAAATCCTTCTTGCTACGTCTTGAGCTTGCGTTGGTTTTCCCGAAGAGGAGAGGATGATGCAGCACAAGATCGTAAGTATTTCCCTCAGTTTTTGAGAACCAAGGTATCAATCCAAAGAGGAGGCCACGCACAAGTCCCTCGTGCACTGCACAAAAGCGATAGCTACTCGCAACCAACGCGATTAGGGGTTGTCAATCCCTTCACAAATCACTTTAGAGTGAGATCTGATAGAGATAATATTTTTGGTATTTTTGGTATATAGATGCAAAGTGAAAATAAAAGGCAAAGTAAAAACAAAGCAAGTATAAAAGTGATGGAGATTGATATGATGAGAATAGACCCGGGGGCCATAGGTTTCACTAGTGGCTTCTCTCAAGAGCATAAATATTCTATGGTGGGTGAACAATTGACAGAATTGAGCATAGTTATGAGTATATCTAGGTATGATCATGTATATAGGCATCACGTCCGTGACAAGTAGACCGAAACGATTCTGCCTCTACTACTATTACTCCACTCATCCACCGCTATCCAAAGATGCATCTAGAGTATTAAGTTAAAAGCAGTAACGCCTTAAGCAAGATGACATGATGTAGAGGAATAAATTCATGCAATATGATAAATATCCCATCTTGTTATCCTAGATGGCAACAATACAATACGTGCCTTGCAACCCTTTACATCCTTTGGGTAAGGACACCGCAAGATTGAACCCAAAGCCATGCACTTCTCCCATTGCAAGAACTACCAATCTAGTTGGCCAAACCAAACGGATAATTCAAAGAGACTTGCAAAGATAACTCAATCATACATAAAAGAATTCAGAGAAGATTCAAATATTATTCATAGATAAGTTGGATCATAAACCCACAATTCATCGGTCTCAACAAACACACCGCAAAAATAAGATTACTTCGAATAGATCTCCACGAGAGAGGGGGAGAACATTGTATTGTGATCCAAAAAGAGAGAAGAAGCCATCTAGGTACTAACTATGGACCCGAAGGTCTGAAGTAAACTACTCATACTTCATCGGAGAGGCTTTGAAGATGATGTAGAAGCCCTCCATGGTGGATGCCCCCTCGTGAGCTCGAACAGGCCCCAAGATGGGATCTCGTGGATACTGAGGAAGTTGCGGCGGTGGAATTAGGTTTTGGCTCCTGTTACGATCGTTTGGGGTGCGAGGGTATATATAGGAGGAAGGAGTACGTCGGTGGAGCAACAGGGCGCGCCTGTGGGGGCGCCCCACCCTCGTGACCGCCTCTCTGGTTCCTTGGCGTAGGGTCCAAGTCTCCTGGATCACGTTCGGTGAGAAAATCACGTTTCCGAAGGTTCCATTCCGTTTGGACTCCGTTTGATATTATGTTTCTTCGAAACACTGAAAAAGGCAAAAAACAACAATTCTGGGCTGGGCGTCCGGTTAATAGGTTAGTCCCAAAAATAATATAAAAGTGGAAAATAAAGCCCATTATAGTCCAAAACAGTAGATAAAGTAGCATGGAGCAATCAAAAATTATAGATACGTTGGAGACGTATCAGGCATCCCCAAGCTTAATTCCTGCTCGTCCTCGAGAAGGTAAATGATAAAAAGAGAATTTTTGATGCTGAGTGATACTATGGAATAATTTCAATGTAAATCTTCTTAATCATGGTATGAATATTCAGATCCGAAAGATTCAAGACAAAAGTTCATATTGACATAAAGAATAATAATACTTCAAGCATACTAACTAAGGAATTATGTCTTCTCAAAATAACATGGCCAAAGAAAGTTATCCCTACAAAATCATATGGTGCGGCTATGCTCCATCTTCCCCACACAAAATATTTAAATCATGCACAACCCCGATGACAAGCCAAGCAATTGTTTCATACTTTAACATTTTCAAAACTTTTTCAATCTTCATGCAATACACGAGCGTGAGCCATGGATATAGCACTATATGTGGAATAGAATGGTGGTTGTGAAGAAGACAAAAAGAGGGAAGATGGTCTCGCATCAACTAGGTGTATCAATCGGCTATGGAGATGCCCATCAATAGATATCAATGTGAGTGAGTAGGGATTGCCATGCAACAGATGAACTAGAGCTATAAGTATATGAAAGCTCAACAAAAGAAACTAAGTGGGTGTGCATCCAACTCGCTTGCTCACGAAGACCTAGGGCATTTGAGGAAGCCCATCATTGGAATATACAAGCCAAGTTCTATAATGAAAAATTCCCACTAGTATATGAAAGTGACAAAATGAGAGACTCTCTATCATGAAGATAAAGGTGCTACTTTGAAGCACAAGTGTGGTAAAAGGATAGTAACATTGTCCCTTCTCTCCTTTTCTCTCATTTTTTTATTTTTTTGGGCCTTTTCTCTTTTTTTATGGCATCTTTTTTTTCGTCCGGAGTCTCATCCCGACTTTTGGGTGAATCATAGTCTCCATCATCCTTTCATCACTTGGGACAATTCTCTAATAATGATGATCATCACACTTTTATTTACTTACAACTCAACAATTACAACTCGATTCTTATAACAAAGTATGACTCTATATGAATGCCTCCGGCAGTGTACCGGGATATGCAATGAAACATGAGTGACATGTATAAAAGAATTATGAATGGTGGCTTTGCCACAAATACGATGTCAACTACATGATCATGCTAGCAATATGACAATGATGGAGCATGTCATAATAAACGGAACGGTGGAAAGTTGCATGGCAATATATCCTCCGACGCGCGTGCTGGGGAGATTGGGAACGCCGACGCGTCCATCTCGGCACGTCGCGGCGAGGAGCGGAATGCTGACGTGTCCTCCTCGACTAGTGGCGGCGAGGAACGGAACGGCGACGCGTCGCGTCGTGGCGAGGAGCGGAACGCCGACGCGTCCTCCTCGACTAGTGGCGGCGAGGAACGGAACAGCGACACGTCGCGTAGCGGCGAGGAGTGGAACACCGACGTGTCCTCCTCGACTAGTGGCGGCAAGGAACGGAACGGCAACGCGTGACTGTCCATGCGGTGCAGCGAGGGGCTCCTAGGTCTTGGGAGGGGCGATGCCATGGTGGTCGACGTGAGAGGGATGGGGAGGAGATAGCGATGAACGCAAACGTGAGGGGGAGGAGATAGTGATTTCGTGGGAGGCGCAGTATTTATAGCGAGCAATGGCACACCTACGTAATATATGGACTGAGATGCACTGACTTAACTGCAGGTCCAGTTGCGTCACTTACATGTGGGCCAGTACACTGCTGAGCCCGTATGTCAATGACCCAATGCACCTGAAGTTAAGTAAAAGCTATGTGGGCATATTTGTTGGAGTAAATTACGGGGGAGCGAAGGGGTGGAAATATTGCTTGTCACAACGGATTGGACGAGCGTGGGGGAAGGAGGGTCATGCATGCAGATTTTTTCACATGGGGTGGAGTGGTGGGACCGCCGGAGGGAGAAGGAGAGTTTGGCAGGCATATTGTTTCCACACATGGAGAGGAAAAGATTTGGAGATGAACGGGCTTCCTGCGGTATGGGGAACGGTGCATAATAAGTCATCTTGCATGTCGGGCTAGGTATAGTCTCAAGTCATTAAAATATACACGCCCACACATGTTCATATTTCAAGGTGGACTAAATTATTGCATGCGATGATTAAGGCTGGCCATAATGGTGGTATCTTAGCTGGTATCATGCACACGGAATAGCAAACATCTTGATGTGGCAAAGAATTAAAGAAGAGAGGGGTTAGAGTAACTAGTGTTCATGCATGCATTGGTAAACACATTTTTTGTGAAGAACGACATCATTAGTTGAGTACTTTTGCAGACTTCAAATACTATTCCACCGCCTCTACTATCTTGCTAACAGTAGGTGAAAATTTTGAGTCGAGCCCTTTAAACTAGAAGGGAGGTAGTGGTACTCTAATAGCTAGGTGTGTAAGTCATCTTACGAAAACCAAATAATCCCAAAACACGAGGCGCGGTGCATTAACTTCTACCTCGTTTCTTGTTTCTTGACATATCAACCAACAAGAGATGAGGGTGTGCATGCTTTTAATGACTGAGACTATCAAACATGACATGCAGTGGTTAGTTCATCGCATGCAATACTATTTAATTAGCAAATAAACATTAATGTCTCTCGTTTTCCCCTCCTCCTTGGTCACGGTGCACAGCCTAAGATGACTTACTCACCTGGATGGAGGGAGTATCAACATTCACAATGTCACATCAGTATTTTTACACTCATTATAAAACGTAGTTCTTATACTCATTATAATCAGTATTGTAGATATTGATATTTTTAGTATAAATTTGGTCGTGGGATTTCATTGATGCCTGTCAAAGCGTGGAGGAACCGGAGCTTAGGGCTTGCATTGCCGGTCTCTACATAGGTATTTCTCTTCATAATCCTGTAATTTTAGAGACTGATTGCGCTTTTGTGGTAGCGTCCCTTGCATCGTGGGACTATGACAGGTCTGATATGCATGACCTGAAGATGAAAGCGTTGAGCATCTCGAAGTTGATCAACAATCTTCAATTGTCAAAGATAGCCGTTCGGCTAATAAGGTGGCACACTTAATCGTTAAGTATAGCTTTGACAATAGATTAGATGGTATTCTTGTAAATAACGTACCGCCCTGTGTGGTGAATATTGTATCGAATGAGTGTACTGGTGTGGCTGGTTAATTAATATAAGGTGGTGTTAAAAAAGTATATATTTGGTCAAACACTTTGCAAACGGTTGACGGGAGTAAAAAGGACCAGAGGGAGTATCATGCATGCGGAGTAGGCAAAAAAATTGCTCATTTATAGCCGGTCGAAGTCTCAAAGGGCGCGACCGCGCGAGGGAGGCGAAGGTCGTGGGAGGCACGACGGTTGACGGAATTAAGTGAAGTTACATCCACGCGCCGGCATGGCGTGCGAACAGGCAGAAGCTATACCGTCAGGCCTACGATATGGGTCTAGTAGACATGACATCTAGTGGGTCCCGCATAGTTCTCGAGAACTCTTTGGGGGCTTGCAGCCGTTTATCCACCGGGCAAGCTAGCAACCCCATGCCGTTCGCACGCCCTACTCGTCCCCGACTTCTACCTCGCAACAGTTTGCTCCCAGTCGTCCCGTCCTTTCACATTAGTTCGCTCCCAGTTTTTGCGGGGTATAACAGTTCAACTTCTCCTAACCCTCCTCCAAAATCCATGGCCTCCCAAATCTCCATGGTCGCCGCTGAGTACCAGGTTAGAGCCATCACCGGTGATTAGTTCATCGTCATCTACACACGTGGATCCGCGACGGTGAAAGCATGGCTTGCTCGCTTCCTACGCATGTTCAACAGTTCAACGGATGAGTGGGTCGCTAGGCTAGATGTTGAGTACACCACAGTCCTGGGACGAGAGAAGGATCTAAAGGACGAAGAGAGGAAGAAGCCCGCTGTGATCCAGGTTTGCGTACATATGTTTGCTTGGTCTACCACATATGCCATGCCGACGTTGAGTGCCAGGATTTTAAGAACTTCCTCAAGGACAAAAGAGTGAAATTCGTTACTGTAGGCTTTAAGAACGACAAAGATGTCCTGCTCGGATAGGTCTCGTTGTAGGCCAGCCCTTCGATCTCCAGAAGGCAAGCCTGGTGTCCTCCTCTCAACCTTCAATGCTGACCCTGGCAGCAGCCATGATTGATCCTCCGTACGCTAAACTGAAGAAACCTCATCACGAGTTTCATCATGCATGGGAGTCGAAGACATTAGATGAAGATCACATCCTGTACGCAGCAATGGATGCCTACGTTTGTTTAAATATCTACATGGGTTGGATGAAGAAGCAGAGCCCAGTGTCCGGTTCAACCAAACAAGCGTCGGCGAAGAGGAAGAGGAAGAGGGACGAGGACGAAGTCGAGGACATGGACTCGGACTCCGAGTAGGTGGTAGTGCCGTCGCTCATGCTGGTTCTACTGCAGTGTCAAGTGGACTAGTTGCTTAGTTTATTTTCAAGGGTGTGTTGTCTTTGAGGCCCCAGCAGAACTATGTTTATGTTCTTTCTCATTATTTGAACTCTTTAGTACGTAGAGTAGTACTAGTACTATGTCTTACTACTGTTCTTCTTGCAGTTGGTACTACTGCCCGTATCTTCGTGTTCCTAATGTACTTAATACGTTCGTACTAGTAGTATAATTTGGGTCAGTCGATTTGTGAAAGAAGTTCGACGGAGCGAAGGAAGAAGACGGCAGAAGAGGCGGAAGAAGCCCTTCTAGCCATCCATGTTGCATCAAACGGCTCACATGAGTCGACTGACCAAAATTGCTCCTTCAGATTGCAGGATCCACGTGGCATTCAAGGTCTCGAAGGTAGATTCCGCGTCCGCACCCGGTTTGCAGGATCGACGCGCGTGCGACCGGCTTCCGCCATGACAGCCACCATGCGCACCTCCTCCGCGCGGGCGGAGACTACAATGACACGCTAGTTCCTCCTCGCCGGTGTGCTGGAGCACGCGCTCGTCCTCCTCTTCGTACGCTGCGTGCATAGACGCGGCTCCACCAGCTGCTCGCATGCTTGGCAGCGCGGCGACATGGCGAGGAGGGACTGCAGATGACGTGAGCGGGCGAGCCTTCGGCTTCATGGCACATGGATGGCGGCGACACGGCGGTGATGGGCGAGAAATTGTTGGCCGGAGCAGGCGGGCGCCGGCATGCGCAACGGCGGCGGCGGCATATTGATGAGTGCGCGTATGGGAGCTTACTTTAGTTTTATATAAGGTTGGTCAAACTTAAAATAAAACCGTACTAGTACACGTAAACATTAGACTTAGGCAGCGCTTTTATTAATTTTTTTTAAGTTAGTACCACAGCCACGATACGGAATCCTGTGCAAGCGCGTGAACCTTGACGCGCGATCGATCGAGCAGTGCGTCACCGTGTCGCGCGAAGGACATCCACCAAACCTTTTTGTGTGTGTGAAAACAATCCTCGAATATTACTCAAGTTTTTTTTCTGGGAAAGTTCTTGACGCTGCAATATTTCCATATATTTGAATTTAGCTCCAGTTTGTGTTTATTTGGATTTGGACGTTTTAGGTGCGCCCTAGTTTTTTTTAATACTTATTTTGTGTGTGTGACTGAGAGAGAACGTGTATATGTGTCCATATGTGTGTTGTGGCGGAAGGGCAATGTGGAGACGGTGTGTGTGTGATCTGAGACATAGAGAGGTGTGAATGTGCAAATGATCATGCATGAGTGAGACATAGACAGATGCCGATACGTTGTGTATACATGAGAGAATGGTCTTCTAGTTTACTTGTGTGTGTGTGTGTGTGAGAGAGAGAGAGATAGAGAGAGAGAGAGGAGCATCCGTAACACAACAACCATCTCTCTCGATTCGTCCGTCCCTCGCACGATCGCATGCAACACATGCATCAACGCGCACATTTTGACACCCTCACTCTGCCCCTGCCCACCTCAAGGCCCGCACAATCTCTTCGTGAATACCCATTTCTCTCCTTAGGTTTGTTTTCGCTCAATATCTGACACACACACACACGCGCGCGCGCGCGCACACACACACACACACACACACGCAGCACAACACACACGCACACTCCCCCGAGCACACAATTCATCCCCATCCAAGGTTATACGGCGACCACTCTCGCTTGTGCTTCTTTGCACCGCAACATGCACAACACCTCAATCTTCAAAGAGGGCATCGAGCAGATCGAAGACGGCGACCACACGCGCTAGAGAATGCAGGGTCATTTGGAAGCAGGGTGATGTGATGACGGCTGACTGACTCCTCCCCCACCCTCTCTCTCTCTCTCTCTCTCTCTCTCGCACAAAATTACCAATCCCTCTCTCCCCCGCACAAAATTGTCAATCCCTCAACCCATGAGATCCTTCCCCTCTCGTCCATGTTTTTCCAGCTCTCTCATCAAACATGTTGTCTCTTCTCCTTCCACGTATACAAAATCCGGATGCACACGCATCTCACGTATATTACATGTCTCCATCTTTCTCACAGACCTAACTTCTTCCTCTCTCTTTCTCTCTCTCTCTCTCTGTCTCGTTAGGTTTGTCTCCTACTCTCTCGTCCACATACATACAATCTTTCCCGCCCTATCTGCTCCATCTTCAAAAGCTCTCTCTACACGTTTCATTCACACAATGGGATATGTCAAAATGTTGCTTCTATAATGGCTGATGTAGAGTTTTGGTTGTTTTTGTTGCATCCTACAAAGTGATAACTATGAAATGCATTTAGATTCTCATTTGACTCGGATTATGTGAGTTTAAGCATGTTGTGAAGTACTATAGGCCTTGTATACATCTTGGGATTCGACAATGATTGTAACTATTGAATTGTATAGACCATTACATTCGAAGTCAATAGCCTAATATATTTATTTCACAATTTCAACAAATGATCAGTTCACTACAAACTAAGAAAACAAATGTGTACTCCCTCCGTTTTTATTTAAGTCCGCGTATTAGCATTGGTCAAAGTCAAGTTTTGTAAACTCTTAGAAAGCTTATAACAAAAAATATTAACATATACAATAACAAATAAATACCATTAGATTCATTATTGAATGTACTTCCACATCATACATATTTGTTATGGTAAATGTTTATATTTTCATATAAACTTGGTCAAACTTTAGGAAGTTTGACTTCGGTCAAACCTAATATGCAGAGTTTACTACTACTACTCGCTAGTTGCTTAGCGAATCACTCAACATGCCACACGGGAGTCCAAGTGCCACAAAATTTTGAGGTCGGCAGGAAAATCTCGCGACCACGATTCGAAGCAGTGGGAAGTTACCATCATAGCCTTCGGAACAGGCCTACGGACGACGCTTGGTAGGGGGCTGTTTTCGTAACTTCAGGTTCACCCTACCCAGCCAACCCCACCCCGGAACCCAGAGTAGTACACCTGAATACTCCCCATTTTCTATCCCCACCGCAAAGTAGACTTCTCCATGGCACCGCAGCCTTCGTGCTCCTCCCCTTTACATCGGCGCACTCGTCCACCGCGGCGCGATCCGCCTTCATCGGCGACCTCAGACGCCCGCCTGACCGAGCCGGTCCACCGTTTTTCGTGAAGCGGAGCCTCTTCCCCGGCATCGTCTTCCACGGTCTCGGATCTGCTTCTCGGAAGCCGACGCCAAGCGCAGAAGTACCACCGTCGTGGACAATGAACTGACTCCCGTTGCCGACCACGACTCACTGAGGCTGCCGCGACCATCGTTCTCCTCCTCGATTGGTAATGTGTGTATTGAATCACTTAGCAGTACATGTGCAGTTCTAATTTTGTTCATACCTACCCTTCAATTTTCCTGGGTGCTATTGTTCCCGTAAAAGTAATTGGTTATAGCCTCCATTGTCCAACAGAATATCAGCTGTTAATTGTGCGTCGCTCCTGTATCGCACTATGCTTGGGTAGGTTTTTCATCTGCAACCTGTAGTGTGGCAAATGGTGGAAAGGTTTTTAGAACTAGTAAGATGCCCATGCTTTGCACGCATCAAGATGCATTTGTATGAGTAGTTTATCTTGTGGGAGAAAAGGATGAATGAGGGAAGGCCTTATTTGCAAATCTAGAGAGGGGTATGGGTATCTTTCTACAAAATACCCATTTGTTTCCTTCCTATCTGTCAGATATAAATCGGACGACCTATATTGCAAGAAAAAAAAGTATAGAGAAAAAAGTAGACAGTAAAGGAAGTAGAGATAAATATTAAATATTAAATAAATATAACCATAGAGAAGAGAGTAGAGATAGCAGAGACGTCCGAAAAGGATCGCAAGGAAAGCGGCCAAGGCGTGCGCTAGTTTTGGCGCGCGGCGTCCGGCGCGCTTTATAAAATCCAACGCCCTCCCACCGCTCTGTGCCTTGCCACCGCTCTGTGCCTCGCCACCGCTCTCTCCCCGCTCTTTTTTGCCTCGCCGTTGCCGCGCCACCATGCCGCTGCGTCGCCGGGAAACTTGGGGATACCGTGGCGTCCGAGTGCGCCCCTCCGGCGGCTTCTCCGCCGAGATCCGGTTCTGCGGGATGCGCCTCGGCCTCGGCAATTTCGGCACCACCAACGAGGTCGCCCGCGCGTACAACACGGCGGCGTGGCGCCTCCGGTGGCCTCATAGGACATTGAACTTCCCCAACATGCCGACGCGGGAGCGGCGCAGGAGCTCGCGCCTCTGCCGCGGCTTAGCACCGACGAGGATCGTCGCGACAACCGGAGGCGGGAGCACCGTCTCGGCATCACCGAGATGGACGAGGAAGCCATGGCGCTGTGGCGCCAACACTTCCCGCAGGACATTATCAACAAGCGCGAGTTCTACGCGCAAAGGAGGGCGGAGAGGGCTAAGAGGAGGGCGGAGCGAGCCGCCTATCGCGAGGACAAGCGTAGGTGAAAAGTGGACGCTCAATTCAACATGAGGCTAGGAGCAGCGTCGCCCTGGGAATCCGACGACGATCGGTATCTTCACGCCTCTGATCGGGCGTCGAGAGGAGGACATCATCGAGGAGGAGTCGGACGACGAGGAGTAGTTGAATTATCTTTTTATCTATCTATGCTGAGAACTATCCTCTACTCTCTAGTATCTACTTCTCGATCTCAAGATCAGAACGCTTTTTTAAAGCGCCCGCGTTCTATGATTCTGTTAGAGATGCTCTAACATGGCGTATTTAGTGCTTTAATGTTGCCCACAAGATGCGCGAGTATTACTAGTAGTATTTTTCTTGCCATGTTGAGATTTTAAAACCACGAGTGTGAACATGCAGAGGAGCAATGAAGACCAAACACGGGATATTCAGGACATCTTCAAGGAGCGTGGCAAGTTAAAGAGGAGCTGCACCGAACCTGTAAAACGAGCTTTGGTAAGTAACACCCTTTCAATTACTTTCGTTCGCCTCGTGTTCTTCGATGTGTATATGTTGTAGTTTTTGTTTCTCTTAAGCGTGGTGTTCTTCGATGTGTAATAAGAAGAGTCTTAATCGTCCTAATGCTTTAGTTTTTAACTTGATGTAGGAAGTGGGTGTTCTCACCTTGTAGTCTGTTTTTATATTTCTTTTCCTTTTGAATTCACTTCTTGAGTTACATTTATCGGCTTCTACTAAATGGATCTAGGTTTCTCACGAGTATTGATCTAAAAAGAAGTAACTTCATGTCGGGATGCAGTTTCATGAGGAGGGAAGTATGGTCAACCTCGAGATCATGTTTCCAAAATGAGGCTGGATTACACACAAGGTGCCGGTTCCCTAATGATCTTTGGATTAGACACAAGGTGCAAATTCGAGATGATGCTGGATTACACACAAGCCGGTGGAGTCGCTACTGTTCGTGTCCTCGTGGCATTAGTAAAGGCTGAAAGAAAGCATGCAGCAGCCCTTGAGAATGTAGCTGAGTTCCTGAAGAAGCGAAAAGAGCAATCAGATGCTCTATTCACCCAAGCCAAAGAAGAGATGGAAGAAGCCAGAAATAAGCTAGCAGAGGCAGAGCAGGCTAGGCGTCTCCTGCTATCTAAAACTGTTGTCAATACAAAATTTCCTTCATAATAGCTAGGTTCAAATGTTTATCCAGTCAGCATGCCTGTTGTGATGTCTGTGCATCTATTGATGTGGCACAAAATGTTTTTTTTGGGTCATGTAATAACAACAATTACTTTCCAAACAATAATGTATTTAAGCATTGGGCATGGTATAGTTCACGCGCAAGCCCGACATTCCAAGTTCAACTTCCACATCAAACTCATGTTCACAGATATCTGCACATTCATACATAATGTCCATAACCATGATTCACTTCAAAGCCAAAAAAATGTGAGGAGAGTTATAAATAAAGAAAAACCTCTACTAGTTCCTGCTACCAGTGCGAGCACAACAAGTCAAGACCATGCGTAAATTAATTACTCCCTCCGTCCCATAATATAAGACGCTTTTTGACACTAGTATAGTGTCAAAAAACGTCTTACATTATGAGACGGAGGGAGTATATTTTAGTCATGTTTTCTGTTCTAAAATGCCTGCCGGCTCACGGAAGGACGTGTTGCCGGCACACGCGCGGATTCAATGAAGGCAGGCGGGGCAGTCTTAAGCTGGTTGCACGCGGCGAGGAGGCGTGCTCAGCCGGGCCTGCAGCGAGTGCGACCCTCTTGGCCGGCGCGCCGGTTCAATGCCTGCGCTATGAGAGGTCGCGTCCGTGTTAGAGCAATCACTCCCTCCAGTCCTTTTTTGTTTGGGTATAACAAAATCTCGTTTTCCATTCGCATTTTACAAGTAAAATTCATGGACAAACTTTGACCCAAAGTACGATGGGGACTAGTAAACCAGAATGGAGGTACTAGTTTTTTTTAATCAAAGAAGGGTTTCCCCTTTCGATTACTGAAAACCAGCATCTAAATCTAAACCATAGTATTTGCCCTAGAACTACCAGGTTCAACATCTCCCAACATAAACCCATACAACCATACGCCAAGGAGGTACGTAGTACTATGAATTCCATTCTCGCTCCATACCAATCGTTCTAAAAACTACTTACTACTTATAATGTGCCATTGAAAATTGGAACTCTTAACCCCGCTAAAAATGATATTTTAAACTTGGCTACTCGATCTGTGGCAACTGGCGAGCCACCGCGCTCCAAGTCGTTCACCTGTGGTCCCGACCATCAACTCCTACAAAGGTGCTCCACCACGTACCTGGTACCCGCGAATGCAGCAATCGTGCGCCTAGGGTTTTAGGGTTTATTTGTTAACTTCTCCTTTAAGTAACACTCATGTATGTGAGACAATGAGAGGTCGATCACAAGGCGGCGCCTCTTCTCTTCGTATATGTACTCCACCGTTTGTCTGGTGTCCAAAAAATTATAATAACTACTAGCAATGTGCCAATGTGTTGCCACACGATCAAAGTAGATTAATACATATTCACCGATTTGCTAGAAAAAAGTCTAGTTTTGAAATACGTATATCACTAAAAATATGTTATGTTTCACTCAAAATATATTCCTTTGGCGGTTTTGATGAGATAAGGGAGGAATGTTGTTGGTTTCAAGATTCGAGAAGTGGTATATGTCTAATTTCTACTCTTACTAGCAAGATGCTCGTGCGTTGCACGGAACATCAAGATCTTGTGGGAGAAAAGGATGAACGAGGGAAGGCCTTATCTACAAATGTGGTGAAGAGTGGAGTAAATTGCCATATTTTCCTTCCTATCCGTCAGATATAAATCGGACGGCCTACATTGCAGGATGGCAGGCCCACCATCATCACCAACTCTATTTTTTATCCCTACTCTTATAAAAAGCATTGTCGGTGATGATCGTGTGCCTGCCATCCTGCAATATAGGCCGTTCGATCTATATCTGACGGATAGGAAGGAAACTATGGCAATTTTGCAAAAACATACCCACACCCCTCTCCATGTTTGCAAATAAGGCCTTCCCTCGTTCATCCTTTCCCCCAACAAGATAAACTACTCATACAAATGCATCTTGATGTTCCGTGCAATGCATGGGCATCTTGCTAGTAGTTGCAAAAAGCCCATGTGTGTGTGAGAGAGAGGGAGAGTGGAGGAGGACGGAGTGCATGTGTGACAAATACACAAGTAGTGTGTGTGCGATAGGTATCAGCTTAAAATGAGGCGATAGTGTGTGTGTGCATGATCGAGAGGGCGTGTCTCAACAAGGGAAGAAAAAGCTACATAGATACAAGGAGCGGAAGAGAGACATGTATGCGATGGTGGAAGCACGAGTGTGCGGGTGTATAAACCTATCTAGAGGCTAGCCAGTCGATAAATGTTTGTGAGAGAAATACGAGTCAAAGTAAAGCGAGAGTTTTGTGTGTGTGAGAGAGAGACGGTAGTCGGGAAGGGGAGTGGAAGCAGGAGTTGTGTGTGTGTGTCTATGAGAGAGAGAGAGGAGACGGTAGTCGGGGTTGTCTAATCGGTAAACAAATGAATAATGTCAGTCTGGGATGGAGACGAAAAGGAGACCGCAGCAAATGTCGTGTCTACAGGAGAGAGAGAGAGTAATTTTAGTGGTATGAGCCATATGTAGAGACATATAGCTAGGGTGTGTGAGAGAATCCCATAGAGAGAAAGACAAAGTGAAAGACGAGTGGAGACTATGTGTGTGGTGGTGAAAAAGAAGGCTTAGGTACCGAGTGATACCGGAGAACAGTAGAGACATGAGAGATAATGAAAACCGTGTAATGTATAATGATAGGGAGAGTGTGACACTTCTCAAGGGAGACGTCGAGAGACCATGTTTGCAAGGATAGGAGAAACATGAAGTGAGCGTGAGGGTGAGCTGGAGAAAAGAGAGTGATAGCTACCTGAAGGAGCATGCATGCGAGAGAGATGGGCGTGAAAGGAGTGAACAAAAAATTGATTCAAATATTTGAATTCGAGATGATGATACATGTAATCCATACTCGAACCAAAATTCGTCTATCAAACATGCATACTCATATGAATTCACGCACATCTATGTTATTTAATATGTAGGTATTACTGATCCATACATTTTAGTAGAACATAATTTGGTTAAATTTTTCAAATTCAACCTTAAGATTTCGAGATCGTTGTATTTGTAAATCATATTATACATATAAAGGAGCAGAATTCTTTGTTGTGCTTTTGAAAGTATATATAAAAAAATTGGTGTATATAGAATGTAATTCCAATTGAAAATGGATCCCGCCCGGAAAAAATAGTAGAATACGGGATTCGAATTGAGTTGGCGCGGTAAACGTGCACTGTGCAAAATTTGAACGAAGCGGGGAAAGTCGCAGTAACCCCGCCCGAAACCAAAATCTGCGAGATGGAAATCACTACTGCCTATCCCTGCCTCGCAAAGCCTATCTGTTGGATTTCTATAGGTTTCGATAGGGGTAGGTTTGTAATTTCACCCAAACGTGACGTAACCGCCTCTCACCCGGATTCATACACGGAGGGCGCCAAAACATAGTGTGCCCTCGGCCGAAATCGACTCCCTCCCCGATTCATATTCATACACGGTGGGAGCCAAAAACAAACTCTCGTCGGCAAATATTCGGTGTATGCAAGATTACCGTCCTATCCCCAACCGACTAATGTTGCTGTGATGTAGTAGAAATTTGAAACGGGGGCAAAGTTTGCAAATTTCCTCGCATTTGAGACAAGCGCACCCTGAATACATGGTTCCCCCTTCCTCTCTACCTCCCTTTTCCCCATTCATACTTCGTGGGCGCCAAAACACCCTCTCCACCCCACCCTCCTCCGTCTGGCGCCGTCCGCCACCCCATCCACCGCCATCCTCCTCCACCATGACGGAGCTGATACCCCGACGCAGCCGTCCATTACAAGAGATCGACCTCTCTCATCCACGCCTTCGGACCGGGATCCTTCATCCCGTCCTATCGCTTCATCCCCGTCGTTGTCCACCTTGCCGGCGCCGCTCCTACGACTGTCTCATCCACCGCGCCCCGCCGCCACCGTCTACCCTCCTAGATCTGCTTCCATGCCGCCGACCGCCATCGCTACCGCAGCACCGTCAAATTCTCAGCAGATGCGTACACGGCGCCGCACTGAGGCAAGATTTTTCAGATCCGCTCAACTTATTTATCGCAGCAAGAAAATAGACCGCCACCGCTTTACTCTGATTTCTTGTCTTGGTTGCGGTTGCCTTTGTCCGGTTTGCACCTTCAGATCCACCATGGCACGCTCAACACTATACTCCCAATGCTTATGGTTTTCCCTTTATATTCCACACTAGTTAAATCACATGAGACTATATTTCAAAATTGGGTGGTCGATTTTTCAGAGCTCGCCGGAGTTCGCCGGTGCGACCCACGGGGCTGGGGTGGTTGTGGGGCCTTGCCGAACAAAGAAAACTCGACGCGGGTGGGGGGTGGGGGTGGCGGAGGAACACATGCGGTGGGGGCTAGTGGTCCGGCCGGTGGCCCGTGCGGTGTTCTGTATGGGAAGAATTAAGAGACGAGGAAGAAGAAGGGTTAGGAGACGTAGGATCTTCATCCAACCGCCTGAAATGGTCGAGAGACAGCTAGGAGTTGCATTCTTAATGCGCTCTGGTTCATCTTGTGTGGGCACTGCGCAACCAACATTTTATTATCCAAAATCTGCTTGCTCTTCTTTACCATGTTCCTCTTCCGTTCTTCTTTAATATGTACTCTCTCCGTTCCTAAATACAAGTCTTTGTATAAATTCCACCATGGACTACAAATGGAGCAAAATGAGTGAATCTACACTCTAAAATGTATCTGGAAACATCTGTATGTGATCCATAGTGGAAATCTCTACCAAGACTTATATTTTGGAACGGAGGGAGTATGCTAGTAGTACAAAGATGTTCCTTGTCTTCAAGATGAGCAGGGACATTTGTAGTGTAGAGGTCTATACGGTCGGTTGTGATGGACACTTTGAGCCTCTTTGATTCATAGGATCTTGTAAACATAGGAATAGGATTTGTAGTGGCCTGCCCACTTGAATCCTATAAGAATAGCAAGGAAACGCGCGGAGCTGTGTCGCCTTTGAGAGTTACACTGATATTAACAGTACCGCACCTTCACTTGAAGAGAGATGGTATCTGAAGCCTTTCTAGCCGAACCGGCAATACTAGCACATATATTCTAGCAAGTTCCACTTTGCTGATTTTACTCTGATGCTTAAGGTTTTCCCGTGATATCTACACTATGATCTGTGTAGCTCCTTTGTGTCGCACTAGCAGCAGTCCACTCTTGAAGCTAAACACTGCAATGACTTACAAAATTGGCACCAAGGCATTGAGTGCCATTCTAGATGCAATGAAACTCAAACGCTCCCCACCTGTTGACTCTTGTTCAGAATATGATCCTAATGACTATTCTAACCTCGAGGAGTCAAAGGCAGATGGCCTGTCCTGTTCACCCATCAAGGTGCCTGTTCTAATTTGGCAATGTTTTATTGATTGCGGGTATCTTGCATATGTTGTCTTGCGTTTCTTCTACTTTGTTGCACCGCCATCTGCTTTGTTTACTCATCATATATGTCGAGATGCCATGCCCATCCATTATTAATACATATTCCATCTGTCATAATACCATGTTTTTCCACTCAAATGTTGTTCTTGTGCATCAGACATCAAAAAGGAAGAGGGTGATTGCCGAACATGAAGGAGCACCAGCAAAGTCCTTGAAAAACATGGTGGTGCCAGAGAAATCAGACAGCACCCCACTTATATTGGATGTACAACCAGTGACACAAAATGTAGGACCGACTCCAGCAGACTGTACCCATACTTCACTGGCCACACCACTAGCCCCACCACACAGGACCTGCACTCCAACAAAAGGTATACCGATTTCATTTGCCATAGCACCAGCTGTACCACAGAAAAATCCCACTCCAGCAAAAAGTACAGCAAGTCCACCGACCGAAGACCTATCCCAACTGCAGAGACGGCCAATTCCTGCAGATTGGAACCCCATTCCATTTATTCCCAGTTTAAAAGACAATGCTTTCAATGTTGTTAGGGACTACGTGCATATATTACCATCATGGGAAGATTATTGTGAAGACAAACACCATTTTCACATCTTCCTGTCCAACTTACGTGTAAGTGCTATTATTCATGGTTATTATTTTCCTGTTTTCTGCTGATTGAACACATCAATGATTTACATTACATTGTTGTAACTAGGCGAGGGTCAATCTGGATAGTCATGATGAGCAAAGCTTGCTTGTGCTTTTCAAGGAAGCATTGTAGCAGTATCGGTGTTACCTGAGGAAATCACACTTTGGTGGCAAGTCTATAAACGAATTTTCGGTGAAGTCTCCTGTGCTAAATTTAGAAGACATTGAATGGAAAGACCTTGTTATGCACTGGTCTCGTTCCCATTATGAGGTATTGTCTATGAAATCAAATGACAATTTGAATTTCTACTTTTCCGCATGTGCCTTACAGATCTTTTTTGCAGGAAATCTGCTCGAAGAAGAATTCCGGTTTGAAAAGAACGACATGATATCGCAAATATGCTGCCCGCTGCTTTGCTCTTGTTAGTACTGTTGTCTGTATCGTGTACTTGCATACATACCTGGTTCATTATGTGACACAGTATGCATGATAGCTTGCTTATCAATTGTTCGCTCCAAATTATCTGATCTGTATGAATGGTTACATTAGTGTAGAATATATCCAATGCCAATGTTTTTAGCTCTGCATTGTTCTTGTAAGTACATGTTGTCCTTTATCAGTGTACTTATAATGACAGGTAGTTGTTCATGTACCATCACTCTGCAGCTTATTTTCCTTTGCCCTCTATTTTCTACACATCAGATCTATATTTACTCTTACCACAAGGTTGGTACTGAAGAAGTTTAGCTGTGCATTGCTCTTGGCTGTACCTTTTGCCTGTATCGCTGCACTTACATTTATAGCTACTTGGTTATGTAGCATCACTCTTCATCTTATCTTAAATATTCTCCATTTTTTCGTATATTATCACATCTATATTTACTCTTAACAAAATGTAGAATAAAGGAAATGCTTTTGAAGAAGATTCTGTGGTAAACTTCTTGAATTGCCCCCCCCCCCCATCAACATGGATAAGGCCTTTATAGAGCCTGTCTTCACCAATAATGTAAGTTTGTCCATCTCAAGCCTTCAAACTTTGTTGTATATATTTGGTTAGGCATGACTGCAATAGCTGTTTATTTTTGGTGTTCGCATCAAATTGCTTATTTAAAGTTTATTATCTAGTTCATAAACAAAAGTTTGTCCTTCCTCAATTTAAGTTTTCAGTCGTACAACCAAGTTCCTTCTTCATACCATGTAAATTAAACTATACAGAGCAAGTGATCTTCTTTTGCACTGCATGTATGCTTCTGTTCTTCATCCGCAATCCGTGGTGTGGTGAACCTACCCACTACAAAGACAATGTCATATTCTGCAATGTCTTAACTATGAACAATGTCATATCATTCTACTATTATTTAAACCGTCTCTTGATTTGCCAATTTGAAATGGTATAAATTGACAACACACTAACCATTGATACTTATGAGTTCTTGATCTGTAATCCAGTGTTGTCATGAAGCTGCCAACTCCTTCACAATGTCATTTCCTGCCATGTCTTGACCTGAACAATACCATATTGCGTTAATGCAATTTTAAACTGTGTCACTTTATTCGTTAGTAAGAAATGTGATGAATTGTCAGCACTGATACTTTTACGTGTAAAACCTGTCATCTGTCTACTTGTTTATCTTTCAGAGTGAGGAAGATATAAGTGTTGAACAAGCCTTGATCTCATCATCTTGCTCGGCTGCTTGCGCTCTGACTCCCAAAGAGGCTAACCTTTCTTGAACTCTATTGAAGTGGTGTCGGTTTTGTATATTATTTTGTCGGCGTGTTTATTTGCAATCGGTGGCGATCTTTGATGCCCATGTATGTAATCATTGTCTGCTTGTGCTTTATTATCATAGTGGCAAACTTTGAAGCCCAAAGTGGATGTAATATGCCATAATTTCTTTATTGTATAGTCTACTTTTTTCTTATTCACGATGCTGCAGTTATTTTATCGTATATATATCTTGTCTTCGCAAAGAACCGCCAAACCGTAAAATTACGGTACATAATCGGGCCGTCAGCAATCATGATGTAGGTTGGGCTCAAACGCGTCGAACAGCTCACGGCCGGCAAAGAGCCCGAAATGAACCCGGCCCATGATTGTGCGAATCAAATCACGGGCTTTTAACAGGCCAAAATTGTCTCGGTCCTTGTTTGGCCCAATCGAGATATCGGCCGCGAAAGCAGGCCGGATGCAAATCGGGCCGTAGTTAGGCCCAACTATATGACGGGCTTTTAACAGCCGAAATTAATATAGGGCCGAAATGTTAAATGGGCCCTTAACAGGCCAAAACTAATATCAGGCCGAATTACTAAGTGGGCCTTTAGCAAGTGGGCCCAAAAGCATAGTGTCCAGTTGCCGGGCCGAATTTGATATGGGCCATAATTGAGCCCAAAGCCTCTTAAAGGGCCGGACCTGATCTGGGCCGTAATTTGGCCCAGAACGTGGTAGGCTTATAACGGGCTGGATCTCATATGGGCCACTTTTAGGCCCGAACGTGGCAGGCCATTAATGGACCGGATCAGATATGGGCCAGCATTTGGCCCAAAACATGGCAGCCAGTTAATGGGCCGGCCTACTAGGGTCCTCAAAATCTTGTGGGCCTACAGCTGGGCCGGCCCATTAATGTCGGTGAAATCTCGTGGGCCTTTAATTTGGGCGGCCCATTATGATCCGCAATAATCTTGTGGGCCTTTACAGGCCGCCCATTATAGCACACAAAATCTTACGGGCCTTTATTTGGGCCACCCATTATGGCCTGCAAAATCTTGTGGGCCTTTACCTGGGCCGACCCATTATGGCCCGCAAAATCTCGTGGGCCTTTAGCTGGGCCGGCCCATTATGGTCTGCAAAATCTTGTGGGCCTTTAGTTGGGCCGGCCCATTGTGGTCCGCAAAACTTGTGGGCCTTTAATTGGGCCGGCCTAATTAAACTTGTTGGGTCGTGCCACGTGTCGACGTATCATAGGCGCCTTCTGTCCAATGAGTGGATGATATATGTCCCAGCGGTGAGCCGACACGTGTTTCCTCCAGCCAATGATGATTTTACACGTGGAAAATCCCCATTGGTCGGGGCTGTTAACGGGTTATCGGATCCAAAATCCGACCTGATAGCTTAACGGCGTTCCGTTACGGTGGATGCCATGTGTCGGTCACCCTTGACGAAAGCACTTCGTGGACGCGCGATTTATCGTCATGGAAGTGGACACTTCCGTGATGATAATTTTCGTAATGTCATGGAACACTTCTACGACAGCACATGTATGACTATCTTGATTCTGTCATAAATTTGTCATGGATGTACATGCATGACAAAAAATGCGACATACTGTGACAAACCCGTATCATCACGGAAGTGTATTTTTTTGCAGTGAAGCGTTGGAAGCCAATAAGCAAGGCTAGTTACATAGCGCATACGTGTACATGATTGAAAGTAAATATCAACCATGAGTGACTAATATCTTGATGGAAAACTCGAAACTACGGAATACTAGGAAAAAAAATCATGGTTGGAAATACTAGCAATGTTCATGTCCGTTGCAACGAATCATAATTAGAATGATACTTATTCACAAACTTGGTACAAAACACTCTAATTTTGATATACATATGTCACCAGAGATATATTATGTTTCAATTAGAATATATTCCTTGGGCTATTTTGGTGAGGTCAGGGAGGGATGTGGTTGGTTTTAAGATACTAATTATGGTTTTTTCTGCAAATTGGTAGAAAAGTGGGATGTTGGTGAGAAAAGGCAACAACTTACCTCACAATTGTTAGATGTAGATCTAATGGTTAGAAACGACGGATGGCAGACACACCAGCATCACCAACTTAGTCTTGTATAGGAGTACTAGAAAGATCTGTGCATTGCACGGAACATCAAGATGCATTTTTTTATAAAACACTTGTTGTGATTGACCCTTGCGGGAGTAATCCCATGTGTAAAAACTAATGATATCTCGAGAAATATGAGATAAGGTGAAGAGGAGTGGGGTGGTGGTGGTTGGTGGTTGGGTGAGCGGAGGCATGGGGATTGACGACGCCGCCACGCCACTGTGCCAGTTTGTTCCAGAGGCTTCCTTTCTTAATTGCTCAACAATGAGGTTTGTTGGAGATAAGGATGAGCGAAGGGAAGGCCTTGTCTGCAAATGCGGAGAGGGGTGCGGGTATCTTTTAGTTTAATTTCCATCCGTCAGATATAGATCGGACGGTCTATATTGCAAGATGGCACACGTACCATCATCACCAACTCGTTTTTTTATAAGAGAATAAATATAAGTATGGAGACACAAACGTATTATCGATACTTGCTTCCGTAAACTAGCATCTACATTCTATTCAACGCCTTGGCATGTGGGGCCTTAGCACAATGACTTCTTGATTGTGTAAAACAAAGATTTTCCCGTCGCCGACAAGGAGGGGGTGACGGTGGCGCGCTTTTTGGCTTGCTCTAGTCCTAGTAGTCATACTAGGTGGTCTAAGCACGTGTAGATTTATTCTTTTTCACGTCACATGTTCGCCATCTGCCACGATTGTTGATGAATAGATGGTAAGTTATTCACGGGAAACCCTTGTTGAGCGTGTTTTCGAGAGAGAGAGAGAGAGAGAGAGAGAGAGAGAGAGTGCGTGTGTGACATGTTAGAGACTGAGGCAATGATAACAAATTCTTTGTGTCTATGTGTGTGGAGGATAGAGAGAGACATGTACATGGGGCTTTGTGTTGTGTAACATGGAGACACATATACATAATTAGAGAGTGAGTGTGTGAGATACACATGCGGACATGGGGAGAGATGAGTATCCAGATAAATGGGTGTTTGTGCGTGTCTGTGTGTGTTTGTGCACGCGTTTGTGTGTGAGAGGGAGAGAGTGTATGTGGAGTAGAGAGACCACTGATGATGTAAACCTAGTATAAGGGAAGGGGGAATGGTGTGACATGTGTAGTAGCAGGATAGCACGGGTGCGGGCGGGGGGAGCGGACTATTTGGAAGAGACATCGAGTGTGTGTGTGGGAGAGGGGTGTGAGAGCGAGAGAAGAGAGAGCTAGCGACAGAGAGAGAGAGAGAGAGAGAGAGAGAGAGAGAGAGGAAGAGAGGGGGCGAGAGGGGTCGTTTGTGTCCATAAATGGTGTATACATAGGGTACATAGGGAGACAATGTTGATCTTGTCCGAAATTGGCCTATGAACGGAGATGCAAGGGAAGCGAGTCATCGTGTGTGTGATAGGGACTTCATGAGAGATCTAGAATAGATGGTGTAGAGAAAATGTGCGAAATCGAGAACGATTATACATTAGGGAGCTATGCAAAGAGTCACGACATATATGTATACATGGAAGGAGCTGGGGCGGGTCCGCATGTGGGAGAGATAGAAAGAGGAGAGTGGTGCACAAGGAGACAAAGTGTGCTTGTTTGCAGTGGGGGTGGTGTGTGAGGTGAGTGCGCGAGAACCACATAACTAGGGAGATAGACGTTTGGGGGCGATGTTTTGTGTGTATGGGAAATAGACACTCTACATTGTGCATGTGCTTGGGTAAGAGAGATAGCGGGAGACCTAGAGAGTGAGGGAAGAGAAGTGTGCATGCCCGAGAGACAAAGTGATAGAGACCTATGTTGGGGTCCGGACTTTACAAGAGAGAGGGGTGTTAATGTGCTCGTGTGTTGGTGTTTGGGGGATAGAACGACTTCTCTATGTGTGTGTGTGGTGGGGGGGGGGGGTTGACTTCAGATAAAGAGTGAGGTGTCTATATTTGAGGAACTTTAGCGTAATTGAGATATTGTGCACTCATGGTTGATCAATTTGTTTCACAGTTTGTGCTATGAGATAACGATACTTTTGAACATGCGTGATATACCTTGATGTACCAGAATAACAAACCTAAGATTGGAATTTTGGAATTCGACTCCATCATTAGCTTCTGTAATTCATTTAAATGGAGGTACATTTTTTAAGCCGGGATTTTGTGGTTTCAAATTCATATATCAAACCTAGAGATATACACATACGGGCATGCTAAAACTTTATAATCATCCTCTTTATTCATACACATACACATTTTTTCTTTTGTCATCATATTTAGGATAAACACATTTGGAATTTCATTTGAATTGGATCGTATGATGGTATTTGCTTGTAGTAGCTCAATGATCCATATTTGAATTGAATGGACAATCTAAGTTTCGAGTTGGAGACATTGATTTTCAAAACTTGCACATTTTTTTGCGTGCAAAACAAACAAATTGTCGGCCATGATATCATAGTCGGCCGCACGAGAGCAGAATACTTATAATTTTAGGCGCCAAAAGCTTTCAAACTTCCCGCTCACATCGAAATATCACGCGCCCGAAAGTTTAGCCCTGCGATATTCCTGTTTTACCCCTGCCACATGAACGGAAAAGGGCTGCTTTGGTGACTCCATTGTTTTTCCCTCTTTGCCCCCAACATTCTTCCCCTTCCCCTCCCCGACCCCCCAACCACGGCAAGCCGCCAAATCTAGTCCTCCGCCGCAGCAGTGGACCTCACACCCCGCCGGATCTACCTTCCGCACCTTGGAACCCCCAAACGCCCACTCACCACTTCACCGGAGCCGCTTCAGCGACTGGCTTGTCCACCGCTCCAGATCTCCTTGACCGCCATCATGGTCCACCGCACCGGATCTACTTAACCGGCGTCCTCGTCCACCATAACGTAGGCCCTTCACTGACTCCCTCATCCGCCCCTTCGCTGGCCCTTCATACAAGCCCTCGTCCGCCGCAACAGATCCGCCTCACCGAAAGCACTGTACAACGCGCCCGCCGAAGCCTTCGTCCACTGCACCGGACCCGCTCCACGGACACCATATTCAACTCCACCGACGTCGCAGCCTCATCAGGTAATTTCGATTTGTACTCCTTTGGTTTTTCTCTTTATCATGGAACTGTTCACTTACCACAGATGAACTTTCTTGTATGTCGACAAGCGCCGCAACCGAAGCACCGAAGCCGCTTCAGCAACGGCGACAGCCGGCCCAAACTCAACCGCAACACGAGCACCATCGACGATCCTTAGCTATCAAGTATGACAACGATACCCATACGCCGCCGAGAATCAGGTACTATTATCCAATGGCCGGTGCCTACGTTCACTTTCCTAGCATAAGCACCGCACCTTTGAATTTCTTCAGGGCATCATTCAGTTTTTCATGAGACGCGTTATTCTGCTTGCACCTGTAGAGCCATACTGCTGGCAGTGAACATGTTACATGTGCTAAATTACATACCAGTGCACATATAGTTAATATGCTTTAGTTTTGTTCTTATGTCACCTGTTGGTTCCATCAGACTGCTTAATGTTCTCTATGCTTAATTACACATCAGCAAACTAGCATGTGGTTCCGCTGCATTTTGTTCGTTTTACCCTACATTTTCTGATGCTAGCTATTACATCACTGCTCCGAGCCTTTGTTCATTACTTGTTTGTGTGTTCTTTATCTTCCCAAGTTGCATGACTAATTTGATGCTTCTATTAATTATGGAGCTGCCAACCCCATCAAGCAAAATATTTGTTCTTTTGGGGCTGGCACCTCGAACAAGCATAAAAATAGAGGGAAGCAGATATATTGTCGTGTATGCACACACCCTTCTTTCATTAGTTTAGATGAACCATTGATGATCAATTCGGACCAGTGCATGCGATTAAAATTAATTTTACCTAAATAGAGGGTGCAGAATAAACTACAACAACTAGATTTGCAACCACGGGATGCTGACGATATCTTCAATGTAAGCTTACTGCCTGGATCATACGATAACTATCTCTTACTTATGTCCAGCGGAAACCTTTCAGGATGCCGTTCACACTAGGACACAATGTACAACCCCGGAATCTATTTGTGGAAGCAAAGGCACCATCCATGTTACCAGATGGTAGCGATTCAGAGGCAACACCGCGGAGAGCGATCTGAGCACAAAAATTATAGTGCTTGAGGCTCTACTAGAGGCGTAAAGAGATGGTGTGGCTGCCATGAATGAGGTAATCTTTATCTTGAGGCTGGAAATTACGGAATTAGCGGCACGCATTATGCAAGCAACCCAAGAATTGGAGGAAGTAAGAATGTTGCATTTGAAGACGGAGGAGGTCTCATTGTTTTACGCTATCTGAAGCCCAAGGTAATCCTGGTTCTTCTTTAGATACCAGTTGAAATTTTCATTAGATTATTGTACTTGCATGTTGTGTCATGTCTCTGAATGGATTATGTTGCAAGACCCCCTATGTTGTCCATGTGTTGTAATGATCCGAATTTTTCAAAGTAGGTAATCCTCAGTACTTGTATGATTGACATAAGGTGAACTGTTTTTTGTGTGAGCATATTGTATTGGATGAAATAACTGTTTGACTCAGAGTGTATCCAACCCACTGAATTCGAAGATCACGACATTTCTAAACCATAATCATATATAAAGGTGGAATAAATCTTTGTTGTGGTTTTGAAGAAATAAATAACATAACGTATAATTATCTGTGGATATTCATAATCGAATACAAATTGATTTGAATTTAGTTTGCCAGGCCTGTGGCAAACGTGAATGCTAATTCTCCCAAGTTTTGAACGGCGGCTAAACAACCACTATAATTTGTGGGCTGGCGAAGCAAGTGTTTGTGAGATGGAAATTACTGTCTACCCCGACACTTGACATCCTTATCGACCGGATTTACACTGCTGTCGATAGGGGTAGACTAGTAACTTCAATCAGACGTGACACGACGGCCTCTGAGCCCATTCAGACACGGTGGGTGCCAAACGTGGGCGGCAAAACACATTCTCCATTTCCCCATTCATACACGGTGGGCGACAAAACAAACTCTCCTCGTCCGAAATCAATGTAGGCTAATATTTTAAATAGGGGCAGATGTGTAACTTCCATCAGACGTGACACAACCGCCCTACCTGTCAGCCCTGTTCATACACCGTGGGCGCCAACCGTGGGCGGCAAAACACCCTCTCCTCGCCCGAAATAGTTACGGCAAATATTTGGGAGATGCTAGATTACCGTCCTATCCCCAACCGATGCGATGTCCGAAATTTTAAACGGGGGATAAGTTCGTAACTTTCCCCCATTTCAGAGAAGCACGTCCAAAGTTTGAGATCCCCCCCTCCCTCCCTTTCCCCATTCATACACCGTCGGTGGCACGACAACCTCCGCACTGCGGCCAGCCTCCTCCGTCCGCCACCCCATCCTCCACCTTGCCGGAGCCGCTACCCCTACCCCGTCGTCCACTTCAAGAGATGGACGTCTCTCATCCACGGCGCTGGACCAGGATCCTTTCATCGCCACCTCTCGCTTCATCGGCGCCGTCATCCATCTTGCCATTGCCGCTCCTACGACCGCCTCGTCCACGGCAACAGGATATATCCCCCGACCCGGCCGTCTCTCGTCTAAAGTCTTCTTCCCCGCCGCCGACAGCCATCGCACCTGTAGCACCCTCAACGTATCAGCATAGGCCTACACGGCGTCACAAGAGAGATGGTACTCTTCCATATGTGCTTAAGTTATTGATCTCACCCGGAAAATAGATCGTAATTTGTTTACTGTACTTTTCTTGTCCGTACCAAATCATAGTGGCTAGTTGAAAGCAAACATTGGTTGCGAAGTAGCTTTGTCCGGTTTGCACCTTCAGATCCGCCATGGCACGGGCACTATACTCGTAAAGCTTATGGTTTCCCCCCTTTATATTCTCTACCATCATCGTAGGTGCTTCGTGTCGTGCTAGCACTGCTCCTCAAGACCTCAACCCAAAGCTTACGTGTTGAAATACGAATCTGATATGATGCTCATATCACTAAAACAGAGAACATATAATTGGTCACCTAATGTTCCTATATTCGTTTCGAAAAGCATGTGCACCACCCACTGGTCCAGCTAGTTCCACTTTCCTGATTTTTCTCTTGATGCTTAGGGTTTTCCCTTTTATCTACTCTACTATGATCTGCGTAGGTGCTTTCTGTCATACTAGCATTACTCCACCCTTCAAGCTAAACAACACAACACTCAGAATTCGAAAGCTTATTTGTTCAAATATGATTGTGATATGATACTGATATTAGTTAACTGACACATTTAATTGGTTAGCTAAAGGTCCCACTTGAGTTTCCAAAAGCATGTCGCGACATATAGAGAGACAGCATAATTGCATTTTTTGTCACTTGTTGACCGTACTTTCTTGTCCATACCAAATCTTAGTTGTTATTTCAAAGCAAACATCGGTTGCTAACTACCCTTTGCGCGGTTTGCAGCTTCAGATCTGCCATCCCACTGCCACGGTCAACACTGTACTCATCGTGCTTATGTTTTCCCCATTTTATGATGACCACAATCAGCCTATGTGGTTCGTGTCGTAATAGCACTGCTCCATCCATCGAGCTAAACAAGCTTAGTTGTACAAATTCATATTTGATATTATTGCTGATATTAGTAAAATTGAGAGATGTTTAATTGGTTAGCTAAATGTTCCTACTTTAGTTTCGAAATGCATTTGAGCCACATATGGAGAGACCGGAAAGAATAGTATTTCTCTCGCGCTGGTTCATCATGTGAGGCCAACAGACATTGTATTGAAAGAATTGTAATATCTTCAATCTTCTTGCTATTCCTTAAGATGATACTCTTCTCTTGCGATTAAATTTGGTCGTCGAGTTGTTCTCCCTTAGTATATTTTGAATCTGTCAGGTCAAGTCGACTTGTTCTTCTTTACTATATGTTGAAGTCGTCATCTACGAAGTGTCATTACTTCTGGAGCTCTACTATTTTGAGTAGTAGGCCACATTATATTAATGCACACAACAAATTACAGCATGCATGGCATCTTTTAAAAGAATTGCAGAGATAGCACAAAGGGGTTTACAGGGAGGCAGTATTGGATTAGAATCACTACGCATTACAAAGAAAATCTCACTTGTTTTTATGTTTTCATGCATGTCAGATATTGAACATTATCAAAATGAATATGAGAATGGGCGCACGAGAGGAATATTGCGGAACGATCCACTGGCTAACAAACTTGGCAGGGTGGAGGATGGCCTATCTTATTCACCCATCAAGGTGCTTGCTATAACTTTGCAAAGTTGTATTGGTGCACATATTTTGCATCTGACCTCTTGCATTACTTCTACTTTGTTACACCATCTGCTTATTTTAAGCATCATATATGAGTATATGCCATACCTATCCATTTTCTGTACCTATTCCATGTGTCGTCACACTATGTTTTTCCAGTCAAATGTTGTTCTTTCGTAATAGATGTCCAAAAGGAAGAGGATGAGTGCAGATCCTCAAGGAGTACAAACTAGGTATTTGGAAAAGGTAGTGATACCTGTTAAATCAGATATATCAGCAGCCACAAAAAACACAGGCCCAACTGTACCACACTTTACCCCTACTCCAGTGGCCAAACCCCTATTAGAACTGCTGGGATCCCAGCGTCAGGTACTGTCTATAATATCAATTCAAAATTTGAACTCCTAAATTTCTGCTTGTGCCTTACCATCTCTCTTGTATGAAAACTAATTTCAGATGAATCTCCTTTCTCAAAGGATCATACGATCTCAAAACAATAATGGGCTCTGCATTGCTCTTGTTAGTACCTCTCTCCCTTTTGCCTTGTAATGCTGTACTTAATTAATTGCTATTTGATTATGTATCATCGATCTTTGAGCTTCACTATCCTCTGTTTCTTCCAATATTATTTTATCTATATTTACTCTTTGCAAAATGTAGAATAATGGCAACGCTTATAAAGAATTTTCTTTGGGGAATTTATTGAATTATCCTTCCATCAACATGGAGAAGGGCTTTGTCCAGCCCGTGTTAACATGTAATGTAAGTTCATCCTTCTCAAGCCTTCAAACTTTGTTCTAGTATAGATTTGGATATGCATCATTTCCTCCACTGTTGTTTGCTTTTCTGTTTACATCTGATTGGATGTTTGCAACAACTACCAGTTTCAAATTGTAGTTGTAAAAACATGTTCCTTATGCAGAACAGATCCATTTATTTGCTTATATAATTGTGAAACCTATTACCTGTCTCCTTGTTTCTCTTTCAGAGTCATATCTCTTACGCCAGGCAGAACTTGAGGGAAGATAGAAAGCCAAACCATCTTGAGGACAGCGAGATGACCCCAAGGTCCTGACTTGATGAAGACAGTGAGTTGAAGCTACTCACCAGCAGGTGTGAGAGAACCTCTGCGATTCTTTGCCTCAATCGATTCGACTTCTTCAGTCTCAACTTAAAGCGAAAAGGCTTGCTTCAGCTCAGCTCCGACTTGAAGTCAAAGATGCAATGAAGATGTCAGAGGACTGCCATGCACACCATCATGCCTTAAATCTAGTGTTGATGCATCTATCGTTGACACAACTGAGGTCTACTCGGCTTCTTCAGCTGCTTGCGGGGCCCGAGCTTGCCAGGCCTAGTGCCTTCTGAAGTGCTCTCAGTTTTGTATATTCTTTTGTCGGCGCGTTTATTTGCACTGGGCGAACTTTGATGCCCAGTGGATGTAATATGTGTGATAGCCGTGATAGCCTAGCGTAAGTTGCTTTCTTATTTATTTCCTTGTTGTCTTGTTTATTTGTTTGCTTGTAGTCATTGCAGTTCTTTTTCCGCGGTTTGCCAGTGGCTGCAATAACCTATTTTTTAAAACTAGGCCACAATAACCATGGGCTAATATTTATTTAATGTAGTGACACTGGGCCTCCTACGGGTCGTAGAAACAGTGGGCCTTCTACGGGCCGTAGAAACAATGGGCCTTCTACGGGCCGTATCATCAATGGGCCTTATACGGGCCGTATGATCGATTGGCCAAACATGGGCTAATAACAGGACACATTATGGCCATAAACGGGCTAGAGTTGGAATCGTCCGTTCATGGGCCGACCATAACGGGCCATCGTTAATAGGTCATATTTGATGATGCCATGAAAACGGCCCAACGTATTAACGGACCACAAACGGGCCGACTGTAACCACGGGCTGAATTTGGCCCACAAGCAGAAAATGATAGTAATGGGCCATAAGTAAACGAATGCTGGAAATGAGCCCAAGAATAAATGGGCTCTGAGAAGGCCGAAAGATAACATGGGCTGGAAACGGCCCAATGGAATAACGGGCCGTTAATGGGTATAAAGTGATATACTATTCATTACGGGTCAGTTTCACCACGGGCCGTTAATGGGTGTAAAGTGATACACTGTTCATTACGGGCCATTTTCACCACGGGCCGTTAATAGGCCAAGAGTTACATACGGCCTCATATGGGCCGAAAGACGTCATGGGCTATACATGGGCCAGAAGTGAAAACAGGCTGGAATCATATTGGATGGCCCAGATGACGCTACTGGGCCTAATTCGCATAGGGCGTAACGGGCCTTGGGTTAGCGGGCTGTAAATGGGCTATATGCGAATAGGCCGTTAACAGGCTTTCCATGGGCCGGCCCGCCACCTTTTGACCAAGTTAAACGGGACGGCCTTTTCACAGGAATGGGCCTTTGTTGGGCCGTGCCACGTGTCGACGTATCATAGGAGCCTTCTGTCCAATGAGTGGATGAAATCTGTCCCAACGATGAGCCGACACGTGTTTCCTCCAGCCAATGATGATTTTACACGTGGAAAATACCCATTGGTCAGGGCTGTTGACGGGTTATCGGATCCAAAACAAGACCCGATAGCTTAACGGCGTTCCATTATGGTGGATGCCACGTGTCGGTCACCCTTGACGAAAGCACTTCTGTGACGCGCGATTTATCGTCATGGAAGTGGACACTTTCGTGATGATAATTTTGGTAATGTCATGGAACACTTCTACGACAGCGGGTATGACTATCTTGATTCTGTAATAAAATCGTCATGGATGTACATGCATGACAGAAAACGCGACCTACTGTGACAAACACGTATCATCACGGAAGTGTATTATTTTGTAGTGTTTGCTGCACTTTATTTTATTTGCGATCTATTATTTCAATCTATTACAATTTTCTCCCGTCATCACGCAATTTCTGGCGCCGTACCCCGAAAGGGATTGACAACCCCTTTAACACGTCGAGTTGCGAGGTGTTGTAATTTTTGTGCAGGGGTTGTTTACGTTCTGTTGCTTGGTTCTCCTACTGGTTCGATAACCTTGGTTTCATATCTGAGGGGAATACCTACCGCCACTGTGCTGCATCATCACTTCCTCTTTGGGGAAATACCGACGTAGCTTCAAGCGACATCAAAAGGAATTTCTGGCACCGTTGCCGGGGAGGATCTTCAACATACCAGGTTCCTAATCATAAATCTCATCTCCTCACAATTTACATTATTTTCCATTTGTCTCTCGTTTTCCTCTCCCCCACTTCACAAAAATTTGCCGTTTTTTCGCCTCTCTTTTTCCGTTCGCCGTTTTCTTGCCGGATCTGTTTTTGAGTGCAATCTTGTTGTGTGGTCATCATGACTCAAGATAACACCAAAATATGTGATTTCTCAAATACCAACAACAATGATTTTATTGGCACTCCGCTTGCTCCTCCCGCCACTAGTGCGGAGACTTGTGATATTAATACTGCTTTGCTGAATCTTGTTATGAAAGACCAAATTTCCGGTACTCCTAATGAGGATGTCGCGTCCCATCTTAATACCTTCATGGAATTATGTGATATGCAAAAGAAAAAAGATGTGGAGAATGATGTGGTCAAGACGAAATTATTTCTATTTTCCTTGCGTGATTCTGCAAAAAATTGGTTCTCTTCTTTGCCTCGCAATAGTATCGATTCTTGGAATAAGTGCAAAGATGCTTTTATAACTAAGTATTTTCCTCCCGCAAAAATTATTTCCCTTAGAACCCAGATCATGAATTTCAAGCAACTTGAACATGAGCATGTTGCACAATCTTGGGAAAGGATGAAAATGATGCTAAGGAATTGCCCAACTCATGGGTTAAATCTTTGGATGATCATACAAAAATTTATGCGGGTTGAATTTTGTTTCTCGTAATCTTTTAGATTCCGCCATGAGTGGTACTTTTATGGAAATTACTTTGGGTGAAGCCACCAAATTGCTTGATAATATCATGGCAAATTATTCACAATTGCATACCTAAAGAGCTCCTACTAGTAAAAAAAGTTAATTCAGTTGAAGAAATTTCTTCTTTGAGTGACAAAGTTGATGCTCTTATGAAATTGGTTGCTAGTGAAAGTGCTCCTGTTGATTATAATGATATGCCTTTGTCTAATTTGATTGAGCAAAATAGTGATGCCATTGATGTGAATTTTATTTCTCGCAATAATTTCAACAACAATGCTTATAGAGGAAATTTTAATCCTAGGCCTTTTCCTAGTAATTCCTCTAATAATTATGGTAATTCCTATGGAAATCAATCTTACAATAATAATAGGAATACCTCTGATCTTGATAATAATATTAAAGAATTTATCAACACGCAAAAAATTTTCAACACTTCCATAGAAGAAACGTTGAATAAGATTGATGATTTGACTAGAAGTGTTGATAGAATTGCTCATGATGTGGAAAATATCAAGATGAAAATTTTGTGCTTAAAGTTGATGAATCAATTAAATCTCTTTATGTTTCTATGGATGAAAGCAATAAAAGAACTGCTATGCTTAGAGCTAAAAGAGAAATTTTAGAGAAAGCTTTTTCTAGTGATTATTCTTGCAAAAATGATGAAGATCTTAAAATGATTGGTGTTTCTTCTATTGATTCCTCGTTTAGTAAAGATAAGATTGATGCAAAAGGGACTGGATAAGAGTAAACTTTAGGTAGAAGGCGTCCCAATATTTCGGAGGGTGGATAAAAGTTGGTTTGGAGAGGTCAAGACTTTAACTAGTGATGCACCCACTATTTTGGATTACAAAGACTTTAATTATGATAGTTGCTCTTTGATTGATTGTATTTCTTTGTTGCAATCTATCATAAATTCACCCCATGCCTATGAACAAAACAAAGCTTTTACTAAACATATTGTTGATGCTATGATGAAAGCTTTTGAAGAAAAATTGGAATTAGAAGTATCAATTCCTAAAAAATTGCATGATGAATGGGAACCTACTATCAAAGTAAATATTAAAAATTATGAGTGTTTTTCTTTGTGTGATTTGGGTGCTAGTGTTTCCACAATTCCTAAATCTTTATATGATGTGCTTGGTCTTACCAACCTTAAAGAATGTTCTTTGAATCTGCACTTGGCGGATTCTACTATTAAAAAGCCTATGTGAAGAATTAATGATGTTCTTATTCTTGCAAATAGGAACTATGTGCCCATAGATTTTATTGTTCTTGATATTGATTGCAATCCGTCTTGTCCAATTATTCTTGGTAGACCGTTTTTACGCACTATTGGTGCCGTGATTGATATGAAAGAAGGCAATATCAAGTTCCAATTTCCTTTGAGGAAGGGTATGGAAAAATTTCCTAGAACAAGAATTAAGCCACCTTATGAATCAATCATGAGGGCATCTTATGGATCTAGAACCAAAGATGATAAAACTTAGATCCTTGCTTTATGCCTAGCTAAGCGCGTAAAACTATAGCGCTTGTTGGGAGGCAACCCAATGAATAAAATTTATTTTTGCTTTTTGCTTTATGTTCTTGTGTGTTTACACAATTGTGCTACTGGTATGATTGTGTTTTTTATGTTTCAATTAGTGTTTGTGCCAAGTAAAGCCTATAGGATCTTCTTAGGTGATAGTTGTTTGATCTTGCTGAAAAAGACAGAAACTTTGCGCTCACGAAAACAATTCTCATTTTTTATCAGAAAGAGCTTTTTCCCTGATTCTTTTTGTAGAAGATTAATATACAAATTACCCAGGTCTTCCTATTTTGGTAGAAGTTTTTAAGTTAAATAAGTATTCGCCAAAGTCAGATTACTATAGACTGTTCTGTTTTGACAGATTCTGTTTTCTTTGTGTTGTGTTCTTATTTTGATGGCTCTATGGTTTTCTTTGATGAGTTTTTGCCATAGAAAGGTTGGAATACAGTATATATGGTACAAAAAAATATGAATTTGTTTGATACAACACTTATAGTAGCGGTTTTCTTTCTTATACTAACGGATCTCACGAAGGTTTGTTGAGTTTTGTGTGATCGAAGTTTTCAAGTTTGGGGTTATCTTACGATGGATGAAGGAAGGACGAAAGAGCCTAAGCTAGGGTATGCCCCGACATCCCAAGCTATTATCCAAAAATGAGCAACCAACTAAGCTTGGGGATGCCCCCGAGTGGCATCCCCGCTTTCTTCCAACAACTATCGGTATTTTACTCAAGGCTATATTTTTATACGTCACATGATATGTGTTTGGCTTGGAGCGCCTTGTATGATATGTGTCTTTGCTTGTTTTATTTTGTATTTTAAATCATCAATCCTTTCTGGACACACCTATTTGAGAGAGCCAAAATTGTCTCATGACTTGTTAGAATTGCTCTCTGTGCTTCACTTAAATCTTTTATGAGCTAGGATTTGCTCTAGTGCTTCGCTTATATCTTTTTTAGCACGGTGTGGTTAGTATTTTTGAATAAATGCTCTCTTGCTTCACTTAGATTTATTTGAGAGTTAGTAAAATTTCGAAGAAATTCTCTCTTGCTTCACTTAAATTATTTTGAGAGAAAGAAAATTTGTTATGCTCATGATCTTCACTTATATTTGTTTGAGCTTATGAAAAGCAACTTATGAAAGTTAGTCCCAAAGTGATAGATATCCAAGAAGGATAAAGTAAAAAATTGTCATGAAGATCATTGTACAAAATAAACTTGATTCTTAGTAATAGTTTTGAGATATGATGATGTGAAATGTGAGTTATGTTGATGAGTAATTGTGCTCTAGTAAGAATATTGGTGTTAAGGTTAGTGATTCCCTAAGCATGCACGAAAGTCAATAATCATGCAATGAAAATTATATCCTACTTGTGGTGCATTGTACGGTGTTAATTATGCTTAATGCTTGCTTATGAGATTATTTGTTTCTTGGTTTGTCGCTTCTCAATGTTTTTGCTAGCCTTCATTTTGCCCTAAGTATGATCTCTACTTGTGCATCCAAAATCCTTTAAACCAGTTTTGCCACATCAGTCCACTATATCTACCTATATGCGGTATTCTTTTGATGTTCTAAGCAAATTTGCATGTGCCATCTCTAATTTTCAAAATAAACTTCTCTTTTGTGTGTTTTTTTGCTCACGGAACGGTAACGAGTGGCTAATATTTTCCATGTTGGATGTGTTATTCTCACAATGAGTGTTTATTCACTTGTCATTGCACGAGAGTAAGGCAAAGGTCTTAGGGATGCCCAGTCCCGAAATGCAAAAATAAATTTACTTTATTTTTCAAATAATAAATTCCTTGGAAAGTGTTGGTATGGAAGGCACCCGTGGATATGGCTAGCCATGGAAAGTGAAAGAATGGTGGAAAAAGGAATAAACTTTATTTTCTATTTGGGAACCGCCTATGGCATATCTAGCATGGAAAGTATTTGTAGCTCTACGTCATTTTCGTTGGTGGGATGGATACACCTCCCAAAATGTTTTTATCTCTAATTTTTCGCTTTGAGCTCTGGCACCTCTACAAATCCCTACTTCCCTACACGAAGGGCCTTTCTTTTACTTTATGCAATTTTTATTTTTAATTTTGAGTCTCCGTCTTCTCTTATAAAAGCACCAACTAGGAGGCAATATGATCGTGCTCAAGTATGGGGTGTAGTTAATATTCGAGTGTGTTTCATGAATGGATCAATGTTTGAGCATGATGGGCTAGGGATAACTTATTTTAGCGTTGATATTTTAAAAGACATAGTTGCTTGTTGATATGCTTGAGTATCTAAATTATTATGTCAAAACTAGACTATTGCTTTGAATCACAAAAAGTTCAAATTTCCATGCTATAAAGAAACGAATATGATATGACTTGATGAACCGCACTCCACATCAAAAATTCTGTTTTTATCACTTACCTACTTGAGGACGAGTAGGAGTTAAGCTTGGGGATGCTGATACGTCTCCAACCTATTGTAGCGACTCGACCTCAGACGGTCAAGCCTCTGTGTAGCTGTGCCATCCCTGGATCAGTATGCTGGCACACACAGTACATCAATGTATATATCAAAGTGCAATCACATGTATAATTAACGTAAAACTGATATATAACTCATAAGTCACAATGAAACAAATAGTCGGTGTGGAGTCCATCAACGCCATCGGCAGGTTGAGTGTAGACCGTAACCTGCACTGCACTCTTACTCGTCGGAAGTAAATATCTGCAACATGATACGTTGCAGCCGTGTAGGTCAAGACATTGAATGTACCGCAAGATCACAACATGGGAAAACAGATGATAAAACTATACTATATGCAATATGGCTTTGTGGCTCGTGTCTGAGTTTTGTTTATGCGTAAAAGCTGATTTATTTTCCCTACATCAAAGGAATAAATGAAGTCTGTACTATGGAGTTTTCTACCATGACATGGTTCATGACCGATGTCTCATAGCCCAAAATCATCATATGTTGCCCACAATTAACTTATCAATCCGGTGTTGAGAGTTAGAGATAGATCCAAGTCCGGATGCTCAAATTGTCCATAACCGGGGACACGGCTAATCGATTAGGTTTAAACCCTCTGCAGAGGTTTGTACACTTCACCCGCAAGATTCGATCCTCTCTTTACGTTCTCGCACTTCGTGGTGTTTGAGAACAAGATGACCAAACATGGTCTTCGAAGAGTTCCTCGACCACCGTCCGGTGCTCATCCCATCCTACCGTAGTTCTACATCTGCTAGCACCGCCCGGCCAGAGTCACAACTAAGGTCAACCAAGCCAGAGCCCATATTGACTTGCGGTTGCACGGGTAAGCTTCCGGTCATGAAGTATTCTTCCGTCTCTTTGAGTCTGGGTGAAGCTTTCCGCAAGATGTCATGGCGCTTCTCCATGCATCCCGCCAACCACTGGGTTCTCCAGGTGCCCACAACCGTCCTTCACCCAAAGTGTGTATTGAATTCTTGTCTCGAGTCTTGAAGTCTTGAGGTCTTGAAGATGCAGTCCTTGCAGATTCCATCATGGAGTTGTCGTCATTGACGAGAGTCCTCCTTCTTCACACCACTCTCGAACACTCATACCAAACCCGTCTACTATAGCGTAGCATTAAAATAAATGACGCCCGGGCTTGGTAACAGGGTGATGGGTTCCTACCTCATGCATACTACTCAACTACAAGGATTCAATAACACTACGAGGGGTGGTTGCAAAGATGCCACTAAATGCAATAAAACATAGGTATGAAAGCATGGTCAAAGTGAACTTGCCTTCTTGGCGATCTTGAAAACTAGGGACTCGTGGTAGCAAGCTTCGCACTCGGAAATTCTACCGAGGCAAACAATAACCATAATAAGCACATAGCATATGATCACTTAACACAATAGCATAGTAACATAATCACACCAAAACAAACGAATCAAAACCCAAAGGAAAACTCAAGAAATCCAACTCAAAGTTTTCCTACTTCAAGCAACAACTAAAACTAGTTTTCATAACAAAAATTTTCTCAACAGAACCTAAGCATGGGTTTATGCTACCTCACAGAAAAGAATTCATCAAGCAACTAGGAGCAAAAAGAATCACCTTAAAAGCTATTATAAAACTCCTATTAGGCCTAATTCAAATTCTAGTAAGAAAAATAAAATAAAAGTTTTATTTATTATAAATAAAAGTTCATGCTATAAAGTGACAGAAACTATCCTAGAATAATCAATCCCATGTGAAAAATAAATTTATTTGCTAATTAAAATAATAGGAAAACAGTAGCTAGTTAATTAATTAAGAAAAACATGATTCTGATTTAAAACTATTTTTTTATAAATCCTAAAATGCCCAAATAAATTCCTACGGTTAGGCAATGTCAAAACAAAGTGGGGACAAAAAGAATCATTAAAAATAATTTTCCTAACTCATTTTATAGCAGATTTACTATTCTGACTAAATCTAAAATAAAGCAATTATAAATAATTTTAACATAGCTAATTATATTTTCTACAGAAACTATAAGAAATTTGCAAACCAGCAAAAAAATCACTTAAAAATATTAAGTAGAATAAAAGATATGAATTTTTCAAATCTGGAACTATTCTGTTAAAACAGAAAAACGAAATTAAAGAAAAATGGCTAAATGGGCCTAACTAACGCATGGCGTAATATAACTAAAACAGCCTACGGTTTAAACAAAAGCGGGCGGTACTAAATAAAAAACCTAACTAAACTAAATCATAGCGAACCGGTGAAAAACCCGGTTTATTTTAAAGAACATACCCCTTGGGGTTCTAATCCTAGCCGTAGGATCGGGATCGGACGGGAGAAGGAGCTCCCGGCTTATCGGCGTTCGACGCCGGGCGGAGGCTCGGGCGAGTGTCCCGGCGTCTCCGGTGGTCGGGGGCGTCGGCGGAGTGGTCTGTGGTCTTGAGGCGGGCTCGGGGTGGTCTGGTGGAGTCGGTGGAGCTCGGGGTGGGCTAGGGGCGACGGCAAGTAGGGAAATGGCGGTGGTGAGCTCGGGCTCCGGCGCGTGAGGAGGGAGGAGAGGGTCCGCGAGGGGCAAGGGGGGAACGGGTGCGGGCGTTTATATAGGGGGCCTCAACTTGGCGAGGGCAACCGAGGGAGGATCGGATCCCGGATCCTTCGGGATCCGGCGAGCGGCGGCGCGGCGAGGTGGCGCGGGCGGGGGTTGACGACGGGTGGTGGCCCACCCGTCAGCGGGTGCGGGGGAGCGGGGCTCGGTCGGTCGACCGACCCGGAAACGTTTCGGGCGAGGGGGTCGGGGCTGGCTCATTGGCTGGCTGTTGGTGGGCTGGCTCGGTGGGTCGCCCAGTCTTTGGCTGGGCAGTCGGCTGGTTGGCGCTGGGTATTTTCTTTTTCCATTTTTTGAGAAAAATAAAACAGAGATAATATTTAAAATATAAATATTTTATATAGGACATATATATATCAAAATGATCAGGGAATATTCCTATCATTTGAACATTTTCGAGGCAAAACCCAAAGTTTATAAAATCATTTTTTTCCAAAATTCAAATAAAACTCAAATTTGAAAGGGGTTTCAAGGCACTTTCAAATGACTTTCAATTTGATTCTTTTTAACTTCCAACTCATATTTCATATAATTGAAGAAGTCATTTTATCTTCCCTCATGAAAATCATTGAGTTGCATAAAGTTTTGAATTTGAAATATTCTCAAATGAAATTCAATTCTTTTCAAAACCCTTTTCATTTCAAATGGAAGAAGTCATTTCATCTTCACTCTAGGGTTTTGATGTTGGAATGGAATTGAATTCATTGAGATCCAAAAGGGCAAAGGGGATAGTTTTGGGAAAGTCATTTTATTCCCTCTCATCCAACTTTCAAAAGTTTCAAATTCCACTCAATTTCACTCAATCAATCAGACAAACCATCAGACAACAAGCATAGTTATTTATCTAATATAACATTCCAAAATTTAGAATTTTGGGATGTTACAAACCTACCACACTTAAAATGAATCTCGTCCTCGAGATTTGAAGAGGCTAGCAAGAAAAGGTTAGGGGTTTGGGGTCTTCTAGTAATTATTTTGGTCGGAAAGGTCAGGGGTGCTACCACACTTAAAAAAAACAAGGTGACGGTTCCAATAAACTCAGATACTTCCTCTGGAGTGCCGACAATGTATGTCTCTTACAGTAGCTCCTTCATTAGCGCTCTTCTGTCAGAAGCATAGAGTTTTCCTCAAAATCTTGGGTCGGTTCGTCAAAGTTGAAGTTCGTCCGAGACTGGATCTTCTTAGGCGATAGGTGCATGTCCATTCTAGACAACTATCGAAACACTCATGGTGGTCTACCATTAATGGTTTCTCCCGCAGAAAACGGGTGCAGGTTGAACTTCACCGTATAACCTACGGTTGTAACGGTTGCCTGTAAAGGGTTCCATCATACTACCATTCTATGGTTTTATGGCTTATCGCGTCGACACTCTTCTAAGGTTTTCAAGGCTCTCTGATTTTCCATCAACATATGATAGTTCATGATAGAAGTCTCTGGTATGGGGGCCAATCCATCCCGTACTTGAATCATTACCACATACGTAAATATCGAATCACGTATTCTAACACTTGGGCATACTCACAAGCATTGCAGAATTTCTCTTGTTCTCGAATTGGGTTCGAGTAAATCCTTTGGTTCAGCAAGCCAAACAAAACATCTATCGTTACTTCACCACTCTCAGGTTTTCGTAACTTCCTAAGAAACATATGCTGATTGGATCACTGATTCTTCCAAATTTATTCCTTTATCAAGGTTACATCCGTTCCTTTTCAAAATCCTGGGCCTATGGGTTATGGCCCACTTCAACACTAGTGTAGCTCTAACTCATCCTTGGAGTAACTCTCTTGTTCCATATTACACCTCCTTTAAATCCAGTAGTACTCTGTCTCTTCATACTCTTGTGGTGACGATCATACAAAACTCCAACTTATTTGGTCCAGCTCCCTTCTATGGACCGTCATGAATAACACATTTCTTCCTTCATTGATCTTGTGGCTTTACGGAGTACTACCACACTTAAAAGGAAATGCACTAGTTTATCCATAAATCATATTATTTTTCATATCAAATCTTTTATTACATCCTTAACCATTTTTCATAATTCCAAATTCCGAAAAATTTATTACAAATGCTGCCACCCACATGGTTCGGTATGGTCAGACATTACTTCCAACTTTATTCATTTTTCCTCCATGAGGATTCTTCAGTCCCACTGGAATTGCGCGACGCCTTGAAATCTTCAATCTTCTGTTTCTTCGTGGTGGCCTTGAGCTTCACCTCCATCATCTCTGCATGCACTTCTCTGAGGTATTCTTGAGTATAACGAAGTCTTGCTTCAAGTATTTCTCCGATCTGGCGTATGGCTTCCATGGCTGCTTCACGAACAACGTCGAAGAAAGTTGCTTGTGGCACACGTGAGATGAAAAAGTACTGCCCCATCATCTTTGGGCAAACTCCTTTCGAACGGTGGAGGTGTACCTCCACATACCAAAGTTCCACTCCCTTTTGCATGAAGGGGTAGCCTTTGTAGACTGCATCTCCTTCAAGGTGAATATGCTTCATCATGTCCTTCAGGATCTTCGGGTAATCATGATCACTTGTCAGGGTCATGATTGTTTCAGGGCCCTTAAGGAAAGACTCATAAAGAGTTGTCATCTGCATGTGTAGGATAAGAGGGGTGCTCAGAACAAGGAATGTATCTCCATGGGGAAATTGCAATTGTCTCCAGAAAAGTTTGGTGTTCATTGTCCATGGGTTCAAGATTTCGGGTGCAGTTGAGATAGAACGAGAAAGCAAATACCCACCCATCAACAAAAGAATCCTAGCTCAAAAGTACCGTTTGTAATGGACTGTTCTACTATGGTTTCGTTTCTAAGTCCTCATTTCTTCAGGTCTTCAATGCTCGGGAGTTTCCAATTTCTGATGCTTTTCCCATATGAAGGCCTTCTATCTTCCGTAACTTACGTCTCTCATGGTTGAAATAAATACAAGCTTCACGAATATCGCATCTATCCAACCATTCAATAAACATACAAAAATAATAGCAACCAAGCATTCATTTATTCAATCAATTCTACAGTATCGCCACCCACATAACTTGGTATGGTCAGATACTTAAATCGAGAAAGCGTTCATCTTTATTTCTCTCATGGTGGGATACTACTAAGCTAATTTATTAGGAACTTGGTCATTGTCCCCACTGGGGCTTCTTCTGTGTGGACTTGATCTCCTCCAGCTTTTTCTCGCTAGATTTTCCTGTCGACGCGGAGTTTCTTGTGACGACCCTGTATGTCCTGAAGTTGTTCCTTGAGCTTCTGGATTTCAACGTCCTTGGCATGAGACATGGTCCTGCTGCTTTTCAGTTCCTGACGCATTCTCGAGATCTCGAGGTTCTCCTCCTCCAACTTGGTTACCTTCAGTCTCTGAGTCTTGACCTCTTCTCGTAGTGCTTCATTGTCAAACAGGGCTTCCAGGAGGTCCATCTGAAGATTCTTGACGTATTGTTCTAGATCCTGATTGTACACTAAAAGTGGGGAGAACTTCATCTTTTGCGCTTCCGTCAAGGCAATAGTTGCTCCATCAAACTTCTGCCATCCAATCCTTCCAAAGAAGTGTGGGTTTAGTGCAAAGACGATGACGATAGCATAAGCGTGCAATAGCATCATGGACGGCAGTGTTGATGCCCATATCACGATCACCATTTATAGTTCAAGCTGATGTCTGCAGTCTTGGGGTCTTCTTCTGACCAAAAACTTGGGTCTTGACTCCCCATGATCTAGACGTCCTCTTAGTTGCCTTGATCTCAGGTATCGGTAACTTCAGCAGCCTGACTAGCTCCACAAGGAAGGGGCCTCCAACAACCTTCTCGTAGTGTTCTCTTTTGTTCAGAATGTAGCTCTCCATCTATAGTTTGAAATAGGGAAGGTTCAGTAAAAGAAATCAGGTGTTATGAGAGTAGTACAAAACAAGGTCATTCCTATTGGGGTCTTCATATTACTAAGTCATTTTCTAGGGTCACGTCCTACAGCCAACATGTGCTCTGATACCATCTCTCAGAGCGACCCGACCTCGACAAATCAAGCCTCGTAGTTGTGCCATCCTCGGATCAAGATGTCTTTGGCACACAGTACATCAATGTATATATCAAAGTGCAATCACATGTATAATTAACGTAAAACTGATATATACCTCATAAGTCACAATGAAACAAATAGTCGGTGTGGAGTCCATCAACGCCATCGGCAGGTTGAGTGTAGACCGTAACTCGCACTGCCGTACTCTTACTCGTCGGAAGTAAATATCTGCAACATGATACGTTGCAGCCGTGTAGGTCGATTACATTGAATGTACCGGCAAGATCACAACATGGGAAAATAGATGATAAAACTATACTATATGCAATATGGCTTTGTGGCTCGTATGCGAGTTTTGTTTATGCGTAAAAGCTGATTTATTTTCCCTACATCAAAGGAATAAATGAAGTCTGTACTATGGAGTTTTCTACCATGACATGGTTCCGCCAACTGATGTCTCATAGCCCAAAATCATCATATGTTTCCCACAATTAACTTATCAATCCGGTGTTGAGAGTTCCGAGATAGATCCAAGTCCAGATGCTCAAATTGTCCGTAACCGGGGACACGGCTAATCGATTAGGTTTAAACCCTCTGCAGAGGTTTGTACACTTTACCCGCAAGATTCGATCCCTCTCTTTACGTTCTCGCACTTCGTGGTGTTTGAGAACAAGATGACCAAACATGGTCTTCCGAAGAGTTCCTCGACCACCGTCCGGTGCTCATCCCATCCCATCGTAGTTCTACATCCGCTAGCACCGCCCCACCAGAGTCACAACTAAGGTCAACCAAGCGAGCCCATATTGACTTGCGGTTGCACAGGTAAGCTTCCGGTCATGAAGTATTCTTCCGTCTCTTTGAGTCCGGGTGAAGCTTTCCGCAAGATGTCATGGCGCTTCTCCATGCATCCCGGCCAACCACCTGGGTTCTCCAGGTGCCCGTCAACCGTCCTTCACCCAAAGAGTGTGTATTGAATTCTTGTCTCGAGTCTTGAAGTCTTGAGGTCTTGAAGATGCAGTCCTTGCAGATTCCATCATGGAGTTGTCGTCATTGACGTAGAGTCCTCCTTCTTCACACCACTCTCGAACACTCATACCAAACCCCGTCTACTATAGCGTAGCATTAAAATAAATGACGTCCCGGGCTTGGTAACAGGTGATGGGTTCCTACCTCATGCATACTACTCAACTACAAGGATTCAATAACACTCTTGAGGGGTGGTTGCAAAGATGCCACTAAATGCAATAAAACATAGGTATGAAAGCATGGTCAAAGTGAACTTGCCTTCTTGACGATCTTGAAAACTAGGGACTCGTGGTAGCAAGCTTCACTCCGGAAATTCTACCGAGGCAAACAATAACCATAATAAGCACATAGCATATGATCACTTAACACAATAGCATAGTAACATAATCACACCAAAACAAACGAATCAAAACCCAAAGGAAAACTCGAAGAAATCCAACTCAAAGTTTTCCTACTTCAAGCAACAACTAAAACTAGTTTTTCATAACAAAAATCTTCTCAACAGAACCTAAGCATGGGTTTATGCTACCTAATAGAAAAGAATTCATCAAGCAACTAGGAGCAAAAAGAATCACCTTAAAAGCTATTATAAAACTCCTATTAGGCCTAATTCAAATTCTAGTAAGAAAAATAAAATAAAAGTTTTATTTATTATAAATAAAAGTTCATGCTATAAAGTGACAGAAACTATCCTAGAATAATCAATCCCATGTGAAAAATAAATTTATTTGCTAATTAAAATAATAGGAAAAGCAGTAGCTAGTTAATTAATTAAGAAAAACATGATTCTGATTTAAAACTATTTTTTATAAATCCTAAAATGCCCAAATAAATTCCTACGGTTAGGCAATGTCAAAACAAAGTGGGGACAAAAAGAATCATTAAAAATAATTTTCCTAACTCATTTTATAGCAGATTTACTATTACGACTAAATCTAAAATAAAGCAATTATAAATAATTTTAACATAGCTAATTATATTTTCTCTGAAACTATAAGAAATTTGCAAACCAAAAAAATCACTTAAAAATATTAAGTAGAATAAAAGATATGAATTTTTCAAATGGGAACTATTACATTAAAACAGAAAACGAAATTAAAGAAAAATGGCTAAATGGGCCTAACTAACGCATCAGCGTAATATAACTAAAACGGCCTACGGTTTAAACGAAACGGGCGGTACTAAATAAAAAACCTAACTAAACTAAATCATAGCGAACCGGTGAAAACCCGGTTTATTTTAAAGAACATACCCCTTGGGGTTCTAATCCTAGCCGTAGGATCGGGATCAGACGGGAGAAGGAGCTCAGCTTACCGGCGTTCGGCGGCGGAGGCTCGAGGCGGCGAGTGTCCCGCGTCTCCGGTGGTCGAGGCGTCGTGAGTGGTCCGGCGGCGTGAGGCGGGCTCGGAGGTGGTCTGGTGGAGTCGGTGGAGCTCGGGATGGGCTAGGGCGACGCGGGCGAGGGAAATGGCGGCGGTGGTGAGCTCGGGCTCACGAGCGTGAGGAGGGAGGAGAGGGTCGGCGAGGGGCAAGGGGGGAACGGGGGGGGAGGGGTTATAGGGGGCCTCAACTTGGCGAGGGGGCACCGGGAGGATCGGATCCGGATCCTTGGGATCCGTGGCGGGCCATGGCGAGGTGGCGAGGGGTTGACGGTGGTGGCCCACCCGTCAGTAGTCCGAGGAGCGGGGCTCGGTCGGTCGACCGACCGGAAACGTTCAGGCGAGGGTGGGCTGGCTCATTGGGCTGGCTCATTGGTGGGCTGGCTCGGTGGTCGCCAGTCTTTGGCTGGGCGATCGGCTTAGGCTGGCGCTGGGTATTTTCTTTTTCCATTTTTTTGAGAAAAATAAAACAGAGATAATATTTAAAATATAAATATTTTATATAGGACATATATATATCAAAATGATCAGGGAATATTCCTATCATTTGAACATTTTTCGAGGCAAAACCCAAAGTTTATAAAATCATTTTTCCAAAATTCAAATAAAACTCAAATTTGAAAGGGGTTTCAAGGCACTTTCAAATGACTTTCAATTTGATTCTTTTTAACTTCCAACTCATATTTCATATAATTGAAGAAGTCATTTTATCTTCCCTCATGAAAATCATTGAGTTGTATAAAGTTTTGAATTTGAAATATTCTCAAATGAAATTCAATTCTTTTCAAAACCCTTTTCATTTCAAATGGAAGAAGTCATTTCATCTTCACTCTAGGGTTTTGATGTTGGAATGGAATTGAATTCATTGAGATCCAAAAAGGGCAAAGGGATAGTTTTGGGAATGTCATTTTATTCCCTCTCATCCAACTTTCAAAAGTTTCAAATTCCACTCAATTTCACTCAATCAATCAGACAAACCATCAGACAACAAGCATAGTAATTTATCTAATATAACATTCCAAAATTTAGAATTTTGGGATGTTACAAACCTACCACACTTAAAATGAATCTCGTCCTCGAGATTCGAAGAGGCTAGCAAGAAAAGGTTAGGGGTTGGGGGTCTTCTAGTAATTATTTTGGTCGGAAAGGTCAGGGGTGCTACCACACTTAAAAAAACAAGGTGACGGTTCCAATAAACTCAGATACTTCCTCCGAGTGCCGACAATGTATGTCTCTTACAGTAGCTCCTTCATTAGCGCTCTTCATCGGAAGCTTAGAGTTTTCCTCAAAATCTTGGGTCGGTTCGTCAAAGTTGAAGTTCGTCCGTGACTGGATTCTTCTTAGCTGATAGGTCTGTGTCCATTCTAGAAAACTATCGAAACACTCATGGTGGTATACCATTAATGGTTTCTCCTGCAGAAAACGGGTCTGGTTGAACTTCACCGTATAACCTACGGTTGTAACGGTTGCACTGTAAAGGGTTCCATCGTACTAGCATTCTATGGTTTTATGGCTTATCGCGTCGACACTCTTCTAAGGTTTTCAAGGCTCTACGATTTTCCATCAACATATGATAGTTCATGATAGAAGTCTCCGGTATGGGGGCCAATCCATCCCGTGCATTGAATCATTACCACATACGTAAATATCGAATCACGTATTCTAACACTTGGGCATACTCACAAGCATTGCAGAATTTCTCTTGTTCTCGAATTGGGTTCGAGTAAATCCTTTGGTTCAGCAAGCCAAACAAAACATCTATCGTTACTTCACCACTCTCAGGTTTTCGTAACTTCCTAAGAAACATATGCTGATTGGATCACTGATTCTTCCAAATTTATTCCTTTATCAAGGTTACATCCGTTCCTTTTCAAAATCCTGGGCCTGTGGGTTATGGCCCACTTCAACACTAGTGTAGCTCTAACTCATCCTTAGAGTAACTCTCTTGTTCCATATTACACCTCCTTTAAATCCAGTAGTACTCTGTCTCTTCATACTCTTGTGGTGACGATCATACAAAACTCCAACTTATTTGGTCCAGCTCCCTTCTATGGACCGTCATGAATAACACATTTCTTTCTTCATTGATCTTGTGGCTTTACGGAGTACTACCACACTTAAAAGGAAATGCACTAGTTTATCCATAAATCATATTATTTTTCATATCAAATCTTTTATTACATCCTTAACCATTTTCATAATTCCAAATTCAAAAATTTATTACAAATGCTACCACCCACATGGTTCGGTATGGTGGACATTACTTCCAACTTTATTCATTTTTCCTCCTTGAGGATTCTTGATCCCATCGGAATTGCGCGACATGCGCCTTGAAATCTTCAATCTTACATTTCTTCGTGGTGGCCTTGAGCTTCACCTCCATCATCTCTGCATGCACTTCTACGAGGTATTCTTGAGTATAACGAAGTCTTGCTTCAAGTATTTCTCCGATCCGGCGATGGCTTCCATGGCTGCTTCACGAACAACGTCGAAGAAAGTTGCTTGTGGCACACGTGAGATGAAAAGTACTGCCCCATCATCTTTGGGCAAACTCCTTTCGAACGGTGGAGGTGTACCTCCACATACCAAAGTTCCACTCCCTTTTGCATGAAGGGTAGCCTTTGTAGACTGCATCTCCTTCAAGGTGAATATGCTTCATCATGTCCTTCAGGATCTTCGGTAATCATGATCACTTGTCGTGGTCATGATTGTTTCAGGCCCTTAAGGAAAGACTCATAAAGAGTTGTCATCTGCATGTGTAGGATAAGAGGGTGCTCGAACAAGGAATGTATCTCCATGGGGAAATTGCAATTGTCTCCGAAAAGTTTGGTGTTCAGTTGTCCATGGGTTCAAGATTTCGGGTGCAGTTGAGATAGAAAGAGAAAGCAAATACCCACCCATCAACAAAAGAATCCTAGCTCAAAAGTACCATTTGTAATGGACCGTTCTAGTATGGTTTCGTTTCTAAGTCCTCATTTCTTCAGGTCTTCAATGCTCGGGAGTTTCCAATTTCTGATGCTTTTCCCATATGAAGGCCTTCTATCTTCCGTAACTTACGTCTCTCATGGTTGAAATAAATACAAGCCTACGAATATCGCATCTATCCAACCATTCAATAAACATAAAAAAAATAGCAACCAAGCATTCATTTATTCAATCAATTCTACAGTATCGCCACCCACATAACTTGGTATGGTCAGATACTTAAATCGAGAAGGCGTTCATCTTTATTTCTCTCATGGTGGGATACTACTAAGCTAATTTATTAGGAACTTGGTCATTGTCCCCACCGGGGCTTCTTACGTGTGGACTTGATCTCCTCCAGTTTTTACGCTAGATTTTCCTGTCGACGCGGAGTTTCTTGTGACGACTCGTATGTCCCAAGTTGTTCCTTGAGCTTACGGATTTCAACGTCCTTGGCATGAGACATGGTCCTGCTGCTTTTCAGTTCTCGACGCATTCTCGAGATCTCGAGGTTCTCCTCCTCCAGCTTGTTTACCTTGAGTCTACGAGTCTTGACCTCTTCTCGTAGTGCTTCATTGTCAAACAGGGCTTCCAGGAGGTCCATCCGAAGATTCTTGACGTATTGTTCTAGATCCTGATTGTACACTAAAAGTGGGGAGAACTTCATCTTTTGCGCTTCCGTCAAGGCAATAGTTGCTCCATCAAACTTCTGCCATCCAATCCTTCCAAAGAAGTGTGGGTTTAGTGCAGCGATGGCGATAGCATAAACGCGATGCAATAGCATCATGGACGGCAGTGTTGATGCCCATATCACGATCACCATTTATAGTTCGAAGCTGATGTCTGCAGTCTTGGGGTCTTCTTCTGGCCAAAAACTTGGGTCTTGACTCCCCATGATCTAGACGTCCTCTTAGTTGCCTTGATCTCGTGTATCGGTAACTTCAGCCTGACTAGCTCCACAAGGAAGGGGCCTCCAAGAACCTTCTCGTAGTGTTCTCTTTTGTTCGTAATGTAGCTCTCCATCTATAGTTTGAAATAGGGAAGGTTCAAGAAAAGAAATCAGGTGTTACGAGAGTAGTACAAAACAAGGTCATTCCTATTGGGGTCTTCATATTACTAAGTCATTTTCTAGGGTCACGTCCTACAGCCAACATGTGCTCTGATACCATCTCTGTAGCGACCCGACCTCAGACGGTCAAGCCTCTGTGTAGCTGTGCCATCCTCGGATCAAGATATCTTTGGCACACACAGTACATCAATGTATATATCAAAGTGCAATCACATGTATAATTAACGTAAAACTGATATATACCTCATAAGTCACAATGAAACAAATAGTCGGGTGTGGAGTCCATCAACGCCATCGGCAGGTTGAGTGTAGACCGTAACCTGCACTGCAGTACTCTTACTCGTCGGAGTAAATATACGCAACATGATACGTTGCAGCCGTGTAGGTCAAGACATTGAATGTACCGGCAAGATCACAACATGGGAAAAGCAGATGATAAAACTATACTATATGCAATATGGCTTTGTGGCTCGTGTCCGAGTTTTGTTTGCGTAAAAGCTGATTTATTTTCCCTACATCAAAGGAATAAATGAAGTCTGTACTATGGAGTTTTCTACCATGACATGGTTCCGCCTAACCGATGTCTCATAGCCCAAAATCATCATATGTTTCCCACAATTAACTTATCAATCCGGTGTTGAGAGTTAGAGATAGATCCAAGTCCAGATGCTCAAATTGTCCGTAATCGGGACACGGCTAATCGATTAGGTTTAAACCCTCTGCAGAGGTTTGTACACTTTACCCGCAAGATTCGATCCCTCTCTTTACGTTCTCGCACTTCAGGTGTTTGAGAACAAGATGACCAAACATGGTCTTAGAAGAGTTCCTCGACCACCGTCCGGTGCTCATCCCATCCTCTGTAGTTCTACATCTGCTAGCACCGTCCCAGCCAGAGTCACAACTAAGGTCAACCAAGCGAGCCCATATTGACTTGCGGTTGCACAGTAAGCTTCGGTCATGAAGTATTCTTCCGTCTCTTTGAGTCTGGGTGAAGCTTTCCAAGATGTCATGGCGCTTCTCCATGCATCCCGCCAACCACTGGGTTCTCCAGGTGCCGTCAACCGTCCTTCACCCAGTAGTGTGTATTGAATTCTTGTCTCGAGTCTTGAAGTCTTGAGGTCTTGAAGATGCAGTCCTTGCAGATTCCATCATGGAGTTGTCGTCATTGACGTAGAGTCCTCCTTCTTCACACCACTCTCGAACACTCATACCAAACCCCGTCTACTATAGCGTAGCATTAAAATAAATGACGTCCCGGGCTTGGTAACAGGTGATGGGTTCCTACCTCATGCATACTACTCAACTACAAGGATTCAATAACACTACTGAGGGTGGTTGCAAAGATGCCACTAAATGCAATAAAACATAGGTATGAAAGCATGGTCAAAGTGAACTTGCCTTCTTGCCGACGATCTTCGAAAACTAGGGACTCGTGGTAGCAAGCTTAGCACTCAGGAAATTCTACCGAGGCAAACAATAACCATAATAAGCACATAGCATATGATCACTTAACACAATAGCATAGTAACATAATCACACCAAAACAAACGAATCAAAACCCAAAGGAAAACTCGAAGAAATCCAACTCAAATTTTTCCTACTTCAAGCAACAACTAAAACTAGTTTTTCATAACAAAAATTTTCTCAACAGAACCTAAGCATGGGTTTATGCTACCTAATAGAAAAGAATTCATCAAGCAACTAGGAGCAAAAAGAATCACCTTAAAAGCTATTATAAAACTCCTATTAGGCCTAATTCAAATTCTAGTAAGAAAAATAAAATAAAAGTTTTATTTATTATAAATAAAAGTTCATGCTATAAAGTGACAGAAACTATCCTAGAATAATCAATCCCATGTGAAAAATAAATTTATTTGCTAATTAAAATAATAGGAAAACAGTAGCTAGTTAATTAATTAAGAAAAACATGATTCTGATTTAAAACTATTTTTTATAAATCCTAAAATGCCCAAATAAATTCCTACGGTTAGGCAATGTCAAAACAAAGTGGGGACAAAAAGAATCATTAAAAATAATTTTCCTAACTCATTTTATAGCAGATTTACTATTACGACTAAATCTAAAATAAAGCAATTATAAATAATTTTAACATAGCTAATTATATTTTCTCTGAAACTATAAGAAATTTGCAAACCAACAAAAAAATCACTTAAAAATATTAAGTAGAATAAAAGATATGAATTTTCAAATGGAACTATTACATTAAAACAGAAAAACGAAATTAAAGAAAAATGGCTAAATGGGCCTAACTAACGCATGCTGGCGTAATATAACTAAAAGCGGCCTACGGTTTAAACGAAGCGGGCGGTACTAAATAAAAAACCTAACTAAACTAAATCATAGAACGAACGGTGAAAACCCGGTTTATTTTAAAGAACATACCCCTTGGGGTTCTAATCCTAGCCGTAGGATCGGGATCAGACGGGGGAGAAGGAGCTCCAGCTTACGGCGTTCGACGCGGCAAGTGAGGCTCGGCGGCGAGTGTCCCAGCGTCTCCGGTGGTCGGGCGTCGGCGGAGTGGTCCGGCGGTGCGGCGGGCTCGGAGGGTGGTCTGGTGGTCGGTGGAGCTGGGGTGGGCTAGGGCGACGCGGCGAGGGAAATGGCGGCGTTGGTGAGCTCAGGCTCCGTGGCGCGTGAGGAGGGAGGAGAGGGTCAGCGAGGGGCAAGGGGAACGGGTGCGGGGGAGGGGGTTTATAGCGGGGCCTCAACTTGGGAGGGGGCAATCGGGAGGATCGGATCCAGTGGCGGCGCGGGCGAGGTGGCGCGGGCGGGGTTGACGACGGGTGGTGGCCCACCCGTCAGCGGGTGCGGGGGAGCGGGGCTCGGTCGGTCGACCGACCCGGAAACGTTTCGGGCGAGGGGGTCGGGGCTGGCTCGCTGGGCTGGCTCGCTGGTGGGCCTGGCTCGGTGGGTCGCCCAGGTGCTGGCTGGGCCAGTCGGCCTGGCTGGCGCCTGGGTATTTTCTTTTTCCATTTTTTTTGAGAAAAATAAAAACAGAGATAATATTTAAAATATAAATATTTTATATAGGACATATATATATCAAAATGATCAGGGGAATATTCCCTATCATTTGAACATTTGTCCAGGGGCAAAACCCAAAGTTTATAAAAATCATTTTTTCCAAAATTAAAATAAAACTCAAATTTGAAAGGGGGTTTCAAGGCACTTTCAAATGACTTTCAATTTGATTCTTTTTAACTTCCAACTCATATTTCATATAATTGAAGAAGTCATTTTATCTTCCCTCATGAAAATCATTGAGTTGCATAAAGTTTTGAATTTGAAATATTCTCAAATGAAATTCAATTCTTTTCAAAACCCTTTTCATTTCAAATGGAAGAAGTCATTTCATCTTCACTCTAGGGTTTTGATGTTGGAATGGAATTGAATTCATTGAGATCCAAAAAGGGCAAAGGGGATAGTTTTGGGAAAGTCATTTTATTCCCTCTCATCCAACTTTCAAAAGTTTCAAATTCCACTCAATTTCACTCAATCAATCAGACAAACCATCAGACAACAAGCATAGTTATTTATCTAATATAACATTCCAAAATTTAGAATTTTGGGATGTTACACCCATCAATAATTTTTTATTGTTCCATGCTGTTTTATTATCAATGTTGAATGTTTGACAATCATTTTATAGTCATTTTATATCATTATTTGGTACTAACCTATTGACATAGTGCCAAGTGACAGTTGTTATTTTTCCATGTTTTTTACATTGCAGGAAATCAATATCAAACGGAGTCCGAATGCCACAAAACTTCACGATGATTTTTTATGGGCCAGAAGAAAGAAGATGGGCCCTAGTTGCACCTGGGGGGAGTCCTGAGGAGGGGACAACCCACCAGGGCGCGCCAGGAGGCCCTGGCGCGCCATGGTGGGTTGTGCCCACCTCGGGTGCCCCCGGACCGCCTCTTTTCTCTATAAATACCCCAAAAATACTAGAACCCTAGGGGAGACGATGAAATATTCATCCAGCCGCCGCAGAGTCCAGAACCACCAGATCCAATCTAGACACCATCACGGAGGGGTTCACCACTTCCATTGGTGCCTCTCCGATGATGTGTGAGTAGTTCTTTGTAGACCTTCGGGTCCGTAGTTAGTAGCTAGATGGCTTCCTCTCTCACTGAATTCTCAATACAATGGTCTCTTGGAGATCCATATGATGTAACTCTTTTGTGGTGTGTTTGTTGGGATCTGATGAACTTTGAATTTATGATCAGTTATATCTTTTTATATCCATGAAAGTTATTTGAGTTTCTTTGATCTCTTATATGCATAATCTCTTATAGCCTCGCATTTCTTCTCCGATATTTGGGTTTTGTTTGGCCAACTTGATCTATTTATCTTGCAATGGGAAGAGGTTCCCAGTAGTGGGTTCGATCTTACGGTGCTTGATCCAAGTGATAGAAAGGGAACCGACACGTATGTATCGTTGCTACTAAGGATAAAACGACGGGATCCCTATCTGCCGCAATAGATAACGGATCTTGTATACATCATGTCATCGTTCATATTGCATTACTCCGTTTTTCCATGAACTTAATACACTAGATGCAGCGGTCGATGTGTGGAGTAATAGTAATAGATGCAGGCAGGAGTCGGTCTACTAATCTTGGACATGATGCCTATGTAATGATCATTGCCTGGATATCGTCATAATTATTTGAAGTTTTATCAATTGCCCAACAGTAATTTGTTTACCCACTGTTTTCTATTTTCTCGAGAGAAGCCACTAGTGAAGCATACGACCCCCGGGTCTTCTTTCTCATATATTTGCTTTGCGATCTATTTTATTTGCTCTTTTAATTCAGATCTATTAAACCAAAAATACAAAAATACTTTGATGCACTTTATTTTGTTTGTGATCTATTATTTCAATCTATTAGAATTTTCTCCCCTCGTCACGCAACTTCTGGCGCCGTACCCCGAAAGGGATTGACAACCCCTTTAACACGTCGGGTTGCAAGGTGTTGTTATTTGCGCGCAGGGGTTGTTTACGTTGTGTTGCTTGGTTCTCCTAATGGTTCGATAACCTTGGTTTCATAGCTGAGGGAAATACATACCGCCGTTGTGCTGCATCATCCCTTCCTCTTTGGGGAAATACCGACGTAGCTTCAAGCGACATCACACCTCTATCTCTAAACATTTGGACATGATTATCGATTTCGGCTTTTGCTTGAGGACAAGCAAGATCTAAGCTTGGGGGAGTTGATACGTCCATTTTGCATCATGCTTGTATGTTGATATTTATTGCATTATGGGTTGTTATTACACATTATGGTACAATACTTATGCCTTTTCTCTCTTATTTTACAAGGTTTACATGCGCAGCTGGAATTCTGGATCGGAAAGGAGCAAATCTCAGAGACCTATTCTGCACAACTCCAAATGTCCTGAAAATTTATGGAGAATTATTTTGGAATATATAAAAAATATTGGGCAAAGAAATACCAGAGGGGGACCCACTAGGTTGCCACAAGCCTGGGAGTGCGCCCATAGGGCTTATGGCCCCCTATCAGGTCTCCGATGCCCATCTTCTACTATATGGAGGGTTTTGACCTGGAAACAATTATAAGGAAACTTTCGGGATTAAGAGCCGCCGTCTTGAGGAGGAACCTAGGCAGAAGCAATCTAGGGCTCCGGCGGAGCTGTTCTGCCAGGGAAACTTCCCTCACGGAGGGGGAAATCGAGCCATCGTCATCACCAACGATCCTCCCATTGAGAGGGGGCCAATCTCCATCAACATCTTTACCAGCACCATCTCCTCTCAAACCCTAGTTCGTCTCTTGTATCTGATATTTGTCTCAAAACCTTAGATTGGTACCATGTGGGTTGCTAGTAGTGTTGATTACTCCTTGTAGTTGATGCTAGTTGGTTTATTCGGTGGAACATCATATGTTCATATCCTTCATTATATTCAATACCCCTCTGATTATGAACATGAATATGCTTTGTGAGTAGTTAAATTTGTTCCCGAGGACATGGGAGAAGTCTTGCTATAAGTAATCATGTGAATTTGGTATTCGTTCGATATTTTGATGAGATGTATGTTGTCTTTCCTCTAGTGGTGTTATGTGAACGTCGACTACATGCACTTCACCATGATTTGGGCCTAGGGGAAGGCATTGGGAAGTAATAAGTAGATGATGGGTTGCTAGAGTGGCAGAAGCTTAAACCCTAGTTTATGTGTTGCTTCGTAAGGGGCTGTTTGGATCCACATGTTTCAAGCTATGGTTAGATTTATCTTAATTCTTCTTTCATAGTTGCGGATGCTTGCGAGAGGGGTTAATCATAAGTGGGAGGCTTGTCCAAGTAAGGACAGCACCCAAGCACCGGTCCACCCACATATCAAATTATCAAAGTAACGAACGCGATCACCCACATATCAAATTATCAAAGTAACGAACGCGATCATATGAGCATGATGAAAACTAACTTGACAGTAACTCCCATGTGTCCTTGGGAGCACTTTGCTTTATATAAGAGTTCGTCCCGGCCTATCCTTTGCTGTAAAAAGGATTGGGCCACCTTGCTGCACTTTAGTTACACATGTTACTTGTTACCCTTTACGAATTATATTATCACAAAACTATCTATTACCGATAATTTCAGTACTTGCAGAGAATACCTTACTGAAAACCGCTTGTCACTTCCTTCTGCTCCTCATTGGGTTCGACACTCTTACTTATCGAAAGGACTATGATAGATCCCCTATACTTGTGGGTCATCAAGAACATGGTGCTACTTTGAAGCACAAGTGTGGTAAAAGGATAGTAGCATTGCCCCTTCTCTCTTTTTCTGTCATTTTTCTTTTTTATTTTTCTTTTCTCATTTTTTAGAACAATATCATGAACCTCATCCCCACTTTTGTGAGGACTCATCAGTATCCATCATTCTATACCTCACTGGGACAATGCTCTAATAATGATAATCATCACACTTTTTATAGACTTACATCTAGATAAAACTGAAGAATATGACTATATGAATGCCTCTAGCAGTGTGCCAGGATGTGCAATGAACTAGCGTAACATGTATAACAATGATGAATGGTGGCTTTGCCACAAATATCATGTCAGCTCTATATATGATCATGCAAAGGAATATGATGATGACCACAAAAGTCATGTGAATGGAACGATGGAAGTTGCATGGCAATATATCTCAGAATGGCTATGGAAATGCCATGATAGGTAGGTATGGTGGCTGTTTTGAGGAAGGATACATGAGGCTTATGTGTGATAGAGCGTGTCATAGCATGGGGTTTGGATGCACCAGTGAAGTATGCACCGACTCTTGAGGAAAGAAAGGGCAATGCAAGGTATCGAAAGAGGCTAGAAAAATATGGATAGGTGGAAATGCGCAAGTCCAAGAGCATCGCATTAGTCATAAAGAACTCAACTACTTATTGCAAAATTTTATTAGCCCTTGAAGCACAGCATGACTTTTCATACCCCTAGGGGGATATATTCGGAGGAAAAGATCATCGATCGTCACCGACTGCCACTCATAAGGTAGACAATCAATAATAAATCATGCTCCAACTTCATCGCAAAACTAAAGACTATACGTGCATGCTTCGGGAATCACAAATATTTCTATTAGACCATGATAATCAACTAGCACCTCCACATATTACCATCTTTATATCGCAAAACTATTGCAAGGAATCGAACTTATCATATTTAGTAATCTACATGAAAGTTTTTATTATACCACTCCTGTATACCTATCATTTCTAGACTTAATCATATAACTAGTGCAAATTACCACTCTCTATTGGGACTCTCATAAATATTTAAGTGAAGCATGAGAGTGCAAATGATTTTTATAAAATATAACCACCACTGCGCTTTAAGGATATAAGTGAAGTTCATGAGAAACTGCATAACTCAACAGATATAAGTGAAGCACATAAAGCATTCTAACAATCATGATGAATATGTATCTCCCTCGTGAAAGGTGTGTCCAACAATCAATGATTGTGGCAAACTAACAAGTAAAGAAACTAAAACTATGGCACAAGAAGCTCCAAGTAAAACTCATATATCATGTGATGAATAAAAATATAGCTCCAAGTAACATACCGATGAATTGTAGACAAAAGAGGGTATGCCATCTGGGGTATTGATGCGGCTTGAACTACGTCGGTATTTCCCCAATGAGGAAGGGATGATGCATGATACGTCCATTTTGCATCATGTTTACCTACTGTTGTTTATATTGTTTTTATGTATAATAATGCTTTTTGGAGTGTTTCTAATGCCTTTTCTCTCATAATATGCAAGGTACAAAAAAAGGGAGAATACCGGCAGCTAGAATTCTCGATCTGAAAAAGCTACGTTAGGCTATTCTGCACAACTCCAAATGAGCTGAAACTTTACGGGGAACTTATATCGAATATACAAGGAATATTGGAGCCAATTAGTACCAGAGGGGGCCCACCAGGTGGGCACAACCCACCTGGGCGCACCAGGGAGCCCAAGCACACCCTGGTGGGTTGTGCCCTCCTCGGCCCACCTCCGGTGCCCCTCTTCTGGTATATAAGTCATTTTGACCTAGCAAATATAAGGGGAAGCCTTTTGGGACGAAGATCCACCATCTCGAGGCGGAACTTGGGTAGGAGCACTTTTGCCCTCCGGCAGAGCGATTCCGCCGGGGGAAATTCCCTCCCGTAGGGGGAAATCGCCATTGTCAACATCACCAACAACTCTTCCATCTTGGGGAGGGCAATCTCCATCAACATCTTCAACAGCACCATCTCCTCTCAAACCCTAGTTCATCTCTTGTGTTCAATCTTTGTACCAGAACTACAAATTGGTACTTGTGGGTGACTAGTGTTAATTACATCTTGTAGTTGATTACTATATGGTTTGTTTGGTGGAAGATTATATGTTCAGATCCATTATGCTATTTAATACCCCTTTGATCTTGAGCATGATTAATATTTGTGAGTAGTTACTTATGTTCTTGAGGTCACGGGAGAAATCTTGTTGCAAGTAATCATGTGAATTTTATATGTGTTCAATATTTTGATGGTATTTATGTTGTGATTCCCTTAGTGGTGTCATGTGAACGTCAACTACATGACACTTCACCATATTCGGGCCTAAGGGGATACATTGTGGAGTAGTTATTAGATGATGGGTTGTGAGAGTGACAGGAGCTTAAACCCTAGTTTGTGCGCAATTCCGTAAGGGACTGATTTGGATCCAAAAGTTTAATGCTATGGTTAGAATTTATTCTTAATACTTCTCTCGTAGTTGTGGATGCTTGCGAGGGGGTTAATCATAAGTAGGAGGTTTGTTCAAGTAAGGACATCACCTAAGCACCCTTCCACCCACATATCAAATTATCAAAGTAGCGAACACAAATCAAACCAACATGATGAAAGTGACTAGATGAAATTCCCGTGTACCCTCAAGAACACTTTGCTTATCATAAGAGACCGTTTTGGCCTGTCCTTTGCCTCAAAAGGATTGGGCTACCTTGCTGCACATTTTTTACTACTATCGTTACTTGCTCATTACAAATATCTTCCTATCAAACTACTCATTACTTATAATTTCAGTGCTTGCAGAGAATACCTTGCTGAAAACCACTTGTCATTTCCTTCTGCTCCTCGTTGGGTTCGACACTCTTACTTACAGAAAGGACTACGATTGATCCCCCATACTTGTGGGTCATCAAGGCTATTTTCTGGCGTTGTTGCCGAGGAGTGAGGCGCTCTTGGTAAGTGGAAATCGGTAAGGAAAAATTATTACTACATGCTGAAATTTACTATCACTTGTTACCATGGAAAACAATCCTTTGAGGGGTCTATTCGAGGAATCTTCAAGTTTATCGGAACCACAATTAGTCACCCCTCAACCTACTGCACCTACTGAAAATATTGGTTATGAAATTCCTTCGGGTATGATAGAACAACTACTAGCTAATCCTTATGCAGGAGATGGAACCGAACATCCTGATATGCACTTGATATATGTGGAAGAAATTTGTGGATTATTTAAGCTTGCAGGTTTACCCAGAGATGAAGTTAAGAAGAAGGTTTTCCCTTTATCTTTGAACGAAAAATCATTGGCATGGTATAGGCTATGCGATGATATTGGTGATACGTCTCTGTCGTATCTACTTTTCCAAACACTTTTTCCCTTGTTTTGGACTCTAACTTGTATGATTTGAATGAAACTAACCCGGACTGACGCTGTTTTCAGCAGAATTGCCATGGTGTTGTTTTTTGTGCAGAAGACAAAAGTTCTCGGAATGACCTGAAACTCCACGGAATACCTTAGAATAAATAATAAAAAATCATCGCCAAAGATGATGACCAGGGGGCCCACACCCTGTGCACGAGGGTGGGGGGCGCCCCCCCCCCTCCTGGGCGCGCCCCCTACCTCGTGGGACCCCTGGAGACCCTCCGACGCCAACTCCAACTCCATATATTGGCTTTCAGGGAGAAAAAAATCAGAGAGAAAGAATCATCGCGTTTCACGATACGGAGCCACCGCCAAGCCCTAATCTCTCTCGGGAGGGCTGATCTGGAGTCCGTTCGGGGCTCCGGAGAGGGGATTAAATGCGCCGTCGTCATCATCAACCATCCTCCATCACCAATTTCATGATGCTCACCGCCGTGCGTGACTAATTCCATCGTAGGCTTGCTGGACGGTGATGGGTTGGATGAGATTTATCATGTAATCGAGTTAGTTTTGTTAGGGTTTGATCCCTAGTATCCACTATGTTCTGAGATTGATGTTGCTATGACTTTGCTATGCTTAATGCTTGTCACTAGGGCCCGAGTGCCATGATTTCAGATCTGAACCTATTATGTTTTCATGAATATATGTGTGTTCTTGATCCTATCTTGCAAGTATATAGTCACCTATTATGTGTTATGATTCGACAACCCCGAAGTGACAATAATCGGGATACTTCTCGGTGATGACCATAGTTTGAGGAGTTCATGTATTCATTATGTGCTAATGCTTTGTTCCGGTTCTCTATTAAAAGGAGGCCTTAATATCCCTTAGTTTCCAATAGGACCCCGCTGCCACGGGAGGGTAGGACAAAAGATGTCATGAAAGTTCTTTTTCATAAGCACGTATGACTATATTCGGAATACATGCCTACATAATATTGATGAATTGGAGCTAGTTCTTTGTCACCCTATGTTATGACTGTTACATGACGAACCGCATCCGGCATAATTATCCATCGCTAATCCGGTGCCTACGAGCTTTCCATATACTGGTCTTCGTTTATTTACTTTTCCGCTGCTACTGTTACAATCACTACAAAATACCGAAAACATTACTTTTACCGTCTTTACTTTTGTTACCGTTACCACCTCTATCATATTACTTTGCTACTAAACACTTTGCTGCAGATACTAAGTTTCCAGGTGTGGTTGAATTGACAACTCAGCTGCTAATACTTGAGAATATTCTTTGGCTCCCCTTGTGTCGAATCAATAAATTTGGGTTGAATACTCTACCCTCGAAAATTGTTGCGATCCCCTATACTTGTGGGTTATCAAGACCTTTTTCGGGCGCCGTTGCCGGGGAGAATAGCTCTATTCTTTGAGTCACTTGGGATTTATATCTACTGGACACTATGAAGAACTTGAAAGACACTAAGACAACAATTTATCCCTCACCTACGAGGGAGGTAAGGAAGCGCCATCTAGCTCGCACTTGATTCACCTTACATTGTATGAGTAAGCTAGCGACACCTAAACCTTCTTCTGCTATTCGTTCTGATATGTCGCATGTTATTGATGATGCCACTTCTGCTATGCATGATACTTATGATGAAACTACTTCTATGCTTGATACTACTGTGCCCCTCGGTGAATTTCTTGATGAACAAATCTCTAGGTCTAGAGAGAGAGAAATTATTGAAACTGATAATATTGATGAAAGTGATGATGAGGATATGCCTGCTATTCCTGAAGGTTATCTTTTTGATGCTAAATCTTTTGCAGCTATTTTTGCCTGCCAGGATAGATATGAACTTAAGAGGCTGCTAGTTAAATGGAGTAAAGAATCTCTTAGAGACAGAATGAAACCTGATCCTGCCTTTGCTACTTCACCTATTTGTGTTCCCGATAAGGATTATCATGAATTTTCTGTTGATCCAGATATAATTACTTTGGTTGAATCTGATCCTTTCTATGGCTATGAATCTGAAACTGTTGTGGCACATCTTACTAAGTTAAATCATATAGCCGCCCTGTTTACTAATGATGAGAGATCACGCTACTTTTATATACTCAAAATATTTCCGTTCTCATTAAACGGTGATGCTAAGTTATGGTTTAATTCTCTTGATCCTGGTTGTGTGCGTAGTCCCCAGGATATGATTTATTACTTTTCTGCTAAATATTTCCCTGCTCATAAGAAACAAGCTGCTTTGAGGGAAATATACAACTTCGTGCAAATTAAAGAGATTCTCCCACAAGCTTGGGGGAGGCTTCTCAAGTTACTTCACGCTTTGCCTGATCATCCTCTTAAGAAACCTGAAATACTTGATATCTTTTATAATGGACTAACCGATGCTTCCAGAGATTACCTGGATAGTTGTGCTAGTTCTCTTTTCAGGGAAAGAACACCGGATGAAGCTGAAATTCTATTGAATAATATGTTGAGAAATGAAAATAATTGGGCACCTCCTGAGCCAACTCCTGAGCCAATTACTGAGCCTATTCCTAAACCAACTCCAAAGAAGAGAGGTGTTCTATTTCTCAGTCCTGAAGATATGCAAGAGGCAAATAAATCTATGAAAGAAAAAGGTATTAAAGCTCAAGATGTTAAGAATTTACCTCCTATTGAAGAAATACATGGTCTTAATTTACCGCATGTTGAAGAAGTATATGATCTCAATCCTTTATTCACTGAAGAACCTCCTGATCCCGATATCCCGACACAGGTAGTGAAGGTAAATTCTCTCTATAGATATGATAAAGCTGAAGTCCCTCCTACTAAAATTTCTAGTCAGTGCTTGGATGAGTTTGATAACTTTATGTTTAAGCAATATGACCTTAATGCTTATTTTGGTAGACAAATAAAACAAGATGCTTATATGATTAAACGCTTGGGTGATTATATGGCTAATATTAGAGGTGAACTTAAACTTGTTAGCAAACATGCTTCTATGGTTACCACTCAAGTAGAACAAGTACTTAAAGCTCAGAAAGAAGTGCTTGATGAAATGAATAGTAAGAAAAATGATTATGTTGTTAGAGTGGCTACTAGAAATGGTAGAATGACTCAGGAACCTTTGTATCCTGAAGGCCACCCTAAGAGAATCGAGCAAGATTCTCAGAGAAATAATATTGATGTACCTAGTTCTTCTAAAAGGAAGAAAAATAAAAATGATAGGACTTTGCAAACTTCTAGTCAACCTATTGCTGAACCACACGAGAATCCAAATGATATCTCTATGTCCGATCTGAAACACAATCTGGTAATGAACATGAACCTAGTGAAAATGTTAATGATGATGTTCATGATGATGCTCAACCTAGTAATGATAATGAAGTAGAAGTTGAACCTGCTGTTGATCTTGATAACCCACAATCAAAGAATCAACGTTATGATAAAAGAGACTTCCTTGCTAGGAAACATGGTAAAGAAAGAGAACCATGGGTTCAGAAACCCATGCCTTTTCCTCTGAAACCATCCAAGAAAAAGGATGATGAGGATTTTGAGCGCTTTGCTGAAATGATTAGGCCTATCTTTTTGCGTATGCGATTAACTGATGTGCTCAAAACAAATCCTTATGCTAAGTATATGAAAGATATTATTACAAGTAAGAGAAAGATACCAGAAGCTGAAATTTCCACCATGCTTGCTAATTATACTTTTAAGGGTGGAATACCAAAGAAACTTGAAGATCCAGGAGTACCTACTATACCATGCTCCATTAAGAGAAATTATGTTAAAACTGCTTTATGTGATCTTGGAGCCGGTGTTAGTGTTATGCCTCTCTATTTATATCGTAGACTTGACTTGAATAAGTTGACACCTACTGAAATATCTTTGCAAATGGCTGATAAATCAACTGCTATACCTGTCGGTATTTGTGAGGATGTGCATGTTGTGGTTGCAAACGTTACTATTTTAACGGACTTTGTTATTCTTGATATTCCCGAGGATGATAGTATGTCTATTATTCTTGGAAGACCATTCCTTAATACTGCAGGGGATGTTATTGATTGCAACAAAGGCAATGTCACTTTTCATGTTAATGGTAATGAGCACACGGTACACTTTCCGAGGAAACAACCTCAAGTTTATAGTATCAATTCTATTGGAAAAATTCCATCGATTATATTTGGAGGTTTTGAATTTCCTCTCCCTACTGTCAAGAAGAAATATGATATACTTATTATTGGGGATGTCCATATCCCTGTTGGGGTAACATAGTGTTATTCAAAATTTCTCCAGTTCCATGTTAATTGGAATGAGTTTGTTAACAAGACTTGATCAACCTTGTTAGTGGATTCTTTTTTATGAGCATGAGATGGATGAAACTAGAAGCACAACCTTCTGTACCCTCTTTATATTTTCTATTATTTAGTAGAAATAAAGTAAAATAGTATTTTTCTATCTGTTTCCTGACTTATCCATGCAATATAAGAATATCCCAAAAATAGAAGTCCTCAGAATGCCATGCCAATTTAATATGATTTTTTCGGGGATATTTGAGGGTTTACTGTGCAAAAATCACCGCGGGGGGAGCTGCCACCTGGCCACGAGGGTGGAGGGCACGCCCTACCCCCCTGGGCGCGCCCCCTGCCTCGTGGGCCCATGGTGGCCCTCCTCCACTTATTCCTGCACCCATCTTCTTCCTCTGCCTCACACAAACCCGAAAAACCAACTCAAGCACGAGTTCCAGCCACTTTTGCTGTGATTTTCGATCTCCTTGCTCAAAGCACCTCTCGCAAAACTGCTGGGGAGATTGTTCCTTTGTATGTGACTCCTCCATTGGTCCAATTAGTTTTTGTTCTAGTGCTTTATTCTTTGCAAATTTGTGCTGCATAGATGACCATGTTCTTGAGCTTGCATGTCAAATTTATATGGTTCCAAGTAGTTCTAATGCTTGATATAGGCTCTAGGCACTTGTAGGAGTAGTTGCTATCAATTTTATTGAAGTTGGTTCACTTTTGTTCGAAGTTACTAAAAATCTCAGAAATTTTTCAGAGGAAACAATATGTTTAGGAAGATGTTCCAAGGTGGTTCTTCAAGGAAGCAAGGTCCCAGGCTTGCAATGCGTGATGCTGACGAGGAACCACCAAGAGACGCTCCTGTGAGGCCCTGTGAATGGCCTTCGGAAAATTTTATGAATCAAGCGGGAATTAAAGAAGAATTTAGCGCATATTTGCGTAATGCCGGTCTTGAGGACTTTGAAGCTGACAAATGCCCCTAGTATCATGATCTCACAAGTTCATTTGTGAGGAGGTTTGAGTTTTCATCTTCGCGTAATTCTCCTTGGTCATGTTTGACCTTTATGAAAAATCTTATACCATGGACTTAGAGGATTTCACTTTTGCTTGCAAACTTCCATCTTGGGGTAGTGTCAGGATCCCCTAAATCTGAATATAGAGACTTTCTTGCTAGAATAACTGTGGGCGAATCTAGAGATATAACACAAGCCACTATAGGGAGCATTCACTTTCCTGCTATACATTATTTCGCTCTCTTCATAGGTAGATGCATAAATGCTAAGGATGAAGCATGTCACATGTGTGCCCCTGATCTCAGCATTCTCAGAAGTGTTGTGTTAGGAGACCAATCTTATCATATGGGAGCCATTGTAGCTCGTAGGTTGCATCATAATAGACATAACGGAGATTTCTTTGGAGGAATCTATGCAACCCGCTTAGCTAATTTTCTTGAGATAGACATTCCTGAGGGTGATATGGAGTTACCCCCTACTTATTTAGATTTTGATTCTATGGTTTCCCACTAGTTTGTTGAGAGGACTGAACCACCTCTCCAAAGATCGACTAATCTTTAACAAACGGCATGTTGTCCATATTACTCTTCCTGCTCCTGCCTTCTTTGATTCCCAGACAAAAGGAAGATATATTATTACCAGAGAGGAGGCAGATGAGTACGAGAGGAGAGCGGAGGCGGCTCGACGCCACGCTGCAGCTCAGGAGGCGATAGCCGTTGCATCGCAGTATGACCCCAGCTACACCTACGGGTATCTGCCAGGCTATCCCTGGCAATGAACCAACTTAGGCCAAAAGCCTAAGCTTGGGGGAGTACGTATTTCTCACTGGCATTACATTTATGTTCACACACACTCATTGCTAGATGTCGGTGCTCATACTTTTTCACTGTAATATCCATGCTAGTTTATTTTCTTTTTTTCTGCTTTCTTCTTGTGTGTCTATTAAACCTTAAGAAAAACCAAAAAATTAGTAGTAGTTTATTTTTCCGGCTGTAGTAGTGATAATTAAAAAGAAAACCCAAAAATATTTCCCGTTCTTCTTTTGCTTGTTGGGAGCTTTCCCGTGTAAATAGTTTTTATTTCTTTTCTTTTCTTTGAAATTCGATGGAGAAGACCATGATTAAATTGTTGAAGTGGCTCTTATATGCATTATTGTTGATTTAACCAAGAGCCCATATTGCCTTTTCTTCTCCTGTTTATTGAATGCTCGCAGATTCCAGCTTAGTCCAATGCACGTGCACTCTTATTATTATTCACATCATTCGGTCGTGCAAGTGAAAGGCAATCATGATGACATATATGATGGGTACCGAGATGGGAAAAGCTGGTATGAACTCGACCTCTTTTGTTTTTTGTAAATATGATGAGTTCATCGTTCTTGATTCAACTTATTATGAATAAAAATGTTTGCAATGACAATTAGAGATCATAGTTGCTCGTGCCATGCTTGATTAGCTATGAGTTATAATGATTTACCTTGCGTGCCAACATGCTATTAAAATGGTTATGATATGGTATGATGGGGCCGTATCCTCCTTTGAATGATTTAAGTGACTTGACTTGGCACATGTTCACGCATGTAGTTGAAACAAATCAACATAGCCTTCACGATATTTATGTTCATGGTGGATTATATCCTACTCATGCTTGTATTCAATGTTTATTAATTTTAATGCATGTTCATGACTGTTGTCGCTCTCTAGTTGGTCGCTTCCCAGTCTTTTGCTAGCCTTCACTTGTTCTAAGCGGAATACTGCTTGTGCATCCAATCCCTTAAACCCCAAAGTTATTCCATATAAGTCCACCATACCTTCCTATATGCGGTATCTACCTGCCGTTCCAAGTAAATTTGTATGTGCCACAGTCTAAACCTTCAAATAAACATTCTGTTTTGCATGCTCGAATAGCTCATATCAACTAGGGATGCCCTTATCTTCCGTGTTAGGCGGGTTATTGTCAAGAGGAGTGGACTCCGCTCCTCATGCACGAGAAAATGGCTGGTCACCGGGATGCCCAGTCCCATGCTTTATGCAAACTAAATCAAAATAATCGCAAACAAAACTCCCCCTGGGACCCGTTGAATGTTGGAGGCACTCGTTGTTTCGAGCAAGCCATGGATTGATGCTTCTAGAGGAGGGGGAGTATAAACTTTACCATTCTGTTTGGCAACCTCCTATGAGTTGTTATGTTGACAATGAAAGTATGCCGCTCAAAATATAATTTATCTCTATTTCAAGACCGAGCTCTGGCACCTCTACAAATCCTTGCTTCCCTCTGCGAAGGGCCTATCCATTTACTTTTATGTTGAGTCATCACCTTCTTATTAAAAGCACTAGCTGGAGAGCACAGCTGTCATTTGCATTCATTATTGTTAATTTATATCGGGTATGACTATGATTGGATCTCTTTTACCATGAATTACAATGTCTAGTCAGTCCTTGATCTTTGAAGGTGCTCTGCATTTATGTTTTGCAGTCTCAGAAAGGGCTAGCGAGATATCATCTTGTTATATCATATTATGATTATTTTGAGAAAGTGTTGGCATCCGAGATTTATTATTATGGCTTGCTAGTTGATTATATTATTGATATGAGTAAGCATGAGACCTGAGAATTATTGCACATGTGGTTAGTCATGATCTCTGCTGAAAACCTGAATGCTGGCTTGACATAGGTACAACAACAAGAGCAAACAGTGTTCGTAAAAGTTTTTCTTTTTCTCATTCAGTTTGTCAACTGAATTGCTTGAGGACAAGCAAGGGTTTAAGCTTGGGGGAGTTGATACGTCTCCGTTGTATCTACTTTTCCAAACATTTTTGCCCTTGTTTTGGACTCTAACTTGTATGATTTGAATGGAACTAACCCGGACTGACGCTATTTTCAGCAGAATTGCCATGGTGTTGTTTTTTGTGCAGAAAACATAAGTTCTCGGAATGACCTGAAACTCCACGGAATACCTTAGAATAAATAATAAAAAATCCTCACCAAAGATGAAGACCAGGGGGCCCACACCCTGTCCACGAGGGTGGGGGCACGCCCCCCCTCCACCTGGGCGCGCCCCCTACCTCGTGGGCCCCCTGGAGACCCTCCTACGCCAACTCAATATTGGCTTTCGGGGAGAAAAAAATCAAAGAGAAAGAATCATCGCGTTTCATGATACGGAGCCGCCGCCAAGCCCTAATCTCTCTCGGGAGGGCTGATCTGGAGTCCGTTCGGGGCTCCGGAGAGGGGGATTCGTCGTCGTCATCATCATCAACCATCCTCCATCACCAATTTCATGATGCTCACCGTCGTGCGTGAGTAATTCCATCGTGAGGCTTTACGGGCGGTGATGGGTTGGATGAGATTTATCATGTAATCGAGTTAGTTTTGTTAGGTTTTGATCCCTAGTATCCACTATGTTACGAGATTGATGTTCCTATGACTTTGCTATGCTTAATGCTTGTCACTAGGGCCCGAGTGCCATGATTTCAGATCTGAACCTATTATGTTTTCATGAATATATGTGTGTTCTTGATCCTATCTTGCAAGTCTATAGTCACCTATTATGTGTTATGATCCGACAACCTCGAAGTGACAATAATCGGGATACTTCTCGATGATGACCATAGTTTGAGGAGTTCATGTATTCACTATGTGCTAATGCTTTGTTCCGGTTCTATATTAAAAGGAGGCCTTAATATCCCTTAGTTTCCAATAGGACCCCGCTGCCATGGGAGGGTAGGACAAAAGATGTCATGCAAGTTCTTTTCCAAAAGCACGTATGACTATATTCGGAATACATGCCTACATAATATTGATGAATTGGAGCTAGTTCTGTGTCACCCTATGTTATGACTGTTACATGACGAACCTCATCCGGCATAATTATCCATCGCTAATCCGGTGCCTACGAGCTTTCCATATACTGGTCTTCGTTTATTTACTTTTCCGCACTCTTGTTACAATCACTACAAAATACCAAAAACATTACTTTTACCGTCTTTACTTTTGTTACCGTTACCACCTCTATCGTATTACTTTGCTACTAAACACTTTGCTGCAGATACTAAGTTTCCAGGTGTGGTTGAATTGACAACTCAGCTGCTAATACTTGAGAATATTCTTTGGCTCCCCTTGTGTCGAATCAATAAATTTGGGTTGAATACCCTACCCTCGAAAACTGTTGTGATCCCCTATACTTGTGGGTTATCAATTGGATCTTGGAATTGGAATTGATTGAAATTGGAATTTCACCAAAAAAATTATCCTATGCATCTAGTTCATCGTGATCGAAATTACATATATATTTTTTGGCCTCGTGAAGGAGAAAGTATCGCTCTAGCTTGGGGGAGGATTAAGTCAATGTTATATTCATTCCCCAATCATGATCTCTCAAGAGAAATTATCATTCAGAATTTTTATGCTCAGCTTTCTCATGATGATCGATCCATGCTCGATACTTCTTGTACTGGTTCCTTTATGAAGAAGACTATTGAATTCCGGTGGGATCTTTTAGAAAGAACTAAACGCAATTCTGAATTTTGGGAATCGGCGAAGGTAAAGAGTCAGGTATTAAGCTTAAGTATGATTGTGTTAAATCTTTTATGAATACTGATGCTTTTCAAAAGTTTAGCACTAAATATGGACTTGACTCTGAGATAGTAGCCTCATTTTGTGAATATTTTGCTACTCATGTTGATCTCCCTAAGGAGAAGTGGTTTAAATATCACCTGCCTATGAAAGAAGAAATTAAAGAACCGGTAATAGCTAAGGATGAAACTATTATCTATAATGTTGATCCAGTTATTCCTACTGCCTATATTGAAAAACCACCTTTCCCTATTAGGATGAAGGAACATGCTAAAGTTTCAAATGTGGTCAATAAAATCTATATTAGAACACCTAAACTAGCTGAACAAATCAAAGTAGAATCTAGTGTTGCTACGTTTAAAGATCTCTTGGTTGAAAATATAGATGGGCATGTTATTTACTTCTATGATGAAGCTGCTAGAATTGCCAAACTTGATGAAAAGGATAAACATAGACCTGTTGTTGGCATGCATGTTGTCTCAGTTAAGATAGGAGATCACTGTTATCATGGTTTATGTGACATAGGTGCTAGCGTGAGTGCCATCCTTTTTACCGTATATCAAGAAATTATGGGTGATATAGCACCCGCTGAGATAAAAGACATAGATGTTACTATTAAACTTGCTAATAGAGACACCATCACACCACTTGGGATTGTTAGAGATGTTGAAGTCTTGTGTGGAAAAATGGTCCTCCTCCACCTAAAGGTGATCATGTGTTTGAATTAAAAAAATTAGCAGACACTTCCAAATATGCTTATCTTGATGAGAAGAAGATATATCCTATTATTATTAGTGATAACCTTTTAGAACATGAAGAAGAAATATTATTAAAGGTTCTGAAGAAGCACCGAGCTGCTATTGGGTATACTCTTGATGATTTAAAGGGCATTAGTCCCACTCTCTATCAGCACAAAATTAATATGGAACCTGATGCTAAACCCGTTGTTGATCACCAACGACGTTTAAATCCTAAAATGAAATAAGTGGTAAGAACTAAAATATTAAAGCTTCTGGAAGCAGGTATAATCTATCCTATAGCTGATAGTAGATGGGTAAGTCCTATTCCTTGTGTCCCTAAGAAGGGAGGTATTACTGTTGTTCCTAATGATAAAAATGAACTTATTCCACAAAGAATTGTCACTGGTTATAGAATGGTAATTGATTTTAGAAAATTAAATAAATCTACTAAAAAAGATCATTACCCTCTACCTTTTATTGATCAAATGCTAGAAAGATTATCTAAGCACACACATTTTTGTTTCCTTGATGGATATTCTGGTTTTTCTCAAATACCTGTCTCACAACCTGATCAAGAGAAACCCACTTTTACTTGTCCTTTTGGAACTTATGCTTATAGACGTATGCCTTTTGGTTTATGTAATGCACATGCTACCTTTCAAAGATGTATGACTGTTATATTCTCTGATTTTTGTGAAAAGATTGTTGAGGTTTTCATGGATGATTTTTCCGTTTATGGAACTTATTTTGATGATTGCTTAAGCAACCTTGATCAAGTTTTGCAGAGATGCGAGCAGACTAATCTTGTCTTGAATTGGGAGAAGTGCCACTTTATGGTTAATGAAGGTATTGAGGTGGAGAAAGCTAAAGTTGATGCAATTGAGAAAATGCCATGTCCAAAAGATATCAATGGTATTCATAGTTTCCTTGGTCATGTTGGTTTCTATAGGAGGTTTATTAAAGACTTCTCTAAAATTTATAGGCCTCTTACAAATATTTTACAAAAGGATCTTCCATTTGTTTTTGATGACGATTGTGTAGAAGACTTTGAAACACTTAAGAAAGCCTTGATTTCTGCACCTATTGTCCAACCACCTGATTGGAGTTTGCCTTTTGAAATTATGTGTGATGCTAGTGACTATGCTATTGGTGTTGTTCTAGGACAAATAGTTGATAAGAAATTAAATGTTATTCATTATGCTAGTAAAACTCTAGACAGTGCTCAACGAAATTATGCTACGTAGGCGTAAGCGAGGCGGTTGGCCTTTGCCTAGTGCCTAGGCGGTGCCTAAGCGCCCTAGGCGCGGCCTAGGCGGTAATATAGTTTTTAATCATAGTGTATTTGTGATTATTATGTGGGTGTTGATATGAGTTTAGGGCATACAAACAAATTAATTATCGTCTACTGCCATTGAAATATAACCCGTTTGGCATATCAATGCAATATGTGGCATGATTTCTTTCTTGGGTAGGCAATTCCTTGCTTGCCCTGCCTAGACCTCCATTTATGCGCTAGATGAGTCGTTTGGTTGTTGCCTAGCGCCTAGGAGTGCCTAAGCGCCTCCTGGGCACTGCCTTTTCCAACAGAGGCTACTACTGAAAAAGAATTCTTAGCAGTGGTGTTTGCTTGTGATAAATTCAGATCTTATATTGTTGATTCTAAAGTAATGGTTCACACCGATCATGTTGCTATAAAATATCTTATGGAAAAGAAAGATGCTAAACCTAGACTCATTAGGTGGGTTCTCTTGCTACAAGAATTTGACTTACATATCATTGATAGAAAGGGAGCTGAGAATCCCGTGGCTGATAACTTGTCTAGGCTAGAAAATATTCTTGATGACCCACAACCTATTAATGATAGTTTTCCTAATGAGCAATTAGCTGGAATAAATGTTTCTCATAACACTCCTTGGTATGCCGACTATGCGAATTACATTGTTGCCAAATATATATCACCTAGCTTTGTTGGAAATATGCCCTAGAGGCAATAATAAAATGGTTATTATTATATTTCCTTGTTCATGATAATTGTCTATTGTTCATGCTATAATTGTATTAACTGGAAACCGTAATACATGTGTGAATACATTGACCACAACATGTCCCTTGTGAGCCTCTAGTTGACTAGCTCGTTAATCAATAGATGGTCATGGTTTCCTGACCATGGACATTAGATGTCATTGATAGCGGGATCACATCATTAGGAGAATGATGTGATGGACAAGACCCAATCCTAAGCTTAGCACAAAGATCATGTAGTTCGTTTGCTAAAGCTTTTCTAATGTCAAGTATCATTTCCTTAGACCATGAGATTGTGTAACTCCCGGATACCGTAGGAATGCTTTGGGTGTACCAAACGTCGCAACGTAACTAGGTGGCTATAAAGGTGCACTACAGGTATCTCCGAAAGTGTCTGTTGGGTTGGCACGAATCGAGACTGGGATTTGTCACTCCGTATGATGGAGAGGTATCTCTGGGCCCCACTCGGTAATGCATCATCATAATGAGCTCAATGTGACTAAGTAGTTATTCACGAGATCATGCATTACGGAACGAGTAAAGTGACTTGCCAGTAACGAGATTGAACGAGGTATTGGGATACCGACGATCGAATCTCGGGCAAGTAACATACCGATTGACAAAGGGAATTATATACGGGATTGACCGAATCCGCTACATCGTGGAACATGTGGGAGCCAATATGGGTATCAAGATCCCGCTATTGGTTATTGGCCGGAGAGGTGTCTCGGTCATGTCTGCATGGTTCCCGAACCTGTAGGGTCTACACACTTAAGGTTCGGTGACGCTAGAGTTGTTATGGGAAATAGTATGTTGTTACCGAAGGTTGTTCAGTGTCCCGGATGAGATCCCGAACGTGACGAGGAGCTCCGGAATGGTCCGGAGGTGAAGATGTATATTGGACGAAGGGTATTGGAGTCCGGAATTGTTCCGGGGGTACCAGGTGATGACCAGCGTGTCCGAAAGGGGTTTCGGAGGCCCCGGCGAGCGTTGGGGGGGCCTTATGGGCCAAGGGGAGGGGGCACATCAGCCCACTAAGGGGCTGAGCGCCCCTCCCACCCCATCTCATGTAACCTGGAGAGGTAGGGGCGCCACCCCTAGGGCAGCCTCCCCTCCCGGCTTGGGGGCAAGTTTCCTAGGGGGTGGGGGCGCCCAAACCCATCTAGGGTTTCCCCTGGCCGCCGTCCCCTCCTCTAGATCCATCTAGAGGGGTCGGCCCCCTCTCCCCTTCCCCCTATATATAGTGAGGGGGTGGGGGGGGGCAGCGACACCCTTCCCTTCCCTTGGCGCAGCCCCTCCCTCCTTATACATCTCCTCCTCCTCCGTAGTGCTTGGCGAAGCCCTGCTGGAGAACCAGGAGCTCCACCACCACCATGTCGTCGTGCTGTCGGAGTTCTCCCTCACCTTCTCCTCTCCCCTTACTGGATCAAGAAGGAGGAGACGTCCCCGGGCTGTACGTGTATTGAACGCGGAGGCGCCGTCCGTTCGGCGCTAGATCGGATCTTCCGCGATTTGAATCGCCGCGAGTACGAATCCATCATCCGCGTTCTTGAAACGCTTCCGCTTAGCGATCTTCAAAGGTATGAAGATGCTCATCCTCTCCCTCTCTTGTTGCTAGAATCTCCATAGATTGATCTTGGTGATGCATACAAAATTTTGAATTTCTGCTACGTTCCCCAACAGTGGCATCATGAGCTAGGTCTATGCGTAGTTTCTATGCACGAGTAGAACACAAGTTGTTGTGGGCGTCGATTTTGTCAATTTACTTGTCGTTACTAGTCTTATCTTGATTCAGCAGCATCGTGGGATGAAGCGGCCCGGACCGACCTTACACGTACACTTACGTGAGACAGGTTCCACCGACTGACATGCACTAGTTGCATAAGGTGGCTAGCGGGTGTCTGTCTCTCCCACTTTAGTCGGATCGGATTCGATGAAAAGGGTCCTTATGAAGGGTAAATAGCAATTGGCATCACCTTTGTGGCTTTTGCGTAGCTAAGAAACGTTCTTGCTAGAAACCCATAGCAGCCACGTAAAACATGCAACAACAATTAGAGGACGTCTAACTTGTTTTTGCAGGCTATGCTATGTGATGTGATATGGCCAAAAGAATGTGATGAATGATATGTGATATATGAGATTGATCATGTTCTTGTAATTGGAATCACGACTTGCATGTCGATGAGTATGACAACCGGCAGGAGCCATAGGAGTTGTCTTAATTTATTGTATGACCTGCGTGTCATTGAATAATGCCATGTAATTACTTTACTTTATTGCTAAACCGTTAGCCATAGTAGTAGAAGTAATATTTGGCGAGACAACTTCATGAAGACACGATGATGGAGATCATGATGATGGAGATCATGGTGTCATGCCGGTGATGATGATGATCATGGCGCCTCGAAGATGGAGATCAAAAGGAGCAAAATGATATTGGCCATATCATGTCACTATTTGATTGCATGAGATGTTTATCATGTTTTTGCATCTTATTTGCTTAGAATGACGGTAGCATAAATAATATGATCCCTCATAAAATTTCAAGAAAGTGTTCCCCCTAACTGTGCACCGTTGCGAAGGTTCGTTGTTTCGAAGCACCACGTGATGATCGGGTGTGATAGATTCTAACGTTCGAATATAACGGGTGTAAGCCAGATTTACACAAGCAAAACACTTAGGTTGAGTTTACGAGCCTAGCGTGTACAGACATGGCCTCGGAACACAAGAGACCGAAAGGTCGAACATGAGTCGTATAGCAGATACGATCAACATGAACATGTTCGCCGATGATGACTAGTCTGTCTCACGTGATGATCGGACACGGCCTAGTTGGCTCGGATCATGTATCACTTAGATGACTAGAGGGATGTCTATCTAAGTTGGAGTTCATTAAATAATCAGATGAACTTAAGTATCATGAACATAGTCAAAAGGTCTTTGCAAATTATGGCGTAGCCTACGCTTTAGTTCTACTGTTTTAAGATATGTTCCTAGAGAAAATTTAGTTGAAAGTTGAAAGTAGCAATTATGCGGACTGGGTCCATATACTGAGGATTGTCCTCATTGCTGCACATAAGGCTTATGTCCTTAATGCACCGCTCGGTGTGCTGAACCTCGAACGTCGTCTGTGGATGTTGTGAACATCTGACATACACGTTTTGATGACTACATGATAGTTCAGTGCGTAATGTTAAACGGTTTAGAATTGAGGCGTCAAAGGCATTTTGAAATGTCGCGGAACATATGAGATGTTCCAAGGACTGAAATTGGGATTTCAGGCTAGTGCCCACGTCAAGAGGTATGAGACCTCTGACAAGTTTCTTAAGCCTGCAAACTAAGGGAGAAAAGCTCAATCGTTGAGCATGTCTGAGTACTACAATCACTTGAATCGAGTGGGAGTTAATCTTCCAGATGAGATAGTGATGGTTCTCCATAGTCACTGCCACCAAGCTATTAGAGCTTCGTGATGAACTATAACATATCAGGGATAGACATGGCGATCCTTGATCAATTATGACGTTTGACCTTTGCGAAAGTAGAAATCGAGTAGGAGCATCAATTTTTGATGGTTAGTAAAACCACTAGTTTCAAGAAGGGCAAGGGCAAGAAGGGATACTTCATGAAACGGCAAATCAGTTGCTGCTCTAGTGAAGAAACCCAGGGTTGAACCCAAAACTCGAGACTTAGTGTACGTAATGAGGGGAACAGACCTTTGAGCGAGAACCACCCTAGATACTTGGTAGATGAGAAGGCTGGCAAGGTCGTGAAGTATATTGGATATACATTATATTAATGTGTACTTTACTAGTACTCCTAGTAGCACCAGGGTATTATATACGGTTCGGTTGCTAAGTGTTAGTAACTTTCGAAATAAAAAGCTATGGAATAAACGGAGACTAGCTAAAGGTGAGATGACGATATATGTTGGAAGTGTTTCCAAGGTTGATGTGATCAAGCCTCGCATGCTCCCTCTACCATCGAGATTGGTGTTAAACCTAAATAATTGTTATTTGGTGTTTGCGTTGAGCATAGACATGATTGGATTATGTTTATCGCAATAGGGTTATTCATTTAGGGAGAATAATGGTTACTCTGTTTATTTGAATAATACCTTCAACGGTCTTGCACCAAAAATGAATGGTTTATTAAATCTCGATCTTAGTGATACACATGTTCATGCCAAAAGATATAAGATAGTAATGATAGTACCACATACTTGTGGCACTGCCATTTGAGTCATACTGGTATAAAACGCATGAATAAGCTCCATGTTTATGGATCTTTGGACTCACTCATTTTTTAAAAGATTGAGACATGCGAACCACGTCCATTGGTATATATGCATGAAGAAACTCCATACATATGGATCGTTTGGACTCACTTGATTTTGAATCACTTTAGACATGCAAATCATACCACATGGGCAAGATGACTGAAAGGCCTCGTTTTTTCAGTGAGAACAAGAGAGCAACTTGTTGGAAGTAATACATTTGATGTGTGCAATCCAATGAGTGCCGAGGCCTTGATGAATATCTTTATGCTCTTACTTCATGGATGATTTGAGTAGATTCTAAGTATATTTACTTGATGAAACATGAGTATGAATTATTGAAAGGTTCAAGCAATTTCAGAGTGAAGTTGAAGATCATCGTGGCAAGAGGATAAAATGTCTATGATATGATCATAGAGATGAATATCTGAGTTACGAGTTTGGTACACAATTAAGACCTTGTGGAAATTGTTTCACAACTAATACCGCCTGGAACACCATAGTGTGATGGTGTGTCCGAACATCATAGCTGAACCATATTGGATATGGTGCATACCATGATGTCTCTTATTGAATTACCACTATCGTTTATGGGTTAGGCATTAGAGACAACTGCATTCACTTTAATAGGTCACCACGTAATTCCGTTGAGATGACACCGTATGAACTATGGTTTAGAGAAACCTAAGTTGTCGTTTCTTAAAAGTTTGGGGCTGCGACGCTTATGTGGAAAAGTCTTAGCCTTATAAGCTCGAACCCAAAGCGGATAAATGCATCTTCATAGGACACCCAAAACAGTTGGGTATGCCTCCTAATTCAGATCCAGAAGAAAAAGTGATTGTTTCTGGAAACGGGTCCTTTATCGAGGAAATATTTATCTCGAAAGAATTGAGTGGGAGGATGGTGGAGACTTGATGAGGTTATTGAACCGTCACTTCAACTAGTATGTAGCAAGGCACAGGAAGTTGTTCCTGTGGCGCCTACACCAATTAAAGTGGAAGTTGATGATAGTGATCACAAAACTTCGGATCAAGTCACTAACAAACCTCGTAGGTCGACAAGGATGCGTACTACTTCAGAGTGGTATGTAATCCTGTCTTGGAGGTCATGTTGCTAGACAACAATGAACCTACGAGCTATGGAGAAGCGATGGTGGGCCCGGATTCCGACGAATGGCTCGAGGCCATAAAATCCGAGAGAGGATCCACGTATGAAAACAAAGTGTAGACTTTGGAAGAACTACTTGATGGTCGTAAGGCTGTTGGGTACAGATGGATTCTAAAAGGAAGATGCAGACAATGATGGTATGTGTGACCATTAAGAAAGCTCGACTTGTCGCTAAGATGTTTTCGACAAGTTCAAGGAGTTGACTACGATGAGACTTTCTCACTCGTAGCGATGCTAAGAGTCTGTTGGAATTATATTAGCAGTTACTGCATTATTTATGAAATCTTGCAGATAGGATGTCAAAAACATTATTTCCTCGACAGTTTTCTTGAGGAAAGGTTGTATGTGATACAACCAGAAGGTTTTGTCAATCCTAAAAGATGCTAACAAGTATGCAAAGCTCCAGCAATCCTTCTAAGGACTGGAGTAAGCATCTCGGAGTTGGAATATACACTTTGATGAGATGATCAAAGATTTTGGGTTTATACAAAGTTTATGAGAGACTTGTATTTCCAAAGAAGTGAGTGGGAGCACTATAGAATTTCTGATAAGTATATGTTGTTAACATATTGTTGGTCAGAAATGCTATAGAATTTCTGGAAATCATATAGGGTTATTTGAAAAGTGTTTTTTCAATGGAAAACATGGATTAAGCTACTTGAACATTGAGCATCAAGATCTATAAGGATAGATCAAAAACGCTTAATAGTACTTTCAAATGAATACTTATCGTGACAAGATTTTGAAGGAGTTCAAAATAGATCAGCAAAGAAGGAGTTCTTGGTTGTGTTATAAGGTGTGAGTATTGAGCAAAGACTCAAGGCCTGACCACGGCAGAAGAGAGAGAGAAAGGACGAAGGTCGTCCCCTATGCTTAGATGTAGGCTCCATAGTATGTTATGCTGTGTAGACTTTTGAAGTGTGCCTTGCCATGAGTCGATCAAAGGGTACAAGTGTGATCCAGGAATGGATCACAGGACAGCGGTCAAGGTTATCCTTAGTAACTAGTGGACTAAGGAATTTTCTCGATTATGTAGGTGGTAAAAGAGTTTGTCGTAAAGGGTTACGCTGATGCAAACTTTGACACTAATCTGGATGACTCTGAGTAGTAGACCGCATTCGTATAGTAGAGCAGTTATTTGGAATAGTTACAAATAGCGAGTGGTAGCTGCATATAGGAGATGACATAGAGATTTGTAAAGCACACATGGATCTAAAAGATTCAGACCCATTGACTAATAACCTCTCTCACAAGCGACATATGATCAAACGCAATGGGTGTTGGATTCGTTACAATCACATAGTGATGTGAACTAGATTATTGACTCTAGTGCAAGTGGGAGACTGTTGGAAATATGCCCTAGAGGCAATAATAAAATGGTTATTATTATATTTCCTTGTTCATGATAATTGTCTATTGTTCATGCTATAATTGTATTAACTGGAAACCGTAATACATGTGTGAATACATAGACCACAACATGTCCCTAGTGAGCCTCTAGTTGACTAGCTCGTTGATCAATAGATGGTCATGGTTTCCTGACCATGGACATTAGATGTCATTGATAGCGGGATCACATCATTAGGGGAATGATGTGATGGACAAGACCCAATCCTAAGCGTAGCACAAAGATCGTGTAGTTCGTTTGCTAAAGCTTTTCTAATGTCAAGTATCATTTCCTTAGACCATGAGATTGTGTAACTCCCGGATACCGTAGGAATGCTTTGGGTGTACCAAACATCACAACGTAACTGGGTGGCTATAAAGGTGCACTACAGGTATCTCCGAAAGTGTCTGTTGGGTTGGCATGAATCGAGACTGGGATTTGTCACTCCGTATGACGGAGAGGTATCTCTGGGCCCACTCGGTAATGCATCATCATAATGATCTCAATGTGACTAAGTAGTTAGTCAGTTAGTCACGGGATCATGCATTACAGAACGAGTAAAGTGACTTGCCGGTAACGAGATTGAACGAGGTATTGGGATACCGACGATCGAATCTCGGGCAAGTAACATACCGATTGACAAAGGGAATTGTATACGGGATTGACTGAATCCTCGACATCGTGGTTCATCTGATGAGATCATCATGGAACATGTGGGAGCCAATATGGGTATCCAGATCCCGCTATTGGTTATTGGCCGGAGAGGTGTCTCGGTCATGTTCGCATGGTTCCTGAACCCGTAGGGTCTACACACTTAAGGTTCGGTGACGCTAGAGTTGTTATGGGAAATAGTATGTGGTTACCGAAGGTTGTTCGGAGTCCCGGATGAGATCCCGGACGTGACGGGGAGCTCCGGAATGGTCCGGAGGTGAAGATGTATATTGGATGAAGGGTATTGGAGTCCGGAATTGTTCCATGGGTACCAGGTGATGACCAGCGTGTCCGAAAGGGGTTTCGGAGGCCCCGCAAGTGTTGGGGGGGCTTATGGGCCAAGGGAAGGGGGCACATCAGCCCACTAAGGGGCTGAGCGCCCCTCCCACCCCATCTCACGTAACCTGGAGAGGTAGGGGCGCCACCCCTAGGGCAGCCTCCCTCCCGGCTTGGGGGCAAGTTTCCTAGGGGGTGGGGGGCGCCCAAACCCATCTAGGGTTTCCCCTGGCCGCCGCCCCCTCCTCTAGATCCATCTAGAGGGGCCGGCCCCCTCTCCCCTTCCCCCTATATATAGTGAGGGGGTGGGAGAGCAGCGATACCCTTCCCTTCCCTTGGCGCAGCCCCTCCCTCCTTATACATCTCCTCCTCCTCCGTAGTGCTTGGCGAAGCCCTGCTGGAGAACCACGAGCTCCACCACCACCATGCCGTCGTGCTTTCGGAGTTCTCCCTCAACTTCTCCTCTCCCCTTGCTGGATCAAGAAGGAGGAGACGTCCCCGGGCTGTACGTGTGTTGAAAGCGGAGGCGCCGTCCGTTCGGCGCTAGATAGGATCTTCCACGATTTGAATCGCCGCGAGTACGACTCCATCATCCACGTTCTTGTAGCACTTCCTCTTAGCGATCTTCAAAGGTATGAAGATGCTCATCCTCTCCCTCTCTTGTTGCTAGAATCTCCATAGATTGATCTTGGTGATGCATAGAAAATTTTGAATTTCTGCTACGTTCCCCAACAAGCTTCACATACCAACAAAAACAAAATTCTTATATGATTTAAGACATTACTTTTGGGATGACCCACATCTTTATAAAGAAGGACTAGATGGTATTATTAGACGTTGTGTACCTGAGCATCAACAGGGACAAATCCTATGGAAATGTCACTCTGAAGCTTATGGAGGGCATCATGCGGGAGATAGAACTGCTCACAAGGTATTGCAATCTGGTTTTTATTGGCCTACTATCTTCAAGGATGCCCGTAAGTTTGTTTCATCTTGTGATAAATGTCAAAGGATTGGTAATATTGGTAATCGTCAGGAAATGCCTATGAATTATTCTCTTGCTATTGAACCATTTGATGTTTGGGGATTTGATTATATGGGACCTTTTCCTTCCTCTAATGGGTATACACATATTTTGGTTGTTGTTGATTATGTTACTAAGTGGGTAGAGGCTATTCCAACTAGTAGTGATGATCACAACACCTCTATTGAAATGCTTAAGGAAGTTATTTTCCCAAGGTTTGGAGTCCCTAGATATTTAATGACTGATGGTGGGTCACATTTTATTCATGGTGTTTTTCGTAAAATGCTTGCTAAGTATGATGTTAACCATAGAATTGCATCACCTTATCATCCTCAGTATAGTGGTCAAGTTGAACTTAGAGATAGAGAAATAAAATCAATTTTACAAAAGACTGCCAATAGGTCCCGGAAGAATTGGTCTAAGAAATTAGATGATGCACTTTGGGCTTATAGAACAGCATATAAAAATCCTATGGGTATGTCTCCTTATAAATGGTTTATGGAAAAGCTTGTCATTTGCCTCTTGAGTTAGAAAATAAAGCTTACTGAGCAATTAAAGAACTCAACTATGATTTCAAACTTGCTGGTGAAAAGAGGTTATTTGATATTAGCTCACTAGATGAATGGAGAACCCAAGCTTATGAGTGCCAAGTTATTTAAAGAAAAAGTTAAAATATGGCATCACAAAAGAATCCAAAAGCGTGAGTTCAAAGTTGGAGAATATGTTCTTTTGTACGACTCTTGTTTCAGATTCTTTGCGGGAAAGCTCCTCTCCAAATCGGAGGGACCCTATGTTATCGAGGAGGTTTATCGATCTGGAGCTATCAAAATAAATAATGTCGAAGGTACTAACCCGAAGGTTGTCAATGGGCAAAGAATAAAACATTATATCTCATGTACGCCCATTAATGTTGAAAGCAATATTGTCCAAACTATGACACCGGAAGAACACATCAAAGAAACCTTCCGGAACACTCTAGTATCGTGAAAAAGAGGAGGTATGTGATACTTTAAGTAAACGGACTCCGAAAAACCCGCAAAAATATTTTTTGTCGGTTTTGGAATATTTAAAAAATTAGGAAAATAAGAAACTACCAGGAAGGTGACCCTGGTGGGCATAAGACACCATGGCGCACCTGGCCCCGGGTGGGTTGTGCCCAACTCGGGTACCTTCCAGACCCCATTTTTCTTCTGTTTAATTGTTTCCCAAGATAAAAAAACTTTATGTACCCCCCGAACCTATTGACCACCGTATCATAGAGAAATCTTCTATTTTCTTTCCTTGTTGTTTTCCTGATAGATCTGAAAAAATATCATCCCAAGACTCGGAGGGTGAGAGCTATGTTGCTAATTATATCGCAAACCCCAAGGTTTATGAGGATGTGGAGCACTATAGCTGGACCTCGGAGGAAGAAGAAGACTATGATCCTAAAGGGGAGGAGGAGACAAGCTCAGACGAAGTTGAAGTTCCATTGCCTCATCCTGGGGACATGCACGTGGAATTCAAGAAGTCAAGCCTTCCCAACAAAGCAAAGAAACCTAAGGTCCAGTTTATCCCCTTTCGTCTCTTGCAGGACAACAAGCAAGAATTATGCAAAAGGATAGTAGAGCTCGAGCAGGAGATCGGTAACTTAAAGGAGGAAAATTCCACCCTTAAGTGTAAGGTAAGGAAGAAAGATAAGCTACTTCATCACCACCACCTCCTTCTTCATCACGGAAAGAAAATTGAGTATCGGGTATGGGCACTCCCCTTGGCTTGTGCCAAGCTTGGGGGAGGTGCCCCGGTATCGTATCACCTCCACTATCATTTGCCTTTACTTTTCTTAGTTTGATCCATAGTTATCTTTTGCTTTAGATGAATAAAAGTTTAATGAGAGTTTGCTTAGTGATCTATCTTTGTAATCGTGTGCGAGATATATGATAAAGTTTAGTTTGAAGTTGTTCTCTTTACTTTCATGTTCAATAAAAGAAAGGAAATAAATGAAAAAGATCATATGCTAATTTTATGGTAAGTAATGACATCACATAAGGAAAAGTATAAGTAGAAAATTTTATTAGCGATTTACAAACATAGCATTGGTCAATGATGCAATTCATGAAAGAATTAATAAGGGAAGAGAAGATTCACATACAAATACACTATCCTAGACATCTTTTGTGATTGTGAGCCCCCATCAAAATATTATATATCAAAATTGTTGACGTTGGACAAGGAAGACAACGTATTGATTTATGTTTGTTCATATTCACATAGAAGTTATATTGTCATAGATCCTTCAACATGTGGTGTTTCCCCCCATCTTTGCTAGCCAAAAATTCTGCACTAAGTAGAGACACTACTTGTGCATCCAAAAACCCTTAAACCCAAATCTTATTTTAAAGAGTCCACCATACCTACCTATGGACTGAGTAAGATCCTTCAAGTAAGTTGTCATCGGTGCAATAAGGCAATAAAAATTGCTTCTAAAAGTGTTGGATCATTTAGTGTAAGAGAAAATTGAGCGTTGTACGAACTTGTGATGGCAAAGAATAAAAGCGACGGACTGCATAATAAAGGTTGCTATCATAAGGGGCAATATAATGTGACGTTCTTTTGCACTAAGAGATTGAGCATACAAAAAAAAGCGCATGGCAACCTCTGCTTCCCTCTGCGAAGGGCCTATCTTTTACTTTTGTGTATTTACTTTTATGCAAGAGTCAAAGTTCTTCTCTCTATTCCTTTTTATTTTCTCTTTTGGCAAGCATCATGTGGTGAGGAAAGATCTAGGCACATATATCCAGTTGGATATGGGTGGCAAGAGTTATTATTGTTGACATCACCCTTGAGGTGAATACGTTGGGAGGCAAAATTATAAGCCCCTATCTTTCTATTTGTCCGGTTGAAATGTTTTGCTCATGTGTGTTAGCAATCATAGAAGACTATATGATGGTTGAGTATGTGGACTTGCCAAAAAGGCTCCGATACGTGACCCTTCCTGAAAAGATGATGAATTATAGTTGCAAAGTTGAGTGAGAACATAGTTTGTTGGTTTCCAATAGAGTTTATGCTTTATACGTCGATATTGTGATGAATTGCTACTTACTCATGAGAAGTTTATGATGAAAGTTTATGATAAAATTTCTATGATAAAGTTTTATGTTAAAGTTTGTTGCTGTTACAATAATATACATGATGCTTCTATATCAGTATTTTGTTTTTATCGACACCTCTCTCTCTAAGCATGTGGACATGTTTTTCGATTTCGGTTTTCACTTGAGGACAAGCGACGTCTAAGCTTGGGGGAGTTGATACGTCCATTTTGCATCATGTTTACCTACTGTTATTTATATTGTTTTTATGCATAATAATGCTTTTTGGAGTGTTTCTAATGCCTTTTCTCTCATAAATGCAAGGTACACATAAAGAGGGAGAATACCGGCAGCTGGAATTCTGGACCTGAAAAAGCTACGTCAGGCTACCTATTCTGCACAACTCCAAATGAGCTGAAACTTTACGGGGAATTTTATGGAATATATAAGAAAATTAGAGCCAATAAGTACCAGAGGGGGCCCACCAGGTGGGCACAGACCACCTGGGCGCGCCTGTGCCCTCCTTGGCCCACCTCTGGTACCCCTCTTCTGGTATATAAGTCATTTTGACCTAGAAAAAGTAAGGGGAGGACTTTCGGGACGAAGCGCCACCGTCTCGAGGCGGAACTTGGGCAGGAGCACTTTTGCCCTCCGGCGGAGCGATTCCGCCTGGGGAACTTCCCTCCCGGAGGGGGAAATCATCATCATCACCAACAACTCTCCCATCTTGGGGAGGGCAATCTCCATCAACATCTTCAATAGCACCATCTCCTCTCAAACCGTAGTTCATCCCTTGTGTTCAATCTTTGTACCGGAACTATAGATTGGTACTGGTGGGCGACAAGTAGTGTTGATTACATCTTGTAGTTGATTACTATATGGTTTATTTGGTGGAAGATTATATGTTCAGATCCATTATGCTATTGAATACCCCTCTGATCTTGAGCATGATTATTATTTGTGAGTAATTACTTATGTTCTTGAGGTTACGGGAGAAATCTTGTTGCAAGTAATCATGTGAATTTTATATGTGTTCGATATTTTGATGGTATGTATGTTGTGATTCCCGTAGTGGTGTCATCTAAACGTTGACTACATGACACTTCAGCATATTTGGGCCTAAGGGAATGCATTGTGGAGTAGTTATTAGATGATGGGTTGCGAGAGTGACAGAAGCTTAAACCCTAGTTTATGCACTATTCCGTAAGGGACTGATTTGGATCCAAAAGTTTAATGCTATGGTTAGAATTTATTCTTAATACTTTTCTCGTAGTTGCGGATACTTGCGAGGGGGTTAATCATAGGTAAGAGGTTTGTTCAAGTAAGAACAACACCTAAGCACCGGTCCACCTACATATCAAATTATCAAAGTAGCGAACACAAATCAAACCAACATGACGAAAGTGACTAGATGAAATTCCCATGTACCCTCAAGAACGCTTTGCTTATCATAAGAGACCGTTCGGCATGTCCTTTTCCTAAAAAGGATTGGGCTACCTTGCTGCACCTTTGTGACTACTATCGTTACTTGCTCATTACAAATTATCTTGCTATCAAACAACTCGTTACTTATAATTTCAGTGCTTGCAGAGAATACCTTGCTGAAAACCACTTGTCATTTTCTTCTGCTCCTCGTTGGGTTCGACACTCTTACTTACTGAAAGGAGTACTATTGATCCCCTATACTTGTGGGTCATCAATACAGCACAGCTACGGTAGGTATTTCCCTCAGTTATGAAACCAAGGAATCAATCCAGCGGGACAACCAAGCAAAACTATGTAAACGGTACCTACACACAAAGAAAAAATACTTGCAACCCGACGCTTATGAGGGGTTGTCAATCCCTCTTACGGGTAACGATGTAGGAAATTGGCAAGTTGACGGGATAAAATTGTGATAGATTGGATAAATAGATCTCAATAAAACGCGAAATAAAGATGCACATAAAAAGTGCAGCAAAGTATTTTTGGGTTTTTGGAATAATAGATCTGAAAAATAAAAGTGAATAAAAATTGATCTCGAAGGCAAATATGATAAAGAATAGACCCAGGGGCGGTAGATTTCACTAGTGGCTTCTCTCAAGAAAAATAGCATATGGTGGGTAAACAAATTACTGTTGGGCAATTGATAGAACTTCATATAATTATGACGATATCCAGGCAATGGTCATTATATAGGCATCACGTCCAAGATTATTAGACCGGCTCCTGCCTGCATCTACTACTATTACTCCACACATCGACTGCTATCCAGCATGCATCTAGTGTATTAAGTTCATGGAGAAATGGAGTAATGCAATAAGAACGATGACATGATGTTGACAAGATCTATTCATGTAGGAATAGACCCCATCTTGTTATCCTTAATAGCAACGATACATACGTGTCATGTCCCCTTCTGTCACTGGGATTGAGCACCGTAAGCTCGAACACATCACAAAGCACCTCTTCCCATGGCAAGAAAAACTAAACTAGTTGGCATATTTAAACCATTCAAAGAAGAAATGCGAGGCTATAAACAATCATGCATATAATAGATCAAAACTCAAATAACTTTCATACATGGACAAAATAGAACTGATCTGTGACGCCCCCGATTCAATCGTACACTAATCATGCACGCAAACGTGTACGATCAAGATCAGGGACACACGGGAAGATATCACAACACAACTCTAAAACATAAATAAGTCACACAAGCATCATAATACAAGCCAGGGGCCTCGAGGGCTCGAATACAAGTGCTCGATCATAGACGAGTCAGCGGAAGCAACAATATCTGAGTACAGACATAAGTTAAACAAGCTTGCTTAAGAAGGCTAGCACAAACTGGGATATAGATCGAAAGAGGCGCAAGCCTCCTGCCTGAGATCCTCCTAAACTACTCCTGGTCGTCGTCAGCAGGCTGCACGTAGTAGTAGGCACCTCCGGTGTAGTAGGAGTCGTCGTCGACGGTGACATCTGGCTCCAGCATCTGGTTGCGACAACCAGGTAGAAGGGAAAGGGGGAAAAGAGGGAGAAAAGCAACCGCGAGTACTCATCCAAAGTACTCACAAGCAAGGAGCTACACTACATATGCATGGGTATATGTGTAAAGGGCCATATCAGTGGACTGAACTGCAGAATGCCAGAATAAGAGGGGGATAGCTAATCCTGTCGAAGACTACGCTCAGCAGCCTCCGTCTTCTTGACAAGTAGAAGAGAGTAGATCAAGTCCTCCAAGTAGCATCGCATAGCATAATCCTACCCGGAGATCCTCCTCGCCGCCCTATTAGAGAGCGATCACCGGGTTGTATCCGCACTTGGAAGGGTGTGTTTTATTAAGTATCCAGTTCTAGTTGTCATAAGGTCAAGGTACAACTCCAAGTCGTCTCCATATCAAGATCACGGCTATTCGAATAGATTAACGTCCCTGCAGGGGTGCACCACATTACCCGACAGGCTCGATCCCATTTGGCCGGACACACTTTCCTGGGTCATGCACGGCCTCGAGAGATCAACACGTCGCAGCCCCACCTAGGCACAACAGAGAGGTCAGCACGCCGGTCTAAACCTAAGCGCACAGGGGTCTGGGCCCATCGCCCTTAGCACACCTGCATGTTGCGTACGCGGCCGGAAGCAGACCTAGCCTAGCAGGCGTTCCAGTCCAATCCGGCGCGCGCCGCTCAGTCGCTGACGTCATGAAGTGCTTCGGCTGATACCACGTCGCCGGTTGCCCATATCTTGTCCCATGTGGCGGTTAGTGCGTATAAGGTCAACGAACCAACTCAGATCAAATACCAAGATCTCGTTAAGCGTGTTAAGTATCCGTGAACGCCGAACAGGACCAGGCCCAACTCTCTCCTAGGCGGTCGAGCGGCCCAGTATAAAGTATATAGTATATGCCCGAGATCACCTCCCTAAGTGATCACGGCCCAGTAGTATAGCATGGCAGACGGACAAGAGTGTAGGGCCACTGATGAAGTACTAGCATCCTATACTAAGCATGTAGGATTGCAGGTAAAGGTATCAACAGTAGAAGCAAGGACAGGCTATACATCAGGATAGGAATAACGGAAAGCAGTAACATGCTACACTACTCTAATGCAAGCAGTATAGAGAAGAATAGGCGATATCTGGTGATCAAGGGCGGGGCTTGCCTGATTGCTCTGGCAAGAAGGAGGGGTCGTCAACACCGTAGTCGAATCAGGGTTCGCCGCAGTCTCGAGGTCTACCGGAAGGAAGTAATGGAGGGGAAACACAATAAATAACAGAGCAAACAATAGCATCACAAAATATAACAAGGCAATACGTGATGTCAGGGGTGAGCTAACGCAGGGATAGGTGATACCGACGAAGGGGAAAACAACCGGGAAAGTGTCCCCGGTGTTTCGTGTTTTCGGACAAATGAACCGGAGGGGGAAAGTTGTGTGTTCGCTATGCTAGAGATGTGTGGCGGATGAACGGGCTACGTGTCCGGATTCGTCTCATCGTTCTGAGCAACTTTCATGTAGAAAGTATTTTCATCTGAGCTACGGTTTATTTAATATTGATTTTAAAAGATTTAATTCATTTTTAGAATTTATTTAATTATTTTAATTTAACATTATCCAGAACAGTGTTTACTGGCTTCAGCATGATGTCAGGGTGATGTCAGCAGTCAACTAGCCAATTGACCTAGTCAAACTGGCGTGTGGGTCCCACTGTCATTGTCTAAGTCTAACTACTAGGTTTAATTAGTTTAAGTTAATTGATTAGGTTAATTAATCAAAATTAATTAAGTTAGTTAATTCTTTAAGTAATTAATTAATTTCATTATTATATTTTTAGTTCCTTTTTTTATAAAAACGTTCTAGGGCTGGTGGGCCCCGTTTGTCATTGGCCCTGGGGCCTTAGGGGCGGGCTAACGGGCGACGCCCGAACAGACGCAGCGGAAGCGGGCGTCCGACACGGGCGCGAGGCAGGCCCGAACGTCGGTCGCGAGGGCCACGGCGAGGCCAGCCGACGGCGGCGAGCAGTGGCCAGAACAGGGGAGATGCCGGAGTACGGCCACGGGCGGCCTTGGGACCGGCCGGCGCACGACGGCATGGGTTGGTGGCGCGGCCGAGCGGCAGTGTCGCGCGTGCGCGACGGCGCGAGGAGCAGGGCAGGATGCGGGGTGGCCACGGCAGAGCAGAGTATCTGGGGGCGCGGGGTGAGCGCGTGCGGGGCACGGCCAAGGTGGGCGCGCGCGGGGCGTCGGTCCATTCGCGGCGCGGGGAGGAGGGAGGAGGCCGGGGGCCTCACCGGGAGTGTAGGGATCGGGGCAATGGGCGCGGGGAAGTTCGGGGAGGTCCGTTGTGGAGGAGGACGGGGACGACGGGCGACGTGGGAGCAGGCCGGTGGGGAGGAGGAAGCAGGCCGGCCGGGAAGCTCCGGGCGCCGGCGCGGTCCACTGGCGGCGACGGGCGACGGCGTCGGGCACCGAGCTAGGGAGAAGGGGATCGGGCTTCCGATCCAGATCCAGTGGGGGTGGGGGAGAGCGAGTGGGGAGTGGGGGGGAGTGTCGGTTAGGGTCCCCCCCCCCTCGGGGGGATAAGGCAGGGCGGGTCGGCCGGCTGGGCAGTGGGCTGCCTTGGCCGGGTGAGCTGGGCGTCTCGCCCAGCTGGCTGTGGGGCCTTTTGTTCTTTTTAGTTTTGTTTTGTTTCCTGTTTTTCTAGTTTCTTTTATTTTTATTTATTTGCTTTCCTGTTTTAAATCATTTTAAATTATCTAGGCACTTTATAAAAATGTGTTTATTACACCATATTTACTTAAGCAAAATATGGAACCGCCCGAACATTTTTGTTTTAACTTTTAAAAATTTTGTTGTTTGCCATTAATTTAAATTTGAATTTTGAAGCGGTTTCGAATTAACGCGAGATTTAACAACAGTAACGGTGGTGACATGGCATCGTTAACGTGGGATTACTATAGCCTAATTATCCGAGCGTCACAATTCTCCTCCACTACAAGAAATCTCGTCCCGAGATTTAAGAGGTAGTGAAAGGGGGAAAGGTTTGGTAACGAATCTAGCAGGTCTTCTCATACTGGCTTGCTCTTGGCGAAGAGGCCGGTCCAATCATTGATGTCTTCATTTCTCTGCTTCAGGTGATCATGGTGAAGCCAACATCCTTTCTTCGGGAACTCCATCGTACTTACAAAGGAATAAAAAGGAGGGTATTCCGGGAGAACAGACCTCTGCAAGGTTGACTATCTGGTCGATAACATCGGGAAGGTGGCGGAAAGTAACTCTCGAATAGAAACTTAAGAAAATATTGAGATAAAAGTAGGGAGGTATCATGGGAAGTTTTGAGCGGGTAGGCAATCGCTCGATGCCTGAAACAGGCCGTGAAAGGGGTTCAAAGCAACGGGGATAAGTGTTGTGTTTGATACCAGAATTGATGATCCCTCAGAAGGTGGCTCATGAATTACATATGAGGCCACGCGCGAGGAACAACCTTAGAAACACAGGTGTACAGGAGAGTCAGGTTTCGATCCTGTGGACTATGGGTTATGGGCCCACCATGTGGGTAAAAAGTAGGAAGGGCGGTGACGTCGTGCACGATCATGTAAGCAAGGTATGTTAGAGGATAGCCCGTCGCTTATGTCGGCAACAACATCGTTACCAAGGGCAAGGGACGAAGAGAACCATTTTCCTGCTCGTTGAACGAGGCGGACTAATAGGCAAAGTTATCGTCCATCGGTGGTTACCAGAATGTCATCAACAAAAGTAACAGGGTCTTACTGACATAATGGTACAATGAGGTGTTTACATAAGCAGGGAAATATTACTGCTTATATAATATAGATCATAAGAAGGTTTAAACAAACCAATGGAAAGGAAAAGTGATTATTAGGTATAAACAGAACAATGGAAAGAAAATGTGTATACACACATATTTCGGGGGTATATCCTTCCCAAGGACAAGCGGAGCATGATATCCATGACAGGATAGAAAGTAGGAAACCATTTAGGTAAGGGGGAGGACTCTCATGATATTACCCATACAACGGTGTTAGGATAAATGATAAAGAAAATTTAGCATTGTGCTTCAAATGCTCTTATTGGAAATCGGATTACCACAGACATGCTTCGAGATAGCATTGACATGGTCGTCAAGCAAAGTTCAGACTTTGGATGCAAGAAGGTTCCATCAGGAACAACTTGTAGAATAAATCTTACAATTTCCTCATGAAAGAATGGATAATCTTGCTAATAAGGAAAACTATAACAGTAGGTCCTCCGGCCAGGTGTGCTAGGCATGACATCACCTTATCGATTCATATAAAGACCAATGTTATAACTCTTGGAGATATGTTCCAACCATCATATCTGACCGAGATTCAGATTTGGATTGTGTCCGGATACCTTAGACCTAGGATTCCTAAGAAGGAAGGGGTGCAACACAATTTGACGAGATGGTGTTGCAAGATCCTCGAGGAATGAACTATGGAAGCAAGTCCCGAATCAAGAGTTCATCAATAAACCACGGAGAGGACGAAGAGGAGGCTGATGGACTCGGCGACAATTCATCGAGATTAACAGAAGATGGATTTCCACAGTTATGTGAACAAGGAGATAACATTTATCAGAGCAAATGGTATAATGATGTACGTTCGAGGAAAACATCCACAATTAAACATTGGTTGACAGGTGCACCCGAAATATGGGCATAGGTAGCATGATCAATGTTAGAATGGTGATTCAATAACCAATAGTCTAAGAATGGGCAACCGAACATTAACTTCAAAGTAATAAGTTTGCTCGAAGTACAGAATCCAAGTAGCATCATCCCCTTGTTGGAATCCCGGTTAGAATCAACACGGGGAACAAGAAGGAATGGTGATGGTGAGAAGTATCACTTGTATCCCAGCAAACACATCGCAAAAAGAGTTACATCAAATAGATCTCCAAGAGACCATTGTATTGAGAATCAAAAGAGAGAGAGGAAGCCATCTAGCTACTAACTACGGACCCGAAGGTCTACAATGAACTACTCATGCATCATCGGAGAGGCACCAATGAGGATGATGAACCCCTCCGTGATGGTGTCTAGATTGGATCTGGTGTATCTGGAACTGGCGGCGGCTGGAATTGTGTTTCGTCGACTCCCCTAAGGTTTTTGGATTTTTGGGGTATTTATAGAGCAAAGAGGTGGTGCGAGAGGCGACCGAGGTGGGCACAACCCACCAGGGCGCGCTTGGGCCCCTGGGCGCGCTCAGGTGGGTTGTGCTCCCCTCGGAGCCCCCCTCTGGTACTTCTTTGGCCCATCATGTGTCTTCTGGTCCAGAAAAAATCTCCAAAAAGTTTCGCTACGTTTGGACTCCATTTGGTATTGATTTTCTGCGAAGTAAAAAACAAGCAAACAACAGCAATTGGCATTGGGCACTATGTCAATAGGTTAGTCCCAAACCTTGATATAAAGTTGCTATAAAATTATTGTAAAACATCCAAGAATTATAATATAACAGCATGGAACAATAAAAAATTATAGATACGTTGGAGACGTATCAGCATCCCCAAGCTTAATTCCTGCTCGTCCTCGAGTAGGTAAATGATAAAAAATAGAAATTTTGATGTGGAATGTTGCATATTGATACGTCCATTTTTCATCATGCTTTTATATAGATATTTATCGCATTATGGGCTGTTATTTCACGTTATGTCACAATACTTATGGCTATTCTCTCCTATTTTACAAGGTTTACATGAAGAGGGAGAATGCCGGCAGCTTGAATTCTGGGCTGGAAAAGGAGCAAATATTGAAGGACTATTCTGCGCAACTCTAGAAGTCCTGAAACTCCATGGAATACCTTAAAATAAATAAATAAAAATTGTCGCAAAAGATGAAGGCCAGGGGGCCCACACCCTGCTCACGAGGGTGGGTGCGCGCCCTCCCCCCTGGGCGCGCCCTCCCCCTGGGCGCGCCCCCTACCTCGTGGGCCCCCTGGTGGCTCTCTGATGCCCATCTTCTCCTATATGAATTCTTTCGATGAGAAAAAAACCGGAGGCAACCTTTCGGGACGAGACTCCGCCGCCACGATGCGGAACCTTGGCGGAACCAATCTAGGGCTTCGGCAGAGCTGTTCTGCCGGGGACACTTCCTCCGGGAGGGAAATCATCGTCATCATCATCACCAACGCTCCTCTCATTGGGAGAGGGCAATCTCCATCAACATCTTCACCAGCACCATCTCATCTCCAAACCCTAGTTCATCTCTTGTATCCAATTCTTGTCTCCAAGTTCGGGATTGGTGCTAGTAGGTTGCTAGTAGTGTTGATTACTCCTTATAGTTGATGCTAGTTGGTTTACTTGGTGGAAGATCATATGTTCAGATCCTTTATGCATATTATTACCCCTCTGATTATGAACATGAATATGCTTTGTGAGTAGTTACGTTTGTTCCCGAGGACAAGGGAGAAGTCTTGCTATTAGTAGTCATGTGAATTTGGTATTCGCTTCGATATTTTGATGAGATGTATGTTGTCTAACCTCTAGTGGTGTTATGTGAACGTCGACTACATAACACTTCACCATTATTTGGGCCTAGAGGAAGGCATTGGGAAGTAATAAGTAGATGATGGGTTGCTAGAGTGATGTAAGCTTAAACCCTAGTTTATGCGTTGTTTCGTAAGGGCTGATTTGGATCCATATGTTTCATGCTATGGTTAGGTTTACCTTAATACTTTTGTTGTAGTTGCGGATGCTTGCAATAGAGGTTAATCATAAGTGGGATGTGTGTTCAAGTAAGAACAGCACCCAAGCACCGGTCCACCCACATATCAAATTATCAAAGTACCGAACGCGAATCATATGAACGTGATGAAAACTAGCTTGATGATATTCCCATGTGTCCTCGGGAGCACTTTTCCTATTACAAGAGTTTGTTCCGGCTTGTCCTTTTCTACAAAAAGGATTGGGCCACCTTGCTCCACCTTATTTACTTTTGTTACTTGTTGCTCATTACAATTTACCTTATCACAAAACTATCTGTTACCACTTATTTCAGTACTTGCAGAGAATACCTTGCTGAAAACCGCTTATCATTTCCTTCTGCTCCTCGTTGGGTTCGACAATCATACTTATCGAAAGAACTAAGATATATCCCCTATACTTGTGGGTCATCAAGTCTCTTTTCTGGCGCCGTTGCCGGGGAGTGAAGCGCCTTTGGTAGGTGGAATTTGGCAAGGAAAAAATTATTAAGTGTGCTGAAATTTTCTGTCACTTGTTACTACGGAAAGTAATTGTCTGAGGGGCTTGTTCGGGGTATCTTCACCCCATCCAGTAGAGCAAAGAGTTGCTCCTCAACCTACTCAACCTACTCAACCTATTGAAAATGAAACTCCTTTTGAATTTCCTTCGGGTATGATGGAAAAACTGCTAGCTAATCCTTTTACAGGAGATGGAACAAAGCACCCTGATGAGCACTTAATATATGTGGATGAAATTTGTGGATTATTTAAGCTTGCAGGTGTACCCGATGATATTGTTAAGAAGAAGGCTTTCCCTTTATCTTTGAAGGAAGACGCATTGACATGGTATAAGCTATGTGATACGAGATCATGGAACTATAAAAGATTGAAATTGGAATTTCATCAAAAGTATTACCCTATGCATCTTGTTCATTGTGATCGCAATTATATATATAATTTTTGGCCTCGCGAAGGAGAAAGCATCGCTCAAGCTTGGGGGAGGCTTAAATCAATGTTATATTCATGCCCCAATCATGAGCTCTCAAGAGAAATAATTCTTCAAAATCTTTATGCTCGGCTTTCTGATAACAATCGCACCATGCTCCATACTTCTTGTGCTGGCTCTTTTATGATGAAGACTATTGAATTCAAATGGAATTTATTGGATAGAATTAAACGCAATTCTGAAGATTGGGACCTCGACGAAGGTAAGGAGTCAGGTATGACGCCTAAGTTTGATTGTGTTAAATCTTTTATGGTGTCGGGGAGGCTGATCGTACCCACGGACACCTATGGGGCCGGCGGACCAGGCCCCTTGTGGTTTGGAGGGGGGCGGAGATCGCACGAAGAGCGGATCGAGGCGAGGCACACGCAGCAGTTTACCCAGCTTCGGAGCTCTCGGAGAGATAAAACTCATCTGCTGCTTGTTTGATCTATTGTGTTCTTGCTAGGGAGCAATGAGAGCTACAAAACCTAACGTGAGTGTCTCTGGTCTCGAGTGGGTCGAATGAACCGAACGAGGCGAACCCCCACGCTATGCATGGGCCTCCTTTTATATGCTCAAGGGGTCTCCGGCGGTGGCAACATAGGCGGGGTACAAATGTAAAACAGGAGTTGGTACACCTACTTGAACAGTGTATGCGATTGCAAAATACCTAACTTTCGACGGCAAGGGACAAAAGCAATAAATGCCCGTCATTATCGCCCAAAGCGATTAACAGAGACCGTCAGGTGCGCCTCCGCTCGCCACGATGGCGAGCCTGTCATGCCCGCTTATCGCTGCTCTCCGCTGGCTGCACAGCCGCTCGACACGCGCGCATGGAACGGTCCCATGGCGACACGTCGCTGGGTGAGCTGGAGCGGAGACGGAGAGAAGTTGCATGCCGCGGCAAGCGCCTTGCCGCAGCCGAATCCTTGTCGCGCCCGGAGGCTTGTCGCGCTCCGGGCCTTCCCGGCAAGCTCCTCTTGTCGGGGCCTTGTCTTCTGCGTGCCTGGAGTGGCCTTCCCGACAAGCTCCTCTTGTCGGGGCCTTGTCTTCTCAATCAAATACTTTGTTCTTGAATGGCTCCAAAGGAGCCACGGAGGATCTTGGCGGTGACGAGGCAAGCCTTGCTGAGTGTGCAATCGTCTGTGCACGAGTACGGGATACTAGGGTACCCCTACTCTAGTACACCGGCAGAGCCCCGGGCTGGGCCGTGCAGTGCCGAGCGCTTGTCGGGCCAGGCCCAGAACTGTGCACGGACACGCGCGGCCTTGACCACGTCGCAACTCGCCCCGGACCCACCACGATCCCCACTAACGGCACGCACCGGACGTGGCGTCGTGCGAGAGATTGTGGGCTCGGTCGTGGGGGTTTCTTTATTAATATAAGCTGAACGTCCGCCCCCTCCTCCCCTTTATAAGCGGAGGAAACAGAGGCAGGCCGACCACCCCTACCATTGCTGTCTTGTCAAGAAACCACCGCCGCTCCCCTCTTCTTCTCCGGTGTGAAGAGAGCAGCGCCCCGCCCCCCTTTCGCCACAAGCATACTCACCGCCGTCGACCTCCTCCGCCCCCCTCGCCATGGCCCCGAAGGCCGATAAGGAGAAGGGCGTCAAGTCAGCCGAGGCGCAGTGGCTCGCTGCGCTGTGCAAGGAGCGAGCCATCTTCCCCCCGCAGCTCGGCGCATGGGAGCTGCGGGATGTCTTCTACCTTTTCTGGTCGACGGAGACTCGTGCGCATCCGCGCACGAGGGTGCTCCCCGCCTCCGCCGCTGATTTGGCCCCAACAGGGTACCCTTTCTTCGCCCTTTTCTTCTATTGCGGTCTTTGCCCGCCGCTTTTCCGGAAGTTCTTTTGCGACATAATGAACACCTTTAGCCTCCGCCTCCTTGATTTCACCCCCAACGCCATCTTGACCATGGCAGTTTTCGCATTGTGCGAAAACTTTGTCGGAGTCCACCAACGTGGCACTCTTCCGCCATTTCTTTGTTCCCAGCGTCGAGAGAGGAGAGCCACTTGCCGGAGGGATAGCACAGGTCTCTAGGATCGGCAAGAAAGAGGCCTACCTAGAGGGGGAGTTCGGAACAAGTGGGAGGAGTGGAGAGCCAACTGGTGCTGGGTCGTGAGGAGAACCCACAGCCCTTCACCGCTGCAGGCGCCAAACCCCAATAGTGCTTGTGGCAGGATTGGAGTAATGTGGCGCCAAGGATGCGGTGAAGATAGCTGTGACCCGAATTCTGCGCCTCAGGCTTGCCGGGTTGACTGTTGGCGCAGTTGGCGCAGACTTCATTCGCCGCCGCATCGCTCCCTTGCAGGAAAGGAGGAGGCCTGCTTGGGAGTTCCAAAATGCGGCGGACATCATGAGGCTGCGCCCGGGCCTGAATTGGAACTTCACCGTCATGGAGCTGGACTCGATACTTCTCGAGCTGTTCAAGAACAACCCCCACCACCCCGAGTGGTTTAGGTTGCCGCGGGGGGTCGTCCCTTTGTGCAATAACTCGGCGCTCGACCGCATCCGCGCCATGATGCCACTGTGCGACTCCCACGGAATCGTCCCGACCTGGCAGGAGCCCCCCGACGAGGTCGTGCAGCAATTCTTCGACGATTTGCAAGAAGTGCCGATCCGCTCCGACGAAGCGTAAGAGGCTCACCCGAGACACCACCGACCAGGAGATGGCACGGATTGCCACCGAGGTGGAGGAGGCGGCAGCAGCTGCCGCCGCCGGAGCCTTCGGGTTCACCGTGGAGGAGGCGGACGCGCGAAGGTGGCAAGCTCTGCCGGCGAGGGAGGTCGCCGGCGAGGACGAGCTTGTCGAGCCCGAGGCGTGTCGAGTGGACCCGCCGAGGGCGCTTCTTCTCCACCGCCAAGCGATTTGCCGCCACGGAGCCCCTGCTCCACCGAAGAGGCGCTCTCCGCAGAGTTGGAGACGAGCCGGGCGATGCATCGCCCACAGCAGAAGGCGCGACGCGCTCCACCGCGGCAAGCGAGGTTGCCGCGGGAGCGCCTCACACTGCAGCGACAACTGGGGCGGAATCTTCTCAGGCCACCGCCGACGCCTCCGCCAAGCGGCCAAGAGAGCCCACTCCCCCGCCTCATCGCACCGGAGGCGGGCCGGAGTTTGACTTCTCCGCGCTCAGTTCCGAGGAGGAAGGCGAAGAGTAAGCTTCTCGAGATTGTGCTTGTATTTCTTCAATTTTTATTGCTTCATCTTGAATCTGATTTGCTTGCTTCTGGACTCTTTCCTTTTCAGGACGCTGGCCCAGAGAGCGGCGAAGAGGGCCAAGATCCCGACGGTCGTCGTTGAGGACGATTCTCCCGTGGCGACGGGGGACGCGTCCGAGACCGCCTTGCCGGACCCGGCAACCCTCCCTCAGGGCAGCCCCCAGCACAGCCCCCAGAGTAAGTGTGCAGTTTTCTTCTTACTATTGGGTGTGCAGGGGTGCTCCTTCATTGTTGATATCTGACTGTGTGCTTGTGTAGGAGCAGAGCAGCCTCATCAGGAGGGCTCGGAAGCCGCCTCCGAGATCCTGCCCGCTGCCACCACGCCGCCAAGGGGGGACTCCCCAGCAAGGGAGCTCCCTCCGACAAGGGAGGCCACCCCGGCAAGGGAGGCCACTCCGGCAAGGGAGGCTACCCCAGCAAGGGATGGCGCCAGCGACCCTCCAGTGGTCGAGGTCATAGCTGCGGATCCCGTTGCAGGTAACTCCCTTACACGAGATTTTCCCTTGGGCTTGCTTTCTTTTGTTTCTCTTTTTTGAATATCTGCTTGACTGCTCTTTCTTCGCCTGACGCAGACCCGATGGAGGTCGAGGCCTTGGCGAGGAGGAACGCGCTGCAACACCGACGAGGCCGCCCGTTGAAGAAGAAGAGGTCGTCGTGGAGGAAGAGGCCGCCGACGAGCCTGTCGGCGAGGAGGCCACCGAGGCTGCCGACGCAGAGGCCGGGCGAGGGTCGGGCGATCGTCTTGGCCCCGAGGCTGCAGGAGCGGCAAGCGCTACACCAACAGCCCGACTCCCAGCTGCTGCCAGGCAAGGCCAGCTCCGAGGAGCCCCAGCCCGTGCCTACCAAGGCCGGGCGGCGTCTTCATCAAGCTCCCTGGAGCCGAGCTCCAGGCGCCAATGAGGGCGAGACCTTCGACGGCGAAGCTACTTCGCCATTGGCTGACGCTGGTGGACGCGCCAAGCAGCAAGAAGGCGAAGTTCGAGGAGGAGCAGCTGCTGAAGAAGCTGTTGTCGCTCTACCGCACCCGGCAGGCCAAGTTAGAGACCCGGGAAGCCCTTGTCGCGAGGGCGGGAGCGGATATGGAGAAGCGCGCCGAGGAGCTCCGGAGCGCCAACAAAGAAGCCCTCCACGACGTGGCGGAAGCGCGGGGGCAGCTCGCAGAAGAGCGCACGGCCTTCATCCTTGAGAAGGCCGCAGCTGATGAGGAGCGGCTGGCTGCCGAGAAGCTCGCCGCGCAGGAAAGCGAGCTGGCGCAGCGGAAGGTCAATCTGGACAGCCACGAAGAAGACCTTGCCGCGCGCGAGGAGTCGCTTGGCGGGGCACTTCAGGAAGCGAAGGACGCTGCCGCAGCCGCCGAGGCCGCCAAGGAAGAGCTGAAGGCGAAAGTGGCACAGCTGGAGGCCACCCTCAAGAAGAGCGGCGAAGAGCTTGCCGTGCTCAAGCGTGAGCGCGAGAAGGACGCCTACACCCTTGGCGAAGCTGCAGAGCTGCCTCGCCGACAAGGACCAAGGAGCTCGACGCCGCCAAGGATTCCAAGGCAGATCTGGAGCTGAAACTGACCACTCTGACGCAGACGTTGGATGGCGCCAGAGAGCGGGAGGTGGGCTTGTTGGAGGCGATCAAGGCCAAGGAGGAGCTGCTGGCGAATGTTGTCTCCGTCCAGAACACCTTGAGGGAGAGCGTGGAGCACTGGACCGAAGGTCTTGTGGACACCGCCGCCGACATCCACAACGAGCTGATGGAGCTGGGGATGGCGGACCTTGCGTACTCCTCCGACGAGCATCTCCAACCCAGCGCCAAGCTCAGCTTATTCTTCAAAGGCGTGGCGACGGGCCTCCGGCGACTCCGAGAGGAGGTCCCGAAGCAGCTGGCCGAGGAATCACGCCAGGTCTGCGCGGGAGCCCTCGAGAATGTGTTGATGAAGGTGGCCTTCCGCAATCCGGGCCTCAACCTTAACGGCGTCCTCCGATCCCTGCCGCCCGAAGCCAACGTGGAGGAGCTCAAAGCCCTTGTCACACCCATTGTGGACAAGGTGAACAAGATCAAGCGGATTGAGGGCGACCGCGTGGACTAGGCCGCCAGCCTTATCTTTCTCTTGTTGCTGCTGATCATGTTTAGAAAACTTTGTTAGATCAGCGACAAGTTATTCTGTAATATACTCTATCTTAGGTGAATCGATCAATGCAACGTTATTTCCTCTACTTTATTTCTTCCTTTGTACGTTTCTGCCTTACGCATTTAGGGGACTTGTCGGTGCGGGCACTTTTGCATAGCCGAAAAGTGCTGAACGTCCTTAGGCGATGCCGCCTCCGACAAGCAACCTTGTCGCGACTAGCCGCAGCTCACTTAAGTTGTTGAGCGGACTCGAAACAAAGTAAGGGCGCGACCAGCCGGCGAGTTGGTTCCTCTCATACATGTGTTCTCCATACAAAGTACTATCGTCCGAGGAAGATAACTTAAAAATTTAAAAATTGATTGCTCAAACTTTGGCAACTTAGCTTTCCTGTCTCTTGCTTCCCGATGACGTGAAACTTCCTCGAGCGGTGCCTGGTCCATAGTATCATCTCTTCCTCCCCCCCCCCCCGGTTAACTTGTGCGCGAGGGAGCCTTCCTTTCTTTGAGAAAAGAAAAAGAAGAGGAAATAACGTTACGGAGCCTAGCGGCTCGATTCTGCTTACCGGGTGTGGTTGCTGCACAAAGTGTTAGCCAAAGCATGCAATAAATTGATGAAAGTATGAACTTGACAAGTTGTGCGCAACACATGAGCTTTACTGATGCACGGGGTCTGCGCCCGGCTTTGTACGAAGGATTACATGCAACAGCGGCAAGACTTGTACAAAAGGTGGTTGCCGAAATGGATTCCGACAACCGCGCCCTATGGGTAAAACTTACGAAGATGCTCAATGTTCCAGGAGTTGCTCACCGGAATGCCATCTTCGGTCTCAAGGCGGACAGCGCCGGGCCTAGTGACTCGTTTCACCCGATAAGGGCCTTCCCACTTCGGCGTCAACTTGTTTGAATTCTTGGCGGACTGAACGCGCCGAAGAACAAGGTCGCCTTCCTCGAGACTTCGGGCACTAACCCTGCGGCTATGGTAGCGACGCAGAGCTTCTTTGGTAGCAAGCAGCTCGCAATGACTCGAAGACGATCCTCCTCAAGGAGCAGCGGCGTCATCTTGTCGCAGCTGCTCTTGCTCAAGCTCATCATAAGCGAGTACTCGAGGCGATCCGTATCTGAAGTTCCACAGGGGAGAACTGCTTCTGCTCCATAGACTAGAGCAAAGGGTGTTTGGCCGGTGGCTCGATTTGGCGTCGTCCTGATCGACCAAAGAACCACCGGCAGCTCCTCGATCCAGTTTCTTCCGCACTTGTGCAGCCTGTCGAAAGTTCTGGTCTTGAGCCCGCGCAGCACTTCAGCATATGCCCTCTCGCTTGACCGTTGCTTCTCGGGTGAGCAACGAAGCAGCAGACCTTGGCGCCAAGGTCTTGGACGTCTTGCATGAAGGTGCGACTTCGTGGAATTGTGTGCCGTTGTCGGTGATGATCCGGTTGGGGATCCCGAACGGCAAACAATTGACTGAAGAACTTGATCGGCCGACCGTGCCGGCCACCTTCCTCATCGCTTCCACTTCCGCCACTTTGTGAACTTGTCGATGGCGACGTACAAGTAGTCAAAGCCCCGACAGCTCGGGGAAGGGGCCGAGGATGTCGAGCCCCGCACCGAAAATGGCTAGGATAAAGGGATCGCCCGGAGAGCTTGAGCTGGCTGGTGTATCTGTTTGGAATGGAACCGCACGCTTCACACTTGGTTACTTGTGCGATTGCATCCCGGAGGGCTGTCGGCGAGAAGAAACCTTGCCGGAAAGCTTTGCGGCAAGTGCTCTTGCGCCAATGTGGTGACCACATATGCCTCCATGTATCTCTCGCCAACAGCTTCGGCCCATCTTCCACAGGAATACACTTCAATTTCACACCGTTGAGTCTTCTTACATAAAGATGCCGTCGACAAACCGGGTACATACTTGACCGCTGGGCTACTCTTTCCGCTTCTTCTTGCTCTTCGGAAGTTCTCTGTCAAGGAAATGGACAATCTGCTGCGCCCATCTTTGGAGCTTGCGGCTCGACAACAAGGACTAAAGGCACATCTGTTGCTGCGGGAACATCAGCTTCCACGGCAAGAACCTGCGACCTGCCGGAGCTTGATGCTCCCGACAAGCTTGCCGAGCAAGACTTGTCGGGAGCGCTCGCTTCAAAGAAACAAACCACGGGTCTGCCGGAGCAGCATCGCTCCTCAAAGACTTGTTGGTGTTGATCTTGGGGACCTTTGCAGCGACGGCTTTGGGAAGCTCTGTCGGAAAGTAGTCACCAGAGGCCAACTTCCTCTTCTGTCTTTGTCCAGTCGATGGTGTTACGGTTGGCTGAGTCAGCTTGAGCACGAAAATCCCTGGTTCCATAGGTAACTTAAGTGCAGCGCACTTTGACAGGCCGTCAGCAATATCATTCTGAGCTCTTGGAACATGTTCCATTTGCAGGCCGTCAAAGTGCTCTTCCAGCTTCCTCACTTCATCAACGTGAGGCTTCCATCAACGGACTCGTAATCTTTGTTGACTTGGCGGACGACGAGTTGCGAGTCACCCCTGACAATAAGCTTCTTGATCCCAAGGTCCACTGCGATCCTGAGACCGGCAAGCAAACCTTCATACTCTGCAGTATTGTTTGTCCCTTGCTCCTTGGGAAAGTGCATCTGGACAACGTACTTGAGGTGCTCTCCGGTGGGTGCGATAAGCAAAGACGCCGGCACCGGCGCCTTGCAGCGAGAAGGCACCATCAAAGTACATCAGCCACTCTTTGCCTGCTTCCTTGACGGGAATGCTCGTCTCCGGAATCTCTTCATCTGGTGTTGGCGTCCATTCCGCTATGAATTCTGCCAACGCTCTGCTTTGGATAGTTGATGTGCTTTCAAACTTAAGACCAAAGCTTGACAATTCCAGTGCCCACTCGACAATCCTGCCTGTCGCTTCTGGATTCTGCAGTATCCTCTTCAGCGGAAAGTGAGTGACAAGCGTGATCTCATGTGCTTGGAAGTAATGGCGCAGCTTTCTCGAGGCCATGAGGAGGCCGAAAAGCAACTTCTGCACACCAGAGTACCTTGACCTAGCCCCCTGCAGGAGGGAACTGACAAAGTAGACTGGGTGTTGCACCATCCTTTTCTGCACCTGTTCATGTGTCTGCGCGGACTCATCCTTGTCGGGACCAGAGCTTGTCGGCGAAGCCCCCTGCTTGTCGCTGGATGTGCTTGCCGTGGTTGCTGGCTCATCATCCGCCTCCCTCTCCGCTACTAACGCAGCACTAACCACTTGATTAATTGCCGCTATATATAGCAGCAACTTCTCTTGTGGCTTAGGTGCGACAAGTGTTGGAGTGGAGGACACGTATCTCTTCAAGTCCTGCAGCGCAGCCTCCGCTTCGGGATTCCATTTCATTTGACCTGCATTTTTCAAAATTATGAAAAACGGCAGGCGCGCCAGCAGAACCTAGAAATAAACCTTTGAGAGCAGCCATGCAACCGGCAAGCCTTCAGACGCCCTGACGCGCTTTGGTGCTTCAATTTGCTCAATGGCCTTGATCTTGTCGGGATTAGCTTCAATTCCTCGCTGAGACCACGAAGAACCCGAGAAGCTTGCGGAAGGGACTCCAAACACGCATTTCTCGGGTTGAGCTTGAGGTTGATCTTGCAGATTTGCAAAGGTCTCGTCCAAATCTTGAACCAAAGTTGCTTTGTCCTTGCTTTTGACCACTATGTCATCCATGTAGGCTTCTACATTTACATGCATTTGCGGCTCAAAAGCGCCATGGACTACCCTTGCAAATGTCGAACCAGCATTCTTCAAACCGAAAGGCATTCGTATGAAACAGTATGTGCCACATGGTGTGATGAATGCGGTCTTCTCCTCATCTTCTTCAGCCATGAAGATCTGATGGTATCCTGAGTATGCATCAAGAAACGAAAGCAAATCACATCCAGCCATGGAATCAACAATCTGGTCAATGCGCGGCAAGGGAAATGGATCTTTGGGACAAGCTTTATTAACATCCGTGAAGTCAATACAAAGTCTCCATTTCCCATTTGCTTTATGCGACGACTACTGATTGGCCAACCACGTGGGATGGAGCACTCCTCCGACAAGGCCTCGCTGCTTCCAGCTTCTTGATCTCTTCGCTATGAATTCTTGGCGCCCACCGCTTGCTTTCCTCGACTTTTTGCTTGACGGGCCGCAAGATGAGGATTAAACGGCCGGCGGTGCTCAATCACTTTCACGGGAACACCGGGATATCGACGGTTGCCATGCAAACACGCCGACATTCGCCAGCAGGAAAGCAACGAAGCGCCTTCCTATTTAGGGTCGAGAGAGGCACCGATGGTGAAGGTACCACCAGTGCCGCCCTCCTTGGCTGGCACCTTCTTGGTCTTGGCGGAGCCACCATCTTCTTGCACTTGCCGGTGGAGCTCGATGGTGCGTCCTCGACGGTAGCGCAGCACTCAAGAGGTGCGCTTGCCGGAGTGAGCATCGAGCCCTTGCCGGACTTGGACTTGGTCTTCTTCCCCGGGAGCTTCAGCGGCAAGTGCTTGGCAACTGTCATGGCTGCTGCATCCCGGTAGATCTTGTCGGCACAGATAAGGGCATCCTTCTTGTCGCCGTAGACAGAGATGACGCTTATCGGGCCTGGCATCTTCAGTAGGTTGTACGCGTAGTGAGAGGCTGCCATGAACTTGGCGAGTGCTGGACGGCCAAGTATCCCATTGTAAGGCAATGGGAAATTGGCAACGTCGAATGTAACCCTCTCGATCCCCGAAGTTCAGCTCGCTGCCAAATGTGACCGCAACGTAATCTTCCCTTCGCTTGCTCCTTCCCGGATTGATTCCTTGGAAGGTACCGGTCTCTTCGAGCTCGCTGTCGTGGATTTGAAGCTTCTGGAGCACCGCGGAGGAGATCAGATTCAAGCCGGCCCCGCCGTCAACTAACATTTTTGTGACCTTGAGGTTGCGGATGGTTGGTGAGACCAACATCGGCAAGCACCCGACCGCAGTCACGCGGTCAGGGTGGTCCTCAATATCAAAAATGATAGGCGTGCTGGACCACTTCAGAGGCTTGCGTGACTCTACGGATGGTTCCGCTGCATTGACCTCCCGCATCCATTGCTTGAGTTGGCGGTGGGAGGTATGCAGGGAAGCACCTCCGTCAACACAGAGAACCTCCGTGGCTTTCAAACTCCCCGCTCGTCGGCGTCGTGCCGTCCTCCATATCTTCGTCGTCGTCATCATCTTCATCCTTGTCGCGGCCGCGGGGAGGCCGATCTCCTTGCCGCTGCTTGGCTTTGCCGTGGCGTCCTCCCCGGCCGGGACGTTTCTTGCTTGCTCCCCCAGCACCTTCCTGGGCCTTCTCCTTGTCGCGCCGCTCGTACTCAGCTCTGCTGTTCGACGAGCTGCTCGACCTTCTTGCAGCTACGAGATCGTGGCCCTTGGTGCGGTGGATCTTGCAATATCGCTTGCCGGTTGCTCGCTTGTCGGCGGCCGCCACCGACCGGTGGTTGGCGCGGCCGCAACCTCCTTGCCGGAGCCACCAGCCTTGGCGTTCTTGTCGCCACCTCCATTGCCGGACTGCTCGATTGCTAGCACTTCTCCGGCTTTCTTCTTCCTGTTGCCTCGCCGGCCCTTCTTTGCCGGGCGGTGTCATCCTCAGATCCTGCTTACGCATTCTCTCCGTGGAGTCTCCTCCTTCCTCGGTAGCGATGCACACTTGTCGGCCAAGGCGTACAGCTCAGCGTCCTTGACTTTGCACATCGCCATCTCCTCCCTCATCCTGCTGTTCCGCACATTCTGATTAAATTCGCTGATCACCGCGGCAGGGTGGACGTCTTGGATGTTGTAGTGCACACGGCTGAATCTCTGAATGAACTTGCGCAGGGACTCTCCTTCCTTCTGGGCGAGCAAGTGAAGGTCACTCTCTTGGCCATGAGGTTTGTGGCCACCTGTGAAGGCGCCAACAAACTGATGGCACAGATCTGCCCAAGAGGATATGGAGCTGTCCGGCAAGTGCATGAGCCAAGATCTGACGTTGGGCTTGAGCACGAGCGGGAAGTAGTTGGCGAGGATCTTGTCGTCCCGTCCCCCCGCAGCCTGCACCGCGATGGTGTAGATGCTGAGGAACTCCGACGGGTGCGTCCTGCCATCATACTTCTCCGGCACGTCTGGTTTGAAGTTCTTCTGGCTGGGCCACTGGACTTGCCGCAGCTCACGAGTGAACGCAGGGCAACCTACCGCGTATGGCAAGTCGCCTGGCCCCTCTGGTGAGCGCATGTCAACAGAAGGTCCAGCGCGCTTGTCGGACTAACGTCGCGCTTCTCTTCGGTGCTCGATGCGAGTTCGAGCGTCCTCTTGTTGTCGCTCATGAAGAACTTGGCGCTGATCGCGGCGAGCTCGCGGATCCGACGACGCAGTGGAGTCACTGTCGAGGTGGATCCGGTGAGTCGGCGATCTTGGCCTTCTTGGCGGAGAGTGCACGGTGGTTGCACCTCCGACAGCCTTGCCGCCACCGCTCGTGCCTTTGTCGTCTCGTCGCGCAACGATGGGGTTGGTTGCCGCGAAGCGTCGCCGTTAGCAAAGCCGATGAGGCTCTGGATAGTGGCCCTCCACTCGTCGACCTTGTCGGCCGTTGGAGGGTAGTCGAGGAGCAGCTGAGCTCTCGCCATAGCTTCTGCTGGAGTAGTGGGTGGCATTGGAGAACGGTGCGAGGAGCGGGACACGCTCGGACTTCTAACTACGTTAGAAGGAGCAGCGCCCGTCCGGCGACCGTATCTCACTCGTGCAAGCATGTTGGCGCCGCATGCTGGTCTTGAGGGTCTCGATCCAGCGAACGTATGGCGTTGTGAACGCCGTGGCGTTGTTGGTCCCGGCGTCTCTGAGACGGCGCGGGGATGCGCGACGCCGAGGTTTGTGGTGCCTTGTCCTTGGACATGGCAACGTCGCGAGCACCTTCGTCGGCGCCCGTTCCTCCGCCAACGTCTGCCCCACCACCCGTTTGCTGCGGTGAGGGTGGGTACGACGCGGACGGCTCTGCTGCCGCTGAAGCTTTCTTCTTCGATGGCATGTTGGGGAAGATGTTGATGACGCTGCTCGTGTGAACGCCGGATCAGATTCACACGGCCTCGACGCTTTACCGGGCGCGCCAAAGATGTCGGGAGGCTGATCGTACCCACGGACACCTATGGGGCCGGGCGGACCAGGCTCCTTGTGGTTCGGAGGGGGCGGAGATCGCACGAAGAGCGGATCGAGGCGAGGCACACGAGCAGTTTACCCAGCTTCGGAGCTCTCCGGAGAGATAAAACTCCTCTTTGCTTGTTTGATCTATTGTGTTCTTGCTAGGGAGCAATGAGAGCTACAAAACCTAATGTGAGTGTCTCTAGTCTCGAGTGGGTCGAATGAACCGAACGAGCCGAACCCCCTCTACGTTGCGCATGGGCCTCCTTTTATATGCTCAAGGGGTCTCCGACAGGTGGCAACATAGGCGGGGTACAAATGTAAAACAGGAGTTGGTACACCTACTTGAGCGATTATGCGATTGCAAAATACCTAACTCTGACGGCAAGGGACAAAAGCAATAAATGCCCGTCATTGTCGCCCAAATAGTGCAACAGAGACCGTCAGGTGCGCCTCCGCTCGCCACGATGGCGAGCCTGTCAGCGCCGCTTATCGCTGCTCTCCGCTGGCTGCACAGCCGACACGACCAGCGCATGGAACGGTCCCATGGCAACACGCCGCTGGGTGAGCTGGAGCGGAGACGGAGAGAAGTTGCATGCCGCGGCAAGCGCCTTGCCGCGGCCGAATCCTTGTCGCGCCCGGAGGCTTGTCGCGCTCCGGGCCTTCCCGGCAAGCTCCTCTTGCCGGGGCCTTGTCTTCTGCGTGCCTGGAGTGGCCTTCCCGACAAGCTCCTCTTGTCGGGGCCTTGTCTTCTCAATCAAATACTTTGTTCTTGAATGGCTCCAAAGGAGCCACGGAGGATCTTAAGCGGTGTGAGGCAAGCCTTGCCGCTGGTGTCAAGAATCGTCTGCGTGCACGAGTACGGGATACTAGGGTACCCCTACTCTAGTACACCGACATATGGATACTGATATTTTCTGTAAGTTTAGCACTAAATATGGACTTGACTCTGAGATAGTAGCTTCTTTCTGTGAATCTTTTGCTACTTATGTTGATCTCCCTAAAGAGAAGTGGTTTAAATATCATCCTCCCATAGAAGTAAAAGTAGCTGCACCTATTAAAGTTGAATAAAAGACTGTCACTTATAATGATCCTATTGTTCCTACCTCTTATGTTGAGAAACCACATTTCCCTGTTAGAGTAAAGGATCATGCTAAAGCTTCAACTATTGTTCATAAAGCAATATTAGAACTTATACACCTCCTGAGCAAGTCAAAGTAGAACCTAATATTGCTATTGTTAAAGATCTCTTGTCTGATAATATTGATGGGCATGTCATTCAATTCTCTGGTGAAACTGCTAGAATTGCTAAACCCTATGCTAAAGATAAGCATAGACCTGTGGTAGGCGTGTCTGTTATTTCTGTTAAAATAGGAGATCATTGTTATCATGGCTTATGTGATATGGGTGCTAGTGCTAGTGTTATATCTATTACCTTGTATGAAGAAATTAAGCATGAAATTGCACCCGCTGAGATAGAAGATATTGATGTTACAATTAAGCTTGCCAATAGAGATACTATATCTCCAATAGGAATTGTTAGAGATGTTGAAGTCTTGTGTGGAAAACCAAATATCCCGCTGATTTTCTTGTTCTTGGTTCTCCACAAGATAGCTTTTGCCCCATTATTTTTGGTAGACCCTTCTTAAACACTGTTAATGCTACGATAGACTGCAAAAAGAATGTTGTTACTATTGTCTTGGATGATATGGTTCATGAGTTTAATTTCTCTAAATTTAGTAAACAACATCGTGAAGAAGAATTTCCTAGTAAAGACGAAATTATTGGTCTTGCTTCTATTGCCGTACCTCCTAGTGATCCATTAGAACACTATTTGCTAGACCATGAAAATGATATGTTCATGAATGAAAGAAGGGAAATAGATGAAGTATTCTTTAAACAGGTACACATTCTGCAACACAATTTGCCTGTTGAAATCCTAGGGGATCCTCCTCCACCCAAGGGTGATCCCGTGTTTGAGCTTAAACCATTGCCTGATAATCTTAAATATGCTTATCTTGATGAAAAGAAAATATATCCTGTTATTATTAGTGCTAACATTTCAGAAAGGTGAAGAAGAAAGATTGTTGAAAACTCTGAAGAAGCACCGTGCCGCTATTGGATATACTCTTGATGATCATAAGGGCATCAGTCCCACTCTATGTCAACATAAAATAAATTTGGAAGCTGATGCCAAACCAGTTCGTGATCCTCAACGACGTTTGAATCCTAAAATGAAAGAAGTGGTAAGAAAAGAAATACTCAAGCTTCTAGAGGCAGGTATAATTTTTCCCGTTCTTTGATAGTCAGCGGGTAAGTCATGTCCATTGTGTCCCTAAGAAGGGAGGTATTACTGTTGTCCCTAATGATAAAGATGAATTGATTCCGCAAAGAATTATCACAGGTTATAGGATGGTAATTGATTTCCGCAAATTAAATAAAGCTACTAAGAAAGATCATTAACCTTACCTTTTATTGATCAAATGCTAGAGAGATTATGCAAACATACACATTATTGCTTTCTAGATGGTTATTCTGGTTTCTCTCAAATACCGTGGTCGGCCAAAGATCAATCGAAGACTACTTTTACATGCCCTTTTGGTACTTTTGCTTATAGACGTATGCCTTTTGGTTTATGTAATGCACCTGCTACCTTTCAAAGATGAATGATGGCTATATTCTCTTACTTTTGTGAAAAGATTTGCGAGGTTTTCATGGATGACTTTTCCGTCTATGGTTACTCTTTTGACGATTGCTTGAGCAATCTTGATCGAGTTTTGCAGAGATGTGAAGAAACTAATCTTGTCTTGAATTGGGAAAAGTGCCACTTTATGGTTAATAAAGGTATTGTCTTGGGGCACAAAGTTTCTGAAAGAGGTATTGAAGTTGATAAAGCCAAGGTTGACGCTTATTGAAAAGATGCCATGTCCCAAGGACATCAAAGGTATAAGAAGTTTCCTTGGTCACGCGGATTTTATAGGAGGTTCATTAAGGACTTCTCAAAAATTTCTCGGCCTCTGACTAATTTATTACAAAAAGATGTACCATTTGTCTTTGATGATGATTGTGTAGAAGCATTTGAAATACTTAAGAAAGCATTAGTCTCTGCACCTGTTGTTCAGCCACCTGATTGGAATTTACCCTTTGAAATTATGTGTGATGCTAGTGATTATGTTGTAGGTGCTGTTCTAGGGCAAAGAGTTGATAAGAAATTGAATGTTATCCATTATGCTAGTAAGACTCTAGACAATGCTCAAAGAAATTATGCTACTACGAAAAGGAACTTTTAGCAGCTTGTGTTTGCTTGTGATAAATTCAGACCCTATATTGTTGACTCTAAAGTAACTATTCACACAGATCATGCTGCTATTAAATATCTTATGGAAAAGAAAGATGCAAAACCTAGACTTATTAGATGGGTTCTCCTGCTGCAAGAATTTGATTTACATATTGTTGATAGAAAAGGAGCTGAGAACCCCGTTGCAAACAACTTGTCTAGGTTAGAGAATGTTCTTGATGACCCACTACCTATTGATGATAGCTTTCTTGATGAACAATTAAATGTCATGAGCAGTTCTCTTAGCACTCCTTGGTATGCTGATTATGCTAATTATATTGTTGCTAAATTTATACCACCTAGCTTCACATACCAACAAAAGAAAAAGTTCTTCTATGACTTGCGACATTACTTTTGGGATGACCCACATCTTTACAAAGAAGGGGTAGGTGGTGTTATTAGACGTTGTGTACCTGAGCATGAACAGGAACTGATCCTACGCAAGTGTCACTCCGAGGCTTATGGAGGGCACCACCTGGAGATAGAACTGCACATAAGGTATTACAATCCGGTTTTTATTGGCCTACTCTCTTCAAGGATGCCCGTAAGTTTGTTTTGTCTTGCGATGAATGTCAAAGAATTGGTAATATTAGTAGACGTCAAGAAATGCCTATGAATTATTCACTTGTTATTGAACCATTTGATGTTTGGGGCTTTGATTATATGGGCCCTTTTCCTGCCTCTAATGGATATACTCATATTTTAGTTCTTTGTTGATTACGTTACTAAGTGGGTAGAAGCTATTCCAACTAGTAGTGCTGATCATAACACTTCTATGAAAATGCTTAAGGAAGTTATTTTTCCGAGGTTTGGAGTCCCTAGATATTTGATGACTGATGGTGGTTCACACTTTATTCATGGTGCTTTCCGTAAGATGCTTGCTAGATATGACGTTAATCATAGAATTGCATCTCCATATCACCCGCAGTCTAGTGGTCAGGTAGAATTGAGCAATAGAGAGCTCAAATTAGTCTTGCAAAAGACTGTCAATAGGTCTATGAAGAATTGGTCCAAGAAACTGAATGACGCATTGTGGGCCTATAGAACTGCACATAAAAATCCTATGGGTATGTCTCCGTATAAAATGGTTTATGGAAAAGCTTGTCACTTACCTCTCAAACTAGAACATAAGGCATATTGGGCTATTAAAGAGCTCAACTATGATTTCAAACTTGCCGGTGGGAAGAGGTTATTTGATATTAGCTCACTTGATGAATGGAGAACCCAAGCTTATGAAAATGCCAGGTTGTTTAAAGAAAAGGCTAAAAGATGGCATGACAAAAGGATACAAAAGCGTGAGTTTAATGTAGGTGATTATGTATTGCTATACAACTCTCGTTTAAGATTTTTTGCAGGAAAACTTCTCTCTAAATGGGAAGGTCCCTACGTTATCGAGGAGATCTATCATTCCGGTGCCATAAAAATCAACAATTTCGCAGGCACAAATCCGAAGGTGGTAAACGGTCAAAGGATCAAACACTATATCTCAGGTAATCCTATAAATGTTGAAACCAATATTATTGAAACCGTAACTCCGGAGGAATACATAAGGGGCACTTTCCAGAACGTTCAGACTCCGAAAAGGAATAGGTATGTGGTACGGTAAGTAAACCGAGTCCAAAACAATTTTTAAGGCAATATTTATCCATTTTGGAATATTTAGAAAAATAGAAAAATAAGTAGCAGTTCGGGGAGGACATGAGGCCTACACGAGGGTGGAGGGCGCGCCCTACCCCCCTGGGCGCGCCCCCCTACCTCGTGAGCACCTCGTGTGCCCTCCGGACTCCGTTTTCTTGCACGATACGTATTTTGGTCGGTAAAAATTCATTATATATACTCCCGAAGGTTTTGACCCTCGTATCACGCAAATCTCCTCTGTTCTTGTTTCGAGCTATTTTCTGTCAGGGTTGTCAAGGCCAGGCATCATGTCGTCCCCCTCCTCTGACGATGGTGACAAAGATGCTTGGCTAATGAAGATAGAGCTGAAGAGGGAGGAACCCATGGAGATCAACAAGGATGAAAGGATCAAGGAGGCCACGGAGGACCAAGCTCCGGCAGCAGAAGACACCCTCCAACTTGATCACAACTTTCTCACCCCAACTAAAATCGAAGCTTTCAAGCTGATTTAATTAGCTCTTATTCAAAACAAGTATCTCACAAGTGAAAATATTTTGTTGAAGGACCATATTGTTGCACTCAAAGGCATCATCCGCAAGCTGGAGGACCTCTTACGCTCGATGTGCGACTATCCAACACCTCCACCTTCACCGACAAAGAAGGAGATATAATCACATGGGTATGGGCACTCCCCTTGGCAACTGCCAAGCTTGGGGGAGGTGCCCTGGTATCATATCACCATCACAACTCCTATCTTTACCATTTTTCTTAGTTCGATCCTATTAGTAGTATCTTGATTTAGTAGAATAAAGTCATGGCATGATCTAGTTTTGAAGTTTTGCTCTATGATCCCTCTATGTAATCGAGTCCGTGAGCTATATAATAAAGAGTAGTGTTGAGTCAAGGGCTTGAGTATTTTGCCATGATCTTGGGTGATTAGAAGAAAAGGAATAAAAAGAATCAAAGAGTTCATATTGATCTTAGTGAAAGTAATGACTTCACATAGAAAGAGTATGATGATTAAAAGTTGTTGGGAGTTGGCAAATATAGCTTTGGTCATCGTTGCAATTAATAGGAAGTACTAAGGAGAGATAGGTTTCACATATAGATATGTTATCATTGACATCTTTTATGATTGGGAGCACTCATTAAAATATGACATGCTAAAGAGTTGAGGTTGGACAAGGAAGACAACATAATGAGTCATGTTTTCTTGTATCTGAGATAAAGTATGTTGTCATGGATCCTCTAACATGTTGAGTTTGCCTTTCCCCCTCATGCGAGCCAAATTCTCAGCACCAAGTAGAGATACTACTTGTGCTTCCAAATACCCTTAAACCAGTTTTGCCATGAGAGTCCACCATATCTACCTATGGATTGAGTAAGATCCTTCAAGTAAGTTGTCATCGGTGCAAGCAATAAAAACTACTCCCTAAATATGCATGACTTATTAGTGCAGAGAAATAAGCTTTGTACGAACTTGTTGTGGACGCAATAAAAGCGACGGACTGCATAATAAAGGTTCACATACAAGGGGCAATATAAAGTGACGTTCTTTTGCATTAAGATTTTGTGCATCCAACCATAAAGCGCATGGTAACATCTGCTTCCCTCTGCGAAGGGCCTATCTTTTATTATTATCCTCTACCTTATGCAAGAGTCATGGTGATCTTCACCTTTCCCTTTTTATTTTATCCTTTGGCAAGCTCGGCATGTTGGAAAGAACATGATATATATATATATCTAATTGGATGTAGGGGAGCATGAATTATTATTGTTGACATTACCCTTGAGGTAAAAGGTTGTGGGGCAAAACTATAAGCCCCTATCTTTCTCTGTGTCCGATTAAAACTCCGTAACCACAAGTATTGCGTGAGTGTTAGCAATTATGAAGGACTAAGTGATAGTTGAGTATGTGGACTTGCTTTTAAGCTTTGACATAGACTCTTTTCGACGTTATGATAAATTGTAATTGCTTCAATAACTGAGGTTATAATTTGTTGATGCTCAATAAGGTTTCTGATTCATACTTTGGCTTTGTGAATAGATCATCACTTGAACATAAGTAATCATATGACAAATCTATATATGTTGTTGTTATGAGAATAATCATGATGCCTTCATGTCCGTATTTTATTTTTATCGACGCATCTACCTCTAAACATGAGGACATATTTATTGTTATTGGCTTTTCGCTTGAGGACAAGGGAGGTCTAAGCTTGGGGGAGTTGATACGTCCATGTTGCATCGTGCTTTTATATCGATATTTATCGCATTATGGGCTGTTATTTCACGTTATGTCACAATACCTACGGCTATTCTCTCCTATTTTACAAGGTTTACATGAAGAGGGAGAATGCCGGCATTTGAATTCAGGCTAGAAAAGGAGCAAATATTGAAGGACTATTCTGCGCAACTCCAAAAGTCCTGAAACTCCACGAAATACCTTAAAATAAATAAAGAAAAATCGTCGCCAAAGATGAAGACCAGGGGGCCCACACCCTGCTCACGAGGGTGGGGGCGCGCCCTCCCCCCTGGGCACGCCCCCCTACCTCGTGGGCCCCCTGGTGGCTCTCCGATGCCCATCTTCTCCTATATGAAGTCTTTCGATGAGACAAAAACCGGAGGCAACCTTTCGGGGCGAGACTCCGCCGCCACGAGGCGGAACCTTGGCGGAACCAATCTAGGGCTCCGGCAGAGCTGTTCTGCTGGGGACACTTCCCTCCGGGAGGGGGAAATCATCGTCATCATCATCACCAACGCTCCTCTCATTGGGAGAGGGCAATCTCCATCAACATCTTCACCAGCACCATCTCATCTCCAAACCCTAGTTCATCTCTTGTATACAATTCTTGTCTCCAAGTTCGGGACTGGTGCTAGTAGGTTGCTAGTAGTGTTGATTACTCCTTGTAGTTGATGCTAGTTGGTTTACTTGGTGGAAGATCATATGTTCAGATCCTTTATGCATATTATTACCCCTCTGATTATGAACATGAATATGCTTTGTGAGTAGTTACGTTTGTTCCCGAGGACAAGGGAGAAGTCTTGCTATTAGTAGTCATGTGAATTTGGTATTCGTTCGATATTTTGATAAGATGTATGTTGTCTAACCTCTAGTGGTGTTATGTGAACGTCGACTAGATAACACTTCACCATTATTTGGGCCTGGAGGAAGGCATTGGGAAGTAATAAGTAGATGATGGGTTGCTAGAGTGATGTAAGCTTAAACCCTAGTTTATGCGTTGCTTTCGTAAGGGGCTGATTTGGATCCATATGTTTCATGTTATGGTTAGGTTTACCTTAATACTTTTGTTGTAGTTGCGGATGCTTGCAATAGAGGTTAATCATAAGTGGGATGTTTGTTCAAGTAAGAACAGCACCCAAGCACCGGTCCACCCACATATCAAATTATCAAAGTACCGAACGCGAATCATATGAACGTGATGAAAACTAGCTTGATGATATTCCCATGTGTCCTTGGGAGCGCTTTTCCTATTATAAGATTTTGTTACGGCTTGTCCTTTGCTACAAAAAGGATTGGGCCACCTTGCTTCACCTTATTTACTTTTGTTACTTGTTGCTCGTCAAAATTTACCTTATCACAAAACTATCTGTTACCACTTATTTCAGTACTTGCAGAGAATACCTTGCTGAAAACCGCTTATCATTTCCTTCTGCTCCTCGTTGGTTTCGACACTCTTACTTATCAAAACGACTACGATAGATCCCCTATACTTGTGGGTCATCACGTATCATGTTCATCACATATTGTTTTATTTTGTAGCATGGACATTTGGACTTTTATATGATTCAAAGCAATAGTCTAGTTTTGACACGAAGATTTCAATACTCAAGCATATCAACAAGCAACCATGTCTTTCAAAATATCAACACTAAAGCAAGTTATCCCTAGCCCATTATGCTCAATAATTGATCCATTCATGAAACACACTCGCATATTAGCTACACCCAATGCTCAAGTACGATCATAGTGCCCCTTAGTTGTTGCTTTATTAGAGAAGATGGAGACTAAAATAAAAATAAAAAGTAAATAGAAAGGCGCTTCGCAGAGGGAAGTAGGGATTTGTAGAGGTGCCAGAGCTCAAAGCGGAAAAAGATAGAGATAAAACATTTTTGGTTGCATGCTTTCCTATCAACGAAAACGATCAAGTAATTCCCAATACTTTCCATGCTAGATATATCATAGGCGGTTCCCAAACAAAAAATAAAGTTTATTCCTTTTTCCACCATACTTTCACATTCCACGGCTAATCGTATCCACGGGTGTTGTCCATACCAACACTTTCCAAGGAACTTATTATTTGACAACATAAAGTAAATTCGTTTTTCATTTCGGGATTGGACATCCCTAATACCTTTACCGTACTCTCATGCAATGACAAGTGAATGAACAATCATCGTGAGAATAACACATCTAGCATGGAAAAATATCAGCCACCCCCCTCCAGTTTCATGAGTGGTACGAGCACACAAAAGGGAAATTTATTTTGAAAATTAGAGATGGCAAATACAAATTTGCTTAGAACGGCACGGAAATACCGCATATAGGTAGGTATAGTGGACTCATATGGCAAAACTGGGTTTAAGTATTTTGGATGCACAAGTAGTAATCCCACTTAGTAAAAGTGAAGGCTAGCAAAAGATTGAGAAGCATCTGATACGTCTCCAACGTATCTATAATTTTTGATTGCTCCATGCTACTTTATCTACTGTTTTAGGCTTTATTGGGCTTTATTTTCCACTTTTATATTATTTTTGGGACTAACCTATTAACCGGAGGCCCAGCCCGTAATTGTTGTTTTTGCCTATTTCGGTGTTTCAAGAAAAGGAATATCAAACGGAGTCCAAACGGAATGAGACCTTCGAACGTGATTTTCTCTTAACGTGATCCGAGAGAACTTGGAGTGCAAGTCAAGAAGCAACCGGAGCCTCCACGAGATAGGAGCCCCCCTCTAGGGCGCCCCCTGGCTCGTGGTCCCCTCGGGCGGCCACCGACGGACTTCTTCTTCCTATAGAGACCTCCGTACCCCGAAAACATCCGGGGGCACCACGAAACACAATTTCCACCACCGTAACCTTCTCAGATCCGCGAGATCCCATCTTGGAGCCTTCACGGCACTTTCTGGGAGGGAATCAAGCACGGGGCCTCTACATCAACATCCTTGCCCCTCCGATGAGTTGTGAGTAGTTTACCACAGACCTACGGGTCCATAGTTATTAGCTAGATGGCTTCTTCTCTCTTTTTGGATCTCAATACAATGTTCTCCCCCTCTCTTGTGGAGATCTATTCGATGTAATCTCTTTTTGCGGTGTGTTTGTCGAGATCCGATGAATTGTGGGTTTATGATTAAGTTTATCTATGATTAATATTTGAATATTCTCTAAAATCTTTTATGTATGATTGAGTTATCTTTGCAAGTCTCTTCGAATTATCAGTTTAGTTTGGCCTACTAGATTGATCTTTCTTGCCATGGAAGAAGTGCTTAGCTTTGGGTTCAATCTTGCGGTGTCCTTACCCAGTGACAGAAGGGGTTGCAAGGCACGTATTGTGTTGTTGCCATCGAGGATAACAAGATGGGGTTTATATCATATTGCATGAGTTTATCCCTCTACATCATGTCATCTTGCTTAAAGCGTTACTCTGTTCTTATGAACTTAATACTCTTGATGCATGTTGGATAGCGGTCGATGTGTGGAGTAATAGTAGTAGATGCAGGCAGGAGTCGGTCTACTTGTTATGGACGTGATGCCTATATACATGATCATGCCTAGATCATCTCATAACTATGCGCTTTTCTATCAATTGCTCGACAGTAATTTGTTCACCCACCGTAATACTTATGCTATCTCGAGAGAAGCCTCTAGTGAAACCTATGGCCCCTGGGTCTATCTCTTATCATATTTGCTTTCAATCTACTTTTATTTGCATCTTTACTTTCTGCATCTATACCAAAAATACCAAAAAATATTATTTACTATATTTATTAGATCTCACTTTCACAAGTGGCCGTGAAGGGATGGACAACCCCTTTATTGCGTTGGTTGCGAGTTCTCAGTTTGTTTGTGTAGGTGCGTGGTACTTTTGAGGAGCCTCCTACTGGATTGATACCTTGGTTCTCAAAACTGAGGGAAATACTTACGCTACACTTTGCTGCATCACCCTCTCCTCTTCGAGGAAAACCAACGCAAGCTCAAGACGTAGCAACATCCAACCAAGAAAACAAAAATCATATAAGCAAGCATTAAGAATAACTAACACCGAATAATGCACCATAAGTAGGATGTAATTTCATTGCATAACTATTCACTTTCGTGCTTGCATAGGGAATCACAAACCTTAATATCAATATTCTTACTAACTATAATTACTCATCAACATGACTCACATATTATTATCATCATATCGCAAAACTATTACAAAGAATCAAGTTTATTTTGTCCAGTGATCTTCATGAAAGTTTTTATTATATCCCTCTTGAATATCTATCACTTTGGGACTAGTTTCATATGTTGCTTTTAATAGCTCAAACAAATCTAAGGGAAGAATATGAGCATAATTTTTTTTTCTTCTCAAAATAATATAAGTGAAGTATGAGAGACTATCTTCAAAATTTACTTACTCTCAAATAAATTTAAGTGAAGCATGAGAGCATTTCTTCAAAAAAATAATAAAGCACACCGTGCTCAAAAAGATATAAGTGAAGCACTAGAGCAATTCCATAGCTCAAAAAAAAAATTAAGTGAAGCACATAGAGCAATTCTAACAAATCATAGTATAATTTGGCTCTCTCAAATAGGTGTATTTAGCAAGGATAGATGACACAACTAAAAAGAAAAACAAGCAAAGGCTCATATAATACAAGACGCTCCAAGCAAAACTCATGATATGTGACGAATAAAATATAGCTCCGGGTAAAATATCGATGGTCGTTAGAAGAAAGAGGGGATGCCACTCCGGGCATCCCCAAGCTTAGTTGCTTGTTCCTCTTTGGATAATAACTTGGGGTGCCATGGGGCATCCCCAAGCTTAGGCTCTTCTTAGTCCTTATTCCTTCATCCATCATGATCTCACCCAAAAATTGAAAACTTCACTCGCACAAAACTCAATAAAACATTTGTGAGATCCGTTAGTACAACAAAGCAAGATACTACTCTAAGTACTATTGCAAACCCATTCATATTTTATTTTTGCATTATATCTACTATATTCCAACTTTACCATGGCTTATACCCTCCAATACAAAACATAGATTCATCAAAATAAGCACACAATGCAAAGAAAACAGAATCTGTCAAATAACAGAACAGTCTGTAGCAATCTGAAAACTTCGAATACTTCTGTAACTCCAAAAATTCTGGAAAATTAGGAAAACATGGCAATTTGTATATCAATCTTGTGTACAGATATCAGGATTTTATCGCGCTTCTGTGATTTGTAATAATTCTGTAACTGGCGCACAAAGTTTCTGTTTTTCAACAAGATCAACACAACTATCACCCAAGATGATCCCAAAGGCTTTGCTGGGCACAAACACTAATTAAAACATAAAAACACAATCATAACAGTAGCATAATTGTGCAAACACTCAAGAACAAAAAAAAATATAAAAATAAATTTTATTCATTGGGTTGCCTCCCAACAAACACTATCGTTTTATGCCCCTAGCTAGGCATAATGCAAAGATCTAGATATTATCTTTCTTCTTATTCTCCATATATGTGTTCTTATCAGTAGGTTTTGCAAAAATAACTTGAAACACATTATCCATAGAAATTTTAGCATTATCAAGTTGCCCGTCTATGTATCCCCTTTGATTTCCGGCAACAATCCAAGAATAGTGTTGATTAACATCATTAAAAACTTGTTGGATTATATCTAAAATGGGGATTTCCTTTTTAAGATTGTCATAATTTTTTTAATTATTTCCAAACAAATGTCTCAACATATAATCACTATTATAAAGGATCTCGTTTATCACTAGTTTTTCATGGCTCATCCCATAAAATTCAAAAAAAATCCCTAGCTTCCCATACTATGTAGTCAAATTCATTCATAAGAACAAGGGTAGCTAGCATTTTATCCTTAGGATCCTTTATAACGGGTAGCTCATAAAACAATCTTTGCAAGGTAGGATGGGATGGATAAATCTATTTTCAAGTTTCAGAACTAGTGCTAAAATAGCTTCCGCATAAGTTTTAGTGCTTTTAAGTATAGGAGCAACATCAAGAGTCAAATTCCAACACAATTGGAAAATTCTTGTATATGTTCTTTTCCCATAACGTTCCCTTGCCCCAAAACAAAAGTTTTGGCATCCAGATTGCCAGATCGTCCAATTTTAGGAGTTACGCCATCATCTGTTTCTGCCATACCAAAGTTACTCATGATGACACGTTCAAGCAAATAAGAGATCTGACGAGAAAATAGCGAATGAAAAAGAGAGCGAATAAAACAACAAATTTTGTGAACTGAGGGAGATGAAAATGAGAGGAAAATGGCAAATCTTTACCTAATATTAAAGTGGGTATTGTTTCTCCACCTTTTTTGGTCATCAGGTCCTTTTATGTAGGTCAGCTATTTTTTTGGTCCGTCATCTGGCCAGGGAGGATTTTCGCCGTCGTTCAGGCGTAGAGCGTGACCATGTTAGAAAATAGAAAAAGAAAAAGCAGTAGTGGGGTTCGAACTCCAGACCTCCTGGACTGTTACTATGACCACAACCAGTTCAGCTAGCTCTCAATTGTGTTAGAAAATAGAGTTAGCTTCTACTTGATATAAACAAACTTATGGGCCCTCTATCCTGCACGTGGGCCAAAGTTGGACCTGGTATGCAGCAAAAAATAGTTTATTCCAGCGGGAAAGACAAAGCCAACTGAATTGGCTTACAATTGTGTTAGAAAAACAAGCGCGTTTATAAATTAATTAGTCCCATGTCGTTTTTTTACATCAAATCTCACAAGTTTATATACATAGTGAGTTGTACCAGAATCAGCAAGCAACAATCAGAGGGTCAGATATGGATTCGAATTTAAGTACAAGGAACACGCATGGCCTACGCACATACACACACTCAAAAAGAAATCACAGTTAGGGCCGCGTCCGTGTGAGGAGCAATTGAATTGTGGGGGAAAAGAAGTCGAAATTACTCCGGACTGGACAAGAAAACCATTAGCAGGTGTGCATGCCACGCAGGACAAGAAACAAGGTACTTACAAAGAGGCAAAATAAACTCAGGTGCGGTACTACACATGGATATTTTATCCCAGAACTTATAAAATTAATAAGCATGGAATTGTAGGCACATTATTTGATTTTATATTATCATATGAAATGTTATGTTATTTGATGAAGAGTTGAAGAGACAATCATAGTTTAGGAATCTATCTCTTTGCTATCTAATTTTCCCTTAGTTGAAGAGACAATCGATCACCCCACTCTATTGTATATTTTTTTTCATGCACGCCTTTACGTGAATGTTTCAGTTATATATTTGATAATTTACGTAGAAACCTTTTTTTAATGTATGAACTTTGCATACTCCACACCAGGTATGAGGGAATATTTACATTTCTAAAGGGTCGGTGCATTGTTGTAAAATTCTCCATTAAAGTGATTGTCAAATTTTATTTTGTATTCAATAGTGGCTTAAGCTATCTCATAAAGCTATTGTAGATGTGCCTTGGTACTCCTACAATACTCAGATGGTTTTTCGAGATTGCTACCCGGTAGACACATTTACCAACCACCCTCGGACAAAATGAAAACTGGAATAATATAAATTTAATCATTTCTTACAACACGAGACACCTCCATCGTTCAATATCCAATCAAAACGAGCAACCCCAGCTAACATGAACTTCTTCAGAAGATCATGCGGTAGAGAAAGACAGTCGTTCTAAGATGATGCAAAACACAAACAGTCATATATGCAAGGTGAAGGAAGGAGTAATTCAACAGGAAAAAAGGTCGGCATTGTCACCTGATTAATGTGACAGTAAAAAATATGTGTGATACACACAATTGATATCGAACCATATATAGAATATGTATCCTAAAGATACGTCACACAAAATTGGTATTGTGCAATAGAATATGTATGCCCCATTGCAACGCACGGGCATTTGTGCTAGTAATGTAAATTGCAAGGAGATGAGATTTGTGATTAGGAACCTGATAGATGTTGATGATGTCTCCCAGGCAACGACGCCAGAAATTCCTTTTGATGCGGCTTGAACTATGTCGGTATTTCCCCAAAGAGGAAGGGATGATGCAGCACAGCTACGGTCTCAGTTATGAAACCAAGGTATCAATCCAGTAGGAGAACCAAGCAACACTATGTAAATGATACCTGCACACAAAGAACAAATACTTGCAACCGGACGGTTACGAGGGGTTGTCAATCCCTCTTACGGGTAATGGCGTAGGAAATTGGCAAGTTGATGGGATAAAATTGTGATAGATTGGATAAATAGATCTCGATAAAATGCAAAATAAAAGATGCAGATAAAAAGTGCAGCAAGGTATTTTGGGTTTTTGGAATAATAAATCTGAAAATAAAAGCAAATAAAAATAGATCTCGAAGGCAAATATGATAAAGAATAGATCTGGGGCTGTAGATTTCACTAGTGGCTTCTCTCGAGAAAAATAGCATACGGTGGGTAAACAAATTACTGTTTGGCAACTGATAGAACTTCAAATAATTATGACAATATCCAGGAAATGATCATTATATAGGCATCACGTCCAAGATTATTAGACCGACTCCTGCCTGCATCTACTACTATTACTCCACACATCGACCGCTATCCAGCATGCATCTAGTGCATTAAGTTCATGGAGAAATAGAGTAATGCAATAAGAACGATGGCATGATGTAGACAAGATCTATTCATCTAGGAATAGACCCCATCTTGTTATCCTTAATAGCAATGATACATACGTGTCATGTCCCCTTCTGTCACTGGGATTGAGCACCGTAAGATCAAACCCATCACAAAGCACCTCTTCCCATGGCAAGAAAATCGATCTAGTTGGCCTAACTAAACCAAAGATTCGAAGAAGAAATACGAGCTATAAGCAATCATGCATATAAGATATCAAAACTCAAATAACTTTCATGGATAAAATAGATTTGATCGTAAACTCAAAGTTCATCATACCCCAACAAACACAACGCAAAAAGAGTTACATCTAATAGATCTCCAAGAGACCCTTGTATTGAGAATCAAGAGAGAGAGGAAGCCATCTAGCTACTAACTACAAACCCGAAGGTCTACAATGAACTACTCACGCATCATCGGAGAGGCACCAATGAGGATGATGAACCCTCACCATGATGGTGTCTAGATTGGATCTGGTGTTTTTGGAACTTGCGGCAGCTGGAATTGTGTTCCGTCGACTCCGCTGAGGTTTTTGGATTTTCGGGGTATTTATAGAGCAAAGAGGTGGTGCGGGAGGCGGCCGAGGTGGGCACAACCCACCAGGGTGCGCCTGGGCCCCCAGGCGTGCCCAGGTGGGTTGTGCTCCCCTTAGAGCCCCCCTCTAGTACTTTTTGGCCCATCGTGTGTCTTTTGGTCCAGAAAAAATCTCCAAAAAGTTTCGCTACATTTGGACTCCGTTTGGTATTGATTTTCTGCGAAGTAAAAAACAAGCAAAAAACAGCAACTGGCACTGGGCACTATGTCAATAGGTTAGTCCCAAAAAATGATATAAAGTTGCTATAAAATGATTGTAAAAGATCCAAGAATGATAATATAACAACATGGAATAATAAAAAATTATAGATACGTTGAGACGTATCAGGCATCCCCAAGCTTAGACGCTTGGGTATTCCTTGAATATTACCTTGGGTGCCTTGGGCATCCCCAAGCTTAGGGTCTTCCTGTACATTATTGTTGGTGCAATATCTGCCTACCTTGTGTTTTGGAGATTGTTGACAAAAACAGGTATGGACTAATTTGTTTGCTAGTGCATATATAGCAAAAAAGTCCATACACAACCGAAGAATATGCTGTCTCCGGTGCTGACTTCGAGGAACTTCACTGAAGTACATCTGCGTTGCAGAGAAGAACGAGCTATATTTGTTGAAGTGATAGAGTCAAGAAGATTGATGAGAAGAAATCGACCCCTTGAAGGTTTACTGCTGAAGCGAAACTTTTGTTTCGGTACTAGCGTCCGAAGAAATTGGTTGCAGCGATGAAAGTCGAAGATTAAGTGAAGATGTAGCATTCATTTAGTTGTCTTCTTTCATTCATTTGAGTCATAGGGCCTCCATACTATTAAGAGGCGTATAGGTTCTCGATGCTTAGATCCGCTGTGATGCTTAGCCAAAACCTATGAAAGTTCCGAGAGAATCTCTTTGTGCTCCGAGCAAATACTTGCAAGCAAGAGACTATGATCTTCTTCGCTTTGAGAGATTTTCCTCGGAATGAGGAGTTAGCATTTCTTGCTCCATAAGAAATGTTACCGTTGTGCTCGAATCCGACCGTTGGAATCGTGTCGTTCGGCCATTGGCTGAGCCCAATGTCTAATTTTGTCATTTCCTTCAGGAAGGTTGTGGCTATAAATAGCCACCCCGCTCCAACGTTATCTGTTGGCTGCTCCGGTTGAGATTTCTGAGAAGATTGATTTGAGCAACCCCTCTTTGAGTGATTTGAGTTTAAGATCCACCGAGAGAAAAACCAAGAGCCCAAGCTTAGATAGTGGTTTAGCATCACAGTAGTTCCGAGTGAGAGTTCTTGTACCTATTACTCTTGAGAGCTGCGTACTCTCTAGAAGGATAGGTTTCGGCTTCGAGTGATGAAGAGTTTTTGTCTTCACTGAGCCTGATCTTCAGCAACAAAGAGTGATTGTGGTTCGCGAAGGTCGGCCGAAGGTTTGGAGATCGCCGACAAGGATCTACCACGAGTGAAATCAACTTGAGTTTGATCAGCTCTGTTTTGAAGGAGAATAGGGTGAAGAGAGTTTATCTTCCGTGTTAAGTCACAACCCCTCCAACCAGACGTAACCCTTTGGCAGAAGGGTGAACTAGTCTACCAAATCTCTCTGTCTCCATCGAGCACCACTAGTTATATCTATTCTACTGCATTTCCTTCAGTAGTTATTATTCGTGCTCTGTGTCGATAGATTACTTGATTAGGCTATACTGTGTTCTTCATACCGTGTGACTGTGCTCTTCTCTGTTCTTTGTCATCACCTGTATTCATTCGTTACCATCATGTACCTCTGTTTTACTTGTGAAATCTTTAAGTAGATTCAATCTCTCTTATGTTGTGTCTTGTCCTGTTACATCTATTTGCTTGTTGCATAACCCTCATTATTGTTAAACCTATGATCTATCAAGCTCCTACTATTGTCAATACATTTCTCAAAGAATATGCTTCTGACGAAGAAGATTGATTTAGCATATTTCCTTCGATACTCCATTCCGCTGCTGGAATTGGGTTAAGATTCAAATCCTTCGAAAGAAAATTTGAATCTCCCAATCACCCCCCTCTGGTTGATATACTCTCGGTCCTAACACTTATTCCTTCATTCATCATGATCTCACCCAAAACTTGAAAACTTCAGCCCACAAAACTCAACAGAAACGTCATGAGATCCGTTAGTACAATCGGTAAACCATAGACTTAGGTACTGTTATATATTGATTAATAAGTGTTCTTGCATAATACCTACTATATTCAAACTTCTACATGACTTATACCCCCAATATAATCCATAGCATCATTAAAATAAGCACACTATGCAATAAAAACAGAATATGTCTAAAGCAGAACAGTTTCTAATGATCTGAACTAAAACCATACTTATGTAACTACAAAAATTCTGAAAAAATTAGGAAGAAAATTTGTATCTTAATAATGTGTAAAAATTTCAGGCCAATATCATGTTCCAGTAAAAATAATAAATTCTTGCAATGGGCTCAAAAGTTTCTATTTTTTCACAGAATCAATCCAACTATCATCCAAATCATCCCAAAGGCTTTACTTGGCACAAACAGTAATTAAAAGATAAAACACAATCATTATAGTAGGAATAATCCTGTCATCACACCAAAACAGAAATTAAAAATTGCAAATAAGATAACTATTGGGTTGCCTCCCAACAAGCACTATTGTTTTATGCCCCTAGCTAGGCATAATGCGTAGTTTCAAGTGTTGCAATCTTTGGATTCCAAATCCTTTTGAACCAAGTCTCCAAAAACTTTCCTCAAAAGTTCTCTATTCTCATACTCAATTTTTCTGGTAGGTGAGCGTCGGTGTCAAAACCGGCGGATCTCGGGTAGGGGGTTCCGAACTGTGCGTCTAAGGTCGATGGTAACAGGAGACGGGCGACACGATGTTTACCCAGGTTCGGGCCCTCTCTATGGAGGTAATACCCTACTTCCTGCTTGATTGATCCGGATGAATATGAGTATTACAAGAGTTGATCTACCACGAGATTATAATGGCTAAACCCTAGAGGCCTAGCCTGTATGACTATGGTAATGAGTATATCCTTTCAGGACTACGCCCTCCGGTTTATATAGACACCGGAGGGATCTAGGGTTACATAGAGTCGGTTACATAAGAAGGAATCTTCATAGTTGGTCGCCTAGCTTGCCTTCCACGCCAAGGAGAGTCCTATACAGACACGGGTATAGTCTTCGGTCTTCATGTCCTCACAGCCCACCAGTCCGGCCCATGGATAACAGGACGGACGCGCGAGGACCCCTTAGTCCAGGACTCCCTCAGTAGCCCATGAACCTGGCTTCAATGACGAGGAGTCCGGCGCGCAGATTGTCTTCGGCATTGCAAGGCGGGTTCCCTTTTTCCAAACTCCAAGATAGTCTTCGGACGCGATGATAGTATCCGGACCTGTATATATAACTGCATAGGATGTAATATTCCACGAGTCCAATCCGCTGATGACTTTATGACACCACGCCTGCGCGGCCATTATTTTTGAACCGTAGGCTAGCCCGCCGTTCCACATTTCGAGACGTGGTTCTATTGGCATGTCTTATCCAGGCGAAGATCGTGTCCCTCTTTTAAGGGATTCTTATCGACCCGGACGTGGGTAAACCAACCGTCACCTGGGTACAACTCCTTGGGAATAGGCAAGTTTTGAGGCCGTGGAGGGGACGTTCGATATTCTCGGCCTTTATATAGGGGTGCTGACCCGTCTTTTTCTTTCACGCTTGCTTCTTCCTCAACCCCTACTCCCACGAGTTCCAACACTCGGGTTTCAATCGCCACAAGCTCCAATCATGTCCGGATCCAGCCGTCAAGGTCGGTGGGTAGCTTCTTCTGTCATGGAGGGAGATATTGCAAAGCTTCGTGCTACGAGGTATCTGACCACAGAGATCCTTCACCGGCTTCCTGCCGAGGGGTAGGTTATTCCCACCCCCAGATCCAGCGAGAGGGCCGTGTTCGTGTCCCACTTCCTTCGCGGGTTAGGGTTTGCACTTAACCCCTTCGTCCGAGGGCTCATGTTCTATTATGGGCTAGATTTCCACGATCTGGCCCCGTACTCTATTCTTCTTATCTCAGTGTTTATCGTCACGTGCGAAGCCTTCCTCCGAACTCCTCCGCACTTCGGCTTGTGGCTCAAGACCTTTGATGTGAAGCCGCAAGTAATAGAGGGGGAGCAGGCAGAGTGTGGTGGTGCCATGGTGAGCAAGCGCGCTGGTGATGTTTGGCTGAACGGATCCTTTACCAAATCTTCCGATTTGTGGCAGCAGGGGTGGTTTTACATCACCGAGCATCGTGGTTCCAAGTGGGCAGCTGCACCCGCATTTCGACCCAGCCCTCCCATTCAGCTTGCGTCGTGGATTAATAAGGGGTTGGACTGGGGATCAACGGACGAGGTGCGAGCTTTGCAAAGTCGCATCCGAAGCCTTATTAAGAGGAAAATCAATATCGTCAATGTTGTTCAAGTAATGTTGGTCCGCCGAACCCTGCCGTGCCAGCGACGGCCTCTCCGCATGTGGGAGTTCAACCCAGAAGGGCCGCAGACTCTTCAACACTTCTTCGGCACTACGCACGAAGGAATGTGGAGATTATTTTTCGGGAAACGAAAGCAATGACCGGACACCACCGGAAGATATCTGCCTAGAATGTAACCATCCGGACACCCCGGTAAGTTCCTGTTTGCCGAACACCTCATAGTTAAACACCCAGTGGCAAGATACTGACCGAATCATCCTTTTTTAGGGATGGATAAAGAAAGTGGAACGGATTAGGTGTCCGGCTCCCCTTCCCGAAGACGCAGATCCTACGCTAACAAGGATGCTGGCCTCGGCACCTTATGAGGCGCCGCAAGGGAGGGTAAAGAGGAGAGCGAGAAGACCCGAGAGGACCTTCGCCTGGGAGGTAAGTCGGATACTGAGTCCGGAGAAATTGACCTTTCCTCGCCTGAGGACAGAGGCGAAAGGGGACCCAGTATCCCTTCTCCAAGCAGGAGGAAAAGGGCCGCCTCCGAAGGTGAGGAGGGTGGTCTCCCAAGAGGGGCAAGATGCCACTGTTGAGCGTCTTGGGTTTGGAAAGTGACGCTGTTGAACAGCTCCAACATGAGGAAAAGACTTCAACCAAACCGTAAGTGAAACCAGGGCACTTTAATAGCATCCCGCTCCTTTGCCGTTTACCGAAGATATACGTAACGTGTCCGTGCATTTTTACAGGTCAGCACAGGGTTTTTCTGGGCAATCCTCTTATTCAGGAGGTCTCCTCCCCGAGATGATGGAGAGCGAGACACCTCCCCCACCTCCCCGCCTAACAAGGCGGACGACTCTGAAGTGTCATCGCGGAGGGTTTTTCTTGATCAACAAGCTGCGAAGGGGATAAAAGAGGCAATGCCTGAAAGTGGATCTCCAACCGTCCGGGATTCTGGGGTTGATAACAAAGGCCCCGGACTGTCCAGCTCGCAGCCGATGATGATAACGGAGACGGGTGAACAGATTCCTTCAAAGGATGACTTGCTCCTAAAGCGACTTCCGGAGACCCTGAGGCTCTGGATATATTGCGAGACATCTTGCGAGAAGCATCTGCCTCGGGGGAACAGCGTACCTTGATGGGTATAGTGGTTGAGAAGATTTTTTGCGCGAAAAGCGGGTTGAATGAAGCCTTCATGAGCCTGCTTAAAGGCTTCAAGGTTTGTGATATGATATTTTTCAGCTATGGTTTGTTTGCAAAGATGCACCTGTGTATAGGTAGTAGCCCCTGAGACTCGGGTCAGCTTCCACTGGGAAGCGAACGGAGGATAAAAAAGAATCACTCAAGGACTAATCTGATGAACTTGAACACAGGCTGCTTCCCCCTTGGCTACTTCCCGGACGATGGATATTGCCGAACTCCAGCGGAAGCTTGACGTGGCAGGGGATGACCTTGCGTTAATAAATATGCATCTTGACGAGTCGCAAGGTAGGTATTCGGGGCAATCCCCATGCTTTTGTGCGATATACGCATGATGCTAAAATTTATATGCTTGAGTATGTGTGGCTGCAGATGGTGTTGCCGCCGTTGAAGTACTTCGAGCGGAGCTGGCCCGGGCCAAGGAGCAAGCCCGATGTAGCAATGCGGATACCGAAAAGGCATCGGCTGAGTTAAAAGCTGAACAAGCTGCACGGCGCAAAGACGAGGAGAAGATATCCACGATGGCGCGTGAACTGGAAAATGCTACTAGCCGCTGTGAATGTCTGGAGAAAGAGACTAAAGCCAAAACGGTTGAACTGAACAAGGCCTTACAAGAGGCGAGAGAGGCCCGGTCGGAATCCAGAGCGGCCCGTGAGGAGATCCGGCACGCTGGGGAGATTGTGGCTGGGAAACCCTTTCTGCTACAGACCAAGTTCGGTGATCCGAACTATGCTCAGCTTGACCGAGTGTAAAGTTCTCCGGACGAGTTTTTAGACTTGCCGAAGAGTTCTTCCGATGTGGCGCAGTATTATTAAGCGCGAGAGGGGTACGCAACGGAGAAGCTTTTCTGGTCACAGTTTGGCGCATCAAAGCACCCTCTGTTGCTGAATGAGCAGATGTCCCAATGGGCCGAGCTTCATAGGATATCCGGCGCTGCCATGAAGAATGTCATAATCCGGCTGTGGCCGACCGAGCCTGTTCCGAAGAGCTACTTTGGCTTGGTGCAAAGGCTTGGCGACGCAGTGCCGCGTATTGATGTTGTGAAGCGGTCGACGTGCATTGAGGGTGCACGGATGGCTTTTGCCCGAGTCAAGACATTCTGGGGCAAGATGAAGGCCATCGATGTTGCGGCGAAGAGTCCACCCAAGGGCACGGACCGTCCTGAACCGGAGCATTGTTTTGAAGACGTCTTAGAGGCTGCCCGCTTGATAGAGGGTCAGTGCTCGAAAGACATAATGTTCGAGTGAGGTGTATGAGAATTGTAAAAGACAATTTTATAGTCTAATCTATTTTTATGTTTTGCTCGAAAGCTTGTATTCCTCCTGTGCGACCGTTTTAATATTATCTGAAAGTTTTCCAGTTGTCGGCTTCAGCCCCCTCGTAGGAAGTACGAGGGTGTTTGGAAAAGCATTCAATCACTCTTTATCCAACGTCTTGGTCCATGAAGGAGGTGATAATGCGGCGAACCAGGCAATCGGACTATAGGGTGTTAACACTTTCACTTAGCCAAGGAGTTTTATTGTGGGGCTACGAGATAGCCCCTAGTATGTATGCGGCGTATGGTGCCTTACATATTTGATCTGAAAAAAGATCCCTCGTGTGACACGGAGAATCGCTAAAGATTCCAATAAGTCGTCCAGTGGTTGACCAGCTCTCGCCGCATCATGACAGTTTTGGCTTTCTCTCGAGGTGCTCATCCGGGCTAGACCAGGCACAATCGCAGTAGTTCTCCCTTTACTACCCTAGCCGATAGAGCGGAACGTAGGGTAGCAAGCACAGGAGCCGGGCAACCCAACTATTGACCCAAGACAATGATTCGGAGCTGATGCATATAAGGCCAAACTTGCAATGCCGAAGTGCGCTATAGAGTTGTTCGGACTTTTGCTGGCAACTCATTTGTTCCCATACCGAGCCCCTGGTACGTTATGCCCGAGGTATGTTTGTGAAACAACCATAGGGGCCATGTTTGTTGGCGAAACAACATGGATGATTAATTTGGATACTGTTTATTAGGACCTTAGCAATATGCCAATGGCTACCTTATATATATAGAGACCCCGACCCCGGCTATTTGACATGCTCGGAGTACAGGCTCGAAATAAAGAGCGCGGTCTACAAAAAGGTATTTTGGACCTCCTGTCGCACGTCTGCGCCGCCTATCCTCGGTGAGGGGAGTCCTTGATGGAAGTAGCCCCCTTAGGTGAGTGTACGGGTCCGGACTCCGATAGAGTCAGTTTTAGATGTTTGCCCTGTTCGTCACCTATTTGAAGAAATAGTGAAAAATAAAAAGAAAATAGATGAAGAAGTGTTACAGGAATGTTTGAAGGATTGTTCGTAGTGTGCTTCCGCCAATGCCCATGGTATCTTGAGTGCGTAGTGATGTATGCACGGTACAAATATTGCAGGTGTACGCGGCGGGCGGCGGAAGCCGGACTGCTATTTCTGCTCCGGGAGTGGTCGATTCTTGGGTGGTAATTGCTTCTGACCCCCGGTATTTCGTTGGTCAACCTCTCCGTCGTCCCTGTCACCTGGCGGCCTCCTCCCCTTGTGTTCGGCGTAGAGCTTGTCGGCCTGCTTAAAGAACCAGCAGCTTCCGTTAGTGTGATTAGCTGGTTTATCGGGGTGGCCGTGGATCTGGCAGGGTCGATCCAATATCCTGTCTAGGTTGGATGGTTCATCTCGGTTTGCCTTGAATGGCTTCTTCCGTTGACTGGGTTTGGGGTTGCTGAATCCGGCGTTGACCGCTGTGTCGCGTGATCCTTCATTATCATTGCGATTGTTGTGCTTGCTTCGTCGTGGCTTGCCGTTGCCATCTCGTATTTCGGAAGTGCCCGGATCGCTGGTGCTATTGCTTCTACGAGCGAGCCAGCTGTCTTCTCCCCGCAAAAGCGGGTCACTAGAGTAGTAAGGGCTGTCATGGATTTAGGTCCTTCTTGACCGAGGTGGCGTGCAAGCCATTCATCCCGGACGCTGTGTCTAAAGGCTGCGAGGGTTTCCGCGTCCGGACAGTCGATGATTTGGTTCTTTTTGACTAAGAACTGGGTCCAGAGCTCCCTGGCTGACTCTCCGGGCTGCTGGACAATGTGACTTAGGTCATCGGCATCTAGTGGTCGGGCATATGTTCCTTGGAAGTTGTCAAGGAAGGCTTCTTCCAAGTCTTCCCAGCTGTCTATGGAATTTTCAGGCAGGCTGTTTAACCAGTGTCGAGCTGGTCCTTTTAGCTTTAGTGGGAGGTATTTGATGGCGTGGAGGTCGTCTCCACGGGCCATATGGATGTGGAGGATAAAATCTTCTATCCATACCGCGGGATCGGTTGTTCCGTCGTATGATTCGATATTGACGGGTTTGAATCCTTCCGGGAATTCATGGTCCATTACTTCATCAGTGAAGCAAAGAGGGTGTGCGGCGCCTCTATGTAGAGCCACACTATGACGTAACTCTGAAGGAGTCCCTTTGCGGTTTTCGGCTCGGGTGTGGCTAGGTTTGTCACGTCCGAATAGATAGCATGCCCCCGTGATCTGTAGATTGGTCTTGCGTGTCCTGCTCTACTGTCCAAGTCCCGTCGAAGGTCGTCTGTACAACCATGAGCTGTGTTATTCTTTCCTTTACGGCGAGGTAGGGAGGTATGGTGTTCGGCTTGAGTTGCCTCTTTATCCGTACAGAGTTGTCGATGAACCGCCGCATTGTGTGATGATGATACAGGCTCCAACGCCTCGTCATCGAACTGAGATAGCAATCTACGCTTCGGGTAGCTTTTGGCTGGGCCACTAAGGCCGTATTCTTCGGCGACCAGGACTTCGGTCCATCTATCGTTGAGTAGGTCCTGGTCGGCTTGAAGCTGCTGCTGCTTCTTTTTCAGGCTCCTTGTTGTGGCCATTAGCCTGCGCTTGAAGCGCTCCTGCTCGTGGGGTTCTTCGGGTCCGATGAAGTCTTCGTCGCCGAGGCTTACCTCATCTTCAGAGAGCGGAAGGTAATTGTCGTCCTCCGAATTGTCACTGGGCAGGGCCTGTTTGTCGGGGCTGGCTTGTCCGTTTTCTTGTTCATCCTGTTCGGATCTTGCTCGAACAGGGTCTTTGTTGTTTTCGGCGTCGTCCGAAGTACTATTTTCTCCGGTGACAGCGTTGCTGCGATGTGACTTAGAGCGGCGTTCTGAATTCCGGTACTTAGACTGTGTCTTAGGATATTTATTCTCAACTGGACCTTCTTTGTCATCATCGCTGGCTTTTTTAGGTGTATCAACCATGTACACGCCGTACGAAGATGTGGTCGTCCTATGTCCCGTGAGTGACGGGTCTTGGCCTTGCTCCTTTTCGGCATCGTCGTCTATATCGTCGATGTCTTCAGAGCCGTAGTCAAGCATGTCGGTTGAGTCCTCGATAGTGGCTATGAAGTGGATGGCGGGTGGGGAGCGAAATTCTCCATTATCGGCTTCTAGCTCGAACGGATAATAGTTCAGCTGTGAGTCCCCCGCCAGGGACAGGTTTTTAAATGAATTTAGCACATTGCCGAAGGGCGAATGCTGGAAGATGTCTGCGGCGATGAATTCAAAAATCAATAACCGATCCAGCTCGATGCCTGCAGGCGTACGTGGTCCGGAACTCATAGCCGGAGACGAGTCGAGTTCCATTGAAGTAAATATTGCAGGGTGTCGAGTCCGTGTGCGGACCCAACGCCGCGGACTCTGTGGCCTTGGATGGCACGATCTGCTCTGGCTCTAAGGTCGTTGCAGCAGCAGGAACCATCTCCTGGCTGTGGTCCGATGACATATTTAAGTCATGTTCATCGGAGCAAGGGGGAGTGATCGCCGCGGTCTCAAATCTGTCGAAGATCAAGTCTCCATGGACGTTCGCGACATAGTTCAAGCTTCTAAATCTGACCTGATGGCCAGGGGCGTAGCTATCGATCTGCTCCAGATGGCCAAGCGAGTTGGCCCGCATTATGAAGCCGCCGAACACAAAAATCTGTCCGGGGAGGAAGATTTCTCCTTGGAAGGCGTCACTATCGATGATTGAAGGGAGCCATCGAACCTTTCATCGAAGGCACAGTGGAACTCTCAATGAAATCACCAATGTTGGTGTCAAAACCGGCGGATCTCGGGTAGGGGTCCCGAACTGTGCGTCTAAGGTCGATGGTAACAGGAGACGAGGGACACGATGTTTACCCAGGTTCGGGCCCTCTCTATGGAGGTAATACCCTACTTCCTGCTTGATTGATCTTGATGAATATGAGTATTACAAGAGTTGATCTACCACGAGATCATAATGGCTAAACTCTAGAGGCCTAGCATGTATGACTATGGTAATGAGTATATCCTTTCCGGACTACGCCCTCCGGTTTATATAGACATCGGAGGGATCTAGGGTTACATAGAGTCGGTTACATAAGAAGGAATCTTCATAGTTGGTCACCTAGCTTGCCTTCCACGCCAAGGAGAGTCCTATCCAGACACGGGTATAGTCTTCGGTCTTCATGTCTTCACAGCCCACCAGTCCGGCCCATGGATAATAGGCCGGACGCCCGAGGACCCCTTAGTCCAGGACTCCCTCAGTGAGCTCAAGTAATTAAAGGGCTTTGTATGGTAATTTCAAAATCTGAATCATCCCCATAAAGGTCGTCATTTAAAACATAAAGTTCATCATCAATAGGATCTCTAGCGGTGTTTTCTTGAGACTTAGTGACAATTAAAGCAAGCAAGAAAAAAAATATTTTTTTGGTTTTGATTTTTTTAACGAGACTAATAAAACTAAATAAAGGCAAATAAAAGTAGAATAAGTAAATGATAATGTGTGTGAAGGGAACTTACTTTGTTCGATGAAATCTCCTCGGCAACGGGGTTAGAAATTCTTTCTGCTACTTGTGAGCTGCATTTGGTTTCTTCCAAAGAGGAAGGGAGAAGCAATATAGTAGCAAATAATATTTCCCTCAGTAGAGAACCAAGGTTTATCGAACAAATAGGAGATTCACACACACAAAGGTCGATAGTGCTTATACACACACAAACAAAATACTTGCACCCAACGCGGGCAAGAGGGTTGTCAATCCCCTTGTACTCGTTAATTGCAAGGATTAATTTTGATAGTGATAGATATATAAATTGCAAAAGAAAATAAAACAAAGTAAATTGCAGCGGGCCTTTTAGGGTTAGAGTAAATATGGTGAATAGACCCCGGGACCGTAGTTTTCACTAGAGGCATCTCTCTCAAGAACATAGCATACATGTTGGAAATATGACCAGAGGCAATAATATTTGTATTATTTTATTTTCGTATTCATAATTAAAGAGTTTATATTTTATGCTATAACTGCTATGATCCTGGAATATTTGATTCGGTGGAAAAATCATATGCACATGTGGAATGACAAACGGTTAAATAAAAGTTTCCTTGTCTTGCCTCTAGGACTAGCTCAAGTGTTGTTGGTGATCACGTTCTTCGGATCTTAGGATATCGTTAAGTGTAATGATAGTACTAAAAGAACATTGAGACTATGACGTTGGAAGAATGATCATATTGAATCGGCTCGATCTTGTCTGCTATGAATCGAGTTAATATCGTCTGTAATCAATTATAATAACGCGGAGTGTTAACGTGTGATTTTGCTCCTTAGACCATGAGAGTATTGTAGTCACTTCTTACCATACGTTGGGCTCTAGGTTTCTCAAACATCACCTATAACATGGTCATCATAATGACAACTTACATGTTCATCGGAAAGTTTGATAAGGGACTAGATAGCTTGAGAGTGTGATTTGCTCCTCTAACGATGGAGAGATACTATTAGGGCCCTCTTGGTGTGAAGGCATCCATCATCGTCTGTCCAGACATAGGTGACTTTGTCATGGGGATGCTGGGAACACAATAACGAGAAAGAAGTACAAAACCGGTAATGAGGATAATTGTATAGTGAGCATGTGATGACCAGGAGGATACCAATGCATCCCGGGTTTTGTGAAGTATCATCAAGCAAAGGGAACATCACATGATAACCAAAGGTTCACTCGAATATCATTCCTGTGCTCATAGGGATCGATATGAATGTCCACGGTTCCGCTATCGGTCATTCAACGAACGGTTTTGTTCATGTCTATAATTTACCGAACCTACGGGGTCACAAGGTTAAGGCAATCACAATCTGCTAAGTGTTAGTAGGACGGCAGTGATGAGAACATATTTGTAGAATTGTTTCATTAATATTCAGAATAGTTTCGAGAGGATCCAAAAGCGTTTCGGGGTCACCCACCGGTGCAGATACGTGCTATACAAACGGTTTTTACCCCCTTTCCTCGATGGAGTTTTAAACCGTTGCCTAGTGAGTGTGTGTGATAGGGGGGGTCCTTCCCACACGACCCAGAAACCGTCGGGGATAGGCCCTCCGGCCACACAGGCAGGGGCAAAATGAGCTTGTGTGTGATCGGGTGAGGCATCGAAGCCCAATCATTCCGTTCGTATGTATATCCCACACAGTGAATCCCAAAAAATGTTTCCATTTGTATGTATATCACATATAGTTTTGTGTGTGAAAATGTTTGTGCAAGGTGGCCTAACGCAAACAGTTCTTTACCGGAAGCGGTTTGTGATTGTTAGTTGATCCAACACGCCTACTTTCTAGAAACCGTGTGGGTTGTTTGAGTTCATCGCCCACGGTGTTGTCTGAGTAACCGTCTGCAATAGAAAACCCCAATAAGCAGGGTAATTAGCCTATTATTGGTAATCCATGTAGTAATCAAATTGACATTTCTTATAAAACACACCAGATATTTCATATCCGTATAATGGCAACAAGGATTTTATGATCGAATTACATCAGATAGATTCATCACTCAGTTACAACAAAGAGGGATATAGCTAGCTACGCCATTACACAACAGCACCAAGTTTCACATGCAACATCGAAAACCTTTGGAAAAGTAGCATCATACACACTAAATAAACAGATGAATCTCATCTGGGAAACTGTAGAAGCGGAAGGCGTATATTGAGCCTTCAGTGATGTTGAACGTCCTTGCAACTTTAGGACAGTGGCTATGGATAATTGCCCGCCCAACCTTCGTCCTCTTCAGGAAGACTTCAATATTGTACCGTGGGTGTTGAATGAATACCTTCCTCGCCTCTTAACCATGCAGGTGGCTTGAGAGGTAATGATCGGTGAACTGCTTTGGAAAGTACTGAAAACAAAGATATGCATAAATCATTGTTATAAATTTTGAAATTGCGCAAGGGGTAAAAACAAGGTAAAAGAGTTAGTACCATCCTATAGTTGACTGGTGTCTTCTTCATTGTGCAAACAAAGATCTTGCTATTATTCGTCGCAAGTTTCTTCATCCTAACAATCTTTCTGAGTTTCTTGACTTGACTGATATTTATGGACATCTCATTTCCCCATATGCAAAATGGGTCGAACAATGGGTCTAAGCCTCTGACAGTAGGACCTACATGTGCAAGACAAAATTGTAAGAAACCTAAATATTAGAATGATTCCTGCAACTGCACAATAATGTGCTATTAGCGAAACGACCATGCATGAGCACACCTTGATGGTAAATTGCAGTGTCTCCCATTGTTTCCCTGCAACACATATAAGGAATATCTTGACTGAGAGTTGCCATACTATCAGTAGACTATGTATTGAGTACAGCCAAATTTGATTTATTTCTCACATGCATAATAATACAAAATTGTACCCACAATAAATGAAAATCAAATTACAGAATTGAACCAAACAGTTAAATGGACAATAGACCAAATGAACCAAAACAGTTAACTGAGCACGACATTGCAGAATAGAAACATGTACTAGAAGATGAGATAGTTAACGAAACAAAGAATGCTTGAGAACAGTACTACGAAATGTAGCAATTGTTGGACCAAAGTGTTAACTGAACATTACATTTCAGAGGACCAAACTGTTAACTGAACATTACATTTCAGAGGACCAAACTATTAACTGAACATCAGATTGCACATTAACATTAAAGAGGACAAATCACTAGAAGGCACTAGCGGTGGCCTCGAGAAAATAGCATGAACTATATTTTAAAGTAGACAACCGCGTGGCAGTGTCGACGGTGGCCTCGAAGACGAGGTGCTCCTCCAAGATCTGGCGGTAAACTGTTTGTAAACTAGTAAACTGTTTGTGGTATACCTGGTTTTTTCATTATGTTTTGAAAGACAAATGGTGTTACGGAGGGAAAGGATGGTGTTTGAATTGCTAGAACATTTATCTATAGTGAACATGCAACTACATGAGTGTCGTGTTAAAATTTGGAATTATTCCGGGTTCGTTTGCCATTTTTATGCATTTTCATTGAGTTTCTAGGCATTTAATGTGCATAATTCAAATTTGAACTACAAAGCACATGCTTCAGTGCACCAATGTTTGTTGAAAAATCACATGTGTGTATTTGGGTGAATTTATAGGTCCCATGCAAGAATGGGAATGAAATTCAAACATCTGGGCGTCGTGGCTCGGCCGGAAACATTGAGAAACTTGGTTTTTAAATTCCTCTAAATCCCAAACTCGCCTGAAAATCATGAAACTTGGCTTGGTGTCAATTCATGGCACCAACATGTTGTGGTAAAAAAATTGGCTGAATTAGGACAAGTTTTGGCATAAGCTTCTTGCAAATTGTAGCTTCTCTCAAGAAGGTGTGTGGTTTAGAGAGGGAACGTGTCACCTTTGTGTGCGAAACGACATACGCCGCCCCCTCTTGATTTTTTACAAAGCAAACATAGAACTATATGAGTGTCATGTCTAAATTTGGAATTATTCCAGGTTCGTTTGGCCATTTTTATGCATTAATTGAGTTTCTGGGCATTTAATGTGAATAATTCAAATTTGAACTACAAGCACATGCTCCAGTGCACCAAGGTTGGTTGAAAAATCACATGTGTGTCCTTGGGTGAATTTCTAGGTCCCATGCAAGAAATGGGAATGAAATTCAAATATCTAGGCGTCGTGGCTCGGCCAATAACATTGAGAAACTTGGTTTTTTCAATTCCTGTAAATTTAAAACTCGCCTGAAAGTCATGAAACTTGGCATGGTGTCATTTCATGGCACCAACATGTTGTGGTAAAAAAATTGGCCGAATTTGGACAAGTTTTGGTATAAGCTTCTTGCAAACCGGAGCTTCTCTGAAGAATACTCGTGGTTCCCGAGGGGGAACACGTCACCTTTGTGAGCGAAACGGTATATGCTGCCTCCCCCTTTGATTTTTTACAAAGGCAACATAGCACCATATGAGTGCCGTGTTAAAATTTGGAATTATTCTGGGTTCGTTTGGCCTTTTTTTATACATTAATTGAGTTTCTGGGCATTTAATATGCATAATTCAAATTTGAACTACAAGCACATGCTCCAGTGCACCAAAGTTGGTTGAAAACTCACATGGGTGTCCATGGGTGAATTTCTAGGTCCCGTGCAAGAAATGGGAATGAAATTCAAACATCTGGGCGTCGTGACTCGGGCGGAAATATTGAGAAACTTGGTTTTTTAATTTCTGTAAATCCAAAACATGCATGAAAATCATGAAACTTGGCATGGTGTCATGACATGGCACCAACATGCGGTGGTAAATTTTTTGGCCGAATTGGGACAAGCTTTGGTATAAGCTTCTTGCAAACCGCAGCTTCTCTCAAGAAGGCTCGTGGTTCCGAGAGGGAACGTGTCACCTCCGTGTGCGAAACGACATACACTGCCTTCTCCCGCCTTGATTTTTTGACACAGGCAGCTTAGACCAAATAGGAGTTTCATGCTAAATTTTGGAATTATTCCGGGTTCGTTTGGCCTTTTTTATACATTAATTGAATTTCCAGGCATTTAATGCACATAATTCAAATTTGGACTACAAGCGCATGCTCCAGTGCGCCAAAGTTAGTTGAAAAATCATTTATGTGTACTTGGGCGAATTTCTAGGTCCCATGCAAGAAGTGGGAATGGAATTCAAACATCTGGGCGTCTTGGCTCGGCCGAAAACATCAAGAAACTTGGTTTTAAATTCCCGTAAATCAAAAACTCGCCTGAAAATCATGAAACTTGGCATGGTGTCATGACATGACACCAACATGATGTGGTAAATTTTTTGTCTGATTTATGAAGGTGCACACATTAACAATCAACGAAGTCATTTTGGAACAAGTGTTGTCACGTTACAAATCGGAAACACAAGTATTATTGACAAGTGTTGTCCCCTCTTTTATTGGCTAGGAGGTGTCGTGTGGGGTAGCTATTTGAGTACGGGAGGCGTGCAATCAGACTCCTGCGCATGCTCATCGAGAGGAGAGCCCTTTGACCTCTATCCGCTGCCCACCTCCCCCCAACGTCTCCATTAATGGCGCCCGAGCCCCTGTTTCATGGCGTGGCTATGTCTCACTCGACTGAGATTAAGAGAGAAAAAAGAAAATCTGGAAAGAAAGTTTTGCACGGATCTTGATGTAAGATCCGGCGGACCTATATAGCATCGACTGTGACTTATAGCAAGACTAATGAATATAAGGACAATGACAATGGATAATAATTGTCTTACATATTTAGGAAGAGAATTAAAAAACCACATGCGGCAACGCCCGAAATACACAAGGGCAAAAGAAGAAGGAAGACAACGATCTGGCTCGCTGATCTCTACTTTCTTGATGCGTTGCTACAGGCCACAGAGACTAGTTCCCACGGCGAGCGTCGATGAGCTCTTTCGTGTCCTCAAGACGCTGCTTGAGAGCGTCCACGAATTCCTCCACCAGCCTTTGGTGCTCGATGCGAAGCATGGCATTCTCGTCCATAAGTTTCTTGACGATGACGCCGGTCCCCTGCAACAAGGCAGTGGTCTCCTTGTGTTGCTTCATCGTTCCGGCGATCTTCGCCCTCAGCAGGTCGCGCTCGGTGCGGAACTTCGCCTTGTCCTCCCCTAGTCCCCGGATGACGCTGGTAGCATTTTCAAATGAGGCATTCATCTCGTCCTGCTGCTTCATCCAGTCGGAGATCCGACCCATCAGGTCATCGAGCATAGCACGCATGCGCCTGTGAGAGTCCTCGCCTGCCCGTGAGACATTTACCCAGGTAGCCGCGACGCAGGAGGACATCTCTGCTGCATTCGCGGCGCGGCGGGACATCTCTGCTGCTTATGCGGCGTGGCCGGACCAGTCTGGTGCATCGACGGCGCAGCGGGACCTCTGTGTTGCTACGGCTGCGCGGCGAGACATGTCGGCTGCTTTTGCGGCGAGGCGGGACATCTCTCGTGCTTCCGCTTCCATGCTCACCTCTCCTTGATAGTAATCTCTCGACCCATAACTCACGCTGGCCATTGCAGACACAAGGGAACGATGATGAATGACTTGTTTATTTTTGTGGATGAGGAGTTGAGGAGGAATGTGCAGCCATCTTGGAGTAGTAGTATTTATAACCGAGTACTAATACGCTCCTAAGTGCGAAACAGTTTAGGTTTTGATCGGTGTGAACATGTTTGCAATTAATATAGTGTGGTAGTAATTTGACATGTGACGAGACGCAGGCTCAAAATTTATTGACGGTTCTATAATTTCTAAGTGCGACACTATTCCCGGACGGCGTAACATGGGCACGCTTTCTCGGCCGCGTACGTGGCGTTTGCACCATAGGGTGCACCGCAATAGGCGATGTCAGCACACGTCTTGTTCCAACAACCGTGTGCGCCCGTTATTACCAATGCGCATCCTTCTTTTAATTAGAATGTGTGCCTGTCTAGCGCACACATGTTGATCTATCTAACTATTTCTGTTTGTTGTGGCTAATCACAAGTAGTTCATCCATGTGAAGTGTATGCCTTCAATCGCAGACACGTTGATCTGGCTGACCGTTTCTGTTGTATTGCCTAATCGCAAAATGTTCATCCGTCTGAAGTGTATGCTGTATATTGCACACACCTTCATCTGGCTGCCTGTTTCTATTCGTCCGCCTCATCACAAACAGTTAATCCGACTGAACTGTATGCCGTATATCGCACACGCCTTCATGTGGCTGCCCGTTTCTGTTCTTTTTCCGCATCACAAACAGTTCATTGAACTGAATCGTATGCCCCGCATCACACATGCAACTATAATCTGAACCATGTTTGATGTATCTGCCATCGCAGACGTTTTGCATATTTTTTGACGGTTTTTTACATCACCGTTTGCGATTAATGCATCGCACACAGTTTCGTCGAAGGGTCTCTGATTGTAGTGTCGTGTTAGCAGCGTCCTGCAGTAGTGACCGGAAGGGTTTCAGAGAGTATCGGGTAATACCAGGTATTACCAATAAATTTATCATTCCCTATACCTATTTTATGAATTAAGTAATTTATCTGTACGTGCATGATGCATGGCTTGCATTGTTCAACCTTTGATGCAATTTTCTTGGCCTGCTATTATTCAGCTGTCCTCTTCTTTTTTGGCATGGGTCGACCCTTTTGTCATCCCACCAAGTCAGATATGGCCTCTCTTAATGAGTGAATTGTCGTCCGCCACTACCCTGGATCAATGTTGCACTATCACGTCTACCCGAGCCTCTTCCTTCACTGTCGGGACGCCACCTCTGCAACCATCACTCTAGTGACCCCTTCTCCGGCGTCAGTGACCGCATGACACCCGCAACTATCAACCTTTGACTCCCCGCCACTAGTGATTCTGAAGGTCTTGCGGGGGTGCCATAGACAGTGCCACCTCGCCTTTTTGTCTAGGAAAATCAGTTGACGTCATTGATGTTTAGCAAAAGTATAATTTCATTGTCATGATGTTTATGTTAAGGGGCCCCGAGTTTTAGTTTTGCCCCGGGCCCATAAAATCTTAGGACCGTCGCTGAATATGCATGTCGGACTGGTGTTCTACCACCCTTTAGGAAACCGGGTACCATGTGACTAATTTCTCTTCTAGGAACTATCCTATGACTGTGCAAGAATTGTTCAATTTCAGACACTCCATCCTTAGTGTTACGGTTGAGAGAGTATCTGTAGTTCTGAAGAATCGATATAAGATCTTGCATCAGAAGCCATTCCACCCTTTCCCCGCTCAAGTTAGTCTTGTTCTTGCATATTGCATTTTGCTTAACTAGATCCTATAATGGGGTTGTGATGAGTTTGTGCTGGAGGAGGAACATGTGACAACCAGTGATATTGACTCCGGTCATGGTGTGAAGGCACATGACAATGAAGTTTAGAAGAGCAAAAGATTGGAATGAGCTAAGACAATGTGGGCAAATAGAGGTAGCATAAGGATTTGAAGAAGAAGCAGCAGCAGGAGAGAAAGAAGCAAACAACAACAACATGAGAGAAAGAAGTAATAGCAACAACAACAACAACAACAACAACAACAACAACAACAACAACAACAACAACAACAGAAGAGGAAGAAGAAGCAGTCGAGGATGGACTCCCCCCTATCGATGACTTTCCCCTATTGAGCCATATGACTGTTAGTTTGTACCATTATTTGTTAGTATCTAGGATGAACTGCCATTTTGGCATGCGCCGGTATCTCAGGATCGACTTTGTAAGAAGGCTATCTCACCATCTTGTATTGTTCGGCCGTATACTTCTTCGGGTGTTGCTTTATTTATAAAGCGGGGCGAAAGCCTGTTTCAAGGAGGATGAACTGCCATTTAATTACAAGTATGTTTAATTCATACTGCATATTCATGTGGTGTGATGTTCTAATGCCGTGTGTAACATGTGGTAAGGTCACCAACAATTAGAGGGCTGACTAAATCACACGCAGTGCACAACCAAACGACATGTTTTACATGTTCAGAGACTTAAGCCCACCAACCAAACGCCAGTCATTAAACTGCAGAGTGGTGCAATGCACACAACCAAACTATGTGCGAAACATGGTTTTGGACGCTCATGTCCCAACGCGACCACAAACGACAGATGCAAAAATCCATTCAAGTAACCAAATAGGCACTATGTGTTTACCGTCGAAATAGAAGGTATACATGATGTGACCGGATTCGCTGACTTAACCACAGCAAGTCCCCGCTGCCTTTGTCGCAGGAATCGTAGGCTGACTCCCTCACCAGATCCACCCAACCAATCATTCTCTGTTGCCAACGGGCAAGTCGACAGACAGCCACACCAAAGGCGAAATGGCAGCGCAGCAACCCCCGACCCCCGCGTCCCTCTCTGAGGTGACATGGGGGGAACCCTATCTGCCCCGCCACCGGCGCCCCATTCCCCGCCTCCCTCCCTCGCCGCCATCGTGGTCTGCTGCGGGGAAAAACCCTGACAGTGCCAATGGCCGCGGGACATCTCCCCGGCGCAGCTCCCCTCCCTTCCCCAATGACGGCTCGGATATGGCCACTGGTGCCTTGGCGGCGTGGCGCGGCGGAGGCATGGTGGCGTCCCTGCTCGGCGCCGGAGGTGGTTGAAAGATCATGGATGTCGTCTAGAGGGGGGGTGAAAAGGCACTTTAAAATAATTACGGTTGAGGCTTGAACAAATGCGGAATAAACCTAGCGGTTAATTTTTCAAGCACAAAACCTACAACAACTAGGCTCACCTATGTGCACCAACAACTTATGCTAAGCAAGAAAAACTACTTAGGTGATAGCAAGATATATGACAAGAAACAATATGGCTATCACAAAGTAAAGTGCATAAGTAAAGGGCTCGGGTAAGAGATAACCGAGGCACGCGGAGATGACGATGTATCCCGAAGTTCACACCCTTGCGGATGCTAATCTCATTTGGAGCGGTGTGGAGGCACAATGCTCCCCAAGAATCCACTAGGGCCATCGTAATCTCCTCACGCCCTCGCACAATGCAAGATGCCGTGATTCCACTAAGGGGCCCTTGAGGGCGGTCACCGAACCTGTACAAATGGCAACCCTTGGGGGCGGTCGCCGGTACCCGTCAAATTGCTTGGGGCAATCTCCACCACCTAATTGGAGACCCCGACGCTTGCCCGGAGCTTTACACCACAATGATTGAGCTCCGAACACCACCAACCGTCTAGGGCGCCCAAGCACCCAAGAGGAACAAGCTCAAGGGCACCAAGCACCCAAGAGTAATAAGCTTCTCAACTTGTAACTTCCACGTATCACCGTGGAGAACTCAAACCGATGCACCAAATGCAATGGCAAGGGCACACGGAGTGCCCAAGTCCTTCTCTCTCAAATCCCACCAAGCAACTAATGCTAGGGAAGAAAATGAGAGGAAGAACAAGAAGGAGAACACCAAGAGCTCCAAGATCTAGATCCAAGGGGTTCCCTCACATAGAGGAGAAAGTAATTGGTGGAAATGTGGATCTAGATCTCATCTCTCTTTCCCTCAAAAACTAGCAAGAATCCATGGAGGGATTGAGAGTTAGCAAGCTCAAGAAGGTCAACAATGGGGAAGAACACGAGCTCAAAGGATAAGGTTCATTGGGGATGAAGACCCCTTTTATAGGACCTCCTGAATCCAACCGTTATGTGCTCAGGTCGTGCACAAGCGGTACTACCGCTTGGAGGAGTGGTACTACCGCTTAGCACGGTCAAAACAGCCCAACGAGAGAGAAAACACGAGTTTTTGGTCCCGAGCGGAAGTAGCCACGGAAGTAGCCGCGGTAGTACTGCTCCAAGCGGTAGTACCGCTCCCAAGAGCGGTAGTAAAAAATTACTTCCGCTCCTGTCCGCGGTAGTACCGCTGCAGCCTTTTTAGAACACCAAAACTGACACAACTTCTGCAAACGGACTCCGAATTCGACGAAACCAAGTTTGTTGGAAAGCTAGAGACAAGGGCTAACACAATCTTGATAGAAATATCAATAAGAAGAAAATGAGAAAATGCCCAAAAGAAAATGGTGAGAACCCTTCCTCGGATAAGACCGGTAAAACCTCCAACACCGAAAACATCATAGAAGACGCATGCAAACTCCGTTTTCGATGAACTCAAGCTTGTCATCAAGATGACCATAAGCTCTAATACTCACAAGGAGCACCAAACAACAACCAAGAAAAATGATGCAAGGATGCAATGGTTTGAGCTCTCGACGAACGGTACGAACAAGCTACTCACTTGAGAGCCACCCTTGATAGTACGACTATCGATCCTATAACCCGGTCTCCCAACTACCACCATGAGACCGGTAAAATAGAAAACCTATCAAGGGCAAACCTTTGCCTTGCACATGATCCACTTGAGCTAGATGATGACGATCTTGTCCTCCTCAAGATGGACCACCTTTCTTGATTGCGTTGGGTCGATGGAGACTAGATGATTGCTCCCCATACTCCACTATGGGTGAGCCACTCTTGACACATCTTCACAAGTCCATTGACACCACAATGGATGGAAAGCTTCAAGCACTTGATCTCTTCGTGATGCTCCACTTGAACTTGCACACAACAATCTTGATGACGATCACCACTTGATGTCATCCTCTCCATGGGTTGAGTGATATCTTCCTCTTGACGCAAGCCCATGAACACGCACTCTAACCCCACATAGAACTCTCACATAGACCATGGGTTAGTACACAAAGCACAATGGACAATGCTTACCATGCCATGGGATCACTTGATCCCTCTCGGTACATCTTCTACACTTTGTGAGTTGATCAACTTGATTCACTCTTGACTTAGTCTTGATCAACCTTGAATATTTCCAACTCTCTTCATTTGGATGATGTCTTGAAGGTAAACATGAATGATCACACAATCTTCTTATTCAAGACATGCTTTCAATAAGCTCAACTCTCACATGACCAATCTTTGGATAACTCCTTAATAGCACCTTGGTCAAACTCTCCTTGAAACCAACACATGTACTCCAAGAAAAGCCTATGGACAAAACCTTCAAATATACCTCAAGGCAACCATTAGTCCATAGAGATTGTCATCAATTACCAAAACCAAACATGGGGGCACCGCATGTTATTTCAATCTCCCCCATTTTGGTAATTGATGACAATCACTTTCAAGAGAGTTTATATAAGGAATTATGCATCACCATGCAATGCAACAACCAATGCTGCATGAGTAAGAGATGCAAATGCTTAGGAACAAAACCAAAGCAAGAGGAGAGAATTCTCTAAACTTCTCCACAAAACTCTTCGAAACTTCTCCCCCATTGGCATCGATTGCCAAAATGGGAGAAAGCTTAGAAGGCCAATATAAATTGTGTTCCTCCATAATTTGTGTATTTCTCAACAAGAGAGTGGAGCATAATACACATATCCAACGGTAAATACTTGGAGGAAGACAAACTATATTGAGGCCCAAATATTACAAAAGGAAGATATGCCACAAAGACATAACAAAGAGAGAAACAAGCAATCAAGCAATCAAAAGATACCTATTGAAGCAAGCTATCAAAAGATACCAATTGAACCAACTAGGCCAATGATCCTATGAGCCACATGAATAAAGGATTTTATGATAAGAGCAAAGGAGTGATCTAAAGAAACTAGAGAATCTCCCCATGATTTGTGCACACATAAGAATTTTTTGTATTAGGATACCAAGTGCACAAAATAGGATCATAGCTCCCCCAAAATCAATAGAAACTTACAACAAGTGCAAGTGAGCATATAGGAAACCAAGCCTAGTACTTGAAACAAACACATGGTTGAGCAACAAGTAAGAGAGGCAACTTAAGAGTGGTCTCAACCAAAATGATGTGTGTGAGTCAAGGCAATGCACTTGAGAAGACTAATGTACGTCGAGCATTAAGCATCAATAAAGTCTTGAAAGAATGAGGCACACGGTGCAAGGCCTATCATTCCCACACACACCCACTAGCAAATGGGTTCACAAGCTCACTAAAAGATAACAACAAAGCTTGCCACAACCCATGGTGAAGATAGAAGATGAAAGCCTCATCAAGACGAGGGATACCAATTAAGATGGCAAAAGCCTCGTGAGAGATAAGAACGAGGAAAATAATCTTCACCACACAAGAGTGCATCAAGATGCAATGAGATAAGACACGACTCAAGGCAAAAAGCTTTCACGGAGCCACCAAAGAAATAACATAAGGAAGACAAGGTGGACGTGAAAGGAAGGATATCATCTAGAGATGTAGTTTCTCTCAAGTGTATAAGGTTCCGTGTAGATGAAATCATGATGATATATATCTACAAAGAAGGATGTACACCCAAAATAGCTACAACATGAAGGAACAAGATATCCAAAAGGAAGTCATAGATATACCAATAAGATATTTGCTTGGAAGCATAGCACATGGCTAGATATGGTCTTATTGTATATAAATGAATTCCTACCACACAACCATCAAAGACATCACAACTAGCAACATGAGATCATCATTGAGATGCTTTGAGAAAGGAAACAAGTATCACAAGATGGAATGAATATCATGCCAAGATGCAACCTAAACAAGGTTGAATGCAAGAAAAGAATGCATGAATAGATACTTGTTACCGAGATATCATTGGAAGGATGTAGAAGAAACCAATTGAAGGTAATAGATAGTAGTTCATTGAGTATCCTAGCTTGACTCAATAAGCACATGGTGACACCACCTTCCTTGTGAATGAGCCGAGCATCCAATGCATCTTTAGTTGTTCCTAGAACAACACCACAAACAAAATGGTACCCAAACTCGTTGGGACCAAAGAGTTAGCAAACCAACAATACATATGACAAACTCCACATAAATATGTGCATATAGATATGAAAATGAATTTCATGCACATCTCATCCAATTTTATACTTGGTGGAGTTTCCCCTATATATTGGGTCAAAGAGAGAAAGCATGCCAAGGAAACTACATGAAGTTAATATGCATGCTCAAGACTTTCAAGAACCGATACCAAAATACATGGAAATACCAAGTGAAAAGAATACCAAAAGGAGAAATCATCACTTGGAAGATATCATTAAAAGATACATCAAGGAATGAGATATCCATTGGAACCCACAAAAAGATACCAAACTCCCAAAAGAGAGGATGGTTCCAAACAAACCAAGCTCTCTACAAAGTTTCATGATGGCACAAGTACCAAAAAGAAACGGCTTGTCGTCCACCAACACAAACTTAAAATGGACCACAAGTTTAGTGTTTTATAGAAAATAGGATAGCTCCCCCACGAGTTGTGCATTATAGAGAATTTGCATTTGAATACAAAATACACAAGGTAGGATCACCACGTTCACTATATCAAGGAAAACACTAGACAAGATCAAGAAAACAGCAAGATCCTCAAGTGGCACGGAAGGCAATGGGAGTTGACACAAACTTGGCAAGAGATAAGGCAAATAAAAAGCAAAAGCCAACGTGAAGATGATCAATAATTTCTACCACACATAAGTGAGTAGCAATTGTCAAAAGACAAGAAGTATTTGGAAATAATTCCCGGTGGTAGATAGCAAGGATATCCGACATCATCTTCACACCAAACACAAGCAAATTGCAACTTGTAGAGCTAACATGCCACCTAGGGAACAATATAATTCACAATATCAATTCTAGGTGACAACATCTCAAATGTACACATTTTCTAGGCTAGTAATATACACATAGAATATTACTCCCCCATAATGTGATACCAATTAAAGATAAACAAGAGGCAAAATAAAGACCCAACATGAGATAATTAATGGACAAATTAGAATTCGAATTTCTCATGAGAAGACATACCACATAGAGACTAGATAATCTTGTAATATAAATACTAGATGGTATTACTCATGTGCACACATTTATAGGATTGTGAGGTGTACAAAGCACATCACTCCCCCATAATGGGATATTCCATTAATCTCTCACAAGAGCCAACTGAGATACAAACAAGATGCATAAAGGCTCAACGAACGACACACATGTACATGAAGTGCAAACCAACATACATAAACTTGATTACTCAAGAAAAGCAATTTGGAGACACAACACATACAAACACATGCAAGGAACAAAACCAAAACATGCAAAGGGGCAAGTAACTTTCAATGTAAACAATTTAAGTACAAGTTACTGCAAGGAGGCACATTGGATATAAGATAGAAACTTGATAACCCAATTGACTTGGCTTGAGACAATAAGAATGATGAAGTCCCCTTAATTCTTCATAATGTAGCCAAATCTCCAATGACCTCCAACAATACCTATTGATCAAGTTTGAGCTAGTTGGTCCCCAACCAAGTTGGGTCCTAAGAGGTTAGTCACAATAGGCTTGGCTACCCAAATGGTTCTTTGCTTCAAACCGCTTTGAGTACCAACAAACTTGGCAACCACATTGCCAACCTTATCCTTCCCAAGAGAATAGACATCATCAATAATAATTGGGTTGGATAAGTTACCACTAGTGCATGAAGAAGCGAGGTGACCTTTCTCACGACATATGTAGCAACGTCTACTCTTCACTTTCTTCTCACTTGATTTCTCAACTTGAGAAGCATTAGCTTGAGTATTCTTGGGAAGAGGCCTTTCTTCAACTTGAGGTTGAGCATGAGAATGCACTTGTAGCCGCTTCCCTTGTTGCTTGTCACTAACTGCCTTCTTCTTCAATGGGCAAGATCTAACATGATGCCCTTCAATTTTGCACTTGAAGCAAATAATCTTGGCCGAATTCTTGACGTGTTCTTGGCCCTTCTTCTTGTTCATCTTGGACTTCTTCTTCTTGTTGTTGGAGTTGAATCCAAGTCCACTTTTGTCATTGGGGGATTTTTGCACACTCAAGATATTGCTGAGTGTGGATTTCCTTTCATGACACTTTTCCATGTCTTTCTTCAAGGAAGTGACTTGGGCCTTGAGTTCTTTGATTTCCTCTACATGGTTAGTCTCAACACAAGTACTAGAGGAAGTATAAGCTTCATCATTGGAGCAACAAGGCAAGGAAATAAATTCATCACAAGATGTACCAATGTTATGCATAGACGAATTACGAGGACTAGCACAAGGCAATATAGCATTTTGACTAAAAGTAGTGCTAATGTCCACATGAGGCTCACTCGATGTTACCTTAGCAATCATAGCCTCGTGAGCTAATCTTTAGCACATTATGGGATACTAGGAGATCATCATGAGAGCTTGTGAGCTTTACATGATTTTCTTCCAACATCCCATAATTGCTAGATAACAACTCAAGTTGAGCCCTTAGCTCAACATTCTCCTTCAATATGGATGCTTCACAAGAGATAGAGTTAGTAGCACAAGCATCATCATTAGCAACAAGAGGAGAAGACAACTTGGCAAGCTCTTTTGAATATGAAGCTTTAAGTTGAGCATGAGACTCGTGAGTTTGATGAGCTCACCCTTAATGACCATTGAGCCATTTTCGAGGTGCTCAAAGTCCTCAAGGAGTTTAGCATGCGCCACTTCAAGCTCCTCATTTTTAGTTTCAAAATCATTGGCCACCTCAAGAGCTCTATCATGAGATTCCCTCACTCTAGATAATTCTAGAGCAAAAGTCTCCTCAAGAGATTCCTTGGTGGTTTGTTCAAGTTCAAGAGCTTGAGAGAGGTCCGCAATCTCATTAGCGTAATCACGCTCATGACCTTCCATTTGATAAATGGTGACCTCATGCTCCTCAAGACGAGATTCCAACTCATCAATATATTTCTTGCCCTCAATAGCTATAGACATGATTTCCATGAAGTTGGAACGAGCAATTTTATTCTTAAGAAGAGCTTTAAAAATCATTTCCCCCTTAATTTTTAAGGAGGAAACATTATCATTCTCTTCATCATAATCAACATCATCATCATTCTTGCCATCATCAATATCATCACAAGATATATTGGGATTCAAAGTGGGAGATACCTTTGAAGCCTTGGCCATAAGGCAAAATGCAATAGATGATGATGTAGGATCCCTGGAAACACCATTCAAGACCACATCTTGTTCCATGGAGTGTTGGGTTTCCTCTACATTGTTAGCACAACAACTCAAGGAAAAACATGCATTTTTATTATGGCAACAAGATATAGCAAGCATATCATCATGAGATTTAGTCAAGCAATTTCTACATGATATGCAAGGACTATCAACACAAGCATGTGAATCATGTAAGGTGCTCGAAGTGTTAAAGTCCAAAGAGAGACCATTGCAATAAGATAATGATGAAGGATCACCAAGAACAAGCACACTATCATTATTGCAATGACCACCACTACTCACCCCAGCATTACCTTGTGGCAATCCACAAGTAGGTGAAGTAGAAGAAGTTGAGAAGGCAACACGGCTGGAGGTGAAGGGAGAACAATCATCCCCACAAATCTTGGACACACCATATTTATCTTGAAGCTTTGTCCATAACTCATGAGCATCCCGGAACGGCATGAGTTGAAATATAACTACATTGCTCAAAGCATCGAAAAGCACATTAGAAGCTTGAGCATTGAGATAAGAGTTTTTCTCATCCTCTAAAGATAATCTTTGGGGATCCTTTGGAGGAGAAAAACCCATATCTATAGATTCGCTCTAGATTTGGGCCCATGACCCTAAAGAGATTAAGCATGCGAATTACCCAAACATCAAAATTTGTGCCATCGAAACTAAGAGTGTCAGAGAATCCTAATCCCCTAGTCGACATCTTTACTCTCTAGGCGGTTAAGCCTAACAAAGAGAGACGAGGCTCTGATACCAATTGAAAGATCATGGATGTCGCCTATGGGGGGTGAATAGGCGCTTTAAAATAGTTACGGTTGAGGCTTGAACAAATGCGGAATAAACCTAGCGGTTAATTTGTCAAGCACAAAACCTACAACAACTAGGCTCACCTATGTGCACCAACAACTTATGCTAAGCAAGAAAAACTACTTAGGTGATAGCAAGATATATGACAAGAAACAATATGGCTATCACAAAGTAAAGTGCATAAGTAAAGGGCTTGGGTAAGAGATAACCGAGGCACGCGGAGATGACAATGTATCCTGAAGTTCACACCCTTGCGGATGCTAATCTCCGTTTGGAGCGGTGTGGAGGCACAATGCTCCCCAAGAATCCACTAGGGCCACTCAGTAATCTCCTCACGCCTCGCACAATGCAAGATGTCGTGATTCCACTAAGGGACCCTTGAGGGCGGTCACCGAACCCGCATAAATGGCAACCCTTGGGCGGTCACGGTACCACAAATTGCTCAAGGCGATCTCCACAACCTAATTGGAGACCCGACACTTGCTCAAGCTTTACACCACAATGATTGAGCTCGAACACCACTAACTGCCTAGGGCGCCCAAGCACCCAAGAGGAACAAGCTCAAGGGCACCAAGCACCCAAGAGTAATAAGCTTCTCAACTTGTAACTTCCACGACATCGTAGAGAACTCAAACCGATGCACCAAATGCAATGGCAAGGGCACACGGAGTACCCAAGTCCTTCTCTCTCAAATCCCACCGAAGCAACTAATGCTAGGGAAGAAAATGAGAGGAAGAACAAGAAGGAGAACACCAAGAACTCTAAGATCTAGATCCAAGGGGTTCCCCTCACATAGAGGAGAAAGTGATTGGTGGAAATGTGGATCTAGATCTCCTCTCTCTTTTCCCTCAAAAACTAGCAAGAATCCATGGAGGGATTGAGAGTTAGCAAGCTCGAAGAAGGTCAACAATGGGGGAAGAACACGAGCTCAAAGGATAAGGTTCATTGGGGATGAACACCCCCTTTTATAGGACCTTCCGAATCCAACCGTTATGTGCTCAAACAGGCACAAGCGGTACTACCGCTTGGAGGAGCGGTACTACCGCTTAGCACGGTCAAAACAGCCCAACGAGAGAGAAAACACAAGTTTTTGGTCCCGAGCGGAAGTAGCCACGGAAGTAGCCGCGGTAGTACTGCTCCAAGCGGTAGTACCGCTCCCAAGAGCGGTAGTAAAAAATTACTTTCGCTCCTGTCCGCGGTAGTACCGCAGCCTTTTTTTAGAACACCAAACTGACACAACTTCGCAAACGGACTCAATTCGATTTAAACCAAATTTGTTGGAAAGCTAGCGACAAGGGCTAACACAATCTTGATAGAAATATCAATAAGAAGAAAATGAGAAAAGGCCCAAAAGAAAATGGTGAGAACCCTTCCTCGGATAAGACCGGTAAAACCTCCAACACCGAAAACATCATAGAAGACGCATTCAAACTCCGTTTCGATGAACTCAAGCTTGTCATCAAGATGACCATAAGCTCTAAGACTCACAAGGAGAACCAAACAACAACCAAGAAACATGATGCAAGGATGCAATGGTTTGAGCTCTCGATTTAATCTGCACGATCAAGCTACTCACTTGAGAGCCCCTCTTGATAGTACGACTATCGATCCTATAACCCGGTCTCCCAACTACCACCATGAGACCGTAAAATAGAAAACCTATCAAGGGCAAACCTTTGCCTTGCACATGATCCACTTGAGCTAGATGATGACGATCTTGTCCTCCTCAAGATGGACCACCTTTCTTGATTGCGTTGGGTCGATGGAGACTAGATGATTGCTCCCCATACTCCACTATGGGTGAGCCACTCTTGACACATCTTCACAAGTCCATTGACACCACAATGGATGGAAAGCTTCAAGCACTTGATCTCTTCGTGATGCTCCACTTGAACTTGCACACAACAATCTTGATGACGATCACCACTTGATGTCATCCTCTCCATGGGTTGAGTGATATCTTCCTCTTTGACGCAAGCCCATGAACACGTACCTAACCCCACATAGAACTCTCACATAGACCATGGTTAGTACACAAAGCACAATGGACAATGCTTACCATGCCATGGGCTCACTTGATCCCTCTCGGTACATCTTCTACGCTTTGTGAGTTGATCAACTTGATTCACTCTTGACTTAGTCTTGACCAACCTTGAATATTTCCAACTCTCTTCATTTGGATGATGTCTTGAAGGTAAACATGAATGATCACACAATCTTCTTATTCAAGACATGCTTTCAATAAGCTCAACTCTCACATGACCAATCTTTGGATAATTCCTTAATAGCACCTTGGTCAACACAAACTCTCCTTGAAACCAACACATGTACTCCAAGAAAAGCCTATGGACAAAACCTTCAAATATAACTCAAGGCAACCATTAGTCCATAGAGATTGTCATCAATTACCAAAACCAAACATGGGGCACCGCATGTTCTTTTCGATCAGTGGGCGTCTGCCGGTGGTCTTTGCCTCGGCCAATTTGGTGCACTGGGATCCACCTCATTTGGATGTGGGCGGGCGGGGTTCGGGGCTATGACCTCTGTTAGGCATGGCGTGGTGTTCCCGTGGCTCTGCTGCGACTCGCTCCGGCGGTGGTTGGCTAGCGGTCGGTGATGCTTGGTGGCGCCGCCGTGAGCGCTGGATTCGGGGATCTCGGTCCGGATCCGTGCGTCTTGCTACCGCGGTGTCCTTGGGGTGCTCACGGCAGGAGCGGCGGTTGTCTCTGGATCCTTGCGTGGAGCGAAAGGTGATGGAAGGTGTAGGTGGTGCACCGATGGCGGGCGCGGCGAAAGAACCATGGTGGCGGCGGCGCTGCGAGGCCTTGCTAGGAAGGGTCTTGGCAGGCAGTGGGCGTCCGGTTGCTGCCGTGTGAGGCATGCGGCAATGCCTCGGCGGTATGGGTGCCGGAGTGTGGTCGGAGGTGCGGGTCGGATCCATTCTGGTGGCAGTCCCCTGGCGCGGGTGAAGGCCGCCGTGGTGGAACTGGCTTTGCACCGCTCGGTGGTTGCTGCGGCTCCTAGTCTATGTTGAAGGTGATGGCTTTAGGCATGTTCCCTCGACAGTGAGGGGGGCTTCGATGGCAAGTTGTTGCGGTGAAGGCGGTGCGAGGCATCTGATCGGGACTGGCCGGGATCTTGGAGATGTGGAGATGTGCAGCGCTACGGATGAAAATCTTGTTCGGTTGTGGCCGGACCGGCATTGATGGCACCTGCGGGTGTCATTCACCTTCCTGGAGGCTTCGTCGAGTGCAACGCCATCTTCCTCGCGACCTCGTCGGCAAATTGCCTTCGAGGCGAAAGCCTTGATTCAGAGGGATCGACATGATGGCAACATCTTTGAGATTGTTACTCTGTTGGGAGCATTGTCTTTGGGAGACTCGAGGTCCCATGATGCGCTCCTCCTGTTCACCATTGCCGGGATCTTTCTCCTCGGCTCCATGTATGGTCGTCATTGGCTAATCCAAGGAAGCCGGAGTTCTTTGTTCTTGGAGGTCTTCAGTGTCGGCCGAGATGCGGCGAGGGGCTCGGTGTTGGGTAGGCTTTTTGTGTCGTAGATGTGTTGTTGTGTTTGGTTGTCCTTGTACGAACCGGGTGTTGAGTTGGTCGCCTTCGTTGTTCGTAGCGAGTGGTAGACGTTGTTGTATATCTTATTTCTCTCCTTCTACAAAGCTTAGGTACGCAATTTGCGTAGCCTCGAAAAAAAATCGTAGTCTGAGATTTTTCAAACACTGTTCATAGGAATCACTGTTAAGCACATCAATGTTGACCACACTATAGCATCCGATCTGAACCGCCGCTTTTTGATCCAACGAACGAGACCAGGCAAAGGTAGCGGTACTGTAGCTTCGCTAACTTTGCCACGGCAAGTCAGCGAATCTGAATCGAAGATATACGCAACCAGAGTAACATTTCTCGTCCGCTAATTCCGTCTGTTTAACGAAGAGACGCGCACTTATTGAAATGAAATCCAGTGACAGCCGCAGCGGGGGCGGCGTGTGCGGTCCGCAGCCGGTGGATTTGCGAATCCGGACGACGCTTTGCCCGGACGTGGATCCTCCGCAACCTCGCAGCCGTCGATGTGCCATCGGACGGCCTTCCCACTCCCGCGAGGTGTCACACCCACAGCAACCACCAGCGCCGCAGCCAGGTGGGCCAGGTGGTGCGGCGCCAGCGCGCTCGTCAGCCAAGCAGACGCCAGCGCGAGCAACTTTAGAGCGGCGCCGGGGCCCACGAGGCACCATGGCCGTCGATCGATCCGGATCGGACGGCCCGGGATGGTGTGAATGGACCTGGCTGGCTGCGTGCGGCTCCCCTTTTGTGCCCCACCGGCAAGGGGGCGATCCCCTCCGCGTCCATTCCGCCCGTGGGAAGGGAAGGGTAGGGAAGAGCAGCGAGCCGCCGCGCCGCACCACCGCCTCCTCCTCGTCCTCCCGCTGCTCCCCCTCCCCGATCCGATCGCCGCCGGCGCGGCAATATTTGGAACCCTCGGCGCCGATCGACCCATGCCGTACCACTGAGAACCGATCCCGCCGCCATCCGCCATCGTCATCCCCGCCAACCGCCTCCGCGTTTGATTCAGCGCCCCGTGGAACCGGCACCGCCCGATCGGATAGAGGAGGTGTGGAGGATGGCTTCCGTTGCCGCCGACCCGCACGCTGCCCTCGCTGGCGCGGGGACGCCGCCCCACGGTAGCCCCGTCGCGGGGAAGAGGGCCGCCGCCACCGCGTGGAAGCGCCCGGAGAACGGGCCGGTGCTGGTGGCGCCCGGGAGCCCCATCATGGACGCCGACTCCTGGCCGGCGCTTCCTGGGCTGGCCTCTCCCCAGCCGCCCACACCGCCCAAGGCGTCGCCTAAGGCCGCTCCTCCCCCTTCCACTGTGAGTGTCAGTTCATCTCAGTTTCTGATTTACTTACTGTCGGAGTTGATTTCCTATCAGTGCTTGATTCATTTACGATTTATTGCGGTTAGATTTCGTACTGTCTGATGATATTGCTTTTGCTATTGTTGGAATGGTCTCAGGTGGCAGCTATCTTGCCCGTGTCCTTGGACATCTCCGACGCTCCGGATGCTACCCCTGATCAGGACGCACTGGTACGTTCCTCCCCCTTCCACTGTGAGCTGTTAGTTTATTTCAGTGTTCGTTTTACTTAGTATTATAGGAGTTGGATCCCGTCTCAGTGTTTGATATTTAGGATTGTTGGAGTTATATTTTCTATGGTCTGACCAGATTGTGTTTTGCTTGCTTGTGGGAATGGTCTCAGGAGACAGTGATTTTACCGGTGTCTTTGGACATCTCTGGCGCTCTGGATGCTACCACTGTTAAGGACGCTGGGACCAGTAGTCCACCGGTCCGGCGTGTGTTGATGATGCCTGCTGGGGATGACGGGCCAGAGATGCATGCTCTTATTCCAGAGCTATCTCTAGGATACTCTCCTAATGCCAGGAGCAATGGTACCGGCGTTCATCATCAGAATGGCCGTTTTGGTTCCCATCCTCATGGCCGAGGTGGCAGTTATGGTGGGGGGAGAAGGGGTAATGGTGGAGGTGGTAGTCGCCATGGTCATGAGCACCATGGTGGGTTTGATGGGCAACGGCGTGGTAGCGGCCGTAGAGATGGACATGGGCCAGGGCACCAGCATCGTGTTCACCAGCCACCGTACATTAGGGCTCCTCCTCCTCTGGCTGTTTTAGCAGCGGGACCTCCCGCGCCACAATTTGCTGGCCCTGCTACTCCACAGACACCACCTTATGGAACTGCTGCTCCACAGACACCACCTTATGGGGCGCCTATGGGATTCCCTGGTATGTTATTCATGCTCTTTGTGAGAACATGACTTTGTGCAATTGTTATGTCACCTTAATTTGCTTTATTTTAAACAGCAGAGATGGCACCTCATGTTTACTATTTTGCCGTGCCCCCTTCGGATGGTCTTCAAGCCCTTCCTTTTGCGCCTCCTCCACCAACCCCTCCAGCCATGCTAATTTCTCCACTGGAACAACTTCAAAGGGACCTACTGGTGCAGATAGACTACTACTTTAGGTATTTCTCCGTCTATATTTATAGAAAACACTTTGCCACCACTGAGCTCACTTTATTGAGCCGCTTGCTCATTTTTTGCAGTGATGAAAATTTGTGCAAGGACATATTCTTGAGGAGACATATGGATGACCATGGTTGGGTGCCATTATCCTTGATTGCTGGCTTTAACCAGGTTAGTTTGCTGGTTTTACATGGTGGTTTTAGTTTAGAAAAATCCCCAGTTCTTTCTTGCTTTGCTACTATAATCCAGCAGTCTATTTGGAAACTCATCAATAGTCTAGTAATGTTCTGGTCACCTTCTATAGTTGTGTACGTGCTGATTGAGTGGGAGATGGAGAGTTGGCATTAAGCATTTTTTATCCATTCAAACTGAGTTTGCAGGTTTGCTATATTGGTATCAGTTAACATTGGATGTTTAGTAATGGTGTGGTTGATTTGTTATCAGTTGGACATTGGATGTATAGTTATGGTGTGGTTGATATAACTTGGGTAAAGAGCTTTACATCATGCCTAGAAAATTTAGACACTGCCACATGAAGCTACAGTTGCATCGGAATTTGGATCCTGCACGTCTTAAATTAGATAAATCTGTTCCAAGTTAATTTTTTATGATTATTTCTTCCCCTGTTACCTGATCGGTGTAAGTTCTTGGGTTACAAGAAGAGACATACTCAAATACTCTTTAAATGTAGCCGTTTGTTGTGGATTTCAATAAAATGAAAGCTGAGAACTTGTATCCTGTGAACTTATATTCTGTGTAACTTTGATGTTCATGGTTGCATTGGCCATACACAAATAGTAGCATTGACGTTTATGGTGCTCTATAAGTCCTAGTTCTTCTGTCCAAATGCAAACACTGAACCTTGTGATTCTTTCTTCTGCTTTTGGCAAATCACTTCCTAACATTGGCACTTGTTCTTCTGTTATCTGAGCTCCCTGCATTCAAAAATATAGGTCGTCTTAGGATGTGTGCATTCATTGCTTGCAAATGAAATCAGAACATGGAAATTTACACCAAGATAATTTAAATTCCGGTTTGGATGCAACTTGAACATGAACTGACACTTGTTCCTTCAAAATAAAGAAATTTATCACATGCTTCTGTACTTGATAGCCCATAGTTGTTCTGTAGTAGCAATGTTTGGATGAATGATCAGTATAGAGGAAATGGAAAATTGAAGTTGTACGTAGTGGTTTGTATTGGACGGGCTTGGACATGACTCTCTTGACATCGATAGCAACATTTTATAAAAAACAATTGGCATTGTAATGTTACTAACATGACTATATAGCGAAACAAAAATGTCTAACTTGCATTTTTTTCGAGCAACCAGCAGGAGCGCTGTCTTCGCACTAAGGACTACCACTGGTGCGATAACATGAATTTAGGAAGTACACAGTCCCTGAAATAATATCTGAATTCCTTTTTTTTGAGTTGGAAAATAATATCTAAATTCCTGGGGTCTGCTATGAATATCTATGATCTGGTTACATGAATATAGGAAGTACAGTGTCTCTGAAATAATATATAAATTCCTCTTTTTGAGTTGGAAAATAATACTCCCTCTGTTCCGAAATACTCCCTCCGTCCAGAAATACTCGTCGAAGGAATGGATGTATCTAGATGTATTTTAGTTTTAGGTACATTCATTTTTATGCATTTCTCCGACGAGTATTTTCGGACGGAGGGAGTATATGATGTTTTGGATATCTCAATATGGACTACATACGGACTGAAATGAGTGAAAAAACATGTCTATACACATAAAAAGAAGTTGGAACATCTTATAATTCGGGACGGAGGGAGTATCTAAATTCCTGGGGTCTGCTATGAATAGAGGAGCGCTGCCTTCTCATTAAGAAAGGAATATAGTATTTACATACTATTTACAGACTGGTGGTCATGTTTTTGGGTGGAACATGTTAAAATTCACCGTCTCACAAGGACTACTGCTCGTGGTCGCGTGCGCCACCATTGCGATAACATGAATATAGGAAGTACGTTCTCCATGAAATAATATCTAAATTCCTTACTTTTAGTTGGAAAATAATATCTAAATTCCTGGGGTCTGCTATGAATATGTATGATCTGGTAATGTTGCACTTGAATTCACCTTAGCTTCTGCTACCACAGATTTATATGAAATTGCATGACTGACGGTCTGTGTTCCTTGTAGCTCCATCTGTAACATCTATGCTGGCCCACCACTGCACAAGCCATCCATTGTTTTTCAATATATCTTTATATTATTGTTTATTGTAGAGTGCATATGTATCAACTCTTTATTGGTAGCACCTGCAATCAAGTTCTGTTTTGGGCAATTCCTGCCCACTCTGTCATGAACTGTCTGCGGTTAAAAGGTTTTTTTCTGGATGGAAATAGTTGAAGACTGTCACTCGTATTTATGCAAGGTTTGGAAGAATGTCGCTGCTATATATATAGTCAATGGTCGTCACTTTAAAAGAACCTATAATTAGTTTAACTCACTTATAAACTTTAAAGCGTTGACTTAGAAAAGCAAGTTATATTTTAGAACATTTTTTTCCATTTTTTCTTGTTTTCAACAGTTTTCGTCTTGCTCATATATTTGCTAGAATTTTGCGATCCCTAAAAGCTGCCGTTTTGGACATTAGGAATGTCAAACCTCAAAACTTTGACTAGTATTTTTTGAATATATTTCGATTGGATACTTGAAATTTATGTGTACATTTGTCCCAAAAAGTACTTCCATGATATATAATTTTGTTAGTTATCTAAATAAAGTACATGGGAGATTAGTTGTCAACATAGAGACCTAACATGAAAATCATTAGGGTATCGGAGGGAGTATTATTCTTTTATTTTCTCTTGTCAGCATGATTATTTGATGTGATTAAGCTTTCTCATATTGTAATCAACAAACTTAAGGTTGCATGATGCTGGCAAAAACTGGTGCAGACATCAGTAGATTTTTGTCTGTGTAGATTCCCAGTTTTATTCCCAAGGTTGAGAATGATTGCCTTTTCCTCTTGTGTATCCAGAATACCATCTCCATGACTCCATCTTCTTGTCATGTTGACCTGAAAACTTTTGATTGTTTGTTATGCTTGTCTTCTGGATTAGTCATTTGCTTGTTTAAGTGTTGTGGATTTTTGCATCATTCTGTCCTGGATGTGCATTATTTTTAATAGTTGAGGTAAGCAAGACAGTGGTATGGCCCATAAGATTGCCAAGTGAATGCTCTTGTTTTTCTTTTCACTTGTTATTGTTTTGCAAGGCAGGAGATCGATCTAGTTAGGAATGTTCAAATACGATTTGTTAGGAAACTAGAGATCCTCTTTTCCAGCACCAAGTCAGACTTTTCTATCCATGTGTATTATGCAATCAATGAGAATTATCAACTACTATTAAAGTTATAATCCCTGTCCCCAACCTTTTCTCCCTCTCATCCACGGAGCCATGGCTCTAGCCTCACTCCTTGAAGCCATACCCTCATTGCTACACTCCTTGGTCCTGAGATCCTTATCAGCCCTAGCATGTGACACTTACCATACACAAACTACTCTGAAAGTGGCTTGCACAAATTTTCATTTTAGAGCTAACAAAGGGTTCGTTAAAAGTTTTGGAGATTTCAAGTTCGAAAGGGAGCCATTTCTCTTTTCTGCTACTCTATTTTGTTTTGTAGCTGCCAGGTGTATTGTGTGGACGGCGGTTTGCTCTTACTCTACACTATACTTCATTGACTATTTATAGCTGTGAAAAATTGTGCTTGTGCATCTGTTGCTATACCCTTTTTTTTCGAAAGCTACATCTGTTGCTATATCAAAGGGTCATTGCCTAGTAAATGCGGTGTTCTTTTCTGAGCATAATGAGATGAGACAACTATCCGGAATATTCAAAAAATATATTTTGCTCTCTCTTTTACAAAAAAAGGACAGATTGCTCAACTAAATTATTTTGCACAGGTCCAAAGGCTCCTATATCGTATTGGACAAGTCAAAAACTTGACTAATAGTTTGCAGTTTATCTTGGATACAGTCAGGCAGTCTACTGTGGTGGAAGTACAGGTAATCAATTTTCTGACATCATTTGCCATGATTTGACTTAATCTAAAATTAAACTTAATTGGTTGATGCTATAAATAACTTATAAACAACCGATTAAGCACAACTTTAGAAGGGTTGAACATGATATTCTAACATATCTTGCCATGCTGAAGATATATGCGTTTGTAGGAGTGTTCCAAAGAAAATGGCTTCTCTTTCTGAACTCAACAATGCTAAGTTTGGTCTATAATCACAAATATAGATACCATGTTTTAGACATATTTTAGAGTGTAGATTCACTCATTTTGCTCCGTATGTAGTCACTTGTTGAAATCTCTAAAAGGACAAATATTTAGGAACGGAGGGAGTAGGTAAGAATATTATAGAGTGCATGCCCTGTTTATGTCCAGATTATCCTTCTTGTTTATTTGAAGAGTTCCATTAGTATCCTTGATGGTCTGAAGCGATTGCTTAGAGCATTTTTATGATTCTACTACTACCTCCGTTCCTCAATATAAGTCTTTTTAGAGATTCCTCTACGGACTAACATACGGAGTAAAATGAGTGAATCTACACTCTAAAACATCCGTATGTAGTCCATAGTGGAATCTCTAAAAAGACTTATATTTAGGAACGGAGGAAGTACACGATCTCATATTTCACCACACATGAATAGAACACCACATCTTCACTTGCAAAGTTCCTTTCATTAACAAAAAAATTATGTTAATTACAAGTCTAGGCCGCCATTTGTCATGTCAGATTGCATTTTTAAACACTACTACGATTGGCAGCTTATTGCTACAGTTCTTATGTAAACTTGCAATGAAGGTCACTTGAACCAGTCACATTCTAGGTCACTCGCTGCTTTCCTTAGCCGTACATGTATAATGCCGCATGCTCCATTTTGCTCTGTATTTAACATTGGTGACAAAGAACCCTGAATATGACCACTCTTTATCAAAATATTCCTTAGGTGACATACTACCAGTCACACCACAGTTCCCATTGAAAGGCTTAACTTTTTTCTGCTTTGTTAGGGTGACAAAATACGGAGGCGTGCAAGATGGGAGATTTGGTTGCTTCCCAGACCAAATTATTCTGATGCCCCCGTGACATCCAACATTGATTCATTGGCGTCTCAGTTTGATCAATCTGTTGGACTTGAGGGGACATACTATCCTCGTGAAGCTCTCCTTACTAGATCAGCCACTTCAGTTAGTATAGGCTATCAAGCACCTACCTTCAGAGGACTACACAGCAATGGCAGTGGACCCATTTTTGGGCATCAGACCGAGAGAAGTTTGCTCAGAAGCGATACCTTTTGATACACAACAAAGAGATGCCGAGTTTTCACTGGTTACGGCATGCTCAACTCTTCTATTTCGGATGAGGAATGAAGATCCAGTTTGTTCGGAAAAAGGGAGCATAAAAACACCAAAAAAATAAAAAATGTAGATGGGACATACACAAAAAAAACCAAAAAAACAGAAAACTATATATAAAAAAGAATAGCTAGTGCTATGTGTGACTTATATGAATATTTCATGGGTGAGCTTTTGCTTTTTCGGATATGTGTGTTATTATGTCGGGTTTCTGCTTTAATGGACAGTTTGTTCTCTGTGTATACTTTGTTATCTCAGACGTCATGACTGGTACCGTTCAGGCTTGTTGAGACCAGACAATTATATATATAAAAAAAGACATTTCTAATAGTGCTTTATGTTTTGTTCTGCAAATTTATTCCTCTTGTGTAGTGTTTATGCTGATTTGATGGTTGATTATATTTTGTTTCGGTGACAATTCTCCACAGTTGTCTCAGCATGTTGCTAAAGCCAACGTGCCACCTATTTCAGCATGCAACTGTTTGCCTACCTTTGTTTGGGAGCAACTTAGGACAACTTTTTGGAACGTAGACGCCAGTACAAACGATTACAACCAAAATAACCTACAGAAAGTATCAACGATCCATGACCGGCACAGGGAAGGACATAAGGTTCATCGCGACGTCAATATTACACCATCCAAACAAATCAGCGCAATGACCAAGCTAACAGACTTGCCAGAAAAGGCACTCCAAAAACATCTTCATCGCGCTCCTTCCTCAGAGGGGTCCACATCTGCAAAAATAGGTGGCATTTGAAGATCATGTTTGCAGGATGGTGAGGAAATTTTTTCTCCATCGTAATCTTGTTACGCGTCGTCCAAATAGCCCATAGCAGCGCCCTCACGCAACATCAAGCTATTCTACTTGTAGTCCCTTTAGTGGACTTGAGGATGGAGACAAGTTGGTGCCCTGAGGCAGGATTCCAGTCCATGTGAAAGGCCTCCCGAGCCGCACTTCATGCGAACCTGGCCAAATGACATCTAAAAAAAACATGATTCGCATCTTCGCCTAGTCCGCAGATCGAGCAAGTACCGTCTGCCGGACCGTTTCGTGTGGCCACATTATCTGACGTAGGCAGCCTATTCCTAAGCATTTGCCACATGAAGATTTTTATCTTCAAAGGCAGGCATGCCTTCCACAGCCCCTTAGCTATATCAAGCTACCGCCCTTCAAAGGAGCTTGTTATCTGAGGACTTAACCGAAAATTTTCGCGAAGCAGTCAGGCTCCACTCTACCGTGTCAACCGTCGTCCCTAGACGGTTGACACCGATCTGCTGGACCAGCCCATCCTAAGACGCACGCTCTTCGTTCGTAAGGGACCGCATAAAGTGTATCGCCGGAGGGTCGGTACGGATTGCCTCCCCAACTAAGACGTTAGTGTTAGTGGCTATCCGATATAGGTTGGGGTGGCTTTGCCAAAGGGGGGATGCACCCAGCCAATGGTCGAGCCAGAGCCGGGCTGATTGGCCATTGTTAATCAGAAATTTGGCCCCTATGTCAAAAGCCGGCCGCACCGCTTGGAGCCCTCTCCAAAACACGGAGCCGTTGGCCGAGGTAGTGAAGGGGTTCCCGTTCGGGAAGTACTTGGCCCTTAGCAGTCTCACCCAGAGCCCCGACTCATCTTGGGCCAACCGCCACCACCATTTGGCAAGGAGGGCGACGTTCATCAGTTTGGAATTGAGTATTCCCAATCCACCATATTTTTTTGGCCTACAAACAGCCGCCCATTTGACTAGGTGGTATTTCCTCTTGATTCCAGTTCCTTCCCAAAAGAACCGGGCTCTCGGAGTGTCCAGCTTAGCGTGAATGCCGTTAGCTAGTAGGAACATCCCCATTGTGAAAAGGGGAAGAGAAGAGAGGCTTGAGTTCGTCAGAATAAGCCTAGCGGCAGAGGACATGAATCTCCCACGCCACGGGCTTACCCTGTTGGCCACTTTCCCGTACAGGGGCTCCCATTTAAAAATCGAAAGTTTCCGGTGTGATATAGGGAGCCCAAGGTACTTAATTGGAAAGCTCCCGACTTGCAATTAAGTAGGTTTGCATTTCACGTGTCTTGTGCTGGTCTTCCATCCCCATGGTAATGACCTCACTCTTAAGAAAGTTAATCTTGAGTCCGGAGAGTAGCTCAAAAGCTAAAAGCAAGAGCTTTATCGTAGCAATACTATGGTCGTCCGGGTTAAACAACAGCAAAGTGTCGTCTGCATATTGGAGGTGTGTCACACCACCTGGAATGAGGTGTGGGACAAGCCCCTTGATGTATCCCGCCTCCCTGGCTTTGGACAGCAGGGCAGCCAAAGCGTCCGCCACAAAGTTAAAGACGAGAGGGGAAGCGGGTCGCCTTGCCTAAGGCCTTTCCTATTACGAAAGAACTTACCCATATCACCATTGACAATAACCGAGGTGTTGCCACACGAGATCAGATGCATGATCCGGTGGACGAACCCTGCCTCAAAACCCTTTTTGAGGAGGACCTCCCGAACAAACTCCCAGTTTACACGATCGTACGCTTTTTCGAAATCTAGTTTGAGGATGACACCCTGGCCCCGCGAGCGTTTCAACTCGTGAATTATCTCCGTAAGGGCAATTGGCCCTTCCAGGATGTTCCTGCCTTTAAGGAAAGCGGTCTGGCTAGTGCTAATGACACGTTGAGCGACCGACGCTAACCTAGAAGCATAGGCCTTGGCACAAATCTTGAAAGGAACGTTTATGAGCGTGATGGGCCGGAACTGCTTAATTGATTCCGCCCCTTTAACCTTGGGGATCAAGCATATAGCCCCATAATTGAGACGCGACAGGTCCACCGAACCAAGGGCGAAACCATTGAGAATTGCTAGAAACAAGGCCCTAAGCGTCGACCAAAACCGTTTGAAGAACTCCACAGGCCATCCATCCGGTCCAGGAGCCGTGTCGTTCTTCATACCAGCTAGCGCACGATCGAGCTCTTGGGGCGAAAAGGTCACCATCAAGGCGTTGTTTTCCTGCTGCGAAACGCGCTCGTGCAAACCCCAAAAGTCTTCCCTGAGACTTAAACTCTTTGCTTCGGCTGTTCCCAACAGCTCAACGAAGAAATCAAAGATGTGCTTAACTATGTTGTTTTGGGTGACCAGGGTCCCGCCCTCCGACTGAAGCCTAAGAGTTGTGCTCTTGCGCTTACGACCATTGGCGTAAGCGTGGAAGTAGCCCGTGTTGGCGTCGCCTTTCACGACCCACTTGACGCCTCCCCTGCAGCGCCAATACTCCTCCTCCACCCTGAGAATAGCCAGGACTTGGTGCTCTAAGGAGTATCTATACTCCCATTCGTCCCCAGAGAAGGCTCTCACGTCCGCTTGCGCGTCAAGGCGAGCGATTTCATCCACGATGCGCTCCCTAACCCTTTTAGATTCGCTGCCATGATTGGCCCCCAAATGTAACACCCCGGATGTAACTTTCCATATTTGTAACTCCAACTCTTGCCATTTTCGGCATTGTGATATGATATTCCCTCTGTGGTTGGGTTTTTGTCTTTTGTTTTGCATTTTGTCCATGTCATGCATCTCATATCATGTCATCATGTGCATCTCATTGGCATACGTGTTCGTCTCATGATTCCGAGCATTTTCCCCGTTGTCCGTTTTGCAATCCGACACTCCTACATGCACCGGCGCACCCCTCTTGTCTCTTTTTCGTGAGCGGGTGTTAAACGTTCTCGGAATAGACCGAGGCTTACCAAGTGGCCTTGGTACATCACCGGTAGACCACGTGTCAAGTTTCGTGCCATTTGGAGGTCGTTTGATACTCCAACGGTTAACCGGATAACCGCGAAGGCCTCTTGTGTGTTGCAGCCCAACACTCCTCCAAAACAGCCCAATAACCCATCTAAGTCACTTCCATGCTCTCCGTCGTCGGATCACGATCGTGTGGGCGAAAACTACACTCCATTTGGAGTCTCCTAGCTTCCTCTACCTATAAATATGTGACCATCCTCAAATTTTGGGCAAACCCTAGGCTCCCGCTCACTCACGCCACGGACACGTCCGGACCAGCGGACGCTGTCGCCCTCCGCCGCCCGGCCAATCATGAGCCGCCACGTGGCGCCCGGCCACCAGCGCCACGCCGCCCGCTGGCCGGGTCGCCGGCCTCCGAGGCTCAGCAGCCGCCATACACTGGCCGTCGCCGGCCCCGAGGCCCGCGTGCCGCCTCTGGCCTCGCGCCACGCGTTTCTCCGCCGCCGGTTCGCCTCCTCCGCCGCCCGAGCCGTCGCCCGGCCGCCTCGCTCCGCCGCCGACCTCGCGCCGCGGCCGCCCGCGCCGTCGCCTCCGTCGCCTCGCCGCCGCCGCCGCGTCTCGGACGGATCCGGCGCCCGGCCGGCCCCGACCCTCCTCCTCCGGCACCAACTCCGGCGAGCCCCGGCCTCGCCTCGGTCCGCGCGCCCTCGGACGAACCCTAGATCCAATTTTCTCGGAGGTCGTTTTTTCCTCGTCATTTTTTTCCAGTAATTTTGTTGCGTGTTCATCGCATCATAACTTTGCACCCGTGGCTCCGTTTTGGGCGTTTAGCATACTGAATTGTTCGCCTAGACGAGTACATCATTTAATCTCATTGCATCATTTTCATTTGAGCTCATCTTGATGCCCGAAATGCTGTTGGAAGATGGCTATGTGATGTTAGTTTCAGATTCTTATCAGAACTTGCACTTTTGTCATTTTTGCCATGATTGATGTGTGCACCCTATGAACTTGAGTCCTACATGTGGTTGTAATATGCCATGCCATATTTACAGGGGTGTATGCCATGTATTTTTGTGATCCCTGTGGTGACTAGCACAAGCATGCAAACTAGGCTTCGTGATGTTGCTGATTTCAGTCCCTGTTCTGCTGTTATTTTTATGCCATGTAAACTTGATGCTACAGAGAGATCCATGCATATTTTGAGATACTTCAGTAAGGATGTTTTGAACATATGGTTATTCTCTATCCATCCGTGCCCTTGTTTGCAATTATGGAGTGCCACAGCTTGAGTCAATCGAGCTCTACTTTTGCTATAAAATGTTTCCTGGCAGGTTCTTTACATGTTATTCAATTTTGCCAAGGTTGTTGTAGTTGATCCGTGTATGCTATGATGTTGTTCTTGCCATGTATAGCTTCTATGCCATGTCTTCTTGATGAATGTATGCTTAGTTTATCATGAATTTCTCTGTAGTGAGTGCATCTAGCTCGCGAAGATGCCTTCATAATTCTGTTAATGGCATGCTCTGTTTCCTGAATCTGTTAACGGAACTTGCTATATTGAGATGGGTGCTATTACATCTTCTGATCCCTTTTGGCTCTTGGTCAGTAAGGGACTTTTGTTAAATTCCTTGAGTAGTTTCATTCCATGCCATATTTTGCTATGTATTGTTCTTGTAGCAGGTTGTTTGCTTACTCTAAACATGCCTTCCTGATGTTAATTTCTGGCATGTTAGTATTTTCACCAAGTCTGTGAAGCTGATATATTTTGCACTTTTGCCATGCTTGTTTGGACCTGTTATGTTGTGAATTAGCCGTAGATCAGTGTTCATCTTTTGTCAAGCATCTTGACTAGATCACTGCCATATGCTTTGTTGGTACGTTTGGGTGCAGGAGCTTAATTTCTTGCTGCTTACTAAGTGGCATCATGCTGTTAATGGCAGAATTGTGTCATTCTTGTTTTGCTTGCCTTTTGCAAACCGTGCATCCGATTCCGGTGATCTTTATATCGATTTCAACTGAAATCATCTCACCTTTCCAGCGGAATACTTGGTTTGCCAAGTTGATGCTTTGTTCATCATTTTCCTTCCGGAGCACGCATATGCATTGCATCTCACATCTCGCATATCATGCCATGTTTTGCATCATGTTGTTTGTGCATCGCCCGTGATTGATTGTTGGTCCTTTGCTTGTGTTCTTGCTTTGGGTAGAGCCGGGAGACGAGTACGTGAACGAGGAACCTGTTGAGAACGCTTACGAGGATCAAGCTTTCGACAACTCGAGAACTTTGCGAGCAAGATGACCATACCCTCGAAATCACTTTTATCTTTGCTTGCTAGATGCTCGCTTTTGCTATGCCTATGCTCGTTACCTACCACTTGCTATATCATGCCACCCATATTGCCATGTCAAACCTCTAACCATCCTTTCCCAAGAAACCGTTGATTGGCTACGTTATCGCTTTGCTCAAATTTCCTCTTATAAGCGTTGCTAGTTGCGGTGAAGATGAAGTTGGTTCCATGTTGGAACATGGATATTTTGGGATATCACAATATCTCTTATTTAATTAATGCATCTATATACTTGGTAAAGGGTGGAAGGCTCGGCCTTATGCCCGGTGTCTTGTTCCACTCTTGCCACCCTAGTTTCCGTCATACCGTGTTATGTTCCTTGATTTTGCGTTTCTTACGGTTGGGTGATTTATGGGACCCCTTGACAGTTCGCTTTGAATAAGACTCCTCCAAAGAAGGCCCAACTTTGGTTTTACCATTTGCCACCTAAGCCTTTTTCCCCGGGTTTTCGCGAGCCCGAGGGTCATCTTTATTTACCCTCCGGGCGGTGCTCCTCCGAGTGTTGGTCCAAACTAGAGCACCGTCTTGCGGGACCATTCCTTGGCAACTTGGATTACGTCGGTACACAGACGCTTAGCTTATCCGGTGTGCCACGAGAACGAGATATGTGCAGCTCCTATCGGGATTTGTCGGCACAGTAGGTGGTCTTCTTGGTCTTGTTTTACCATTGTCGAGATGTCTTGTAGTCCGGGATTCGAGATCGATCGGGTCTTCGGTAGAAGGAATATCCTTCGTTGACCGTGAGAGCTTATAATGGGCTAAGTTGGGACACCCTGCAGGTATTATCTTTGAAAGCCGTGCGGTGATTTATGAGGCAGATGGGAATTTGTTAATGTCCGGTTGTAGAAAACCCGAAGTTGACCTTAATTAAAATACATCAACCGTGTGTAACCGTGATGGTCTCTTCTCGGCGGAGTCCGGAAGTGAACACTGATGTTGGAGTTATGTTTGACATAAGTAGTTTCAGGATCACTTCTTGATCGCTACTAGCTTCACGACCGTGCCTTGCTTCTCTTCTCGCTCTCTTTTGCGAATGTAGCCACCATATATGCTACTCGCTTGCTGCAGCTCCACCTCACAACTCTGTCCTACCTATAAGCTTAAATAGTCTTGATCTCATGGTGTGAGATTCCGAGTCCCGTGACTCACAGATTCTACCAAAACAGTTGCAGGTGCCGACGATGCCAGTGCAGGTGACGCAACCGAACTCAAGTGGGAGTTCGACGAGGAACGTGGTCGTTACTATGTGTCTTTTCCTGATGATCAGTAGTGGAGCCCAGTTGGGACGATCGGGGATCTGTGTAGCATTTGGGGTAGTCTTCTTTTATTTTGGTACCGTAGTCGGACCTTGAGTGTATTCTGGATGATGGATGTTTATTTATGTATTGTGTGAAGTGGCGATTGTAAGCCAACTATGTATCTTTTTCCCTTATTTATTACATGGGTTGTGTGAAGATTACCTCACTTGCGACACTGCTTTCAATGCGGTTATGCCTCTAAGTCATGCTTCGACACGTGGGAGATATAGCCGCATCGAGGGCGTTACACCAAACCCCTGAGGAAAGCCCGTAAGGCGGCAGCCGCATAGGACCAGAACTCTACTGGTCCTCGTTGGCGGCCAGCCTGGTTACCAATCAAGGACCAACGATCCGTGACAAGTTGGCAGAAACCATCATGTTCAAACCACGCAGTCTCGAAAAAAAATCTACGGCTACGGCGCACACTTTCCTCCCCTGAGGAAAGGATCAGAGGAATGTGGTCTGATCCAATGCGCGTTTCAGCCACTAAGGTACAGAGGGGAAACATAACCTCCCAGTCACTTGAACAAAAAACACGGTCAAGTACACAACGCACTGGCTCCCGCTGTTTGTTCGTCCAAGTGAATCGGACCCCTGTACGCGCAATCTCTCTAAGAGCAGCGGCCGCGATGGCATTATTGAACAAGGCCACCCTAGCCCAGTCAATGTTGGCGTTGCTTTTATCCGCACCCGAGCGGATCACGTTAAAATCGCCTCCTACCAGAACTGGTAAGTTGGACGCTTGTTTGGCCCCAACCAGAGCAGTGAGTTCTCCCAAGAACTCAGCCGACCTCGCATGATTAGCCGGCCCATACACACTTACGATCACCCAAGAGGCAAGGGAAACCCGGTGGCGAACAGTGGCAGCGATATAAAACGAACCAGATTCCCACAGAATAACGTCGCAAGCGTCTTTACTACATCCCATCAATTGACCACCAGAGAGGCCCACCGATGGAATCCAGAACCAATCAAAACGCTGGAGCGGATCATACGCCAAAAGATCTCTGTGACGCCCCCGATTCAATCGTACACTAATCATGCACGCAAATGTGTACGATCAAGATCAGGGACTCATGGGAAGATATCACAACACAACTCTAAAACATAAATAAGTCATACAAGCATCATAATACAAGCTAGGGGCCTCGAGGGCTCGAATACAAGTGCCTTTCGATCATAGACGAAGTCGTGGAAGCAACAATATCTGAGTACGGACATAAGTTAAACAAGTTGCCATAAGTTGGCTAGCACAAACCGGGACATGATCGAAGAGGCGCAGGCCTCACGCCCGGGATCCTCCAACTACTCTTGGTCGTCGTCGGCCGGGCTGCTGCGTAGTAGTAGGCGCCTCCGGTGTAGTAGTCGTCATCGACGGTGGCGGCTGGCTCCACAGGCTCCATCGTGCAGTTGCGTTAATCGGGTAAAGAAAGGGAAAAAGGGGAACAAGGCAACCGTGAGTACTCATCCAAAGTACTGTAAGCAAGGAGCTACACTACATATGCATGGATATATGTGTAAAGGGCCATATCGGTGGACTGAACTGCAGAATGCCGTAATAAGAGGGGATAACTAATCACGTCGAAGACTACGCTTCCGGCAGCCTCCGTCTTCTGACATGTAGAAGAGAGTAGATCAAGTCCTCCAAGTAGCATCAGATAGCATAATCCTACCCGGCGATCCCTCCTCGTCGCCTGTTAGAGAGCGATCACCGGATTGTATCCGCACTTGGAAGGGTGTGTTTTATTAAGTATCCGGTTCTAGTTGTCATAAGGTCAAGGTACAACTCCAAGTCGTCACATTACCGAAGATCACGGCTATTCGAATAGATTAACTTCCTGCAGGGTGCACCACATAACCCAACACGCTTGATCCCATTTGGCGGACACACTTTTTCGGGTCATGCCCGCCGGAAGATCAACACGCCGCATCCCCACCTAGGCACAACAGAGGTCAGACGCCGGTCTAAACCTAAGCGCGACAGGGTCCGGGCCCATCGCCTCGAAAGCACACTGCACGCTATGCGCGGCCGAAGCAGACCTAGCCTAGTGGCGTTCAAATCCAATCCGTGGCAGGCCGCCGCCGACGTCCACGAAGTGCGTTTCGCCGATACCACGACGCCGAAAGTGCCCATATCTTTCCCACGTAGTTGGTTAGTGCGTATAGGCACAGAGCGACTCAGATCAAATACCAAGATCTCGTTAAGCGTGTTAAGTATCCGCGAACGCCCGAACAGGCCGAGCCCACCTCTCACCTGTAGTCTCAACCTGCCTGTCCGCTCCGGCACAAAGATCCACTCGCGGGTGCTCCACCGACCCGACTTTAGTCTCCACATGTATCATGTATAAAGTATATAGTATATACCGTGATCACCTCCCGAGTGATCACGGCCCGATAGTATAGCACACAGACGGACAAGAATGTAGGGCCACAGATGAAATTACTAGCATCCTATACTAAGCATATAGGATTGCGGTAAAGGTAACAACGGTAGTAACAAGGACAAGCTATGCATCGGGATAGGTATAGCAAAGCGGTAACATGCTACACTACTCTAATGCAAGCGGTATAGAGTAGAATAGGCGATATTTGGTGATCAAGGGGGCTTGCCTGGTTGCTCTGGCAAGAGAGAGGGTCGTCCAACTCCGTGGTCGAACCGGGCAGCAGCAGCGGCGTCGGTCTCGTAGTCTACCGGAGAGAAGAGGGGGAAGAAACAATGAATACCATGTAAACAGATGCATATACATGCATGACAAGACAAGTAATGATGCTAGGCGTGCCCTAACGTGGTATGAGGTGATACCGGTTAAGGGGGGAAACATCCGGGAAAATATCCCCGGTGTTTCGTGTTTTCGGGCAGAGGAGCCGGAGGGGGAAAGTTGTGAGTTCGATAGGTTAGGGGTGTGTGGCGGACGAACGGACTGCGTATCCGGATTCGTCTCGTCGTTCTGAGCAACTTTCATGTTGAAAATATTTTAATCCGAGTTACGGATTAAAGGATATGATTTTCTAAAGATTTTATTAATTTCTGGAATTTAATTATTTATTTAATTAATTCGAAAATGATTTAATGACATCGACATGATGTCATGTCGACATCAATGATCAACATAGTTGGTAGGGTCAAACTGACACGTGGGTCCCGGTCGTCATTGTCTAAGACTAACTAATCAGGTTTAGTTAGTCTAACTAAAAACGATTAGGTTATTAACTACAATTAATTAGGTTAACTAATCAGGTTTAGTTAAGTTAATTAATCCTTTAATTAATTAATTAATGTTTTAATTATTTTAATTATTTATTTATTTATTTATTATTTTTTAAATCTTTTTTAAATCCTTTTTTTAATTAAAACGTTATGGGGCGTGGGCCCCTGTGGTCAGTGGCCCATGAGGCTAAACAGGCTGTGAGTGCGGGCGCCGAACTGGCGCGGCCGTGGGCGGCTGGCCGCAAGGGAAGGGGCGAGGCCAGACAGCAGTGGTGGCCGGCGGAGGAGAGGCGGGAGACGGGCCACCGCAGCAGCTGGGCACCGCCGAGGCGGCGAACGGCGCGAGCTATGGCGAGCCTCGGCCATGGCGAAGCAGTGGCAGCCGTGGATCTTGATCAGGCAGAGGAGGCGCGATTGGTAGCGTTCGCGTCAAAGCGAGGCAGGCGAGAGGCCGCAGCTTGGAGGCGAGGCGATCGGGGAGAGGGCGGCGATGGCGCCGGAGCGGACCGCTTGGTCGATGGAGAACCGGACGAGGCCCGCCGTGCGGGCGACCGTGCGTGGCTGCGTCTGGCGCGCCCGAAGCGTATGGCAGGCTGTGGCAGCGTGGCACGCGGGCACCGGCGAGGGCGCGGGCGAAGCGGAGCGGCAGCCTGGAGCGAGCGAGGGGAGAGAGGAGAGGTCGGGGCTCACTAGGGGAGTAGGGAACGGGCAACGTGCTCGGGACGGTGGGGGGCGGGGACGACGTGCGTAGGGGGGCAGTCCGGCGGGGGGGGGGCGAAGCTCCGGGCGCCGGCGAGGCGGTCTCCTCCCTCGATCCCGATCCAATCGGGGGAGAGGGGGAGAGATATTTTGGGGAGGGGGAGTGGTGTGTCGGTGGGGGGTGGGAGTGGTGCGGTGAGTGGGCCCCAGGAGGCGGGGGGTTAGTAGTGGTCTGGGCAGCTGGTTAACCAGTGGCCATTGGGCGAGGCCAATGAGGGGGTTTCTCTTTTTTTCTGTTTTCTGTTTCTCTTTTGTATTTTCTTTCTTTTATTTATTTTCTTTTCTGTTTTAACTCATTTTAAATTACTTAGACATTTTATAAAAATGTGTTTACTTCACCATAATTACCGATGCAATATTTGGCAACCCCCGAACAATTTTGTGTTGACTTTTGAAAATTTTGGGTGTTTGTCGCTAATTCATTTTTGAATTTGCTATGTTTTTGAACTACCACTTAATTAGCAACAGTAACATAGATGACAAGGCATCATCAAGAGAGTTTTACTGTAGCCTAATTATCCGGGCGTTACAATCTCTAAACGAAAAATCAGCCTTAATCGTCTCCTGGAGTGCGACAAAGTTGATGTGTTCTTTGGACATATACTCTCGTAATTGCGTACGCCGCCCCACATGCCCACAACCGCAAAAATTCCAGAAGATGTATCGCATCAGATGATCCGGTTGCGTAGGCGAACTCCACGGGAGCTAACCGCCTTGGCCACACGCTTCCGAGCCGGTGCCCGGCTGGAAGAAGGCAAGACCGAGGCCACCCCAGCCTCGTCTCCCTCGATGGGCAGAGTGACAACACCAGCCCCTACTGGTGCTGAAGACTGGCCGTCCACGGGCTGCACCGCCACGCCCCTGGCAGCAGCAGCCGCGAGGGCAGCCTGAGCTTCTTCACGCGCGCGCACTAACGGAATAATGTCCAAAGTCGAAGAATCGAGCGCAACACCACTATCGTGAAGAATCTCAGCAAGATGCTCGTCGGAAAAAGCATTCAGAATCTTAAAGGAAGGGGTAGGGTTACCTGCAACATCCATGTTTTTGTCAGCAGCACGGAGCTTGGCACTTTCTAGAGAAGTCATGTCACCAAGCTTGGCCTTGGCGCGTGCGCTTGGAGCCCGAGACGCCACCGGGGTTGCCCTTGTACACTTGGCCTTGGCAGCCGTCCCTGAGGCCACCAAAGCCGCCCCCAACTCGCCTCCCAGCGCCGCCGCCGTCCCCGCTGTCGCTGTGACCACCGTCTTGCACCTAGCCTTCCGCCCAGCAGTCTTCTTGGCCTGACGGCCGGAGCCACTCGACAGACGCCTGTCCGAGGCCGGAGTGGGGACCGAGTCCATGAGGACGCAGTCCAACCCCGAGCCCCCTCCGCCCTCAGGAGAGGCTGGCAAGGCCTCGGTCTCCATGGCCACCGGCGACAGAGGCACTGCCGCATTTCCAATCCCTTCGAAGGACGGATCCAGAGAGCGAGCAAGGGGAGGAAGGCTTACGGCCGTATCTTGAGTCACAAACACCCCAGTTTCTCCCAAGTCTCAGTATCAATTGAAGTATCTTGGATGCTATCTTCATGCTCGTCAGCCAACTTGCCCATCACCGCATCTTGACCAACCACCCCCACACCGCAACCAGCCGCCTCCTTCTGTGGCACCACCGTCGAAGCAATGGGCACAATCGCACCGGTGGCAGCCACCTTGGAGGGATTGCCTGCGTGTGGCCCAGTCTTGTGAGGCTCACCCTTGCCATGCTGGCTGTCATGCGGGGGAGTGGAGGGGCCCGCCCGAGCCTTCCTCACCCCGGCCGCGGCAGCTGCTCCAGCTCAACCCTGACCTGGTACCCTTCGTGGTTGAACCAAACCTCCACGGTGCTATTCATCTTGGCCGGAGTCTTGCACGCCAGTTTCATCCTCACCGGACCCAATTTAATGATGGAGAGCTCATCGACCACGATAGGCCGCCCCAACATCTTGAAAGCCTCCTTGATGCGCTCAATCTTGCGATGTTTCTCAGGGATCCCATGGAGCCGCACCCATGCTTCTGGCATCACCATTGGTGGGATCACCTCGTGCACCACATCACGCACCCTAGCGGTGATGTCGTTAATTGAGAGGAACAACTTGCCACTTGTCCGAGCCATATGAAGGAGATCTGCAGAGGGGAAAACCACCATGAAATCATCTTTTCCCACTTGAGTGACTTGCCAGTCCCAATCCCTCGTGACCATGTGCTTGAGCTCCTGCTTGAGGACCCGCAGGTTCAGGCGTCCCGGCTCTGCAGAGAGAATCGCAGCATTGCCGACCGAGAGCTGCCGAGGACCCTCTGCCTCCGCCTCCTCTTCGAACTGCAGACAGAAGAAGCCCTCCCCTGAAATTGCGCTACCCATGATCTGCAGGCTTGGCTGCCGACCCCTTGTCGGACAGTGCGCAGATGCATGCCCCTCTTCCTTGCATAGCACACACAAGGGCTGAAATTTGCACTTGGACTGATAGTGACCTAGCCTGCCGCACTTGAAGCACTCCACATCCATCGCCTCCGATGCGTCCTCCACCGGAATGGGCTCGCCCGCTGTGCCCTTCGCACCAGGGGGAAGAGACACTGCCAGAGGTTCGGTCGCCGCCCTGGGCTTCTTGGCCAGAGGATCCCCATGGCCACCACCAAAGTTGGGGAGATCCGCTGTCTTGCGCTCGAGCTCCCGGCGCCGAGCCATCTCCTTTTTCTTCTTTCTTCGCTCCTGCTGCTGGATCCACCAAGGGGGAGAAGGACCCCAATCCCCCTCGCGCCCCTCTTGCTCGTGGCTCCGCTCAGATCTGCCGCTCGGCCTTGCCCGCATCTCTTTCTTCGCCTTCTCCCGCAGGTCGCGCTCGCGCCGCCGCTCCCCATCCGAGACCGGAGGCTCCATAGGCCTCTTCTCCGCACGCCGCCCGCTCATCACCGCCGCCGCAAACGAAATGGAAAGAGGAGGAGGTGGGGAGGTGGGATGGATAGAACGAGCGAGGTGAGCCCAGCGCCGCACCTCTTTTCTGGATGCAGGAAACCCTAGCGAGGGGTCGAGGCATCCGCGGCGCATCCATAAATAGGCGCCAGCTCTGGGCCGAGGCCGAGGCAGGCCCGGCGCGGGCCGGTCAGCACCAACATGCCCACTTAGATCCTGTCCCCCGGGCCCAGGAGGCACACTGTCCCCCACTTGACTTGGGCCGCCGACCCCCACCACCCTTGGTGAGTGGGCCGGCCCACGAGCCACCTGCCCCACGAGCCACCTAGGACAACTCAAAGGCTGATCACCAAATCTTCTCTTACACGTCTTGACATCACCAAATGTCCGAGGACAACAATTGTGTGTGGACATCACCAAATGTCCAAGGACAGCAATCAGGGGCAGGCGACCTATTTTTAACGGATTTTTTTAAAAATAATATTGGATGAAATTCATGCTAGACTGGATGGCATTTGTTAAACTTTGATATATTACAACCAAAAGGGACAAAATTTAACAAAGTTTCATTTCACAATGAAATCTAAAACTTTAAAAATTCCCCTAAAAAACTTTAAAAACTAAAAATTATGTGTGGCAATCGATGGTGATGGAACTTAACAAAGTTTCACATGGAGGTCTCCGTGGTGGTCCTCGACCGTTTGATGGCCCAGGCCTCAACGGCGGGGTTCCTCCAGGATCGAGGATGGTGCGACGTCCAACCGCCTGAACAATGCCCGACGTTGTGCATTGCGCCGCTCAAGGCGCTCCGCCTCTAAGGGTGCGGGGTGGCCATCGTCAATGTGGAGGAGCCGCCGCCATCACCACCGAGGTAGTAGGTGACGCGTACAGCGCTTTGGAGATCGCCGGGAGGGCGGCGACTCCTGCATGTCGGTCGGGCCCCACCGGCTCCCGGACTGGATGGAGTGAGGACCACGAACCCTTCTTCACGGCGATCGGGCGTCACTTGGTTCCCGAGGCGCCAATGGGGCAGGGACATCGGCAACACCTCCTTGTCGCGGTGGAGACGGCTTCGCACCAGGGACGACGACGACTCCTTCACGCAGTATCCTATTTGTACGCCGCTATTGCGTGGAAGCGACGGGGATAGTGACGCTGGATCATGATTGTAGCACGACCGCTCCAACAACAACTCCATTTGCCGCACGAACTCCTTGTTCGTTGCGGCGGCCTCGACGAGGAGGGACGACTGCTGCTGCTCTTCGTCATTCGAGGAGATAGAATTCGGCTTCACGTGTGAGGCTAGCCATAGTGCAGTAGTAGAAAAAGGATCTAATGTAAAACTCATTAGTCCCGGTTTGTAATTGAACCGGCAGTAATGTGACCATTAGTGCCGGTTCTAACGGCCAGGCGGGCGGCGCTCATTAGTACCGGTTCGTGGCGAACCTTTAGTACCGGTTCGTGCCACGAACCGATACTAAAAAGGTAGTGGCCTTTAGTACGGGTTGGTGGCTCCAACCGGTACTAAAGAAGTCTTTAGTACCGGTTGGAGCCACCAACCGGTACTAAAAGGTGGTAACCTTTAATGCGGGTTGGTGGCTCCAACCGTACTAAAGACCCCTTTAGTACCGGTTGGAGCCATCAACCGTACTAAAGATGATGCGCTGCCACTCGCAGTGCACAATGTTTAGTCCCACCTCGCTAGTTGAGAGGATCTCGCACCGGTTTATAAGCCCGCCGCGGCTACCGTATCGAGCTCCTCTCTAAGCAGGCCTTTGTGGGCCTATTGCAAGTCTTTTGCCCTGTGGGGCCTACTGGGCCATATGGGCCTGCATCCTGGCCCAACTAGAGATTGGGTTTCTAGTCGTATGCAGGCCATGCCGGCCCAGTAGGCTGGCTGTTTTTGCTTTATTTCAAAAATAAAAATAAAAAAACCTTACCAACCGGGGCTAAAGGTCCCCCAGACCACGGCGCGCCTCGTGACACGTGGTGGGCCTTTGGTCCCGGTTCGTGTTGAACCGGGACTAAAGGGGGGGGGGCTTTAGTCCCCACTCTTTAGTACCGGTTCCAGAACCGGTACTAAAGGTCCTTACGAACCGGTACTAAAAGTCGCTTTTCTACTAGTGGTGGGAGTAACTTAGGCAGTAACTTAACACATCCCAAGACAATTTTGCTTATGTGGCACGTATTTAATGAGGAAAGAGGTGCTTGTGGTAACATAATATGTTACTGTAACATAGCGCTTCCCGAGGAAAAATGAGTCTATGAGCTAATAAATGAAGCCATCTATGACACTACTACTATGTTACTTTGCACTATAAAGGTAGTAACTTAGACTAGTGTCATATGCATGACACTAGTATAAGTTACTCCCCCACTATGACCAGCCTGAGGGAGCGGTCGATGCAGATAAGCCCAGAGAACGCGGAGCCAGTGGGGGTCACGGAGAACCACTTCAAGCCGTTCGACTTTCCCATTGGAGCAAATTTGGGGAGAGGAGAGGCGACAGTGTAGGGTTTGCGTCCGTGAGCGGACGACTTAAATATCCGAGGCAGGCGAACCGGATCTGCTTCAATGCGGGTAGCGCGGGAGTAGGCTTCTTGGCCGACGCACCGGTGCGAATACTGGGCAGGCGATTGGCTGGTCGGCGGGCATGAATGTGTATAGGATAACATCTCATCGTCTACTTTGATCGGCATGAATGTGGCGCGAAGAGCGGAGTGAGGTTTCTAAACGGAGCGACACGAGGGTTTTCAACATGGGCCCATGTTGTCGGATGCGTACATGGCGGAGGTCCAGACGCCCACAAACCTTCCCTACGTTTAGTTCTGGTTTGTGGAATTTTGGATATCCAGACCAGTCCAAATAAATTTGGTGACCGACGTTGGACGTCAAAAACGACCGAATTGTTTGATCCGGACATTTAGGGGTGATTTAGTGATCCGCGTTGGAGTTGCCCTTAGCCATGTGGTTCTTAGCAACAAAGCTGATGCCACCGGACCTTCGTTGAGACTGATGCATCCTTTCACATGAGAACAACATAATTATCTTACCAATCGATTCGAAATCCAGAACAACTCTTTCAATGCAAAGTTTAAACAAACCAAGATTGTTTAGCAGACATACAGTATACAATGATCTTGTCTGAAGTACATAAGCACAGAGGGATAGGGCTTTGGAACGATAACAAGCAGCCACGGTGACGACGAGGGCTTGGGAACGATGATGAGCTGCAGTCCTGCAGTACCCCTTAACGTGGTTGACCTCTTCTCGTAGGGCCCCAGCACGATGTCATACCTAGACAAACATATATACTCCCTCTGTCTCAAAATATAAGAACGTTTTTGACACTAGTATAATGTAAAAAACGTTCTTATATTTTGGGACGGAGGGAAGTCATGCGAGAGATCCATCAGAAGACAAATAGCTCTAATGAACGGCAGAACAGTGATAAAAGGGTGTACTAAGTTAGCGTTAGGATCTAAAGTGTGTGCTTCCAGTACATCCCTCTTATCTAGCTCTAGAAACTTAAATTTGCAACCATGTACACATTTTGATTGCTGGTAACGTGTTCCTTGGCCTGTTTTGGGGAATGGTGAGTTGGATAATAAGCTTAAAATGGACAGAAAGGTAGCAATGCCTGTGAGCTTTGTAGTGCTGCTGAATCCGACAATCACCTGTGCATGATTTGTCGACTCGCTGGTTGCTACATGCGTTTGGTCAGTTTGTGGTTGTGCTTTTGGAATGGGAATCGTACCATGATATCCAACAGCTGTTTGGTAGCTTGTTGAGTTAATTCCAAGAAAACCATAAGAACATGGTGGGCAATGCTGCTTATTTTCAGCGCATCAGGCGACCTGACCCTTCCATTGTATTATTCGCATTGTGTAACTAGATCGACAGAATGAAAATTTATGCTGCCACATTGTAGCATAATTGCAAAAAAGAGGGCACTTAGGTTTGCGGTTGAGGAAGAGTCTTGTACTGGCGTATTTCAATTTCCCCCCTCTTTTCATCGTTGGATCTAGGAATAACGACATATTAATTTTCAACTGCTGTAAATCTAAAAGTCAACCAACATGTAGATTTTTCTATCTTTTCCTTTAATCATATATGCACTTACTGTGTCAATGCAAGAAGCAGAAAGCGTGAACATCTACAACAGAGATTGTAAGATGTCGTAGAAGATTGTAATAGTTAATCTAACTTAACCAAGACATTTAAAAAGTGCAAGCGCAGACAAAGAATCACTTGTTAAAAAATATAATATGATAGTTTCTTCTTCTTCTTTGCAGGGGAATATAGTATGGTAAGTTGAATAACCACAAGGTGAATTACAGCCCCAGTCATGCATTTCTGAAAGAAAGAAAAAACAAAGAGACCTAAATCTGAAAATAGTTGAGATCTTCATACCTCTAATTTCAAACTGGTGCAGACAAAACTGAAACCTGCGAAGTTAAGAGAAACATAGAATCAATACAGAAATATAGTCAAATGGGTTCAACACTTTGTAAGTTATATGGAAATCTGTATATTTTATTTTAGTGAGAGCCTCACTTGTAACACACTTCCTTATATCCAAATATCGTGAGGTGTGGCTAAATTTACCAAAATAAGATGATAAATATTTTGGATTCTTTTCTGGTTATCTGGCATATAACATTGCAAATAACAGGATCCACAAACATTTACAGAGGGCAACATTATGGAGTTTAAAATTGACAAAACTTTGATATATTATTTGTTATGAGATGTCAGCTAAAAAGGACAAACGAATATGCAACATCCACAAGGGGAATAGCTTATAACAAGAGCAAGATAGTCACATGCTAGTTTGTACATGATCTAGATGGCTACTATCTACCAATAGTATTGGGGACCATTTATTTGCAGTATGTAACAAACTGTGACCGCTATATAATTCCGATACATTGTCAACTTGGAACTGCTTGAGACATAACAGTTACTAAATACTCCCTCCGTCCCAAAATTCTTGTCTTGAATTTGTCTAAATACGGATGTATCAAGTCATGTTTTAATATTAGATACATCCGTATCTAGACTAAACTAAGACAAGAATTTTGAGACGGAGGGAGTAGTTTGTGCATACAACGTAGTTCAATCCAAAAGCCAAACTGATAGGATAATGAAAGTCAGCTAGAAACATGCAGTACATTCTTTATCCAGAAACATGCAATTATTTAACGATCACATTCTTCTATTTAGTTTGGGATTTTCTTTACTTGTCGTTTATAATGCATAAACATATCAACAAATAGAAGAAATAGTAGCATGAAGAGTGCCAACTCACATCCAGATCTGGAAATTCTGCTAGTGATATTAATTTTCTCAAGGCTTATTCCATAGGTACTCAGTGTCTTCAAAATTTTGTAAACACGGCTATCGATTTCTGCACATCTGATTTCAACAAGTTTAAGACAGCTGGATGCAACTGACTGTCCCAATGGTTTGTATATTCCTTCTGTTTTCATCACATTTGGGGGTGCCTAGCATGTAAAAAAAAGAAGATCAAATCAGGTAATCATAGATGGCCACTTTAATAACACCCAGCTACCCATCTCAAGAATCTATACCTTAGAAAGTTGAAGAGTAAGCTTCTCCAAAACTGGTGAGTGCTGGAGAAAATAAATCAGTGCATTGTGGTCAGCAGCCAAACACCAGTCATTGAGTAACAAAGTCTTTAACTTTGTAAATGTAGGGCACCACTTCAAATCCCTGTTGAAAACAATCTAGGGGAAGTGCAAAAGAACTGGATCAAATTAGGATTATTTTGACCTTTCAAGTACAAAGTGCAATCTGTTGATGGGTGCAGTATGTCATATGGAATGTAACTGTGATTTCTAATCATTGACGTGGTTGCTGCACGAGAGTAATGAAACAAAAACAGTATATTATTAGGAATTGAGAGAGAAATAGTTGCAAGCATACCACGTCAGATTCAGCTGACAACTCCAAGTCCGTGGCTTCCGACAAACCTTTGAGAAAGATGCTGTCGTTGCGGTCATAACCAGGCCCATATTCAGGATCCCCATGATGATGATGATAATAATAACGACAACCATGGCAGATATAAGCACCACAATCATCGAATCGACCTTTAGAGCATCGATCAGCAGCATCATCGCCAAGTTCAACAACGGCTCTTGCTAACCACGGCAAGCTTCCAAGCAATGGGGCCCTTCCTCGTTGCCATTCAATCAACTCGAGTGAAACGAGACTTGGTAGAGAAATAAGAATGCGAGTATCCTCTGAACTATCGCAGCTGGCAATGCGCAGACGTTTCAAGGATGGAGACAGCAGGTGTTTAACAAAAACATCGCAATACTCCATAGTCAGCTCGACCAATGCCGGACAGCCTGAAAAATCAAGAATGCTGTCGTTGACAGAGACACCATCAAGATGTAACTTGGTGAGGTGCTGGGAAACGAGATGCAGATCAGATAGTGGCGAGGGTTCCTGCTCATGGACGACATGAAGCCGGAGCGCCCTGACACGGTGCACCGCTTTCCAGATCCAATTGGTGGCGCGCCGCTGGTTCGCGGGCGATAGCATGAAATCGTCGTCAACGAAGTTGAATTCGCAGGAATCCAGAGGCGCGCCTGCGCCGCCATCGCCCCCACACCTGAGGTGGAGCAGGTTGTCCACGAACTCGGCAAACCTTTCGGCGCTGCCCCATCCCTCGGGGCCGGTGAAGAGAAGGGTGGGCACGGACCTCCAGACGGCGCGCCAGCGCCGGGCGAGTACGCACGTCCGCAACACCTCTTGAGCCGGCAGGAAGCGGAGCACGCTGTGGAGGACGTCCTCCGGGAGGGCGCTGATGCGGTCCACCCCGCTCGCCATGGACGAAGCTTCCCGTTCTGGAGCGGCGTTCCGTCGAACAGGTGGTGTGCGCCGCCGCTCGGCGAGCACAGGAAAAAAACGGCTACGAGAAAGGGAGAGGAAAGCAGCGCTGATTTTTTTCCCGAGAGTATAAGCACTGCTGAGAAAGGGAGTATTTTATAAAGGAATTTTTTTTGCGGGATATTTTACAAAGGAAATTAAGTGGGACAATCCTGTATAAATTCAGAAAGCCGCTGCTACAAATCATCCAATTGATTATAGGGGAACATAAGCCGCCTCTACAACCGTTAGATATGCACCATCACAACCGTCGCTTGGCCCTCTCACGGATCATGCATCGCTCCCGTAGCACACGCCCCCTCCCATCATCCCTCTCTTCTATATCAGCGGCCGGCCACCCGCTTGCCCTGATTGCATCGCCGGTAGCGCTGGTGCCATTGGTTGCCGGTGCAGTAGACCGCGTCCTCCGCTGGATGCTGCAAAGCAACACCGGCGAGCGCTCCATTGCTGCGCCGAGAGGTGCATTGCAGCTTCGAGACCACCGGTCAGAGCTCTAATGCAGCGCCGACGTGTGCTCCATTGCAACGCCGGGAGGGAGCGGCGACGAGCGCACCATTGCAACACCGGTAGGGAGCGTACAGCGAGCGCTCCATTGCAGCTCCGGCGAGCTCCGTTGCAGCGCTGGGAGGGAGCGCCTCCGGCGAGCTCCATTGTAGCGCCGGTAGGGAGCGCCGGTAGGGAGCGTCCGATGAGCACGCCATTGCAGCCATGCAGCACTGCCAAAGTTCTTACAACGGCGGCTGCGGCTGGCGGCGATTTGTCCAGCACCGGTGGCGAGCTGGATACGTTGTTGCACTTGTAACAATGGTGTGCTGCATCCACGGGGTGCATCATCACGGCGGTGCGCGTACACGAACTTCACCACGCAGCCCTGCGGCGATGCGGATGGCTGGCGTCGAGCGCTTCGTTTGTAGCAACAACAGCTGCTGCTACGGGATTCAATAGGCGATGGGTCAGAGGAGAGCGCGAGAGGGGAAGAGACGAGAGGAAGAAGACACCGCGGCTGGGTCGAGAGAAAAGAGATGACGAGCAGTTGGGGTATGAGAGGATAAGGTAGCTGGGAGTGGATGCGGTGGGTCATGGGCGGGTCCAACAGGGAACACGTGTCAATCACAGGAGATGGTTTTCGGGAAAGAGAGATCAGCCGGCTTAAAAAAACATTTTCCATTCACAAAAGCGCAAATATGTGCTTCTAATTTAGAAATCGAGCGCTGCTTCTATCCTCAGCAAGCCCAAAAAAAACTTGACGGAAACCAACTTGCCAAAGGAACTGATACATAAAAATAATGTTGAAAGGATCTCAACGGTTATTTGAATAACTAATAGGCAGAGAAAGTGATGTTCGTAGATTTGCGGAAGTCTCAAGGTTTTTTTTTTTTGCACTGGTAAAAAGAGTTATATTCCATATTCATAGTGTTACAATTGAGTGGTAAAAGTTCCTCAACACACGGAGGACCTCGCTAGCCATACATGAGTAGTACTCTCTATATGACTATATACCGCAAAACGATCTGCTACCCTATTCTGCTCTCGCTTAACTTTCGAAGGAATAAACTCTCTTTCACACATAAGATGAGGAATTTCAGCACCCAAATGTCCATATGCCGAACGGTAAGACTTTCTCCCATCAAAGGGATAGTGCCTCCGAAGAGCCGGACTGAACGATGATAGGAAGGCTACAATGTTGAATTGCTAATGCCATTCCTTGCAATATTGCATGTAGTTCCGCCTTCAACGCATCATTACAGTTGAAGATGCACCTGTAGGCCGCAAAGATGACACTACCATCATGTCTTCTCAGTGCCATACCTGCTGCCGCTGATCCATCCATATAAAAGAACGCCCCGTCAACCGATAACGCGGCTTGACCAGCGGGCGGTCGCGGCCACGGCAACAGCACCGCCGCATCGCACTACCTAACCGGTTTGTCACGCTGTACTGGCATCTTTCCCTTTATGATTTTTGTAGAGTATCTTCTAGCCAAGTGTAATGATTGCATATAGCTTTAGAGGTAGTCGTCCGTCACCGCCGGATTTGGAACATCTTTACCATGTGCTATGTCCGACAGTAACATCCAAATCCTCTAGATAAGCATTATGGTACAATTCCGCATTTCATCATTGCAATTCATCCTGTACCGCACAGAGGACATGTATCTCAAGTGAAAAGATCTCAGTACTGCCCAATCGCCCTTTGCCCTGTACCGTACAAGATTGCATCCAAGATGGTGACAAACAGGCTGAAGGTGTGGATGAATGAGATAGTGGGAGAAGAACAAAGTGCCTTTGTACCCGGACGTAATATAACTGATAATGTTCTAGTGGCCTTTGAGAGTGTGCACACAATGAGAAGAAGAAAGAAGGGCAAAAACTACTCGTGTGCGGTGAAGCTCGATATGATGAAAGCGTATGACCGTGTGGAATGGCATTATTTGCAAGCAGTGATGCAACGACTGGGATTTAGTCACAATTTTATTGGGTTGATCATGAAGTGTGTGACTTCGGTCAGATTCTCGGTGAAGGTAAACGGGGAGCTACTTCCGGTTTTCCATCCCTCGAGAGGACTTAGGCAGGGGGATCCAGCATCACCCTTCCTTTTCTTGTTGTGTGCGGAAAGACTAACATCTTTGCTGAACAACTATGGCTCTTTTATTGACAGGGGAGTGAGAGCCTCGGTTAGATCACCTTGGATCAACCATCTCCTCTTTGCCGACGATTGTCTCATTTTTATCAGTGCGAAGGGAGAAAGTGGGGACCGACTTAATGAGATACTAAACATATATGCTATGTGCTCGAGGCAAAGTGTCAACAAAGATAAAAGTGCAGTCTATTTTACTCCGAACACCCCGGAGGTAAGGAGGCAACAAATGAAACAGCGCCTTGGCATATTTGTTGAAGCTTTCAGCGACAGGTACCTTGGTTTACCGACGGCCGTCGGCAGGATTACCAGTGGCACGTTCGAGCACATTTGTGATCGGGCGAGGAGCAAGATGATGGGATACTCAGAGAGAGATTTGGCTTGTGCGGGGCGAGAAATATTGTTAAAATCAGTCATTCAAGCGATACCAACCTTCAGTATGACTTGCTTTCGCTTAACAAAAAAGGTGTGCAAGAACTTGCATGGCTGTGTATTTGGAGCAGCAAAGATCGACAAAGCGCCGATGCATTGGCTTTCATGGAAGAAGCTAGCCACCCCGAAAGAAGCAGGGGGGATGGGGTTTAGGGATCTCGAGGCCTTTAACCTCGCCCTGTTGGGGAAACACGGCTGGAGGTTCATGTTACACCCGGAGAGTTTATGTTCTCGAGTTATGAAATCGAGATATTTCCCAGATTCAGACTTCATGACTGCCACAATCCCGAAGACGGCGTCACCTATCTGGAGGGCGATTGTTGCAGGCCGCAAGGCTTTGAAGCTTGGGCTGATCAAGAGGTTGGGAGATGGATCTACGATCTCCATCTGGGAGGATAAGTGGATCCCGGATTCCATTTCGATGTCTCCTATGGTAAAACCTGATAATACACCTCTTGTTTTTGTGAATGAGCTAATTGACCAGGTTAATTGGACATGGCAACATGAGCTTGTTCGTGCAACCTTCCTAGCACCGGATGCCCAAGCAATCTTAAATATCCCGTTGCGCAATGGTGGAGGAGAGGATTTTTTAGCATGGGCCTTTGAATCCACTGGAATCTACACTGTCAAATCAGCATACCGTACTCTTGTGACTCACAAAGAGCGACTAGCTCGAGAGGAAGGGACGGATATGGGTACCTCACAGACTGAACGACATCTATGGAATTCCTTATGGAAGTTAAAGGTTATACCTAAAGTGCGAGTTTTTTGGTGGCGGGTGTTGAATAAGATTCTGCCAGTTGAGAAGACTCTAAAGCACAGACATATCATACAATTGGATCGATGCAACGTCTGCCTTGCTATGGGAGAGGATCTGATGCATGCATTGATACATTGTACACATGCAAAGCGCTTCTGGAATGAAGCAGAGGCTTTATTTGATTTTCATCTACCACGCCTGCACCCTGACACTTGGTCCAAGGATATCATATGTGACAGCAGGTTTGCTGATGATGAAAGGGCAAAAATTATTACAATGATGTGGGCTATCTGGCATTCGCGCAACAGATGGGAACATGATCAAGAAAGACTCGATCCTGGTAATGCAGTGAGAAAGATTAGAGAAGATCTTGCACTTCTGGAGCTTCCTAGGAAGCAAGCTTCGGTTTTAGCTGGATATGGATGGCGGCCACCTGATGATGAGATTGTCAAGATTAATTGTGATGGAGTCATTGATACTCTCTCTGGCAAGGGAGGAGCAGGTGGAGTGGCGCGGTTTTAGCTGGATATGGATGGCGGCCACCTGATGATGAGATTGTCAAGATTAATTGTGATGGAGTCATTGATACTCTCTCTGGCAAGGGAGGAGCAGGTGGAGTGGCGCGCTCGGCGTCCAGTCTATTGGGTTCGTGGTGCAAGCCACATCTTGGGGTAACAGACCCATTGATCATGGAGGCACTAGCCCTCCGAGAAGGAGTCATTTTCGCCAATCTGCGAGGCCTCAAGCGAGTGACGATGGAAACTGATTGCCTGGCTCTGGTGAACTTGTGGAATTCTCGCCATGCAGATCGTTCTGCTGTGGCACATATTCTTGATGAAATTGGAGAGCTCTTTTTAGATTTTGATTACTTTGTAATTCAGCATGTATTAAGGACAGCCAATATGACGGCCCATCTGTGTGCGAAACGTGCTTGCACACTCTTGGTGACCGAAAGTTGTCTGGACCTGACCCCCTCGTTCTTGATTAGCTGTCTGTTAGCAGACTGCCCCAAGAATGCTTTTGTTGAATAAAAGCTCTCAGATATTTCCCTCAAAAAAAAGTGAAAAGATCAGCAGAAGTACTACATATTTGTCTAAATGCATGAATGTGATGCGGGTTTTTTTAGCACAGTACAGACGCAAGCCGCTCATACACTCACCACTACCCTATGAGCACCTCGTCGTCGAGGGGAACGTCTCCTCCCACTGAATACGCATCGCCGGAAATCCTAAAATAAATTCAGAAATAAATTCGAGCACCAGGATTTAAACCCTGCTGGGCTAGAGATAACATAGTCTCTCTAATCATCAAATCACAGGTTGGTTCACGAATGTGATGCGAGTTAGATGTAAAACTACACATGTACTCTTTGTAAACAACATCCCTGTGTCATCAGACCGTGGTCGTAAATCACCGGCTGACACATGCTTTACATCGACGTCTTCGATGCTACTTCTATATAGAAGTACAAAAGACTTCCTTTCGACTTGTACTTATTGACTCAATGAGCTTTTTCAAATTCACATATGCACCTCACACAACCACTCGGTTCATCAAAGTTGAACATTTCTTGGTGGAGTACGTTTGAAAGTTGTTCGAGGCCACATACGGATGAATATAGATGCATTTTAGAGTGTAGCTTCATTCATTTTGCTTCGTATGCACTCCCTCTGTCCGGAAATACTTGTCATCAAAATAATTAAAAGAGGATGTATCTAGATGTATTTTAGTTGTAGATACATCCCTTTCTGTCCATTTTGATGACAAGTTTTTTCGGACGGAGGGAGTAGTCCATAGTAAAATCTCTGCAAAGACTTATATTTAGAAATGGAGGGAATAACTGTTTACGGACCGGACATGGAGTTTGTGAGCTCGAGCTCACATGAGTTCGAGTGAACAGTAAACTCAAAAAAAATTCAGAAATCATAAAATTCAGAAATTATGATTCTTTTTAGCAATAAGCATTGATGTTTTCTACACGCAAGATGAAATCACATTTGCAGAGTTGTTGGCATTTTTGGAGCATCAATCTTTTTCCCACACTTCCACAAATGTGATTCCATCACAAAAATTTGCATGCGTGTAGAAAAAGCATCAATGTTTCTTAAAAAAATCAGAATTTTTCAAAAAGGAACTATTTTTGTGGAATTTACTGTTCACTCAAGATCATGTGAGCTCGAGCTCACAATAGCACTTTGGTTTGTGGACCTCCATTTCTGAGCAACTAAGCCATGTGGTTCTTAGCAACAAGCCCATGCGGCTGAACCTATGGTTGAGATTAGCGCATCATCCTTTCACAAGATGACAGCACAACAATTTTAGCCTGTTGATTAGAAACTCAGAAAAATTCTCAGCGCAAAGTTTTCATGAACCAAGAAACATTGTTTAGCAGACGTACTGCAATGATCTAATATGGAGTACAAAACCACAGTGATACGGCTTTGGAACGATGACAAGCAGCTATGGAGAGCAAGGGATTGAGGACGATGATGAGCAACTTGTTGAATGTGGCGAAGTAGCTCTCCTCCAGTAGGGAGAATGTAGCTGACTAACTTATTGTCATAGGTTGTCCCAACGTCGTACCTAGACAAGCATATGCCACAGAGGTCATAAGAAAGATCAGCAGAAGATAGATAGCTCTAGTTAACAACACGACGGTGATAAAAGAAATGTGCTCAAAGTGCATTTCAACGAGCAGCGCAACAGTAGTTATCTGAAGGGTAAGTTTTGAGTACATTCCTCTTTTCTTGCTCTGAGAACTCAGTTTGTTTTTCACCCAACCAGCAAGCTATTATTTAAAATTGTATTATTATATTTATATATATGCACATATTATTATTTATAAGAAGCAAAAATAGTGAACATCTACGACACATATTGCCGGATACCTGAATAGAGTTGCATTATACTCCCTCCGTTCCTAAACATTTGTCTTTCTAGAGATTTCAACAAGTGACTACATACAAAGCAAAATGAGTGAATCTACACTCTAAAATATGTCTATATACATCCGTATGTGGTAGTCCATTTGAAATCTCTAAAAAGACAAATATTTAGGAACGGAGGAAGTAGAAGATTGTAGTAATAGTTAATAAAACTTAATCAAGACATTTAAAAAGTGCAAGCCAACACATGAAATCACTTGTCAAAAATATAATATGGTAAAAAGTGGAATAACCATAAGATCCATACAGACACATCACAACCCCAAACTTGCTCTATGCATTTCTAAAAAATCAAAGGGAACCCAAGTCTAAGAAATACTTCAGATCATCATACCTCTAGTTTTAGCTGAAACTACTGCAAACAAAATTGAAACCTGCAAAGATAAGGAAAGCACAGAATCAATTCTGAGAGAACCTACTACATACAAATGGGAATTTTGAATGTTTGGTCGGTATTATGGAACTATGTATATATTTCTTATAATAAGAGCTTCACTTGTACTCCCTCCGTCCCAAAATAAGTGTCTCAACTTTGTACTAACTTTAGTACAAATTTGTACTAAAGTTGAGACACTTATTTTGGGATGGAGGGAGTAACATACTTCTTAATATCCATATATTGTAAAGTGGGACTGAATATTTCGGCTTCTTTTCTGGCTATTTGATATGTAACATTGTACACAAGATGATTCACAAACAATTACAGAGGGCCACAATATGGAGTTAGAATTTAACAAAATAATTGATATGTTATTTGTTATGAGATGTCAACTAAAAAGGGACAAAACAAGAGCAAAATAGTCACGTTCTAGTTTGTACATTGATCTAAATGACAGCAAGCTCAATCAAAATGGGTGGATAGAGGATAGCATTCGCCTATATGGCTGCTATCTACCCAGAATAATGGGGACCATTCATTTGCAATATGTCGATAAATTATAACTCCTATGTAATGCCAATACATAATTGCAATTGCAGCTGCTTGATGGTAATTGCTATCAACTAATTTGTGCATACAACGTAGTTTAATCCAAAATCTAAATTGACAGTACAGGTTTTTGGATAATGAAGCCAGTTTTACAAACATGTACTAGTACATTGTTGTCTTTTACTTCATCAAATATCGGGAGTCTAAACGTGTTTCTCCACATACATAAAAAAATTCTCTCTCTTTTTTTTTTGCAAATATACATAAAAATTTCTAACAATAATATTCATCTAATTAGTTTGGTTTTCTTCACTGCCTGATTTATAAAGCATAAATAAACATATTAACAAATGGAAGATACATAAGGAACGTGAAGAGCGCCAGCAGTTTAACTTACATCCAGATGCAGAAATTTTGCTAGTTTGTTGGATCCTAATTTGCTCAAGGCATATGCCATAGGTAGTCAGTATCTTCAATAGTCCGTGAACCTTACTATCAACATTTGCACATCTGATTTCAACGATCTTAAGACAGTTAGATGCAACTGACAGTCCCAATGTTTTGTACATTCCTTCTGTTTCAGTCACATATGAAGGTCCCTAAGATAAAATAAGAGGATCAATCAGGTATCGTGTATGGTCACTTTAATAACACGCAACGCAACTATCCATCTTAAGAATATATACCTTAGAAAGTTGAAGAGTAAGCTTCTCCAAAATCGGCGAATGTTGGAGAAAACAAATCAGTGCATTGTGGTCGGCAGCCAAACACCAATCATTGAGTAACAAAGTCTTCAACTTGGTAAATGTAGGGCACCACTTCAAATCCCTGTCGAAAAGAATCTAGGGAAAACGAAAAAGAACCAGATCAAATTAGAACCTTTTGGCCTTTGTAGTACAAAGTGCAATCTGGCTATGTGTGAAGTATGTCAAACGTATCGTAACTGTGATTGTGATGATGGATGTGGTTGCTGCACCAGAAATAATAATGAAACAATAACAATATAGCATTTAGGAATCAAGAGAGAAGTAGTTGCAAGCATACCAAATCCGAATCAGCCGATAACTCCAAGTCCGTAGCTTCAGATAAACCTTTGAGGAAGATGCTGTTATGGCGGTCATAAATAGGCCCATATTCAGGATCCCCATAATAATACCAACAATCTTCACAGATATCAGCACCACAATTATCAAATCGACCCTTCGAGCATCGATCACTACAATCATCGGTAAGCACAATAGCAGCTCTTGCTAACCGCGGCAAGATTTCAAGCAATGGAACCCTTCCTTGGCGGCATTCGATCAACTCGAGCGAAACGAGACTGGGTACAGAAATAAGGATGCGAGTGTACTCAGAGGTATAACAGCGGGTAATGCGCAGATGCTTCAAGGACGGAGACAACAGCTGTTTGACAAAAACATCACAAACATCCATACTCAGCTCCACCAGTGCCGGACAGCCTGAAAAATCAACAACGCTGTCTTTCACACCGACACCAACAAGCTCTAACTTGGTGAGGTGCTGGGAAACGAGATGCAGATCAGATAATGGCGAGGGCTCCTGCCCAAACTCGACCACACGAAGCCGTAGCATTCGGACACGGGGCACGACTTTCCAGATCCAGTTGCTCGCATGCCGCTCGTTAGCGGGCAATCGCATGAACCCGTCGGCATCGAAGTCGAAATCGCAGGAATCCAGAGGCGCGCATCTGCCGCCGTCGCCCCCGAATCTGAGGTGAAGGAGGTGGTCCACGAACTGGGCAAACTTGTCGGCGCTGCCCCACCCCTTGGCGCCGTTGAAGCGGAGGGCGGGCATGAACCTCCAGACGCCGAGCCAGCGCCGGGCGAGCACGCACGTCCGCACCACCTCTTGAGACGGCAGGAAGTGGAGCACTTGGTGGAGGACATCATCCGGGAGGGCGCTGATGCGATCCACCCGGCTCGCCATGGACGAGGCTTCCAGATCTGGAGCGGTGTTCCGTCGAACAGGTGGTGTGCGCCGCCGCTCAGGAAGCACAGAACGAGAAACGGCTAGGAGAAAGGGGGATATCAGTAACCATGGGAATGGTTTGGATTAAAACCTTAGTCAGACGATTTGGTCTTAAACCGTTTCAATCCGTGGGCAGAATCCAGTCTCTCCACCAAATCATACAAGACGGCCAGCTTCCAGTTCGCTTCACTCCATACACATGTACTTACTTAATTCAATTCAGTCAATCCATCAATGGCGTGCATGAAGGCATTGAGCATGAGTAGTCTGTCCGTGATCCTGATGGAGTGCATGCGGTCTGAAGATGTTGTTGACGTGGCCGGTTTCGACACCTCCGACCAGGACTCTCCCTTAGGTGTCACCTGCGCGTCCGACGTGCCCACGGCCGCATCATGCATGTGGCCGGCCGTGGCATCCCAGCGGACCTCATCGACGCACTGCTCTCCGCCGGCTCCGGCTGCGGACCACGCACGCTCGCCGACCCACTCGCCCGTGTACGTCCATGTCAACAAAAGCTTACGAGTGCACGCCAGCGTGCTCACGCCTTGGCTCCTCGCATCCTCTCCCTCGGATGGGTGTGCGAGCACGTCAATCCTCATGAGCATGGGTAGGCGAGCACACCCGCTTCTTGTGTCCACGGTTTCAGACCGTAGATTCAGTCCAAAAACGAAATATAGTTTGGATGGGTCTGGGTAGAAAACATACGTAGTTTGGTTTGGTCTGGATAATGATGGTTAAGTTTTGGATTGGATTGGTTTGGATGGAAGAGGTAGAGTCGTATGGTTTGGGCTGGAACGTGAAGGGGAAAACATAGTTAAGTTATGATACGAGGATCCCTAAAAAAGTTATGATATGAGAAGGCAAGCCTCTCTCTTCTTCATCTTAACTTACGACGTGTTTGGTTGTTTGTATTGTATGTATGTCAGTTGGACCTGATTGAAAAAAATATTGTATGCACATCGTTTGGTTGCCCTTCATGCATTGGGGGAGCAATTTTGGCATGGCGTTTAGTGTCCTGCATTTGGGTGATTGATGCAACTACACGGTATTTGGTTGTGTACATGCAGCGTGATTAAGAGTTAACAACTACACATGACACATAGTTAAAGTAGAGTTTCTTGGCAATGTGCTCGTGATGACGGCGTCAGGCGTAGTAGGTCGCGAGCGAGAAAGCCGAGAGGAACAATGCTGGTGACGGTGTCAGGCACAACATTACATCCAACCAACAAGGTTGACGATGAACAACGAGAACAGGGCCAACCCTATGTTTCGGAAGACCCTAGGGTGAACTCGGTGACATGGGATCCTAAGTACTAAGACCATATATATGTATGTGTGTGCAATATGTATGTGTATGTATGTGTGATTGAAAGTTTACTCCTAATATATAACTTCATTTGTATATAGGAGTAAACTTTCAATCACACATCTTTAGTTTGAGATTTGACTATAATAATTGTTGGACAATGCCATATTACGACAAAAAAGACAAAAGATAGCAAAATGAAACTAACATGACATGATTACCTCAAATAAGATATATTTTTGCAAATACGCAAGACTTGTGTATCATTGCATTGATAGGTAGAAATAGTAGCATAAGCAATTACAGGAACCTCTGACGAGCACGAGCACGAACACACGATGTGGCGTGAGTCAGCAGGTTATGGCGTACAAAAAAAAGGGTGCACATGCCCGCAAGCGAGAAGGTCTACTCCTCAGGCAAGATGTTGCACAATCCTAGGGTGCCCGTGCGAGCCCAGCAGCGAGTGTCGGTGTCAAAACCGGCGGATCTCGGGTAGGGGGTCCCGATCTGTGCGTCAAGGCTGATGGTAACAGGAAGCAAGGGACACAGATGTTTACCCAGGTTCGGGCCCTCTCGATGGAGGTAAAATCCTACTTCCTGCTTGATTAATATTGATGATATGGGTAATACAAGAGTGGATCCACCACGAGATCGTAGAGGCTAAACCCTAAGAGCTAGCCTATGATGGATGATTGTAATTGTGATCGGCCTTCTAAGGACCAACCTCTCCGGTTTATATAGACACCGGGGAGGGCTAGGGTTTACATGGAGTCGGTTACAAGGAAGGAAATATAATATCCGGATCGCCAAGCTTGCCTTCCACGCTAAGGAAAGTCCCATCCGGACACGGGCCGAAGTCTTGAATCTTGTATCTTCACGCTTCAATAGTCCGGACGATGTACACAGTCCGCCGCGAATACCCCTAATCCGTAACTCCTCAAGAGCCCCGAACCAGGCTTCAATGACGATGAGTCCGGCGCGCAGTCTTGTCTTCGGCATTGCAGGGCGGGTTCCTCCTCCGAATACTCCAAAGTAATTTTTGAACACTTAAACCGTGTCCGGATCCACAAGATGGTCTTCGTATGGCATAAACTTGATCTGTTGGCAGTCTTCGTGCATCGTGGCCTGGTCCAACGCGAACCGGCGTTTCTTACCCCATGATGACTCGCATTACGAGGCAGTTTTATTGGCACGCCCCATCGGGGAAGAGATCGTGTTCCACTTATTACGGGATTTTCCATCAATATGGGCGCACGCAACCCCACGAGGGTTGTTGGTATAACTCCGTGTGTTCTTAGATAAGCCTAAAACGGCCACTCCGTGGACTCTTGATATTCACCCCTTTATAAAGAGGGGTCGAGGCCTACGCCTCTTTTCCACCTTCCTCGCGCCTTCTTGTACCTCGAGCTCTAACACCCGAAACCTAAGCCTCAACACCCCAGACACGCCGATATGTCCGGATCCATCCCCCAAGGCTAATGGGTGGCCGCCTCGATCCAAGAGGACGACATTGCGAAGCTTAGGGAGGTCGGATACCTGACCGCCGACATCCAAAGACAGGCTTCTGCGTCGGGCAGGTCATCCCCACACCGGAGCCTAATGAGTGTGTCGCCTTTGTCCCGCACTTCCTCCAGCGGCCTGGGCTTCACCCTCGATCCCTTTGTGAGGGGCTCATGTTCTATTATGGGTTGGATTTTCACGATCCGGCTGCACGCTATCCTCCACATCTCTTCATTCATTATAAGCGTCTGAGGCCTTCCTCCACGCCACCCCACACTTTGGCTTATGGCTCAAGACCTTCAATGTGAAGTCAAGATGATCGAGGGGCGACATGCGGAGTGCGGAGGTCTTGTAATAGCAGGAACGCCGATGCCCCATGGCGGAGGGTTCTTTCGGAAGTATCCGATGTATGGCAGCGGAGGTGGTTTTATGTCACGGCTCCCCGAGGCACAAAGTGGGTGGCTGCCCCCGAGTTTCGCTCGGGTCCTCCGTCGCAGTTGGCGTCTTGGACGGACGTAGGACGGAATTGGGGGCCCGCTGGTGATATACCAGTGCTGCAGACTCGCATCCGGGAGCTTCTTGAGAGGGACATTAACCTTGTCAGCATAATGCAAGTGATGTTAATCCGGCGGTTGTTGCCGTGCCAACGCCGGCCTCTCCGGATGTGGGAGTTCAATCCGGAGGGTCTGCGGACTGTCAAGCACTTCTTCGGCTTGAAGCTTGAAGAGATGTGCAAATTATTCTTCAGACGAAAAGTAAAAGTGTCCGGGCACCATCGAGGATGCGGGCCTAAGCTGCAACCACCTAGATACCCAAGTAAGTAAATTTGATACCGGACACCGTGTTTTGTATTTGTCCTAAGTGTTTATTCTGAAAATCATCCGCGTCCAGGAATGGCTCAGCAAGGCGGAGAGAATCAGGTGTCAGGCGCCACTTCCCGAAGGCTCGCCCGCCCCCACCATGGCCAAGATGCTCGACCGGGTACTCAGCAGAATGCCCTTGGGGAAAGACAAGGGGCGGAACAAAGAAACCAAACCCCATATGCTACGCATCCGAACCAGGGGAATTGTTACTTCCCCCAAGGAGGATAGTCGGGAAGGGGAGGCTAAAACCTCCTCCCCGCGTGGGAAGAAGAGGGCCGCCTCCGAAGATTTGGAGGCGCATATGCCCAAATTAGGGAAAAAGACATCCCCTGGGGGTCTTGCCCTGACGGGCACCCTCACCGCACCATGCCCTCCAAAGGGCCAGCCCTCCACCGAGCTGAAAGTTAATTTTTAATTCGAAGGTACTGCATTCCTCCTAGATCAATAATCAGGATTTGTCTTTCGCAGTCCGGCTAGCAGCCCTTCTCGACAGAGTTCGTCTTCGGTGGATCTTCCTCCAGAGATGATGGAGAGCGAGACCCCACCTACCTCTCCGGCTCATGAGGCGGGCGACACTGAGGTGTCGTCACGGAGGAGTCCGGATCTGCCGAAGACGGAGGCCAATGCATCAGCCCCCCTGAGCCCGGAGCGTTTGGCTCCCACAAGGGGCGATGGGGAGGGTCCGGTACAGTTTGATGTCCGGTCGGATGTACTGACGGGCCTACTGGAGCGGGATGCCCTCTCAGAGGAGCACCGCTCATTAATGAGCGCGGTGCTCAAGAAGATTTCGTCCGCTACAAGCGGTTTGAATGAAGCATTTACAAGTCTGCTCAGAGGCTTTGAGGTATGTAGTGAATAATACACTATTTTTGGCTGTGAGGCACGCGTTAGGTGCCCCTGAGACTCTGGTTGCCCGCCCTAGGGGGCAAACGGGGGATCATAAATCAATGATTGCGCTATAAATATGTGCAGGTACTGTGAGTCGGGCCGCCGACCAGTCCGTGGAAGTTTCCGAACCGACCAGTGCAGATTCGATCGATTGATGCCGATATCACGCTGGTGAACGAGCGGCTAGACAAGTCACAAGGTATGTGCTCTGCCTTCCTTTGTATAGGAAAATATGGAGGCGGCATGATATTAATGTAATATGGTCGGACTGCAGATGGTGTTGATGCCGTGGAGGCCCTGAGGGCAGAACTTGTCCAAGCCAAGGAACAAGCTCGGGTTAGCAATGCGGCTGCCCTAAAAGCGCCTGAGGAACTGAGAGCCGAACAGGCTGCTCATCGCCGAAGCGAGGAAAAGATGGCCGAGATGGCTATTGAGTTAAAAAATGCCGCTGACCGGTATGAGCTCCTTGAAAAGGAGCATAAGGATAGCTTGGCCGAACTGGACAAGGCACGCAATGCCACCAAGGAAATACGGACCGAGCTCAGGGGTGCGCGGGAGGAGCTTCAACGGGCCGGTAAAATCGTGGCTGGAGGTTCCTACTTGCTGCCTACGAAGTTTTTCGATCTGAAGTACGCTCCCCTGGATGGGCGTTGGAGTCCTGCGGACGTGTATGCGGATTTGGCGAAGAGTACTTTTGACGCTGCCAAGTTCTTCGAGGGTTGGGGTGATAAGGAATTGGAGAAGCTTTTCTGGTCGCAATTCAATGCTCCCACTCGCCCGCTGCCATAAAATGACAAGATGGCTGCTGTAGCGGAGCTTCACAGGCTGTTCGGTCTTGCAATGCGGTCTGTGATAGACCGTCTTTGGCCGGAAGGGCTTAAGCCGGACAGTTACTTTGGCTTGGTGCAGCAATTCCTTGGGGCCTTGCCTCGGATCGATGCCATGAGGAGGTCGGCGTGCATAGAGGGTGCACGGATGGCTCTTGCCCGCGTTAAAGCCTATTGAACGGATATGGAGGCCAATATTATAGCGACCCAAGATCCGCCGGGGGCGAGATCCGCCGAGCACTACTTGGCGCAGGTCACGAAGGTGCCCGCCTAATAGAGCGCAAGGTTCGAAGAAGGTCTTATTCGAGTGATGAGTCGAATCATTGTAAAAAACAATGTTAGTTTGGTTATGAGGCTATATTTATACTTTTTGCCCGAAAGTATTGTTGTGTCCCTTGTGCGGCCGTTTACATATATATATATATACATACATATATATATATATATATATATATATATATATATATATATATATATATGCATTTGTAATCCGAAAGATAGCGATGTCGGCTTCAGCCCCACGCAAACAATGCGGGGTGTTCGCAAAAAAATATGCATAATCACACTTGATCCAACGTATTGGTCCATGAAGGAGGTGATCGCACGTCGAACTAGGAAATCAGACTATATAGCTGTAACACTTTCGCTTAGCCATGGGAATTTAATGTTGGGGCTACTATGTAGCCCCTGGTACATTTCGCGTGCATCCGAATACGGGCGCGTGTGTACATGACCGGGAAACGACCCTTCGTTAATGCGGAGGAGTCCTAAAGATTCCGATAAGTCTTCGAGTGGTTGAACAGTCTCTCGCTGTATCATGACAGTCAGTTTTCGGCTTTCTCTACCTAGGTGCTCGTCCGGATAACCAGGGCACAATCGCAGTAGTTCTCCTTTGGCCACCTTAGTCGATATTAACGGAACGTAAGGCGGCAAACCCAGGAGCCGGGCAAACCCAACATTTGACCAAAGACATGATTCGGAGCTGCTGCATATAAGGCCAAACTCGTGATGCCGAACACTCCCGAAGGTATTCGGACTTTATAATAGTCGATGGGCTCAAGAATGCTCATTCATTATAAACCCCGTGTTTCCAGGTACGTGCGTTAGTCTGTCGTGGCGAGATGCCAAAAAGGCAGTATCCTCTGTGGGTATGTAACCCATGGGATGGTTAAACAACAAGAGGCAATAGAAAAGGTTTACACAGGGGCTTAATCTAAAAAGAAACATGTTGAACGGGGCCCTGCTGCACGTCTGCGCCTTTGTCTCCGTTGTGCCGTATCCTGGAAGGGTATCGCGCGAACGTTGTCTGTGAAAAAAAAGAAGAACTCGCAGGGGAGTACAACGTAAGTATGCGATGGATAAAAGTGTAAGCCATTGGCGTGCCAATAAGGTTGAGCCAAGTGTGGGGCTTTATTAGGCAATTATAGCCCCTGGTGTCCACTATAGGATTATATATACGGTGCCCTGGTTCAATTTTATCCGGGCGACCAGACTAGTCTAGCCGAGTCTGTGGCCTTTAATGACCAGTCATGTTTTCTTATGTTGGAGGCCGCTTATAGTCCGGCCGCGAGGGCCGTCGCGTGTTCCTCTGCGCGTGACGAGCGCTCTGTTAGTCCGCTAATGGTGATGACGCCATGTGGACCGGGCATCTTAAGTGTAAGGTAGCCATAGTGTGGCAATGCGTTGAAGCGGGCGAAGGCCGTTCTTCCGAGCACTGCGTGATAGTCGCTTTGGAAGGGTGCGATGATGAAGAGTAGTTCTTCGCTTCTGGAGTTGCATGGCGAGCCGAATGTTACCTCTAGTGCGACGGAGCCCCTGCTGTGGGCTTCAACGCCTGGTATCACCCCTTCAAAGGTGGTGTTGCTTTGGTTAATTCTGGATGGGTCTATCCCCATCCTGCGGACAGTGTCCTCATATATTAAATTGAGACTACTGCCGCCGTCCATAAGGACGTGGGTGAGACGGTATCCGTCGATTATCGGGTCAAGCACCAAGGCCTTTGATCCTCCGTGCCGAATACTAGTTCGGTCATCCGAGTTATCGAAAGTGATTGGATAAGGCATCCAGTGTTTAGGCGCGAGTACGATGGGCTCTATATCGAGCGCGTCTCTATGCGCGCATTCGTGCCTCCTCATGGATGTGTGAGTCGCGTGGATCATGTTCATTGTTTTAACCTCTAGCGGGAATTTTTTCTGTCCTTCAGTGTTCGGCTGGTGAGGTTCATCCTCGTCTTCACTTGGTGTTTCCCTTTCCTTGTGTTCGGCATTTAATTTGCCGGCCTGCTTGAAGACCCAAAGACTCTCTCGCGGCGTGTGGTTTGCAGGTTTGTCGAAGTGCCATGAATTTGGCATAGTCTATCTAGGACTCTATTCAGACCGGACGGTCCCTCTTTGCTGCCTTTAGATGGCTTGTTTTGTTGATTAGGTCGAGAGCCCTGAATCCAGCATTAACCGGCCGTGTTATCCGGGCTCTCTTCCTTGTTTTGGCGTTTGTTTTATGACGCCATGGCTTCCCGCTGCCATCCCTTATTTCGGATGTCTTTGGGGTCGCTGGTGCCTTTACGGGCTAGCCAGCTATCTTCTCCCGCGCAAAAGCGGGTCATAAGGCTTGTTAGGGCTGCCATTGTCCTTGGTTTTTCTTGGCCAAGGTGTTTGGCGAGCCACTCGTCACGGATGCTGTGTTTGAATGCCGCTAAGGCTTCGGCATCCGGATAGTCAACAATTTGATTTTTCTTAGTGAGGAATCTGTTCTAAAGCTTGCGGGCGGATTCTCCGGGCTGTTGGACTATGTGGCTTAAGTCGTCAGCATCCGAAGGCCGGACATAAGTCCCTTGAAAATTGGCCCTGAAAGCGTCCTCAAGTTCCTCCCAGCTCCTAATTGAATTTTCGGGGAGACTTTTCAACCAGTGCCGAGCTGGTCCCTTTAGTTTGAGGGGGAGGTATTTGATGGCGCTCCCCATGAGCCATATGTATGTGTAGGATAAAGTCCTCGATCCAGACCCCTGGGTCTATCGTTCCGTCGTATGCCTCTATGTTCACAGGTTTAAAGCCCTGTGGAAATTCATGGTCCAGTACTTCATCGGTAAAGCACAGGGGGTGAGCAGCCCCTCTGTATCTGGACGTGTTTTGGCATGCCGTCGGCTGTTGTTGTGTCCGGTGTTTACTCCGGACTGGTGTTCGATTGACGTAATCGTTTTGGTGACCATAGTCCCTCGCCGGGGTGTGTCCTTTGGATCCGTAAATGGACCTGGCCGCGCCGACTTTCTTATTTAGGTGTTCAAGTGGATCGTGCGCGGCGTCGGTAGCCGCTTTGTTACGGTTATGGAGTGGTGCAGCTTCGTCGTCGAATTCTGGCAGTAGCTTGCGTTTTGGATAGCTCTTTGTGTGGCGATCATCACCGTATCTTTCTTCAGTGTCTAGCACTTTATTCCATCTGCGGTTGAGGATTTCTGCTGTGACTTTGAGCCGTTGCTTCGCTTCTTTAGACTTCTTGCGGTGGCCATAAGCTTTACGTGGAGGTTATCTCGTTCCACGTGTTTTCCGGGCTTTCATCGTTATCGGACTGTTTTCCTGTGCTAGTTCTTTTGATGACCTCGTCCGTCGGGATCATTGTCCTCGGGCGTACGCTCCGAAATGTGTTCGTGGTGACCTGGTTCGTCCTGCTCCATCCACAGGTCCGTATGGTCGTTGTTGCCTTCGGAGTTGATTGTAGTGTCGATCCCTCTAGTGCTCTTGTCACTATTTTTACTTTATTCTTTGGACTTAGAACGGCGTCTCACGTCCGCTTTGGCCTTTGTCCGGGGGTTTTATCGTCCGGATTGTCGCCTTTGTCCTCTTTGGGCGTATCCACCATGTATATGTCGTGTGACGAGGGGGAAGTCCGGCGCCCCATAGATTCCAAATCTCCTCCGGCATCGTCGTCCATACCGTCGATGTCTTTGGAGTCAAAGTCAGGAATGTCGGTTAAATCATCGACCGTGGCTATGAAGTGGGTGGTGGGTGGGCAACGAATTTCTTCGTCGCCTGCTTCCCACTCGAACCGGACATAGTTTGGCCCAGAAATTTCTGTCAAAGAGAGAGTTTTCAACGAGTTCAGCATGTCGCCAAAGGGCGAGTGCTGAATGATGTCCGCGGCGGTGAACTCCATTACCGGAGCCCAACCTGGCTCGGGAGTGTGCGGACCGGACTCAACATCCGGATACAAATCCGGGGGTCCGGAGTCATAGGCCACCGTAAAGGTAAGTCCCGTGTTCGGCTCCATCGCTGATAAGTGTGCGGCCTGCAGGGTGGGGTCCAGCCCTCCGTCCCCAGGCAACGCGGCATGGTCCGGATTTAGATCCGAGGCTACTGCGGGGGTGGTACCCCGAGCTTTGTCCGACAGCAGGCCTAAGTCGTGCTCGTCGTGACTGTCCGGTGCTCCTGGGAGGAAAGTCTCGCCCTGGACAGTGTCGTCGATGATGATTGAAGGGGCCATCGATCCTGGCGGCGACGACACAGAGGAACTCCCAATGAAAGCACCAATGTCGGTGTCAAAACCGGCGGATCTCGGGTAGGGGGTCCCGATCTATGCGTCAAGGTTGATGGTAACAAGAAGCAAGGGACACAGATGTTTACCCAGGTTCGGGCCCTCTCGATGGAGGTAAAACCCTACTTCCTGCTTGATTAATATTGATGATATGGGTAATACAAGAGTGGGTCCACCACGAGATCGTAGAGGCTAAACCCTAAGAGCTAGCCTATGATGGTATGATTGTAATTGTGATCGGCCTTCTAAGGACCAACCTCTCCGGTTTATATAGACACCAGGGAGGGCTAGGGTTTACATGGAGTCGGTTACAAGGAAGGAAATATAATATCCAGATCGCCCAGCTTGCCTTCCATGCTAAGGAAAGTCCAATCCGGACACGGGCCGAAGTCTTGAATCTTGTATCTTCACGCTTCAATAGTCCGGATGATGTACACAGTCCGGCTGTCCGGATACCCCCTAATCCAGAACTCCCTCAGCGAGCTTCCCCCTCGATCGTTGTAGAGATCATGGAGACGGACGGCCTGGCGGCATCGAAGACGCAAGCATTGCGCTGCTTCCAGATCCAGTAAGCGATGAGCAGCGCAAGCAATGTGAAGCCGCGGCGCAAGCAGGATGGAATGCCGGTGGCCGAGGAAGCAAGCTAGTTGAGGAAGGGCACATCCTCACAATGGATGGTCGCCTGAAGTCGACACCAAGCAGGGATGTCATGCCATACCTGCCTAGAGAATGGGCATCCCGAGAGGAGATGGGGCATGATTTCCGCCGCCTGGTCGCACAGGGAGCACATTGAGTTGTGCGGTACGCCATGTCTAGTGAGGCGCTCCACTGTCCAGCATCGATCCCTGAGCGCGATCCAGAAGAAGATCTTCACCCAAAGTGGCGCCCATGTACGCCAGGTTAGCCACCAGTAGGGGGTCTCAATGGAGCCAAGGAACATAGCTTTGTAACAAGAGCTCGCGGAGTAGACACCGTTGGCGGCCCATCGCCAAGAGATTGAGTCAGGAGAGTCTGGTAGGGTTAGGTGTCGCAGTCGTTGCCACAGATGGACGTACTGGACCAACATAGCCGGCCTAAGAAATTTGGAGATGTCCTGCACCTAGGATCGGTCAGTGAGGGCGTCACAGACAGAGGAGGTCTTGCGTCGTGGCCGAGGCACTTTGTCGTAGACCAGCGGGCCAATCTCCTGCACCTAGGATCTGGGGCAGGACGAAGGCAGTTCTTATCATTTTTAATGGTTTTCTTACAACACCGTTTGCGTTTAGTGCATCACACACAGTTTCGTCGAAGGGTCTCTGATTTTACTGTCGCGTTAGGACCATCCTGCAGTAGTGAAATAAGAAGGAAGGTTTTGGGATGAAGCGATGCCTCTTGAGGTGGAACCTGGGTAGGAGCACTTTTGCTCTCCGGCGGAGCGATTCCGCTAGGGAAACTTCCCTTCGGGAGGGGAAATCGAAGCCATCGTCATCACCAACGATCCTCTCATCGTGGGAGGACCAATCTTCATCAACATCTTCACCATCACCATCTCATCTCAAACTCTAGTTCATCTCTTGTATTGAATCTCTGTCTCAAAACCTCATATTGGTGCATGTGGGTTGCTAGTAGTGTTGATTACATCTTGTAGTTGATGCTTTGGTTTATTTGATGGAAGATTATATGTTCAGATCCTTAATGATATTCAATACCCCTCTGATTTTGAATATGAATATGATTTGTGAGTAGTTACTTTTGTTCTTGAGGACATGGGAGAAGTCCGGTCATAAGTAATCATGTGAATTTAGTATTCGTTCGAGATTTTGATGATATGTATATGTTGTTGCTTCCTTTAGTGGTGTCGTGTGAACGTCGACTACATGACACTTCGACTCAGTTCTTTTGGCCGATTCTCCCAGAATCTTGAGAATCAACCCTCCATCCAGCTTCTCCCAGAATCTTGTACCCATTTTTTTTACAATCCTAGCTGTTCACATCCTAACTAGCCAGGATTGTAAAAAAATATGGGTTCAAGATTCTGGGAGAAGCTGGGTGGAGGGTCAATTCTCAAGATTATGGGAGAGTCGGCCAAAAGAACTGGGCCTTCACCATCTTTGGGCCTAAGGGAAGGCATTGTGGAGTAGTAATTAGATGATGGGTTGCTAGAGTGATAGAAGCTTAAGCCCTAGTTTATGCGCTCTTCCGTAAGGGGCTGATTTGGATCCATATGTTTCATGCTATGGTTAGATTTATCTTAATTCTTCATTTGAAGTTGCGGATGGTAGCGAGAGGGGTTAATCATGAGTGGGAGGTTTGTTCAAGTAAGAACAGCACCCAAGCACCGGTCCACCCACATATAAAATTATCAAAGTAGCAAACGCGAATCAAACAAACATGATGAAAGTGACTAGATAAAACTCCCGTGTGTCCTCAGGAATGCTTTGCTTGCTATAAGAGAATGATCCGGCATGTACTTTGCTACAAAAAGGATTGGGCTACCTTACTGCACCTTTGTTACAATTGCTACTTGTTGATCGTTACAAATTACCTTGCTATCAAACTTTCTGTTACCGATAATTTCAGTGCTTGCAGACAATACCTTACTGAAAACTGCTTATCATTTCCTGCTACTCCTCGTTTGGTTCGACACTCTTACTTGTCGAAAGGACTACGATTGATCCACTATACTTGTGGGTCATCAGTGGTCGAGCACTCCGTCACCACCGCGGAGACAGCCGCCAGGCGCCGCCGTTGTCTTGACAATGGGCTCGCCAAGGTCGGCGTGGCGTGGTCGCTTAGTGACTGCTCTGCAACGCCGGAAGGGGCAAGGCCACCTCCAGCAATGGCCAGGGCGGCCATTCGCAACCCGTAGGAGGAGGCGGAGCGGCTCCTCCGCGAGCGTCAGGCAGCCGCTGGACTGGGCTCTCGCGTCCCTCCAACATCCTTATGCCGCTGGAGGGACGATGACAATGGCACGGATGCCGACGGCGGTATGACAGGACATGTCGATCATACTTACGAGGTGGTTGTCCGATATAGGGTTTATTTTTTATAGTTTTTAGTAAATGGTCGAAATATGGTCTGTTTATGTAAACTATATTAGAACTTGAAGGAAATCCGTCGGGTTTGCATGAATTTCATCTGCTCTTTTGAAAAAGAGTTTGAAATGTATGCAGCTATGGTTGGATGGCGTCCTCCCGCATTCGTGTCCGCGGACGGATGCGGGAGGAATTTTGCGGGTTGCCATTGGAGATGCCCTTAAAGAACGTTATTCCTAGTCATTTAATCATGTAAGCATGGCATAGCTTGGTCTTCCTAGCATAAATATAAATCATGAACACCCAGGTGCCAAACCAAGCAATTGTATTATACTTTTTCTCGCCTCAGGTTTTTCAACTCCACTCAATACATGAGCGTGAGCCATGGACTTAGCACTTTGTATGGCAAAGAGAATGATGGTAGGGGTTTATAAGGGAAGAAAAAAATTTGAAAAAGTATCGCATCAACTCGGCGGATCATTACGCAATGGAGAAGCCTTACAATCAATATCAATGCAAAGAGTAGGGATTGCCATGCAACAAGTGCACTAGAGCTATAAGTGTATGAAAACGCTCTATATTGAACTAACTGGGTGTGCATCCAACTTGCTTGCTCATGAAGACCTCGAGCATTTGAAGAAGCTCGTCGTCAGAATATGCAAGACAAGTTATAGATTGTAAAAAATTCCGACTAGTATATGAAAGTGACAACTTATGCAGACTCTCTACATGAATAACATGGTGCTACTCTGAAGCAAAAGTGTGGTAAAAGGATAGTAACATTGCCCCTTCTCTCTTTTTTGTTTTTCTCTCTCATTTTTTTAGAACAATATTATGAACATCATCCCCACTTTTTTGAGGACTCATCAGTCTGCATCATTCTTTAACTCACTGGGAAAATGCTCTAATAATGATGATCATCACAGTTTAAGTTACTTACAACTCATTAAACTAAATATATGACTACATATATATGAATGCCTCTCGCAGTGTACGAGGATGTGCAATGTGAAGGAAATATGCCCTAGAGGCAATAATAAAATTGTTATTTATATTTCCTTATATCATGATAAATGTTTATTATTCATGCTAGAATTGTATTAACCGGAAACTTAGTACATGTGTGAATACATAGACAAAACAGAGTGTCCCTAGTATGCCTCTACTTGACTAGCTAGTTAATCAAAGATGGTTAAGTTTCCTGACCATAGACATGTGTTGTCATTTGATGAATGGGATCACATCATTAGAGAATGATGTGATGGACAAGACCCATCCGTTAGCTTAGCATAATGATTGTTAAGTTTTATTGCTATTGTTTTCTTCATGACTTATACATATTCCTCTGACTATGAGATTATGCAACTCCTGAATACCGGAGGAACATCTTGTGTGCTATCAAACGTCACAAGGTAACTGGGTGATTATAAAGATGCTCTACAGGTGTCTCCGAAGGTGTTTGTTGGGTTGGCATAGATCGATATTAGGATTTGTCACTCCGAGTATCGGAGAGGTATCTCTGGGCCCTCTCGGCAATGCACATCACTATAAGCCTTGCAAGCAATGTGACTAATGAGTTAGTTACGGGATGATGCATTACAGAACGAGTAAAGAGACTTGCCGGTAACGAGATTGAACTAGGTATGAGGATACCGACGATCGAATCTCGGGCAAGTAACATACCGATGGCAAAGGGAATAATGTATGTTGTTATTGCGGTTTGACCGATAAAGATCTTCGTAGAATATGTAGGAGTCAATATGAGCATCCAGGTTCCGCTATGGGTTATTGACCGGAGATGTGTTTCGGTCATGTCTACATAGTTCTCGAACCCGTTGGGTCCGCACGCTTAACGTTCGATGATGATTTGTATTATGAGTTATGTGTTTTGGTGACCTAAGATTGTTCCGAGTCCCAGATGAGATCACAGACACAACGAGGAGTCTCGAAATGGTCGAGAGGTAAAGATTGATATATTGGAAGATGGTATTCGGACACCGGAATGGTTTCTAGTGGTTCGGGTGTTTTTCCGGAGTACCAGGGGTTACCGGAACCCCCCGGGGGAAGTCATGGGCCTCACGGGCCACGGGAGAGAGAGGGGACATCCCACAAGGGGTGGCCACTCCCCCCCATGGGAGTCCGAATTGGACTAGGGGAGGGTGCGACGCCTCCCTTTCCCTCTCCTACTCCCTCTCCCTTTCCCCCTTTCCCACTTCAGAGAAGGAAAGGGGAATCCTACACTAGTGCAGAACCGGGCTATAACACCAGTTCGTAAGGCCCTTTAGTGCCGGTTCTGTAACCGGCACTAAAGGGTGGGGACTAAAGGTCCCCCCCCTTTAGTACCGGTTCTGCACAAACCGCCGCTAAAGGGCCACCACGTGGCACGTGCCAGCGCCGGGGGCGGGGAGCCCTTTAGTACCGGTTGGTACCGGTACTAAAAGGTTTGGGGGGTTTTGGGTTCATGATTTCTTTTTCCTTTAATTTTGTGTTTTCCATTTAATTCTTTTTCGTTTGCTGGTATTTTACAATACTACATATTGTACACTTTATGCATATATATATATATATATATAATTTCTCTGAGAATATATCAGATATATATATATATATATATATATATATATATATATATATATATATCATCGAATGTCTCACAACCACCATTATTCACACATACACATGTATATATATACAATTAGGTATATACAATTTCTCCTACATGTTGCCTTCGGAGCCAGTGGCATTTGCCTTGGTGCCTTCAGAGCACGATGGCAATTGGGAGTGGTTCATGGGGGCGGTAGCGGGTAACGGTATTCTCCTTTGGGATCTATGACCTGGTCGAGCAAAAATCCCGCTATTTCCTCTTGAAGTGCTCGTATGCGCTCCAGTGGTAGGAGCTGCTCCCGCACCTCATTGAACTGTTAAGAAGGAGATCAATATGCATGTGTATTAGTTGTGTGACTAGATATCGATAATGATGTAAGAATTGTGAATAGTGTTCTGGCAAACGTACCCATAGTTGTCTATCAGATTTGCTCCTTTCGGACGCCATCATGCAGATGCTCTCGCAAACGTAGTATGCACACACTTCAGTCCCCGGCGCCTGCTTCAGGGCCTTTACGAGAATATAATTTAATCATATAATAATTAATCAGGCATGATAATTAATGGTATTGAAACAAGAATTAAAGAGATGGTAGCTAGCTAGTACTACTTAATTACTTACCTTGGGTCGAAACCAATACAGCTTTTTTCGCCATTGGCCTGGAGTCACGTTGATGAACTTTTCTCAAGCCCTGCCCGCTGGAAAATTAAATGAATAAAGGAGTTATTAAATAGTTGATATCAGGAAATGACGAACTAAAGAGGCCGAGATATAGTTAATAATGATTGAAATTACCTGTCGACTATCCCCTTCAAGATGGTGTAGTCACGTTGTTTTTTAAGTAGTGAGTCTAGTACTTCAACTGTTCCTTCTTCAACTTTAATGATTAACAAGATCCAGTGGTAACTGCATGCACACACATTTGCATGTCTTAATTAAGCGGGCATGTGCATAACACTCATCAACTACCCTAAACCCTATACACTTAATTATTAATATCTAGCTAGCTAGTAAGAAAAAATAGAATTTGTAGTACAAGATAGTGTGACTCACAGGAAGTTGTAAGGAAGTAGTATATCTTCATTGGTATTGAGGCGCTTCAAGAACTCTAGCATGTTTTTCTCTACATCTGCTTTATACCATTCCAATTTCCATGTGTCTTCATTAATGGTATTTGGGTCAATGAACCCAATGCCATAGCGTCCAGCTTTTTTCATTTCATACATCTTCATTCTGCATAATACCATAGAAAAGAATATAGGGAGGATAATTACAGGTAATGATCGATCAATGAGCACTACAGCTAGCTTGAGACTTAAATTACAGAAAGAAATCACTTACAGACAATAGCAACTGACGAGAGATTTGTCGAGTGCTTCTTGATTGAATAACTGAAATAGTTCTGAATACTCAACGGACAGAGCTAGCGCATGGAAGTAATGCTCTTCCTCGACGTTCACCATGAGGGACTCTCGATTGGAATTCTTTGTAATTTTCATGTACCAATCATGCAATTCATACATTCTCGTTGGGAGGTTCTTGACCTCCTCAGGCTCGACCAAAGGTTCGCCACAGACATATTTCCGTTTTATGTCCTCCTCTCTAAGTGGAGACATGGGCTCAATCTCGAGGAGTTGTCCAACAGTGATACCGAGCATTTCATCCTGCCTTCTATGCTCATCGGTTATTACCAGCTGACCTGCGCCGGTACTCTCATGTGTTGGTACAACAAGTGGGGGGATCGATTGCGCCGCCTATTCTCCCAACTGGGGAACGGTTTCCCGCATTTTTTGCCAGCTGCTTGGCTCGAGCTCGAGCTCGACTCCTTCTTTTGTCGTGCTCGATGTGCCTTCCTGATTTGGCGCTCATAGTCTGAGTCAACAGGCTTGGGAGTTGGTGCTTTAGCCATACGAATAAAGTGGTCAATCTTATCCTCAACCACTTTCTCCCCTGGCGGCGGTGGCGGTTTTGGTCCAAAATGGGCGTCCACTTGGACCTTCACTATGGCTTGGTTTTGCTCCTCGGTCATGTCGTAAGGCCTCTGCGGAAGAGGCGCAAGGCTTGGACCATATAGAAATCGCTTGCCTCCGCCTGTACCTCCTGTACTACCTCGACTTGTACCGCTACGCACCATAGCTGCGGTGGCTCTCTTCCGCGATTTCTGAGGCGGCAGAGACGGCTGATGTGGCTGAGTTGGAGCAGGAGGAGTGGCCTGACGTGGTGTCAGACTTGAAGCAGGAGGAGTGTCCTGACGCTGTGCCGAACTTGGAGGAGGAGGAGTGGCCTGACGCGTTGGTGGACTTGGAGGAGCGGGAGTCTGCTGACGCAGTGGCGGACTTCGAGGAGGAGTCGACTGACGCGGTGTCGGTGGCCTTCGAAAGATGATGCAATCCTTTCTCCATAGGATGATAAGATGTATGGCCTCCCCTAGTGTGTGCTCCTCGTCACCTCCAGGAATGTCAAGCTCTAGCCCTGAATATTGGTCCACCACCTCATCAGCCACGACACAAGCATAGCCGGCTGGAATCGGGTTGCAATGGAAGGTTGCTTCGGGGGGGATTTGTATAAGCAGCGGCGTCCGCCACCTTCATGGATGTGTTCTTCATTTTGAAGTGTAGCTCACAGTTAGTGTTCTCCATGATTTCATCCACAGGGTATCTATCCAGCAGTGCGTCGCTCGGGGCGGAATCCACGCTGCTTCACGACATGGATGGGATGGTGATATCCAATGCTGGATCATCCGCTAGCTGCTGCCGCTGCTGAGACCCCCTTTCCTGGCTAAGTGAGTCGATCTGCTGCTGCCGCTAGTTTGAGTGCCAAGTCGATCTGCTGCTGTTTCTAGTCCTTGAAGGCGTTCTGCTTCCTGCTTCCTCTGCTCCTCCTCCAGCTTCCTCTTCTTCTCCTCCTCCATCTTCCTTCTCGCACGGCTTTTGTAGTCGGTGTTCTAGTCCGAAAAGCCCTCATACCACGGAACAACGCCCTTGCCTCGTGTTCTTCCCGGGTGTTCAGGATTTCCCAGGGCACGCGTAAGCTCGTCGTTCTCTTTGCTGGGTGTGAACACCCCCTTTCGAGCATCTTCTATTGCATAAATTAACTTATCTTCGGCTCCTTTAAGACATGCCTTCTTCGAATCCTGGCCTGTCTTCGGGTCCAATGCCCCCCCCCATGTGCATAGAACCAAGTTCTGCACCTAGGGGGCTAGCTCAATGTAACTGGAGTGACCTGTGCAGCCTGCATCTCTTGCTTAGACCTATCGCACTTAGGCATTGCCACCACGTAGCCACCTGTCCCCGGCCTATGGAACTGCTCCTTTTTTGCGGCATTGGCCTTGTTTTTCTCGACCGTTCCTTGGATAATTCTGATTCATTGAATTTCATGAAAGCGGGCCAGTGTTCTCTTTGCTTCTCCAGTGTTCCCTTGAATTCTCGAGTCTTCTTTCCTCCTTTGACATAGTTGGCCCATACAGTTTTCTTGTGGCTGTTGAATGCAATTGCCATCTTCCTAAGAGCAGCGTCCTTGACTTTCTGCACATCTACATCTGTGAAATGATCTGGTAGGGTGAAATGTTCCATGAGTTTTTCCCAAAGCAGAGATTTTGCTCCGTCGTTGACAAATGTAAGATCTGCAAGTTTCTTTGCTGGCTGTTTCCATTCTTGAAGGGAGATCGGGAGTTGGTCCTTCACAAGAACTCCGCACTAATGAATGAACTTGTTCGCAATGTTCTTAGGCGCTAGTGGTTCGCCATCATTTTTGATGGCATCGATGTTGTACTTTACGCCCTCCTTCAACTTTTTGGCTGGGCCTCGCACTGTCCTGCTGCCTGTAGAAGATTTGCTCGATCCGAAGGGCTGAAAGAAGAAAGATCGATTCGTTAATATATCTTCAAATCATTTAAAACATGTGATGATCACCAGATGCCTGCTTATATAAATATACCTCGCCGGACTCTACTATTTCAAGATCAAAATTTTCTTCGTCATCATAATCATAGTTCATGACTTCATCAATTCGGTCGTCGCGATCGAATATCAAATCATCACCCTCCCCGGTATTGTTCAGATATTGGGAGTCGTCATCTTCTTCATTCTGATCATCTAGCCCGCGAGGGGAGCGTATGATCTCGAACAGGGCCTCTTCTCCCTCTCTGCCGGTATTGTCCGCCATAGCTTTTGTTTAACTAATCCAGAAGAAATATAAAACAATTTAGTATTCAAATTACAATGCATGCATGCAATCAATAAGGAAGAACTGAATCATAGTACATAATATGCATTGTCTCGAATAATATATAATCTTGAATGCATCGTCTCGAATACATTGTCTTGAATAATATATAATCTCGAACACATCGTCTCGAATAATATATATAATCTCGAATACATCGTCTTGAATATTATATATCGAATACATCACTAGCTAGCTAGCTAATAAAGATTGAATACTACAGAATAATCTAGGTCACTCGCGGTTCCTGAGGCGTGGGCGATGGACACCTAAAGAGAAGGAACCATCACAGGATCATAGCTCCGGTCATCTCCCCAAAGAACCTGCAAGTTATTGGAGAACCTAACGTCCATAGCAGCCATGTAGCGACGGACGTGCTCGTCCTCCTCCCTGACACGACGACGCACCACCTCCGGCGGGGCCGGCTCCCTCTGCACCGAACGTGGCCCACGCGAACGTTGCTACCTCTTGAGCACTGCGTTGGATTTCCTTGAAGAGGAAAGGATGATGCAGCAAAGTAGCGTAAGTATTTCCCTCAGTTTTTGAGAACCAAGGTATCAATCCAGTAGGAGGCTACGCCATGAGTCCCTCGTGCACGCACAAAGCAAATAACTCCTCGCAACCAACACGATAAGGGGTTGTCAATCCCTTCACGGTCACTTACGAGAGTGAGATCTGGTAGAGATGATAGATAATATTTTTGGTATTTTTGTGATAAAGATGCAAAGTAAAATAAAAAGCAAAGTAAAAAAGCAAAGGCAATAATAAAGTGATGGAAGATTAATATGATGAAGATAGACCCAGGGTCCATAGATTTCACTAGTGGATTCTCTCAAGAGCATAAGTATTTTACGGTGGGTGAACAATTACTGTTGAGCAATTGATGAATTGAGCATAGTTATGAGAATATCTAGGTATGATCATGTATATAGGCATCACGTCCGAGACAAGTAGACCGACTCCTGCCTGCATCTACTACTATTACTCCACTCATCGACTGCTATCCAGCATGCATCTAGAGTATTAAGTTTGTGAAAACAGAGTAACGCCTTAAGCAAGATGACATGATGTAGAGGGATAAATTCATGCAATATGATAAAAACCCCATCTTGTTATCCTTGATGGCAACAATACAATACGTGCCTTGCTGCCCCTACTGTCACTGGGAAAGGACACAACAAGATTGAACCCAAAGCTAAGCACTTCTCCCATTGCAAGAAAAACTAATCTAGTAGTAGGCCAAACCAAACTGATAATTCGAAGAGACTTGCAAAGATAACCAATCATACATAAAAGAATTCAGAGAAGATTCAAATATTGTTCATAGATAATCTTGATCATAAACCCACAATTCATCGGTCTCAACAAAAACACCGCAAAAAGAAGATTACATCGGATAGATCTCCACGAGAGAGGGGGAGAACATTGTATTGAGATCCAAAAAGAGAGAAGAAGCCATCTAGCTACTAACTATGGACACGAAGGTCTGAGGTAAACTACTCACACTTCATCGGAGGGGCTACGGTGATGATGTAGAAGCCCTCCGTGGTGGATGCCCCCTCCGACGGAGCTCCTAACAGCCCCAAGATGGGATCTCGTGGCATGAGAAGGTTGCGACGGTGGAATTAGGTTTTGGCTCCGTGATCGATCGCTTGGGAAGTGCGTAGGTATATATAGGAGGAAGAAGTACGTCGCTGGAGCATCATGGGGCCCACGAGGGTGGAGGGCGGCATACAGGGGGCACGCCCCCTACCTCGTGCCCTCCTTGAAGCTTCCTTGACGTAGGGTCCAAGTCTCCTGGATCATGTTCGGTGAGAAAATCACGTTCCCGAAGGTTTCATTCCGTTTGGACTCCGTTTGATATTCCATTTCTTCGAAACTCTGAAATAGGCAAAAAACAGCAATTCTGGGCTGGGCCTCCGGTTAACAGGTTAGTCCCAAAAATAAGATAAAAGTGGAAAATAAAGCCCAGTAATGTCCAAAATAGTAGATAATATAGCATGGAGCAATAAAAAATTATAGATACGTTGGAGACGTATCAGGCATCCCCAAGCTTAATTCCTGCTCATCCTCGAGTAGGTAAATGATAAAAACAGAATTTTTGATGCGGAGTGCTACTTGGCATAATTTCAATGTAATTCTTCTTAATTGTGGTATGAATATTCAGATCCGAAAGATTCAAGACAAAAGTTCATATTGTCATAAAAATAATAATACGTCAAGCATACTAACTAAGCAATTATGTCCTCTCAAAATAACATGGCCAAAGAAAGTTCATCCCTACAAAATCATATAGTTTAGTCATGCTCCATTTTCGTCACACAAGAATGCTCTCATCATGCACAACCCCGATGACAAGCCAAGCAATTGTTTCATACTTTAGTAATCTCAAACTTATAAACTTTCACGCAATATATGAGCGCGAGCCATGGACATAGCACTATGGGTGGAATAGAATATGATGATGGGGGTTATGTGGAGAAGACAAAAAAAGAGAAGATCTCACATCAACGAGGCTAATCAATGGGCTATGGAGATGCCCATCGATTGATGTTAATGCAAGGAGTAGGGATTGCCATGCAACGGATGCACTAGAGCTATAAATGTATGAAAGCTCAACAAAAGAAACTAAGTGGGTGTGCATCCAACTTGCTTGCTCACGAAGACCTAGGGCACTTGAGGAGGCCCATTGTTGGAATATACAAGCCAAGTTCTATAATGAAAAATTCCCACTAGTATATGAAAGTGACAAAACAAGAGACTCCCTATCATGATGATTATGGTGCTACTTTGAAGCACAAGTGTGGCAAAGGATAGTAGCATTGTCCCTTATCTCTTTTTCTCTCTTTTTTTGGGCCTTCCCTTTTTTTATATGGCCTTTTTTTATATTCCTCACTTGGGACAATGCTCTAGAAAATGATGATCATCACACTTCTATTTATTTACAACTCAATGATTACAACTCGATACTAGAACAAAGTATGACTCTATATGAATGCCTCCGGCGGTGTACCGAGATATGCAATGAACCAAGAGTGACATGTATGAAAGAATTATGAACGGTGGCTTTGCCACAAATACTATGTCAACTACATGATCATGCTAAGTAATATGACATCATGAATCTGTCATGATGAACGGAATGGTGGAAAGTTGCATGGCAATATATCTCGGAATGGCTATGGAAATTCCATAATAGGTAGGTATGTTGGCTGTTTTGAGGAAGATATAAGGAGGTTTATGTGTGGAAGAGCGTATCATATCACGGGGTTTGGATGCACCGGCGAAGTTTGCACCAACTCTCAAGGTGAGAAAGGGCAATGCAGTGCATCAAGAGGCTAGCAATGATGGAAGGGTGAGAGTGCGTATAATCCATGGACTCAACATTAGTCATAAAGAACTCACATACTTATTGCAAAAATCTACAAGCCATCAAAAACAAAGCACTACGCAGCATGCTCCTAGGGGATAGATTGGTAGGAAAAGACCATCGCCGTCCCCGATCGCCACTCATAAGGAGGACAATCAAAGAACACCTCATGTTTCAAATTTGTTACATAACGTTTACCATACGTGCATGCTACGAGACTTGCAAACTTCAACACAAGCATTTCTCAAATTCACAACTACTCAACTAGCATGACTTTGATATTATTACCTCCATATCCCAAAACAATCATCAAGCATCAAACTTCTCTTTGTATCCAACACACTCATAAGAAAGTTTTTACTATTTTAAATACCTAGCATATTAAGATTATTTAAGAAAATTACCATGCTATTTAAGACTCTCAAAATAATCTAAGTGAAGCATGAGAGATCAATAGTTTCTTTAAAACAAATCCACCACCGTGCTCTAAAGGATATAAGTGAAGTACTAGAGCAAAACTATATAACTCAAAAGATATAAGTGAAGCACAAAGAGTATTCTAATAATTTCCAAATCATGTATGGCTCTCTCAAAAGGTGTGTAGAGCAAGGATGATTGTGGTAAATTAAAAAGCAAAGACTCAAATCATACAAGACGCTCCAAGCAAAACACATATCATGTGGTGAATAAAAATAGCTCCAAGTAAAGTTACCGATGGAAGTAGACGAAAGAGGGGATGCCTTCCGGGCATCCCCAAGCTTTGACTTTTTGGTGTACTTGGATTATCTTGGGGGTGCCATGGACATCCCCAAGCTTAGGCTCTTGCCACTCCTTATTCCATAATCCATCAAAAGATTTCACCCAAAACTTGAAAACTTCACAACACAAAACTCAACAGAAATCTCGTGAGCTCCGTTAGCAAAAGAAAACAAAAGACCACTTCAAGGTACTGTAATGAACTCATTCTTTATTTATTTTGGTGTTAAACCTACTGTATTCCAACCTATCTATGGTTTATAAACTATTTTACTAGCCATAGATTCATCAAAATAAGCAAACAACACACGAAAAACAGAATCTGTCAAAAACAGAACAGTCTGTAGTAATCTGTAACTAACGCAAACTTCTGGAACTCCAAAAAATCATACAAAATAGGAAGACCTAGGAAATTTGTTTATTGATCAGCAGAAATTGGAATCACTATTTTATCACGTTCTGGAGATTTTTAACAATTGTTTTCGTGAACAGAAAGTTTCTGGAAATTACAGCAAGATCAAATAACTATCATCCAAGAAGATCCTATAGGTTTAACTTGGCACAAACACTAATTAAAACATAAAAACACATCTAACCAGAGGCTAGATCAAATATTTATTCTTAAACAGAAGCAAAAGCAAAAAAACTAAAAATAAAATTGGGTTGCCTCCCAACAAGCGCTATCGTTTAACGCCCCTAGCTAGGCATAAAAGCAAGGATAGATCTTGGTATTGCCATATTTGGTAGGAAATTCTTCAATGAGACATCTATCATCCTTAGGAATTTCTGTCTTTTTAGTAATTATCAAACTTCTAGGCACAAGATCAAAAAATTCATTCGTAGCAAATGGTTCCTTAATCATAGCAAAAAGATCGGGATGAATACTTATAGATTTAAGAACCGCAGTTTCCTTACTAGAGGATTCACCCTTATTTTTAGGAACATACATAAGCTTGGCAATTTTAGTAGGTGGACTTGGATTATTCCTTACATAAGAAAAAGCGGTTCCCAAGTTGGTAATGATACCCTCAAGTTTATCGATTCTAGTGGAATCTTGATTTATTCTTTCGTTAACTATGGGTTCCTTCTCCTTAATATTTTTCAAAGTTACTCCTACCTTAGATCCATATTGGGTAATTTGATTGTGGATATTTTTATCTAGATTTTCAATTAACTAAACGGTAGCAACTTTATTTTCAATAATTTCAAGTCTTTGCATTACATGCTCCAAAGTTAACATAGTTCCATTAACCAAAAGAGGTGGTGAGCCAAATAAATCTATCATAGCATTATAAGAGTCAAAAGTGTGGCTACCCAAGAAATTTCCTCCGGTAATGGTACCAAGGATATATCTATACCAAGGATTAGCACCTACATAAAAATTACGGAGAAGAACTGAAGTAGATTGCTTCCTGGTAGATCTATTTTGAGCATTGCAAATTCTATACCAAGAGTCTTTTAGATTTTCTCCCTCCCTTTGCTTAAAATTTAGAACTTCATTCTCGGGAGACAACGGAGAAGATATAAGACTAGCCATAACGACAAGCAAGCGAGAAAAAGGCAAACAGAAAAGAGAGGGAAAATAAAACGGCAAGGGTGCAGTGGGGGAGAGGAAAACGAGAGGCAAATGGAAAATAATGTAATGCGGGAGATAAGGGATAGTGATGGGTACTTGGTATGTTGACTTTTGCATAGACTCCCCGGCAACGGCGCCAGAAATTCTTCTTGCTACCTCTTGAGCACTGCGTTGGATTTCCTTGAAGAGGAAAGGATGATGCAACAAAGTAGCGTAAGTATTTCCCTCAGTTTTTGAGAACCAAGGTATCAATCCAGTAGGAGGCTAAGCGCGAGTCCCTCGTACCTGCACAAAGCAAATAACTCATAGCAACCAACGTGATAAAGGGTTGTCAATCCCTTCACGGTCATTTACGAGAGTGAGATCTGATAGAGATGATAGATAATATTTTTGGTATTTTGTGATAAAGATGCAAAGTAAAATAAAAAGCAAAGTAAAAGGTAAAGGCAATAATAAAGTGATGGAAGATTAATATGATGAAGATAGACCCGGGGGCCATAGATTTCACTAGTGGCTTCTCTCAAGAGCATAAGTATTTTACGGTGGGTGAACGAATTACTGTTGAGCAATTGACAGAATTGAGCATATTATGAGAATATCTAGGTATGATCATGTATATAGGCATCACGTCCGAGACAAGTAGACCGACTCCTGCCTGCATCTACTACTATTACTCCACTCATCGACCGCTATCCAGCATGCATCTAGAGTATTAAGTTTATGAAAACAGAGTAACGCCTTAAGCAAGATGACATGATGTAGAGGGATAAATTCATGCAATATGATAAAAACCCCATCTTGTTATCCTCGATGGCAACAATTCAATACGTGCCTTGCTGCCCCTCATCACACTTTGGGAAAGGACACCGCAAGATTGAACCCAAAGCTAAGCACTTCTCCCATTGCAAGAAAAACCAATCTAGTAGGCCAAACCAAACTGATAATTCAAGAGACTTGCAAAGATAACCAATCATACATAAAAGAATTCAGAGAAGATTCAAATATTGTTCATAGATAATCTTGATCATAAACCCACAATTCATCGATCTCAACAAACACCCCGCAAAAAGAAGATTACATCGAATAGATCTCCACGAGAGAGGGGGAGAACATTGTATTGAGATCCAAAAAAGAGAAGAAGCCATCTAGCTACTAACTATGGACCCGAAGGTCTGAGGTAAACTACTCACACTTCATCGGAGGGGCTATGGTGATGATGTAGAAGCCCTCCATGGTGGATGCCCCTCGTGAGCTCCTAACAGGCCCCAAAATGGGATCTCGTGGGTCTGAGAAGGTTGCGGCGGTGGAATTAGGTTTTTGGCTCCATATCTGATCGTTTGCGGGTACGTAGGTATATATAGGAGGAAGAAGTACGTCGGTGGAGCATCGTGGGGCCCACGAGGGTGGAGGGCGCGCCCTGGGGGGTGGGCGTGCCCCTACCTTGCCCTCCTCGAAGCTTCCTTGACATAGGGTCCAAGTTTCCTGGATCATGTTCGGTGAGAAAATCACGTTCCCGAAGGTTTCATTCCGTTTGGACTTCGTTTGATGTTCCGTTTCTTCGAAACTCTGAAATAGGCAAAAACAGCAATTAGAATTTGGGCCTCCGGTTAATAGGTTAGTCCCAAAAATAATATAAAAGTGGAAAATAAAGCCCAATAATGTCCAATATAGTAGATAATATAGCATGGAGCAATCAAAAATTATAGATACGTTGGAGACGTATCAAACGCCACCAAAGGAGCTCAGGGTCGACGACGGGACCCGGGGCCGGGTTTCTCACCAAGCGGCGAGCCCCTGAAGATAGCACCTCCCAGTGCCAGCCCGGTAGAGCCTAGTCCTAGACATGGGTCCTCTGAAGCAAGACATCGTCGTGAACGGGTCGACGGCGAGGACGCGGGCCAGGCATCGTCGAGAACAAATACTATATGCCGCAAAAGTAAAATTTTTTAAATGATTGGATTGTGATTTCTTATATGCAAATTCTAAATTTCTATTACTAAAATTATAAGAAACTAAAAAAACGTTGATCATCGTCTAACAATTTGAAATTAATCTAATTCATCTAGCTAAAACTAACATTTCTAAAATTTCTAACATTTCTATATAACTAACATTTCTATAACATTTCTGTAACATTAATATATCTAAAGCCTTTGACATTATACTATTTGACAGAAAATCTTTGTATAAAAAACAGAAAAAACCTTTGACATTATAACTAATATTTCTACATACTATTTGACATTAATCTAATATAATTAATTAATTCATCTAAAACCTTTGTATAAAAAACAGAAAAACAGAAAGAACATCTATAGCTAAAGCATCTACAACATGCATCTAGTGCAAAAGACGAACACATTGTGTGTGTGTGTGTGTGCGCGCATGTGTGCACCTATGGAGCCGGCGGTGCGGCGGCTTCGATTGGAGGGAGGAGAGGGGCTCATAGCATGGGCGAGGTCGAGGCGACAGTGACGGCGAGGCGAGGTCCAAGGCGACGGGGCGGCGGCGCGATGTCGAAGCAGAGAGAAGTGGGAGATGAGAAAATGAATTTTTTTGAACTGTTTCTTATATAGGAGGCACCTTTAGTACCGGTTGGAGCCACCAACAGGTACTAAAGGCCTGTTTTGGCCAGGCCAAGCGGCGGGAAGGCGCACCCCTTTAGTACCGGGTGGTGGCTCCAACCGGTACTAAAGACCCCCCCTTTAGTACCAGTTGGAGCCACGACCCGGTACTAAAGGGGGTGCACTGGCGCAGGTGTGGTGCGGAAGTTTAGTCCCACCTCGCCTACCGAAGAGCGGCCACACCTACTTAAAAGCCCCGACGCTGGTGAGGTATCGAACTCCTCTCTATATCAGGCTTCTGGGCCTAACTCTGCCGCTCTGCCTTGTGGGCCTATTGGGGCTTGCGGGCCTGCATCCTGGCCCAACTAGAGGTTGAGTTTCTAGTCGTATGCAGGCCGCTATGGCCCAGTAGGCGGGCTTTTTTATTTTTTTTATTTTCTTTTCCGCTTTATTTATTTTCTTTTATTTATTTCTGAGTTGTTTTTTGCTGTATTAAAATTTATTTGTGAACATTTTTTCTTTAGGTTCAAAAAATTACAAACTTTCTGTTAGTGCCAGTAGTTTTCAAATTTGAATAGTTTAAATTTGAATTATTTAAAATTTGTGTGAATCACTAGTTTATGAATAACTTAACTTTAAAAATAGATTTTCAGTGATTCTTTTTTCTTATGTTTAATATTAGTGTGTTTTTATCATTATATTCAATTTGGTAATACTTAGGTTATTTAAAAAATGAAATGCCTTTGTAACAGATGAGTTTTCGTCCGAAACCCTGATACTTCGAAAGATATTGTCCATTTTGTACACGAAGTGCATCCAATTTTTGTCGTAACCCTCTCTCTTTTTTTCACATGCTATGTGGCTGAAATTATGATACCATGCCAACTTTCAACCTTTTCAGAGTTCATTTGAAGTGTTTTTCAATTTCAGGGTCATTTAGCTGAAAAAATCAGTAAATGCATGAAAAATAGCAAATGAAGTCAGAAAGGGTTGAAAATTGATGACGCGACTTTGAATGGTGCATACTGAATGGACAAAATGTCTGGAGTTTTAATAATTAAAAAAATGAAATGCCTTTCTAACAGATGGGTTTTCGTCTGAAACCCTGATACTTCGAAAGAGATTGTCCATTTTGTACACGAAGTGCATCCATTTTTTGCCGTAACCGTCTCAACTTTTTTGCACATGCTATGTGGGTGAAATGATGAAACCATGGCAACTTTCAACCTTTTCAGAGTTCATTTGTGTTTTTCAATTGCAGGGTCATTTAGCTGGAAAAAATCAGTAAATGCATTAAACAATTTGTTTGCACATAAAATTTCTTCGCGTTTCAAATGCCAAAACACATAAGTACCCTAACTATTACAAAGATTCCCTCCGGTTTGTTCGAAGCGGCACTTTCCAGATATATAAGTCCGGAAACTCACTAGAGAAGAAAGTGATGACAGTGAAGCCGATCACATCCCAAAGTGGGATCTTTGGGTGTGTGATGTCTACTACACGACCTTCTTCTTGTAGACGGTGTTAGGCCTCCAAGTGTAGAGGTTTGTAGGACAGTAGCAAATTTCCCTCAAGTGGATGACCTAAGGTTTATCAATCCGTGGGAGGCGTAGGTTGAAGATGGTCTCTCTCAAACAACCCTGCAACCAAATAACAAAGAGTCTCTTGTGTCCCCAACACACCCAATACAATGGTAAATTGTATAGGTGCACTAGTTCGGCGAAGAGATGGTGATACAAGTGCAATATGGATGGTAGATATAGGTTTTTATAATCTGAAATTATAAAAACAGCAAGGCAACTAATGATAAAAGTGAGCACAAACGGTATTGCAATGCTAGGAAACAAGGCCTAGGGTTCATACTTTCACTAGTGCAAGTTCTCTCAACAATAATAACATAATTGGATCATATAACTATCCCTTAACATGCAACAAAGAGTCACTCCAAAGTCACTAATAGCGGAGAACGAACGAAGAGATTATTGTAGGGTACGAAACCACCTCAAAGTTATTCTTACTGATCGATCTATTCAAGAGTCCGTAGTAAAATAACACGAAGCTATTCTTTCCGTTCGATCTATCATAGAGTTTGTACTAGAATAACACCTTAAGGCACAAATCAACCAAAACCCTAATGTCACCTAGATACTCCAATGTCACCTCAAGTATCCGAGGGTATGATTATACGATATGCATCACACAATCTCAGATTCATCTATTCAACCAACACAAAGAACTTCAAAGAGTGCCCCAAAGTTTCTACCGGAGAGTCAAGACGAAAATGAGTGCCAACCCCTATGCATAAGTTCACAATGTTACGGAACCCGCAAGTTGATCACCAAAACATACATCAAGTAGATGAGGTGAATATCCCATCGTCACCACAGATAAGCACATGCAAGGCATACATCAAGTGTTCTCAAATCCTTAAAGACTCAATCCGATAAGATAACTTCAAAGGGAAAACTCAATCCATTGCAAGAGAGTAGAGGGGGAGAAACATCATAAGATCCAACTATAATAGCAAAGCTCGCGATACATCAAGATCGTGCCAAATCAAGAACACGAGATAGAGAGATCAAACACATAGCTACTGGTACATATCCTCAGCCCCGAGGATGAACTACTCCCTCCTCGTCATGGAGAGCGTCGGGATGATGAAGATGGCCACCGGTGAGGGATCCCCCCTCCGTCAGGGTGCCGAAACTGGGTCCCGATTGGTTTTTGGTGGCTACAGAGGCTTGCGGCAGCGGAACTCCCGATCTAGGTTATGTTCTGGAGGTTTCTGTATATATAAGAGGTTTTGGCGTCGGGAACAAGTCAGTGGGATCTCCGAGGCGGTCACGAGGTAGGGGGGCGCGCTCAGGGGGGTAGGGCATGCCCCCCACCCTCGTGGGTGGCTCGGGACTCTTCTGGCCCATCTCTGATGCTCCGTGGGCTTCTTATGGTCCAAAAATAATCTCCGTCAAATTTCAGGTCAATTGGACTCCGTTTGGTTTTCCTTTTCTGTAATACTCAAAAACAAGGAAAAAGCAGAAACTGGCACTGGGCTCTAGGTTAATAGGTTAGTCACAAAAATCATATAAAATAACATATAAATGCATATAAAACATCCTAGATGGTAATATAATAGCATGGAACAATCAAAAATTATAGATACGTTGGAGACGTATCAAGCATCCCCAAGCTTAATTCCTGCTCGTCCTCGAGTAGGTAAATGATAAAAACAGAATTTTTGATGTGGAATGCTACCTAACATATCTGTCAATGTAATCTTCTCTATTGTGGCAAGAATATTCAGATCCATAAGATTCAAGACAAAAGTTTAATATTGACATGAAAACAATAATACTTCAAGCATACTAACAAATCAATCATGTCTTCTCAAAATAACATGGCCAAAGAAAGTTATCCATACAAAATCATATAGTCTGGCTATGCTCTATATTCATCACACAAAATATTTAAATCATGCACAACCCCGATGACAAGCCAAGCAATTGTTTCATACTTTTGATGTTCTCAAACTTTTTCAATCTTCATGCAATACATGAGCATGAGCCATGGACATAGCACTATAGGTGAAATAGAATGGTGGTTGTGGAGAAGACAAAAAGGAGAAGATAGTCTCACATCAACTAGGCGTATCAACGGGCTATGGAGATGCCCATCAATAGATATCAATGTGAGTGAGTATGGATTGCCATGCAACGGATGCACTAGAGATATAAGTGTATGAAAGCTCAACAAAAGAAACTAAGTGGGTGTGCATCCAACTTGCTTGCTCACGAAGACCTAGGGCAATTTGAGGAAGCCCATCATTGGAATATACAAGCCAAGTTCTATAATGAAAGATTCCCACTAGTATACGAAAGTGACAACATAGGAGACTCTCTATCATGAAGATCATGGTGCTACTTTGAAGCACAAGTGTGGTAAAAGGATAGTAGCATTGCCCCTTCTCTCCTTTTCTCTTTTTTTTGTTTTTTTGTTTTTTATGGCCTCTTTTTTCTCCTTTTTTTATTTTTCGTCCGGAGTCTCTTGCCGACTTGTGGGGGAATCATAGTCTCCATCATCCTTTCCTCACTGGGACAATGCTCTAATAATGAAGATCATCACACTTTTATTTACTTACAACGCAAGAATTACAACTCGATACTTAGAACAAATATGACTCTATATGAATGCCTCCGTGATGTATCGGGATGTGCAATGAATCAAGAGTGACATGTATGAAAGAATTATGAAGGTGGCTTTGCCACAAATACGATGTCAACTACATGATCATGCAAAGCAATATGACAATGATGGAGCGTCTCATAATAAACGGAACAGTGGAAAGTTGCATGGCAATATATCTCGGAATGGCTATGGAAATGCCATAATAGGTAGGTATGGTGGCTGTTTTGAGGAAGGTATATAGTGGGTGTATGATACCGGCGAAAGGTGCGCGGTATTAGAGATGCTAGCAATGATGGAAGGGTGAGAGTGCGTATAATCCATGGACTCAACATTAGTCATAAAGAACTCACATACTTATTGCAAAAATCTATTAGTTATCGAAACGAAGTATTACACGCATGCTCCTAGGGGGATAGATTGGTAGGAAAAGACCATCGCTCGTCCCCGACCGCCACTCATAAGGAAGACAATCAATAAATAAATCATGCTCTGACTTCATCACATAACGGTTCACCATACATGCATGCTACGGGAATCACAAACTTTAGCACAAGTATCTCTCAAATTCACAACTACTCAACTAGCATGACTCTAATATCACCATCTTCATATCTCAAAACAATCATAAGGAATCAAACTTCTCATAGAATTCAATGCACTTTATATGAAAGTTTTTATTATATCCCTCTTGGATGCCTATCATATTAGGACTAAATTCATAACCAAAGCAAATTACCATGCTGTTTAAGACTCTCAAAATAATATAAGTGAATCATGAGAGTTCATATATTTCTTCAAAATAAAACCACCGTCGTGCTCTAAAAAGATATAAGTGAAGCACTAGAGCAAATGACAAACTACTCCGAAAGATATAAGTGAAGATCAATGAGTAGTCGAATAATTATGCAAATGTGAAGACTCTCTAACATTTAAGAACTTCAGATATTGGTATTTTATTCAAACAGCAATCAAAGCAAAAGAAAATAAAATGACGCTCCAAGCAAAACACATATCATGTGGTGAATAAAAATATAGCTCCAAGTAAAGTTACCGATGAACGAAGACGAAAGAGGGGATGCCTTTCGGGGCATACCCAAGCTTAGGCTCTTGGTTGTCCTTGAATATTACCTTGGGGTGCCTTGGCATCCCCAAGTTTAAGCTCTTGCCACTCCTTATTCCATAGTCCATCGAATCTTTACCCAAAACTTGAAAACTTCACAACACAAAACTCAACAGAAAACTCGTAAGCTCCGTTAGTATAAGAAAATAAATCACCACTTAGGTAATGTTGTGAACTCATTATAAATTCATATTGGTGTAACATCTACTGTATTCCAACTTATCTATGGTTCATACCCTCCGATACTACTCATAGATTCATCAAAATAAGCAAACAACACATAGAAAATAGAATCTGTCAAAAACAGAACAGTCTGTAGTAATATGTATCAAACGTATACTTCTGGAACTCCAAAAATTCTAAAATAAATTGGTGGACCTGAGGAATTTGTATATTAATCATCTTCAAAAAGAATCAACCTAAAAGCACTCTCCAGTAAAAAATGGCAGCTAATCTCGTGAGCGCAAAAGTTTCTGTTTTTTACAGCAAGATCATAAAGACTTCACCCAAGTCTTCCCAAAGGTTCTACTTGGCACAAACACTAATTAAATCATAAAACCACATCTAACCAGAGGCTAGATGAATTATTTATTACTAAATCGGAGCAAAAGTCAAAGAACAAAAATAAAATTGGGTTGCCTCCCAACAAGCGCTAACGTTTAATGCCCCTAGCTAGGCATGATGATTTCAATGATGCTCACATAAAAGATAAGAATTGAAACATAAAGAGAGCATCATGAAGAATATGATGAGCACATTTAAGTCTAACCCACTTCCTATGCATAGGGATTCTGTGATCAAACAACTTATGGGAACAATAATCAACTAGCATAGGAATGCAAAACAAGCATAAGTTCAAAACTTTAAGCACATAGAGAGGAAACTTGATATTATTGCAATTCCTACAAGCATATGTTCCTCCCTCATAACAATTTTCAGTAGCATAATGAATAATTTCAAAAATATAACCATCACATAAAGCATTCTTTTCATGATCTACAAGCATAGAAAATTTACTACTCTCCACATAAGCAAAATTCTTCTCATGAATAATAGTGGGAGCAAACTCAACAAAATAATTATCATGTGAGGCATAATCCAGTTGAAAACTAAAATCATGATGACAAGTTTCATGGTTATCATTAATTTTTATAGCATACATGTCATCACAATAATCATCACAGATAGAAACTTTGTTCTCATAATCAATTGGAACCTCTTCCGAAATAGTGGAATCATCACTAAATAAAGTCATGACCTCTCCAAATCCACTTTCATAATTTTCACAACAAGATTCAACATCCTCCAAAATAGTGGGATCATTACTTCCTAAAGTTGACACTCTTCCAAACCCACTTTCATCAATATAATCATCATAAATTGGAGGCATGCTATCATCATAATAAATTTGCTCATCAAAACTTGGGGGACAAAACATATCATCTTCATCAAACATAGCATCCCCAAGCTTGTGGCTTTGCATATCATTAGCATCATGGGTATTCAAAGAATTCATAATAACAACATTGCAGTCATGCTCATCATTCACATATTTTATGCCAAGCATTCTATGTAATTCTTCTTCTAGTACTTGAGCACAATTTTCCTTTCCATCATTTTCACGAAAGACATTAAAAAGAAGAAGCATATGAGGCAACCTTAATTCCATTTTTTGTAGTTTTCTTTTATAGAGTAAACTAGTGATAAAACAAGAAACTAAAATATTCGATTGCAAGATCTAAAGATATACCTTCAAGCACTCACCTCCCCGGCAACGGCGCCAGAAACTGCTTGATGTCTACTACACAACCTTCTTCCTGTAGACGTTGTTGGGCCTCCAAGGGCAGAGGTTTGTAGGACAGTAGCAAATTTCCCTCAAGTGGATGACCTAAGGTTTATCAATCCATGGGAGTCGTAGGTTGAAGATGGTCTCTCTCAAACGACCCTGCAACCAAATAACAAAGAGTCTCTTGTGTCCCCAACACACCCAATACAATGGTAAATTGTATAGGTGCACTAGTTTGGCGAAGAGATGGTGATACAAGTGCAATATGGATAGTAGATATAGGTTTTTATAATCTGAAATTATGAAAACAGCAAGGTAACTTATGATAAAAGTGAGCACAAACGGTATTGCAATGCTAGGAAACAAGGCCTAGGGTTCATACTTTCACTAGTGCAAGTTCTCTCAACAATAATAACATAATTGGATCATATAACTATCCCTCAACATGCAATAAAGAGTCACTCCATAGTCACTAGTTATTCTTTCTGATCGATCTATTCAAGAGTCTGTAGTAAAATAACACGAAGCTATTCTTTCCGTTCGATCTATCATAGAGTTCATACTAGAATAACACCTTAAGACACAAATCAACCAAAACCCTAATGTCACCTAGATACTCCAATGTCACCTCAAGTATCCGTGGGTATGATTATACGATATGCATCACACAATCTCAGATTCATCTATTCAACCAACACAAAGAACTTCAAAGAGTGCCCCAAAGTTTCTACCGGAGAGTCAAGACGAATACGTGTGCCAACCCCCATGCATAAGTTCACAATGTTACGGAACCCGCAAGTTGATCACCAAAACATACATCAAGTAGATGAGGTGAATATCCCATTGTCACCATAGATAAGCACATGCAAGACATACATCAAGTGTTTTCAAATCCTTAAAGACTCAATCCGATAAGATAACTTCAAAGGGAAAACTCAATCCATTACAAGAGAGTAGAGGGGGAGAAACATCATAAGATCCAACTATAATAGCAAAGCTCGCGATACATCAAGATCGTGCCAAATCAAGAACACGAGAGAGAGATCAAACACATAGCTACTGGTACATACCCTCAGCCCCGAGGATGAACTACTCCCTCCTTGTCATGGAGAGCGTCGGGATGATGAATATGGCCACCGGTGAGGGATCCCCCTCCGGCAGGGTGCCGGAACAGGGTCCCGATTGGTTTTTGGTGGCTACAGAGGCTTGCGGTGGCGGAGCTCCCGATCTAGGTTATGTTCTGGAGGTTATATATATATATATATAAAAGAGGTTTTGGCATCGGGAACAAGTCAGGGGGGTCTCCGAGGCGGCCACGAGGTAGGGGGCGCGCCTAGGGGGTAGGGCGCGCCCCCACCCTCGTGGGTGCCTCGGGACTCTTCTGGCCCAACTCCGATGCTTCGTGGGCTTCTTACGGTCCAAAAATAATCTCCGCCAAATTTCAGGTCAATTGGACTCCGTTTGGTTTTCCTTTTCTCGCAATACTCAAAAACAAGGAAAAATGAACCGGCACTTGGGATCTAGGTTAATAGGTTAGTCCCAAAAATCATATAAAATAGCATATAAATGCATATAAAACATCCTAGATGGATAATATAATAGCATGGAACAATAAAAAATTATAGATACGTTGGAGACGTATCACTGTGAAACTTGTTCTTCGCGTGTGTCCCTTTGCGCCGTAACCATGGACAATCTTCCTCATTTAACTGGATGCTCGGGTCAATATTCACTGTGAATGGAGCAATTTCATCAAACTTTTCATAATCTTCTGACATGTCTGTCTTGTCATCCACTCCCACGATGTTTCTTTTCCCAGAAAGAACTATGTGGCGCTTTGGCTCATCGTATGATGCATTCGCTTCCTTATCTTTTCTTTTTCTCGGCTTGGTAGACATGTCCTTCACATAGAAAACTTGCGCCACATCATTGGCTAGGACGAATAGTTCGTCTGCATACGCAAGATTGTTGAGATCTGTCGGGACCGGATTTTCGGGATATAATTTCCCAGAAAATGATACTTGTGCTCATCAGCCCCAGGATTACTGTTAGCTGATGAGGCACCAACTTGATACAGAAATTCCAAGAAAAATACATAATATGTAGTACAAGACCATTGTGGCCTATGAGTACAACAAATGGTTTCTAGTGGCTGATGGCGGAAGCGGTTTGTGGTTCATCAGTGTCTATGGGACTCCATTTCCCACAGGAACAGCTGACCAGGATAACTCCTATCTTCGTGAGGCTGCTATCATCATTGCGTAGGTTCCGGGGCTGTCATCACAACGCTCCTCTCCATGCAAGAAATCTGGCCAAGACAATAGCCAGTGAGTACTTTTGAATGTACTCACAAACATTATGAACACAAGTATAATATAACAATGATAATCATGCTCTGAAATATTCTAGGATCACGACGTTGGTCATGAAGTAAAGATCCATGATGCACGCAAGCAGGTTGTTTATATAAAACATGAATATGCAATCAGAGAGTAGAAATATAATGCACCGATCGCGTGTCCGAAGCGACGCCTCGAAAGGATAATGATATAAAGCATGCCTCAGTCGTGCATCTAAGCGTCACCTCATAACGGGCTTATAAAGTAAATAAATAACAAACATGCCACAGTCGGGCGTCTGTGCGACACCACATAAAGGGCTTATAAAGTAAATAAATCACGAAACATGCCACAGTCGGGCGTCTGTGCGACACCGCATAAAGGGCTTATAAAGTAAATAAATAACAAAACATGCCACAGTCGGGCGTCTGTGCGACACCACATAAAGGGCTTATAAAGTAAATAAATAACAACCATGCCGCAGTCGGGCGTCTATGCGACACCACATAAAGGTCTTATAAGGTAAATAATCACAGTGAATATCCAGGAGGTAGAACCGTCCTAGGGATACTCAATAATTCAAATAATGTAAATGGTTAGTCCATAATAATAATAATCATAATCATCATAAGTCACGAGTCATGATCCATGTTCCGGTTTAACAGTTCCTCCTCCGAAGACTGACACTAAGACCGACGTTTGACCCATCCCAGACTGTAGTCCTTACCCATGGACACGGCTATTCGAATGGATTTAACCTCTGCAGAGGGTGTACTCTTTACCCACGAGCAACGGATTCCGTTAGTCCATCGGGACTAATCCCGTCCACAGTCTTTTAATTGAAAACACACCTGACCGCACACACCAGTTTAACTTACGGTGTCCGGAATCACCCACGACACCTTTTAAGCAAAACTCTAAGTGGGGAGGCTACAACCTCGAGTAGCATGGGATCACAAAATTTATAACGCCACAAACTAGGGGAGCTACCCTCGGCTCCAACCGAAACACCCATGCCCCCGGACCAGGTGGCATGCCTACCGGATGCAGCCGGTATCTTCCACCATGGCCTCTCTGTACGGCGTGTGCTAGGGAAGGGGTTAACAACTTACTGAACCGTACCCTACCTATGGCAGGGACAAGTGGTAGTACGAAACAAGTATGGGGGTTACTGGAACAAGACTCAATCTACGGCCGACTCAGGAGGTTTAAGTATTCCCTGCATGATTAGCATAACAAATATGTTTCAACCAATAGACTGAATCACCACTCCTCATACCTCACTATGCCATACCGGGCACAACCGTCTCGATGGAGGGCCAGAGACAAGCCCGTGTCTACCCAAGACAGAGGCTTTCCTAGATTCCTTCCGGTATGCATGAAGGGCATACGATGGTGATTACTATCACAACGTATCAAATTCCAATAGCACGGAATCATCAATATGCACTTATGAGTATGATCATGTCATCGCATAAAATAACGAAACTCCGAGACAAGGGGTGTTGTAACCGTATCAAACAACACATGACAATATTATGCCAGGGTTCGGAATGCTTGCCTTCAAGTTGTGGAGAGGCAGGGTGCATTCCAAAACTTTTGGAAGTTTTCTTCTCCCTCCAAAAATCCTATTTTGAAAAATTTCAAATTAACACATAGTTTAAAAACAGTACAAAAAAAGTTGTTTGGAAAATTTTCAAATAAATATGAAAATAAACTAGACAAAATTTGAGAAACAATAGAAAAAGAATCAAGTCAATTGGACTTATATTTAAAAAGTTATAGCCAGTCAAAGTTTAGTCAAACTTCTGTTTTTAAATAAAACAGAAAAAGAAAAACGGTTCGGAGAGAATACGTATTCGAGACGGAGGAGACGTACTCTGGGTTTACGCCTCCACTTACGCCAGCGTGGATCGGCTCGTGGGTCACTGACTGTCGGGGATATACCCCGCGGTGTAACCCGCTGGATGTATGACCCGGTTGGAGCGTGGTAACTTGCTGGGGACCCGCCTGGAGCTTGGCGATTCACAGATAACCCGCCCGATCTTGGCGACTCATTAGTAACCCGGCGGGCGGGTTAGATAGAAGACTAGGCCCAAGGCCCAGAAGGCCGGCTCCTGTTGTGGTGGGCCGACTTAAAAGGAAAGGGATGACGAATATTTCCTTTACGCGGAAGCAAGACCCGGACTTGTATTCAACTTGTAAGAAAAGATAGACTAGCCCTAGTCCTACTAGGACTCCATATGTAACCCGCCCCTCCAACTTATATAAGGAGGGGGCAGGGCTCCCCAAAGGGGGACAAGCAACAAGAAACAATATCTAGGGCTAGACACAAAGAGGAGAGCCGGCTTACGGCGACTCCCTCATGATCATAATGAGACCTAGCCATAAACAACATGTAGGGTTGTTACCAGATGATGTTTCCCGGGGCCCGAAGCTGTCTAAATCCTTGTCTTGTGTGTTGCGTCTCTCGATTCCTCTCAACCCCTTCAAGCTACCACATAGATGCGTTGGCCTCGCGACTAAGTCCTTACATTAGGACATCTGCCGTGACAATTCCATGACAGTTGGCGCCCACCGTGGGGCCTACGCACGGCGGTGTTGAGTTCTTGAAGGGCTTAAGGGATCTCTCTTCAGGGATCGAAGAGCTCATGATTGATCGGATATAAAAAAACGCGGCGCGGAACGGCCGCGGAGGACAACCCGGTGGGGAACAATCTTGGACAGAGCTATCAAATTCATCGTTTTATGATCAAGAACCAAGGTTAATTTTGGAGCTAGCGGTACGCGCCCTGAAGACAAGAGAAATTTGGGTTGCTTAGTGTACGGCTGTCGTGACGAGTCAATCCGTCGGAACCAGATTGATTTTCAGCTGTTGCCTGTTTTGCCGGCGCGTCCAATCCGGATAGTAACTTGCCAAAACCAGCATGGTTAAAGTTTCCGTTGCGTTCAGTGCGGGTCGCCGAGACAGATGGGAATCTAGAGACACTTTTGTGGTCACGCTTGGGCATCAAACGATCTGAGGTTCACACGCCACGTGAGATGGAAAGAATCTAAAAAGTCAGTCAAAGCAATTATGACTCAGAGAAGAACTGGGACCTGGATGTAGACTCTGCTTTCGTCCCGAGTCACCCGCGCCTCTACTCCGGTTGATCAGCCGCGGCCCGTCGAGCTGGCGTTCCTCTAAACCGCCGCTGGTCCTGGCTGTCACCTTTGTAATGAAGCCGCCGGTGCTCCTCTACCTTCGCAGCCCCGTCTTCAATCCGCCGCCGACCTCACGCCAAGCTGGCCTCGCCTTGAACCGGCTCCGACTGCTGCCGGCTCGTCCCTCCACTTCGCCACGCCGTGGGCTGCCGCCACAGCTGTTTTGACCCGCCGCCGCCCATGCTGAATCGCCACGGAATCCGTCTCGTCGAATCTGGGTTGCCACCACGATTTCATCGAGTCACCCCTACAGACTCGTTATCTGCTGGCGAGTCACCATCGCCTGCACTGACCCGGTCGTCTCCGAGTTACTTCTCTAGTGCATTGATCCGGCCTGGCCTCTGCCGTGAGTCACCGTGCCTCTCCAGCCCGCCGCTGTCGCGGAGCGCCTTTATTCTGCTCCTATGGTTACAGCGGTGTTCAAACCTTCGTGTTAAATAACCATCTCTGTGCTGCTGAGTCGCCGGCGATACAGTGGTTTATTTTGACCCCAACCCGTCGCCTCGCAGAAGCTAAGAGCCGCCGGGCCTCATCCTGAACGCTTCTCCAGTTCTCCGGCCTCGCCTGAAAGACGCCGCCGCCTGGAGTTGCCCCTGTCAAGCCAAGTCGCCTCTGCTTCGACGCTCACGGCCCTGACCTGCCCTCTACAACTGCTACAGCAAAAGGGCAACCATCCTATCGACCCTGCGGGCGCGCCCCTGTTTTTGCTGCACCTCGCTCCGAGACGCCGGCCGTATCTGCCTTACCGCCTGGCCCGTCGCTCCTCCGCGCACTGCCTGGTCTTCGCTTCCAGCAGCGGCGTGAGCCGCCTGACGCGACAAGCCGCCGCGCCAACCCGCCGCTCGAGCGCCGCCTCCTGTACAGGCTCACCCTCCGTGAAACCGTTTCTGTTGAGCTGCGAGCTGCCGCCTCCTTTGCGTTGAGTCGTCCTTGTTTCCACCCTGGCGCACTTCTGCTGTGCTCCGTGCGTGCGCAGTTGCGACCTGTTCATTTCCACTAAAGTCATTGCTGCTTTAGATATGTATACATGCGTGAGAAGAAATCAGGCGAAGGAGAGTTACTGGTTCCTGTATTCTTTTCTCCGTCTTTTGTGGTGGCCACTGCTGCTTCCATGTTGATCAAGATAAGTCACATCAACTACTGTTACTACTTAATGCACGTGAAGATCAAGGATATTGTACGCCTTGCTTACTAGTGTTACTATTGTTGCTACAGAAGCACTAGTACTAGTTGATTGATCTGGTATTAATTGATGTGAACTGCTACGTCCACTGCACGATACTACCAGGTGCTATCTGCCTTATCTACTTTTTAATGTATATATTAAATCTCTATAAAAAGAGCAATTACTCTGTCTTGCAATATTTCATGCAGGGCAATTATTTATGACAAAAAGTGATATTATACCTCGGAGATGGAGGCACGCCAACATTTTTTGGCACAGGTGGTCGTCGTTACTCAACGGTCTCCCGCACCGGCTTACAACACCGTGGCTCCTCGCGATCAAGGCCAAGCTTATAACGCTGCGGGGCTGCCTCTCGCGACCATGCCGACTTACAACAAGGCGGACGACTCGCCCGTCTGTAGGACCTTGAAGTATGTCTAGAGGGGGGGGGTGATTAGACTACTTGACCAATTAAAAACATAACCTTTTCCCAATTTTAGACTTTGGCAGATTTTAGCTATCTTAGAGCAAGTCAAGCAATCTACACACAATTCAAGCAAGCATGCAAAGAGTATATAGGCAGCGGAAAATAAAGCATGCAACTTGCAAGAATGTAAAGGGAAGGGTTTGGAGAATTCAAACGCAATTGGAGACACGGATGTTTTTGTCGTGGTTCCAATAGTTGGTGCTATCGTACATCCACGTTGATGGAGACGTCAACCCACGAAGGGCAACGGTTGCGCGAGTCCATGGAGGGCTCCACCCATGAAGGGTCCATGAAGAAGCAACCTTGTCTATCCCACCATGGCCGTCGCCCACGAAGGACTTGCCTCACTAGCGGTAGATCTTCACGAAGTAGGCGATCTCCTTGCCCTTACAAACTCCTTGGTTCAACTCCACAATCTTGTCGGAGGCTCCCAAGTGACACCTAGCCAATCTAGGAGACACCAGTCTCCAAGAAGTAACAAATGGTGTGTTGATGATGAACTCCTTGCTCTTGTGCTTCAAATGATAGTCTCCCCAACACTCAACTCTCTCTCATAGGATTTGGATCTAGAGGAAAGAAGATTTGAGTGGAAAGCAACTTGGGGAAGGCTAGAGATCAAGATTCTTGTGGTTGGAATGGAATATCTTGGCCTCAACACATGAGTAGGTGGTTCTCTCTCAGAACTGGTAAGTTGGAAGTGTAGGTTTGTTCTGATGGCTCTCTCCACGAATGAAGAGGAGGTGGAGGGGTATATATAGCCTCCACACAAAATCTAACCGCTACCCAAATTTACCAATCTCGGTGGGACCAAATCATCAAACTCGGTCGGACCGATTTAGTAAACCTAGTGACCGTTAGGGTTTTCGGTGGGACCGATATGCAACTCGGTAGGACCGATATGATTAGGGTTAGGGCATAACGTAATCTCGGTGGGACCGATTACAGGTAATTAGCTAACCAGAGAGTTGGTCAGGTAAACTCGGTGGGACCGATTCGCTCTTTCGGTGAGACCGAAAAGTTACGAAAGGGAAACAGAGATTTTACATTGCAATCTCGGTGGGACCGATCGCTCACTTCGGTTAGACCGAAACGTTACGAAGGGAAACAGAGAGATTACAATCCCATCTCGGTGAGACCGAGATCCCTATCAGTGAGACCGATTTGCCTAGGGTTTGTGGCAGTGGCTATGACATTTGAACTCAGTGGCGCCGGATAGAAAGAATCGGTAGGGCCGAGTTTGACTTTAGGTTTAGGTCATATGTGGATGTGAGAAAGTAGTGGAGGGTTTTGGAGCATATCACTAAGCACATGAAGCAATAGGCTCATTAAGCAACACCTCATCCCTCCTTGATAGTATTGGCTTTTCCTATAGACTCAATGTGATCTTGCATCACTAAAATGTAAAATGTAGAGTCTTGATCTTTTGAGCTTGAGCCAATCCTTTGTCCTTAATATTTTGAGGGATCCACTTTCATCATCCATGCCATGCCATTCATTGAGCTTTCCTGAAATATTTGTCTTGGAATAGCATTAGCTTAATGAGCTATATGTTGTTATGAATTACCAAAACCACCTAGGGATAGTTGCACTTTCAATCTCCCCTTTTTGGTAATTGATGACAACATATAGATCAAAGCTTCGACAAATGATAATAAGATTGAAAAACATCGTCGCTTTGAGAAGTATGTGATAAGCAAGAGCTCCCCCTAACTTTGTGCATATTTCAAGATTTGCTTTGGACTGCAAATGCACAGGGAATTAGGCTCATGGGTTACTCTTCCATGTCACATACATCTTGGTGGAGCGCTCAGAATAATAAAGATTGAATACATGCACTCATCACCAAGCAAAGTGAATCATCATATAAGGATAAGTAAGATAATAACATATAACAAGCATAAGTGTAGCTTATGATCAAACACATGATCATCAATGTCTCACAGGTAATTGCATAGTATCTCAAGCAATCAAAAGCAAACAAAGTTCAACCAAGAAGACAAGAGAGAACAAAAGCAGCAAATCTCTCTCTCGAAGCCTATGATCTATACATTTTTCTCCCCCTTTGGCAACAAGTTACCAAAAAGTTCCTAGAAAATGCATAGGACTATATCGTCTCTCAGGCTTGGTTTTCTGCTGGTGGCGTAGGGATGGCTCCTTGGACGAAGACTTCAGTAGATGTGGAAGGAGCTGAAGGAGTTGGTGCTGGAGCTGGTTGCACTGGAGCTGTAGCTGGAGCCGATGAAGTAACTCTGGTGACTGGCTCTGCAGCTGATCTCTGAGCTCAGGGCACTCTGGCAAATGCATCAGTTGTTTTCCTGCCCTTCCTCTCCTGCATGTCATCCTGTAGCTGCTCCACAGCTGACTGAATCTCAGTTACTTTGACATCAAGATCATAGAATTTTTGTTCCATGATTCTTTCCAGGCTCTCCAGGTTTTGAGTTAGGGTGGCCAACCCCTTCTCAATCCGCAGAGTTGATGCTATCAAGTAACCAAGCTGCTCCTGCTTGTTCTTCACAAAGTACTCAGATGCCTCTGCTTGAGTTGGCATCTTGGCAGCCTTCTCTTTCCTTGCCTTCTCTTTCTTCTCTTGAGCTTGTATTGATGATGGTTCATTCTCAGTCATGACAACTTGATTGTCCTCAAATTCAGGATAGAGAACCAAGTGTTCCTTATCCAACAGATACTTCCCTCGTGCCCATCTTTGAGTTAATCAACTCCTGAACTGTGGGGCATATCCACAACTCCTCTTTTGGTCTGCTGCTGTCCTCTTGATAGTTTCAACTATGAGGCTCATGACCTTGAATTTCTGGGGCACATAAAAAATGTGAAGCAAATTAATTGCATGCCCTCTAATCATGTTGTGATCACCTGATTTGGGCAATAGAGTGTGCCTTAGGATCCAGTTGATCGTAGGCAGCCCTGACAGAAGAAAATGAACTGATCCAAACTTGAAAGTCTCAAGTGCATCATCAGGGATCTCCTTGTACATCCGTGACATTGAGTTATGATCCATTTTCTTCTTGGCATAAATGTCCAAGTCATTTTCACTCTCCTTGGGGGCATTGATCAGACTTGCCCATTCCTCTATGGTTGATTGGTATCTTGTTCCTTCAGACATCCAAACTATCCTGCCATCTGGATAGAAATGTGTCGTGGAGTAGAATTGCATAATGAGCTCGTCATTCCAGTTTGTGAGCTTCTGCCCAACAAAATCTGCAACTCCACACGCACTGAAGCTGTCATACACTCCAGGATAGTGTTATGCATTCTCCTGAATGTAGGTCCAGTCGACCCACCTCATATCACAAACTATGGGCTTCTTATCCAATAAGATGGTCTCATAGAAGTCCTGCTGCTCCTTGGTGTGAAACCTGTAATCTACAACAGTACTTCTCCTGGTGGCATATGGATCCGACTCTCTCCATAGCCTCAACCCTAGATCTCTCCTGGTCTTCATGTTCTCAGCCACAGGATGAGCATCATTGTGGTCTGGAATCTTGGGTTTGAGCTTCCTTAAGACCTGCCCTTCTTCATCTTCCTCAGCAGCAACATCAGGCATTGGGGCCTTGTTCTTCTCAAATTCCGGTATACTCCTGGTATTCCTCTCTGGTGCACTCTTGGGCTTGGGGGCAGCTTTGGGCTTTGAAGTTGCAGCCCCTGTCTTTATGGCATCACCCATCAACTTTTGTGCCTTGGGTGCTGGTTCAGCAACCTCTTCTTCTTCCTCTTCCTCCATCATAGAAGGCTTCCCAATCACTTTGGCCATGGTCTTCTTGACCCTTTCCTTCCTTTTCTTTCCTTCAGCAGCAGCAGGATCTTTGGGTTGGGATTCCAAAGAAGCTTGAGTGGAGACTCTGGCTTTGGACATTGGTTGTCTACCTGCAGGCCTTTTGATCTTCATGCCTGGCTTTACTGAAGTTGAGCTGTACTCCTTCTTGAGCACTTTCTTCTTTGAACTTGCCTCATCCTCAACTGCCACATAATACTCATCCTCAGACTCTGAGGTCTTCTTCTTCCTTGTCCTTGTGGCAGCCTTGGGCAGATTGCTGGGAGTGCTTCTGCTCCCCTCATCTGAGCTGCTAGAGGGAATAGTGCCCTCACTCATGTGAATCTGCTCTTCTGACTTGTATAGGCTGTCACTTTGGTCTGACATGCTGCACACACTGACTGCTGACCCTGTGAATAGTTATAGATGAGGTAGAGTGGATGAGCATCACAAAATGCAGAGATTTTGCAAACTAATGATTCAAAAAAACTTAGTTTTAGTTTTCCACAGAAAGCATTTCGGATCTACCGATTTTCAAACTCGGTGATACCGAAGCACTTTTGGAACCTAAACAAGTGAACTCGGTCAGACCGAGTCACAGTTCGGTGACACCGAGACTGCTAGGGTTTCACAAAGTTCTAAAATCGGTCACACCGATTTGTAATTCTCGGTCAGACCGAGACTTACTAGTGCAATGACGTTAGCCAAATCGGTGGGACCGAGTTTTTCAACTCGGTGGGTCCGAGATGGTTTCGGCGGAAACCTAACCCTAAATTTTCGAATCACACCTATTCTAAGGATCGTTTTGACTGGATAGAAGTGTTTCAATCGTGGCAAGATGCATTACGAACACAATGTGCTGAGAATCAGACGAGGATAGCATTATGATCGAGTTCATACCCTAGTTCGGCGGTGAACTCGCTACGGCGGCAACAGCGGAGAAGAATTCCGTTGACGGCAGCGGAGACCAGCGACAGGAGGCGGCTGGCGACGAGGTCGACGATCCGTAGACCTAGTAGGCAGAGCGAGCTATGCACGGGTGAGGAGTTTCGGAGAAAGTTTTCCAAAATTTGCCCGTGTGAATATATAGCCCGACATCGCCTGCAGGTGACCGAAAGTGGAACAACTCGGTGGCACCGAGATGCATAACTGTTAACAGTTACTGCAACTCGGTGTGACCGAAAAGTTCAAATCGGTTGCACCAAGATGAAAACCTAGATCGACTTAGTGATCTCGATATGATCGAAATGGATGAATCGGTCAGACCGAAAATCACAAAGAAGTTTTGGAAGTTTAAGTCTATGACGAATCGGGACTCGAAAGTGCTCCTCACACAGAGTGGTTCGAATCTGACTTGATCAAATTTTGTGATGTAGCATGAATAGAGTTTGAGACGAGAAAATCATAGATATCTAGAGAAGGTTCTTATGCAATCTTGTCCATCCACTTGGCCAAAGAAAAAGAAGCCAATCAATCAAAACAACAAGTGGATGTCCTCGAATGAGTAAAATATGCATCCAACATGCTCACACAATAAAATGACAAATGAAATATGTGACAAAGCATGCATAACCAGTTCTAGCATCTATCAAACAATTGGCGATGACTAGGTCATCTATATATGAGTATATTGACTTAGGAGTCAAATGAGAACATTTGATCATAGGTCATACTCATCGTTTAAGCTCAAGTGGGGTTACCACTTTTACATAAAGCATTTATGTGTTCACATCATTAGAGTTGCTTTGACTCAATTCTTAGAGTTAAGCTCCCCCTAGATGTGAGATTCCCCCTTAGAGGGATAAACTAACCTTGGGTTTTGTCGATGATGACTTCATGTAGGTGTTGAAGATGTGGATGCTCAATGTTGATGTAGATCTCTTGGAGCAATCCTTTGAAGTGAGTTGCACTTTCAATACCTACATGGGTTAGTCCCACAAGGAACATACAAGAATATCCATAGACATAGAGTGATGCACACACAAAATGATGTCCATGAAAACATTAGGTTACCTTGTCCCTTTCCTTACCAACATGAGGGTTTGTGACTCCTTGAACTGGTGCAAGATATGGAAGGTGGTTGCACTTGTCCTTGCCATAATGATATGAGTGAAGAATGTTGGCGGAGTCACCCTCAAGAACTCTCTAGTTCTTCTTCTTCGGGATCCACATCATCTTGATGGGAATCCTTGGTGTAGTAGTTGTGCTTGATGAAGTAGAACTTGACGTAGTCTTGGGAACCCACTTGACCAAGGCCTTAGGTGCTTCTTCAAATGCATCAATCTCCTCTTGAAGCTTGTCCTTGCCTTTGTTCTTGTGGTCTTGTGGTGGAAGATCATCTTGTGCTTGTGTTCCCTTGAAGGAAGTAGGATCATACTTCTCTTGTTGAGGAACAAACTTTGTCTTGGGGTATTGATCTTCTTCCCACTCAACTCCATTGGCATTGAACTTTCATTCAAAACCAACACTTTGATTCTTCCGGTGCCTTCCTTGCTTGCGTACAATTTCCTCAAATTGCTTACTCCCGGCAAGGCTCTTGTATACACCTTTCTCTATAATTCCCTTCAATAAGCTGTTTTCTTGCTCAAGTGTAACTTGGCTAAGAGAAACATTAGTGGAATCAAGAGAACTACTAGAAGCAACAATATTGTGTTTAGCATTGTTATTGTTACTACTAGAGAAGAATATTTCTTGTTCTTGTTACTAGACTTGACTTGAGGCATGTAAGTAGATAAGAGTAAACGCTTGGCAATATAAGAAGAAATGTTCTTACGGAGATCATCATTGATCGCTTTTAGGAACTCATGCTCTTGCTCAAGATTGAACTTTTCAATGCGTAACTTCTCATGAGCCCTTAAAAGTTCTCGATGATCTTCGAAGATAGTTTCATGAGCTAACTTAAGAGTATTTAGTTCTTTAGTTAGACGCTCAATCTTCTCCTTATCATTGTCATTCGTTTCATTTTGATTAGCATGATTAATTGACGTTTCATCATAGTATTCATCACTAGAGTTGTCAATAAGTAAATCATCATCACCTAACAAGTCATCTTCATCACTATTAAAATCAACATACTCGGGGTGTGTTACCTTAGGACCTTTGGCCATGAAGCATCTTCCAATTCCTTCATTTGGTGATTCAAATATGTCATAGGAGTTGGTTGATACAAGTGCTAGACCGGAAACACCTTCATCTTGAGTGTATTCGGAGTCAGAGTGATAGCTTCTCTCGGAGTGATTGTCGGAGTCGGAGCCGGATACCCATTCACCAACATGAGCTTGATGTCTTAGTTTTGTGTAGCTCTTTGAGGACTTGTCCTTCCTTTCCGAATCCTTGTTTCTCCGTGAGGGTCTTCGTTCATAACGATCATCTCTACTCCTTCTCTCTCTTGGTGGTGATTCTTCTTTTCTACTTCTTCTCTTGGGAGAATCTTCTCTTCTTTTGTAGGGTGCCGTACACTCATTGGAACAGTGTCCGGGTCTCCCACAATTGTAGCAATTGCGCTCTCGACTAGAAGATCTTTTGTCATTGTAGGACCTTGATTTAGAGCTTCTTTCTTTGCTTCTACTCTTGTAGAATTTGTTGAAGTTCTTCACCATTAAGCTCAATTCTTCATTGAAGGTTTGTTTCTCACTTGATGATGTGGGGGCTTCACATGAGGCTTTGTAAGCACCACTTGACTTGTTGTGAAGTTCCTCCTTATCCTTGAGTGACATCTCATGAGCAACAATTCTTCCAATGACTTCCGTTATTTGAGATCTTTGTAATTTGGCATCATTTGGATCAATGTGCACACGGTATCATATTTTCCATCCAATGCTCTTAGGATCTTCTTGATGATGAATCTGTCGGTCATCTCTTCACTTCCTAAGCCGGCAATCTCATTTGTGATAAGAGCAAGCCTAGAGTACATTTCAACGACACCTTCACCATCCTTCATTTTGAACTTGTCAAGTTGACTTTGGAGCACATCCAACTTGGATTCCTTGACGGAGTCGGTACCTTCATGCATATCAATCAAAGTATCCCAAATTTCCTTTGCATTCTCAAGACGGCTGATTTTGTTGAATTCTTCGGGGACAAGCCATTGAAGAGGATATCACAAGCTTGAGCGTTGTATTGCAACATTTTCAACTCTTCCGCGCTAGCTTCACGGTTCGGTTCTCTCCCATCAAAGAATTCACCTTGCAAACCTATACACACAATAGCCCAAACGGCGGGGTTATGTCCGAGAATATGCATTTTCATCTTATGCTTCCAACTTGCAAAATTAGTGCCATCAAAGTAAGGACCTCTACGATGATAATTTCCCTCGCTAGACGCCATACTCTCCTAGGTTGTGAAACCAAGGCTATGACCACCAAAAGCTATGGAAATCAAAGCAAATGGAGACCGTAGATTTGATACCACTTGTAGGACCTTGAAGTATGTCTAGAGGGGGGGGGTGATTAGACTACTTGACCAATTAAAAACTTAACCTTTTCCCAATTTTAGACTTTGGCAGATTTTAGCTATCTTAGGGCAAGTCAAGCAATCTACACACAATTCAAGCAAGCATGCAAAGAGTATATAGGCAGCGGAAAATAAAGCATGCAACTTGCAAGAATGTAAAGGGAAGGGTTCGGAGAATTCAAATGCAATTGGAGACACGAATGTTTTTGTCGTGGTTCTGATAGGTGGTGCTATCGTACATCCACGTTGATGGAGACTTCAACCCACGAAGGGTAACGGTTGCACGAGTCCACGGAGGGCTCCACCCACGAAGGGTCCACGAAGAAGCAACCTTGTCTATCCCACCATGTCCGTCTCCCACGAAGGACTTGCCTCACTAGCGGTAGATCTTCACGAAGTAGGTGATCTCCTTGCCCTCACAAACTCCTTGGTTCAACTCCACAATCTTGTCGGAGGCTCCCAAGTGACACCTAGCCAATCTAGGAGACACCAGTCTCCAAGAAGTAACAAATGGTGTGTTGATGATGAACTCCTTGCTCTTGTGCTTCAAATGATAGTCTCCCCAACACTCAACTCTCCCTCATAGGATTTGGATCTGGAGGAAAGAAGATTTGAGTGGAAAGCAACTTGGGGAAGGCTAGAGATCAAGATTCTTGTGGTTGGAATGGAATATCTTGGCCTCAACACATGAGTAGGTGGTTCTCTCTCAGAACTGGTAAGTTGGAAGTGTAGGTTTGTTCTGATGGCTCTCTCCACAAATGAAGAGGAGGTGGAGGGGTATATATAGCCTCCACACAAAATCTAACCATTACACACAATTTACCAAAATCGGTGGGACCGAATCATCAAACTCGGCTGGACCGATTTAGTAAACCTAGTGACCGTTAGGGTTTTCGGTGGGACCGATATGCAACTCGGTAGGACCGATATGATTAGGGTTATGGCATAACGTAATCTCGGTGAGACCGATTACACAAACTCGGCGAGACCGATGTTGGTAATTAGCTAACCAGAGAGTTGGTCAGGTAAACTCGGTGGGACCGATTCGCTCTTTCGGTGAGACCGAAAAGTTACGAAAGGGAAACAAAGAGTTTACATTGCAATCTCGGTGGGACCGATCACTCACTTCGGTTAGACCAAAACGTTACGAAGGGAAACAGAGAGATTACGATCCCATCTCAGTGAGACCGAGATCCATATCGGTGAGACCGATTTGCCTAGGGTTTGTGGCAGTGGCTATGACATTTGAATTTGGTGGCACCGGATAGAAAGAATCGGTAGTGCCGAGTTTGACTTTAGGTTTAGGTCATATGTGGATGTGAGAAAGTAGTGGAGGGTTTTGGAGCATATCACTAAGCACATGAAGCAAGGGGCTCATTAAGCAACATCTCATCCCTCCTTGATAGTATTGACTTTTCCTACAGACTCAATGTGATCTTGCATCACTAAAATGTAAAATGTAGAGTCTTGAGCTTTTGAGCTTGAGCCAATCCTTTGTCCTTAATATTTTGAGGGATCCACTTTCATCATCCATGCCATGCCATTCATTGAGCTTTCCTGAAATATTTGTCTTGAAATAGCATTAGCTCATTGAGCTATATGTTGTTATGAATTACCAAAACCACCTAGGGATAGTTGCACTTTCACCGTCCGCACCGGCTTACAAACGCTACGGCTGATTCATTTGTCTACTCCCACGGCCGACTCACCCGTGAGTGATTTCAACTTAACCTAGTGATCATCAACTTCATGGCGGATTATTTCTGGCCTGACACATCAGGTGATATCCATTCTAAATATATTTTATTGGCACATATTATTTTTGTCAAAGAGCAGTTTATCTTTGCCTTGGTCTGCAATATTGTTGATGCAGGACAATTGTTCACTGCATCAAAACGACGTGGTTGACTCGCCTGCGCCGGTTTACAGCACCGCGTCCGATTCATCCGTCTGAGCCGCCTCTGATGCGGCGGTCGTCTTTACCGTCCGTCTCTCGCGGCCTGGTTCACATCAACACACCGGGCTGCTCCTGTCTGCATGAGCGGTTTATTGAGTATGAGCAAGTCACTGCTTGGGAAGCCCGGTTTTGTTCCGACAAATTGGTGGAAAATTATCATGTATTATCAGCCGCCGTCTGCACTGGATGGCTCAATGGGCAGGCGCACAAGTCGCCGCACTACGGTTCGGTTAACTTCAAACAGCCAGTTGGAAGGAACCATTGGCCGAGTTGCTGACACGGTTCATACTGGATCATTTATAACCCGCCGCAGTCACCTCAACCTTCAATGGATTCACATCGCGCTATCAACGCCAATGATATACATCTCCTGCTGTGGTCAAATATGAAGAATCTCAAGCCAACACTTCGAGTCATCTTGAGATTCGGGGGCTACAATGGTATGGCTCGGCAAAATTAGCCGGTTTCAATGAATTCAAGAACTCCGGGTCATTGAAGGGAAGATAATCCGGCCCTGGAGGCTACTACTTTATTGGCAAATATTTAAAGGCCGTCAGAAAAATTTCCGGTTCAAAATGAAGATTCCGGTTTAAAATACAGCTCAAGAGACATCTTTCTCCCGCAAAGCTTTGAAGCTCTCAAAACCGGTTCAACATCCGGGTCAAGGTAAATTTGTCCCTTACAAAGCTTTGAGGATCTCAATATCCGGTTTAAGAATTTCCGGTTCAAAAATAATTAATCTCTTGCAAGTTCGAGATCTCAGACAAATTAATGGTTACCAAAGAAACTTGCTGCCATGATGCACGGTTCAAAACATGGGTATCCTGCCTTACGGCTTATATGGTCACTTGGGGGCTTCCTGCTCATCGGGCATAACTATCAGTACCCTCTTGACCGGTGCAATGCCAAAACTTATATGGTCACTTGGGGGCTTCCTGTTCAAACATAGGTCATATTCGAACCAAAGAGAACATAGCTGTCGATACCCTTTTGATTAGCAAACTGCTGAACCTACTTGGGGGCTTCTTGATCGTATCTGAATCATAGCTCAACCCCTTTAGGAATCGACGTGGATCGTATTCCAATCAACGTCGTTAAACAATTTTTAAGGTCATTTGGGGGCTTCCTGTTCAAACATAGGTCGTATTCGAACCAAAGAGAACATAGCTGTCGATACCCACTTTGATCGGCAACGCCAACGCCACTGGGGGCTATATGATCGTATTCGAATCTTAGCTTAACCCTTTTGGAACGGTTTACTGATCATATTCGAATCAGAAGCCTCAAAATTTTTATCTGTTTTTATACAATCACAAGTATTTGAGTTGTCACAAATATCATATGTGCCGGCTCTTACAGAATCAATTTCACTGTCCGGGTCACATAAACCGGCGGTATCATTCAAAGGATCATAGGGATCTTGTAATCTACTTGTGTGCAGGATAAGACTACATTTGGTGGTTACCATACCGCTCTTGGACGTTAAGTCGCCAGGGCATGTGTTGTTTAAACTCGTGCAGGATTTGCGTAATTATGACTTATATAAATGCTACACCCAAGCTCATCATTGAAATTGGTGTCTCAAAAGGGTTATCAATTATTGATTTTCTCAAGGGCTATAGGCCACCGGGTTACAAAAATTCCGGCTTACAATGAATGCGCATTAAGTCATCATCGGCCAAGAGCCGCCAGGTATTTAAACTCTGGATTTACTTGTCAACCGATGAGGTATTCAAATCTTTAATAGCCAAAACTGGCTGGATTTTAATGATGATATTGAATGATTGAAGTTTCATACCAGATTATATTATTCAATTCTTTAATAGCCAACATGGCTGGATTTTTATTATGGTTATCAATAGCCAGTATTATGATGGAGGTCTTCAAAGTCGCTTCAGCGCAATGGCTATTATTTTATCAATGGGCATGATTTATTTTACAATGGAAGGAATAGTCCCGAGTTGCTGCAGGCTTACAACCCGGCACTTGGGGGCTACATTATTTAAATTGAGATTACATCAAATATGCAAGTCCCATGTTACTGCCAGCATGCACCATGGCACTTGGGGGCTAATGTAAAGTCACTTTTTGTTCAACTTATTGAAGACCCGACTCATCACATTGTAATGAGCCGACCCTTGGGGGCTACCAATTGCTCCTGTCAAAAATTCAAGGTACACAAGCATTAATCCATTGAACGGTCCACTATTCAGTTGGTATAGTACAAAGCTCTTAACCTTGTGGACGTGGGTTCAAGCCCCATGATTGAGATTATATTATATGATGTTATTATTAATGAATTGTATACAAAGTCCCATCTCAGTATTATCTTACTGAGCTGGCCCTTGGGGGCTACACGTTGCTTCTCAAAGTTTACATGATCATATTTACAAAGTCCCTGCTCATTATTGCATAATGACCCGACCCTTGGGGGCTACACTGGTTGAAATTTTTATGAGCATAAGGCAATTACAAGTCCCAGGTTGCTGCAAGCATGACAACCCGGTACTTGGGGGCTACACATATGTGGAATATTCAGTTTTATGACTAATGATTGAGATGAATAACCCGGATTTCTTCAAGGTTGCAACACTTATATTGAAGCAAGTCTTAAGTTATCACTATGTTCTCCTCTTAAGACTTGGGGGCTACAGGTATTATGCATATAAAGGAGGAACATCTTCAAATTCTCAGTTTTGAGCAAATCAGGAAGGTCAATTACATGACCCAGTGTCAACAACAATTATGACTCGGCATCATCAATCTTTTATAACCCGGAGATTTTGGAAATTATAATTCGGCAAGATCTACATGCTTAAGCCGGCAGAATATCAGTTGAATATTTCAAGACCAGTATTTCTGTCAAAGCATTAAAGGCCGACTCAAATGGATTCTCTATTTACAATATTTCTTCTACAAGCAAATTGATTATGAAGCTGGTCTATTGATCCAGATTTTCTAGAAGAAGGAAATGACAAGGACTTAAGGATGTTCAGGTGCCGGTTTACAAAAATTCTTAACCCGGAGCACAACCTATCAAATTTGTTCTTGTGTTTATGTTGTAGATCAGTTTAACATGGATAAATCCAAATTAAACTGGGGGCTAATGTCGGGGATATACCCCGCGGTGTAACCCGCTGGATGTATGACCCGGCTGGAGCGTGGCAACTTACTGGGGACCCGCCTGGAGCTTGGCGATTCACAGATAACCCGCCCGATCTTGGCGACTCATAGTAACCCGGCGGGCGGGTCAGATAGAAGACTAGGCCCAAGGCCCAGAAGGCCGGCTCCTGTTGTGGTGGGCCGACTTAAAAGGAAAGGGATGACGAATATTTCCTTTACGCGGAAGCAAGACCCGGACTTGTATTCAACTTGTAAGAAAAGATAGACTAGCCCTAGTCCTACTAGGACTCCATATGTAACCTGCCCCTCCAACTTATATAAGGAGGGGGCAGGGCTCCCCAAAGGGGGACAAGCAACAAGAAACAATATCTAGGGCTAGACACAAAGAGGAGAGCCGGCTTACGGCGACTCCCTCATGATCATAATGAGACCTAGCCACAAACAACATGTAGGGTTGTTACCGGATGATGTTTCCCGGGGCCCGAAGCTGTCTAAATCCTCGTCTTGTGTGTTGCGTCTCTCGATTCCGCTCAACCCCTTCAAGCTACCACATAGATGCGTTGGCCTCACGACTAAGTCCTTACATTAGGACATCTGCCGTGACAATTCCACGACACTGACAGTGGGTCCCTTGGCCCACTGGTCAGGTTTGACCAGTCGCCCGCCTCCTTCCTCCTCTGGCCGAGCAAAGGCGGGGCTCCGGCTATAAACGCCGGCGATTCGTGGCTCCTCGCGGGACTCCGAGGGCAGGGATGGATCCGCTGGTCCAGGGCGGTCCTTCCGGTGGTCGACTGGTCGACGAGGACGAAGAGAGTCGCCGTTGGCGAGCTCTGCGGCGGACGGCGTCTCGGGAGGAATTGGGGGTTTGGGTTACGATGGTTCCTAGTCGAAGCTGAGAGGTTGGGAGGCTCCGCACGGTCGAGGGGAAGGGGATGGAAGCACGGGAGAGGTTAGGGGACTCGGTCTTGGCCGGATTTTACCGGATCGTGGCGGCGGGCGAACCTACCGGAGATGGGGAAGGGGAGGGCCTCTGGCCAACTGGGGAGGAGGGGGGGCTTCCTACTGCTCGAACGAGGCTGCTGACGAGCTTAGGCATGATCGGGAGGCTATTTATAGCCCGGAGAGGTCGGTTCCCGCGGCTGCGGATAAGAGCACCAGCGAACCGCCATTCTGTTGCAGCAGGGCGACGTGGAGGCGATTGGAGCTAGTCGGCGCATTCCGACGAACTCCCCACTTCTCAAGGGGGCGAGCTGGCGCGCGCGTATGGCTCGGGCGGCGCCGTCCATGGCAGAGGCCTGCTGTGGCCGTCCGCTAGCTGCCACGGCCGACCTGACGGCGGCGCTGCGGGGCTCCAGGGGCGGCCTGGATGGTTCTGGTGAGCGGGCGAGGCCGGGGTGTGGCCCTGCGGGCGAGCAAGGGCCAGGGGCACGACGCGGCGGCTCGGCTGCGCGCGCGTGCAAAACGTGCGCTCTGGGCGCGCCCAGAGCACGCACGCTACGTGCTCGTCGAAAGCGTGTGTTAGAGAGCTCGAATGATGCTGGTATTAAACAGATCTATGTTAGTGGTAGATAGGAGTTTAGTGGACAAGCTGGTTAGGCAAAGCAAGCAGGTTCAATGTGCAAACTAAAAACTATGTCAAATCTGATCATGCACATAAGGTGCTTGACAGAATGCCAAGGGCATCTAGACAACTCTTGGGGTGGCCCAAAAACTCCAGATCATAGTCTCTTTAAGTGATGAAGAGGTTGGCATGATTAGTTTGGCAAAAACAGAAACTTGTTAGTGCAAGTTTTTGAGAAAACCAATTCTGGACAGAAAGTAAAGGGCATAGTTTCATGGACCAAAAATACTCCAATGGGTCCATTCTCCTGGACTTCAGGTTTGGTAGGGAGGACTATAAGCAGGAGAAAGCTCATGGGCACTAGAGCAAAATAAAATAGGGTTGCAGTAGAAAAAGCCAAACTGGACCAGAGAGCAAAAGAGGATGATTTGCTCAAATTTTCCAAAGAACACCAATGGGTTAATGCATAAATTTGAATTATATACTCCTACTAACATCTCCAAATTTTTGTGGAAATTTTAAAGAAATATTTAAATAGGTTGTAGTGCAATTCACAATCTGGACCAGATTTGAAAACTTGGGGTAAAGCTCAAAATTTCCAAATGACTCAAAGAGGTTTTTGCACAAAAGTGATTTAGGAACATCGAATGTCATCCCCAAATTTTGGTGGAATTTTTAAATGGATCTATAAAAGGGTTGTAGTGCAAAGGAGCCTCTAAAACTTATAAAAATCATTTTTAAAGAAATAAAGCTCAGGGAAAATAGTTATATAAATAATTCCACTGATAAAAGGAAAGTTTCTTGAGAGGGTATACAAGTCCAATAATATTTTTGGAAAGTTTTCACTTGGGGTGAAAACTCCACAATATCAAAGAAAAGAGAGGTTCTGAAATCAAAGGATAAACCCAGAAAATAAAAATTTAATTTCCTGGCAAAATTTTAATAAACAAATCATGTTTAAATTTTGGGGTGTTACAAGATCCATTGTTGTCATTCCGTACTGCGGGTCTTCTGTTACCCCTCCTCGTGTCATATTGACCCATTTGCACCGAAACAAAGGGACCTTCAAACCACGTCCATAGTCAAGTTCCATATGTCCTCTATGTAACCATAATATGTTTCCTTTCCCGTCTTGGTTGCTGCATCAAAGCGGACACCACCGTTTTGGTTGGTGCTCTTCTTATCTTGGGCGATCGTGTAAATTGTATTCCCATTTATCTCGTACCCTTTGAAAGTCATTATATTTGAAGATGGTAACTGGGATAGCAAGTACAGGTCATCTTCAATAGCGGCGTCATGCATGGCACGTGTCTGCAAACAACCGGCGAAAGTCCCCATTTGTTCATGTGTAATCCAGTCGTTAGACTGCTCCGGGTGTTTGGAGCGTAGAAGCCAGACGGTACCTTCATACTGAGCAGGCATTCAAAGAAGATTTCCTTCTCTTCTTTGGTAAGAGCGTAGCTGGCATGACCCTGATGTATGCCGTCTTTTCCGTGCATACGTTGCTGGTCCTCCCGTGACTCCGGTGTATCTTTTGTCTTCCCATACACGCCCAAGAAGCCAAACAGGGTCACACAAAGATTCTTCGTCACGTGCATCACGTCGATTGCGGAGAGGACCTCTAGGTCTTTCCAATAGGGCAGGTCCCAAAATATAGATTCTTCTTCCACATGGGTGCGCGTCCGTCAGCGTCATTTGGAACAGGTTGTCTGCCAGGACCCTTTCCAAAGATTACCTTCAAATCCTTCATGTACATCAGCACCAGTACGGTGGCGAGGCTTCGTCCGGTGATCCGCCTTACCTTTGAAATGCTTGCCTTTCTTTCTTACGGGATGCCTGCTCGGAAGAAATCGACGATGTCCCAGGTACACATTCTTCCTACAATTATCCAAATATATACTATCGGTATCATCCAAACAGTGCATGCATGCGCGGTATCCCTTGTATGTCTGTCCTGAAAGGTTACTAAGAGAAGGCCAATCATTGATGGTCACGAATAACAACGCCTTTAGGTCAAATTCTTCCTGTTTGTGCTCATCCCACGCACGTACACCTTTTCCATTCGATAGCTGTAAGAGTTCTTCAACTAATGGCCTTAGGTACACATCAATGCCGTTGCTAGGTTGCTGAGGGCCTTGGATGAGCACTGGCATCATAATGAACTTCCGCTTCATGCACAACCAAGGAGGAAGGTTATACAAACATAGAGTCACAGGCCAGGTGCTATGGTTGCTGCTCCGCCCCCAAAGGATTAATGCCATCTGCGCTTAGACCAAACCATACGTTCCTTGCGTCACCTGCAAACTCCTCCCTGTAGTTTTGTGGCACACCGGCTCAGAGCAACCGGTTTACCCTGCATTGCCAGCCCAGAGACCATGTCTTCTGGCAACACACAACATCTTGGTACAAAAAACAACCGCTTTATTGATGCTAGCGGATCAGAGTTTATGTTACAACAGATGTCGAGGCCAAGCAGCATGCACGATGCGGCTGAACAATATGTACATTATTTAGTGAACATAAAGGGGCCTCGATCATGACTACTACGCGGCAGCGGAACAACGTCATAGTGGAACCTCCATAGCACAGGGACACCAATGTGGACACGATCTAGACCCGGACAACACTCCTTTCCAAAGAGACTTTCCTGAAATCTGGCATGATAAGCCAGGTCAGTACATTGAATGTACTTGCAAGCTCACAACAGGCACAATCATAATGACAAACAATATCATGATAATTAACCAATTAATAATAATGCAACACCATATGTCCAACATGTTGTGATCATGCTTGAACGTCCCTCGGGACGGCCTTACCAACCGTGATCATTTACGGATCACCAACAAATCACCATCATGGTCTTGACAAGAGTAACTCGTGATCCTTACGGCGATCACAACCACGACCAATATTTGGTCTCAAACATCTCGATGGCCTTTCCGCCATCATCAACAGTGCAAAGTTCATAACTTAGTGTGCAAATTTATTAAACATTGACTCATGGTGGGACCTACTACGAGGCATCCGTGACCATGGACTCGGCTATCGATAGATTATACACTCTGCAGAGGTAGCACACTGTACCCACACCACGGAACCCATGGCCTCGCACTCCCATTCGGGTGGACCAACGGCATTCCGACGAAACCCCTCCATTGCCATGACACTCTCCCAGCCACTCCGACCCAATCCCCAATGGGCTAGTCCTGGGTGGCCCATGTCTACCAAAGACACAATGACCACCATCGTGGCCAAAACGATCCCACTAGGGGACCCGGTACCATAATCTCAACAATGGGCACACAAGATTATGCCTGCTTACCGGGCCAGGGTAAGCATGCCCATAATCTTCCCTAGTTGGAGGCACCGACCAGAGGCATGTCAATGGACCGAATCAAGGCCTTCCCACAAAGGCAAATGTGGTTGCACTGGGAAAAACTCGATTCAGCGGCACCATGACCCAGTCAACGATATATTCAAGTTGAGTTATATTCAGGTTCAACTTAAAATGAAAATGACCGGTGTCATAGCATGCCATGAAATGCAATACTAAACATGCATCACATATTAACGAAAATGATTGATGTCAACCATATTCACACTAAGCATAAACATCAACAACTTATATTACTTTCCTCGTCAGGGTAACTCTCACTTTAACAAGATATTTTGTAGCAAGTTTTATTATTTTTCTCATGCAAGAAAATAACTTCGATTAATTTCTCATATGCATAGCAAAAATTATACTATCATCACCACAAGCAAATCCTAATTTCTTTACCAACAAAGTTAGGTTCAACCATTCTGTAAATCAAGCAAAATAGCTAAACAAGCACTTCACAGAATATTTTCTAGCAAATTCTACTATTTTATTTGTGCAAGAAAATAACTTTAAGTAATTACTCATATGCATAACAAATCATTTTATTACCACAAGTAGATCTTAGCTTCTTTACCAACTAAGCTAGTTTCAAACATTCTGTAAATGAAGCATAATAACTAACAAACACTTAATAGAATGTAAATAACATAATAGTTATTTAAATACATGGATTAATAATTTCATTCAAGTAAGAAAATCATAAATATTGAAATGACACGATGAAAATGTTGCTGTGGCTTGCCTTAGTGCAGATGAAGTTCACAAGCCTTCTGGTGATCCTCAAGACAAGCCTCACCCTCTGAAAATAATTTTAAATACAAGAAGAAGATATCAAGAACACTTCTGAAAATCACCAGAAAATCTAGGCAACACGGAAAAATCTCATTTTTGGCGAGCTGCTAGATTTCTTTGCAAAGAACACAATGCAAAAAGAATCAATTCATTTGGACTTAAGGTTGAAGAGTTATGGCTGTTTGAAGCTTTCTGTAAATTCAAATGAATTTGAATAAAAATAAAACAAACTGGGGGGGTGATGTCGAAGGCGTAAAGCCCAGGGGCGCCACCACTCGTACCGCTTCGCGCGCGTACAGAGTGGCTGACTAGCGGGCCCCGCTAGTCAGGTGAGGAGGAGGGGGAGAAGGAAACAGAGGGGGTCGCGGCTTCGCCGGAGCTCTCGCCGGCGACGAGGGCTCCTTGGCCAAAACGAGAGGGAGGGATTGAGAGAGGGGACGGAGGCGCACCTGCCCATACCCGTAGTGTAGCTAGGGGTGGTCGGACGACATCAGAATCGACCTTGCAAGCGGAGGAAGAACGCGGTGGTCGCCGGAGATGAGGAAGACGGCGAGCAGATGATCCTCCAGGGGCTCCAAGAGGTCGGAATAGCTTCACCGACGAGAGGCCGAGGCTCTGGAAGGGTCGCCCTGGCCTGAGAGGGGCTGGAGCTACCGTGACGACTAGAGGGGATCGTCGGCAGGCTCGAGCTCGGGGACGGCGGCCCGCGGCCTGCCCGGCCGGGCTACAGTTGCCTAGGTGCTAGAGGAGTGGGTAGGAGTGGTGGATGGTGCTCGAGGAGGCTGGGGGCAGCTCCATTTATAGGCGAGCGGAGAGGGGGGTTCGGGCTTCGCCGATGGACACCTGTCCACGGTGCTCGGCGACGAGCGGCGTCAGTGAGAGGGGGAGAAGGCGACGTAGCTCACGCGGCGACTGTTGGCGAACGGGGACGAGCACAGGAGCGAGGAGAAGGCGACGAGCACAGTGCACACCGCACTGTTGTGTTGGCCGGACCGTGCCCGTGCTCGCTGCGGCGAGCTCCGGCGTCGGCGTGCGCCAGGGGGGAGTTAATGGCGTTGAGACGAGGATGGTGGCAAAGTTTGGCACGCTCGGGCAGACGGAGGAAGCGAGCACGCGCGAACAGAGTGCTCGGCGACACTCAGAGCGCGTCGACACGCAGGCATGGCATGGTGGACATGCGTGGTCACCGTGCGAACTCTTCCCTCAGGCCAGCCTACGTCCAAAAATCATGTCTGGCTTGTTGTTCGTGGTGGTTTCGAAGTTTACCACGCTTTGGTTTGGATTCAGGTGCAGTATAGGAGTTTTTACAAGCCAAGTAAGTTTCTGATTAGTAACTTTGGGAGGTTACTGAGGTCAAATGGCTAGGAGTTGGGGGCTGTGCTTTGGAGGTTAGCCATGATCTACTAAGGTGAATATGCACAAGAAAATCCAGGCACAATGGAGCAAGTAAAATGGTAGTTGCTGTAGCAAAAATATTCTGAAAAGTGATGAAATATTTTTGCTCAGGAAGGTGTCCTAGGGTTCAAAGAATATTTGTGAATTATCTCAGATTTTTCTGGGCCATAAAAATTGGGGTTGCTTTGGAGCATATTGAACTAGCCAGGGTTTTTGAGAGGAAAATGAATCCTTTTCATTTAAGAAAAATATTCCAAAGATTATTTTGGGGTGGATCAGAAGGGAAATGATGATTAGGGAGGGAAATGAAGCACTTGGGTGAAAGCCAAGGATACCCAAGTGTTTAAGTCCATATGAAAAGATTCAAAAAAAATCCAAATTTCAGAATAACTCCAAATGAAAATCAGGCAAATAAGAGAGGGCAAAAACCAGGCTGTCACAAACCTCCCCCACTTAGAATGAATCTCGTCCTCGAGATTCAGTTGCTTTGGAAAACCACTCTGGATAATGAGCCCTTAGGAATTCTTCCCGCTCCCAAGTTGATTCTGATTCTATGTGATGCTCCCACTGAACCTTGTAGAATTTTCTTACTTTACTGCGAGTGACCCTTTCCATCTGATCCAAAATTCTAAAAGGTCTTTCTTCATAGGTCAAATCATTGGCCAATTCTACCTCAGCCATAGCAGTCCTTTTCTCAGGCGGGGATATGCAACGTCTTAATTGTGAAACATGAAACACGTTATGCAAGTCTGCCAATTCAGCGGGTAGTTCCAACTGATATGCCACAGTACCCACTCGGGACATAACCAGGAATGGACCAATAAATCTGGGTGCCAATTTTCCACGGGTTTGGAATCTTTTGACGCCTTTCATAGGAGTGACTCGAAGGTATACATGTTCTCCGGGTTCAAAATTGATCTGTCGGTGCTTTGCATCATAATAACTTTTCTGTCGAGATTTGGCCAATTGCAATCTGTCTATGATTTCCTTAACTTGTTTCTCAGCTTCCATCATGAGATCTGTTCCGAAGATACGGCTATCTCCAGTTTGAGACTAATTTAATGGAGTGCGGCACTTACGGCCATACAGAGCTTCATGACATCTTTAGACTGGTCTGAAGCTGTTGTTATAAGAAAACTCGGCATATGGAAAGAAGTCTTCTCATTTAGGTCCTTGGGCTAAAGCACAGGCTCGCAACATATCTTCGAGTATTTGATTTACCCGCTCTGTCTGTCCATCTGTCTGAGGATGATAAGCAGTACTATATTTCAGTGCTGTCCCCAAGGCTTGATGGAGACGTGACCAAAAGCGGAGGTAAATAGGGAACCTCGGTCGGAAGTGATGGTTCGGGGTACTCCATGCGGACTGACTATTTTGGATACATACAGTTGTGCAAGTTGATCCGCTCAGTATCTGGTGCTGATCGGAATGAAGTGAGCAACCTTAGTTAAGGTGTCCACTATGACCTAGATTGCATCCTTGCCTCGCTGAGTCTTAGGCAGTCCTGTAATGAAATCCATACAAACGTCATCCCATTTCCATTATGAAACTGGCAGCGGTTGGAGAAGTCCGGCTGGCTTCTGATGTTCTGCCTTCACCTTGTTGCATATGTCGCAACAGGCCACAAAATAGGCAATGTCTTTCTTCATTCCATCCCACCAGAATATTTGTCTAAGGTCTTCATACATTTTCGTACCTCCCTGGTGAATGGAATATGAGGATTTGTGTGCTTCCGACAAGATTTTCTGCTTTAAGTCAGGCTGATTGGGTACACAAATCCTTCCACGGAATCGGAGGGTACCGAATTTGTCTTTGGAGAAATCTGGGGTCTGCTCAGCCATCGGGCTCTTGGCACGTTTTTGCCGCTTGATGTCCGCTGGCTAGGACTTGCAGATCTCTTCCTTAAGTGTGGGTGTAACTTCCAAAATATTAGCGAGGCCAGCATCCACTATGACCAGGTTGAGCTGAGCGATCTCCTCTTGGAGTTCGGGAGGCAGGGATTTTAATATGACATTTAAGCTGACAGGCTTTCGACTGAGTGCATTAGCAACCACGCTGGCCTTACCCGGGTGGTAATTTATTCCAAGATCATAATCCTTGACCAACTCTAGCCATCTTCATTGACGGAGATTTAAATCCGGCTGAGTAAATATGTATTTAAGACTTTTGTGATCGGTAAAAATTTGGCACCTTTTCCAGTGAGGTAGTGTCTACAAATTTTTAGCGCATGAACCACCGCAGCCAATTCCAAATCATGAGTAGGATAATTTCCCTCGTGGGGTCGTAGCTGTCGTGATGCATATGCTACTACCTTGCTGTCTTGCATAAGTACGCAACCAAGGCCTTGCCTGGAGGCGTCGCAATACACATCAAAACTGCGATAAATGTCTGGAAGAGTCAATACATGTGCGGTTGTCAGCCGTATCTTTAGCTTATTGAAACTTTTCTCACAGTCCTCCGTCCATTCAAACTTCTTATCCTTTTTGAGCAGCTCCGTCATGGGTTTAGCAATCTTGGAAAACCCTTCAATGAAACAACGGTAATATCCAGCTAATCCGAGAAAACTCCGGATCTGCGTCACGGTCGTGGGCGACAACCAATCGAGCACATCCTTTACTTTGCTCGGGTCCACGGCTATACCTTCTGCGGATAGTACATGTCTGAGAAACCCGACTTGCTTGAGCCAAAATTCGCATTTACTGAATTTTGCATATATCTGATGGTCGCGGAGTCGTTGTAGCACTGCTCGGAGGTGATCCTTGTGCTCTTCTTCACCCTTGGAGTAAATGAGGATGTCATCGATGAAGACTACCACGAATATGTCGAGGAAGTCCATGAATACTTTGTTCATCATATGCATGAAGAAAGCAGGGGCATTGGTGAGACCAAAGGACATCACTGTATATTCATAAAGACCGTACTGAGTAGTGAATGCGGTCTTAGAAATATCTTCCTTTTTAATCTTGAGCTGATGATACCCGGTCCGTAAATCGATCTTAGAGAATACTTTAGCCCCACTGAGCTGATCAAACAGATCATCAATCCTTGGCAGCGGATATTTATTTTTGATGGTGACCTCATTCGGTGGCGATAATCTACGCTTTGTCACGGAGGCTGCCATCCTTTTTGTCCACGAAAATAGCAGGTGATCCCCATGGTGAAGAGCTGGGACGAATATATCCTTTCTGGAGTAGTTCATCGAGATGTTTCTTTAGCTCCACTAATTCTGATGAGGGCATCCGGTAATACTTCTTGTATAACGGTGCAGTTCCGGGCACAAGATCTATTGCAAATTCCAGCTCTTGATCTGGTGGCATGCCTGGCAGTTCTTCTAGAAATACATCAGGGTACTCGCTGACCACAAGAATTAATTCCAACTTGGCCATAGCGGTGAAAACCAATTCTTGCTGGGGTATATTCTTGATAGCATAGAATTTGGTAGTCTGCCCATTCAGACTGGTCAAAGTGACTTCTCGTGTTGCGCAGTTTATGCAAACTTGATATTGGGTCAACCAATTCATACCCAATATAATATCCAACTTTGCAGACTCAATAATTATCAGAGAGGTTGGAAAGTAGACTCCGTTGATATTGATTTCCAGATAACGGCAGACCAGATTGCTCTTGAGTAAAGGTCCCGGGGTTTGTACCAGCATATTTTTGCCCAAAAGCGAACAAGGACTTTTTTTTGGGCAGCAAAACTCCAAGAAATAAAAGAATGGGAAGCCCCAGAGTCAAATAAAATTACAGCAGGTATGTCATTATCAGAAAACATACCAATGACGACTTCGGGGTTCTCTTGGGCTTCATCGGCTGAGAGATGATGCACGTGCCCAGTAAAGTTTTGCTGGGTCGGGCATGACTCTATAAACACTACAAAAAAACACTTCCGTGATGATACGTGTTTGTCACGGTAGGTCGTGTTTTTTCTCATGCATGTACATCCATGACGATTTTATGACAGAATCAAGATAGTCATACATGTGCTGTCATAGAAGTGTTCCATGACATTACCAAAATTATCATCACGGAAGTGTCCACTTCCATGACGATAAATCGCGCGTCCGCGAAGTGCTTTCGTCAAGGGTGACCGACACGTGGCATCCACCGTAACGGAACGCCGTTAAGCTATCAGGTCGGGTTTTGGATCCGATAACCTGTTAACAGCCCCGACCAATGGGGATTTTCCACGTGTAAAATCATCATTGGCTGGAGGAAACACGTGTCGGCTCACCGTTGGGACATATGTCATCCGCTCATTGGACCGAAGGTGCCTATGATACGGCGACACGTGGCACGGCCCAACAGAGGCCCATTCATGTGAAAAGGCCGGCCCGTTTGACTTGGTCAAAAGGTGGCGGGCGCCCTGAAGAAGTCTCATTAACGGCTGCTCGTATAGATATAGCCCATTTACAACCCGCTAACCCAGGGCCCGTTACGCCCTATCCGAATTAGGCCCAGTAGCGTCATCTGGGCTGTCCAATATGATTCATCCCATTTTAACTTCCGGCCCATGTGGGGCCCATGACCTCTTTCGGCCCATATGAGGACCTTTGTAACTCTTGGCCCATTAACGGCCCGTCGTGAAACTGGCCCGTAATGAACAGTGTATCACTTTATACCCATTAACGGCCCGTTATTCCATTGGGCCGTCTCCAGCCCAAGTTATCATTCGGCCTTCTCAGGGCCCATTGATTATTGGGCTCATTTGCAGCATTCGGTTACATACGACCCGTTACTGTCATTTTCTGCTTGTGGGCCAAATTCAGCCCGTCGTTACAGTCGGCCCGTTTGCGGGCCGTTAATACGTTGGGCCGTTTTCATGTAAAAAAAACCGTTGGGCTGTTTTCATAGAGTTATCAAATACGGCCTATTAACGACCCGTTATGGTCCACGAACAGTATGGCCCATGATTGGCGAAATGATGATACGCCCCGTAGAAGGCCCATGGATCCTACGGCCCGTATGAGGCCCATGGATAGTATGGCCCGTAGAAGGCCCATGGATTGTATGGCCCGTAGAAGGCCCATGGACCCTACGGCCCGTAGAAGGCCCATGGACCCTAAGGCCCGTATAGAAGGCCAATGGATCCTACGGCCCGTATAGAAGGCCAATGGATCCTACGGCCGGACGAAGGCCCATGGATCATCTGACTGCAGGAGGCCCATGGTTACAACAGTCCGTGTGTTGCCATGATTATTTTGGCCTAGTTACCAAAAATAGGCTATTGTGGCCACTGGAAAACAACAGAAAAAGAGCTGCAGTGACTACAAGCAAACAACTAAACAAGACAATAAGGAAATAAATAAGCAAGCAATTAACGCTAGCCTATTACCGCTATTACACATATTATATCCACTGGGCATCAAAGTTCGCCACCAGTGCAAATATAGGGAACAAAGCAACATATTACATACACTGGCCGTCAAAATTGGCCACCAAAGTGCAAATAAACGCGGCAGCAAAACAAGAGCACAACTAAAACAACTTCAAAAGAGCTCAAGAGCGTTATCACAGGTATCCACCATGCTGGAAATAAGCTTAGCAAGCTGATTAACTTTGTCCTGTTTGGCGCTAAAATCCTCCAACGCTTGTTGTTGCACCAGAAAGTATGCATCTGAATGCTCCAGGGACTTCCACAGTCCTTCCGCTTCTTGTCATGACAGTGATCGATGTCTTTCAAATTGTAGTTGAGACTCAAGAAACCGATCTGATTCAGACAGTGAGTTTGAATAGCTTGTGCAAGCGGTAGTGGCCAGTAACTCAAACATTAAACCAAGACAGGACTTTGGGGTTGTCTCGCTATCTTCAAGATAGTCTTCCTTAGCTGTTTTATCAGCTTTGTTGGAGACCAACAAGGATGTGTCACTATCCTGAACCTTATCTACATTACTTCCTTTAACATTGCTTAATAAGGCACACTTCCCCAATATTCTCGTCAAAGATTCTAAAAGAAGAAACAAGCTGACACATAACAAGTTTAGCATGTACTAGTATATGAAACTCATTTCGGTGAACCAGTTCATTAGTAAGGTGGACAGGATTAAACTACCAAGTCTTCTATTGCCAAGTACTAGTACATAATAAAAGCATCAAACAAACATATATCTATGTCCTATGGTCACTGTCTTGCCAAATCAAAATAGAGACACGGTTCAAATCATATCAGTTCAAGATAAAGCAGCAGTGAAAGAATACAAAGCGTGGGAAACTACACGGCACAACAAGATTTCAAATGGGTACCACGGGTCTACATGTACAACAACACTATTGGCTTTGTTGTGATGCTAGTAATGTGCATGATATGAAAGTCAACTGTATACACAATTGAAATTGAAATCAACAGAGCTATTGATAAGAGCAAACCTGTTAAAGAAACATGCGTGCACATACCTGCTGTGCCATTGGAGTTTCAATTGGATCCTTCAATTTAAAAATAAGTTTGTATGAGTAAATACAGTGATACAAGAGCGAAGCAATCATAGTTAAAAAAAGGCGCGCCTAAGCAAGCGCTTAAGCGCGCCTAGGCTCTAGGCGTTGGCAAAACGAATTGCACATAACTGCGCTTAATCTGTGCATAACTGTGCATAAGCATGCGCTTTGGTCAGTAGAGCGCAAGGCGGTGGCAAAACGCACAATTAACGCCTAGCACTTTTTTGAACTATGATAGCAATAGAATCTTAAATTAGAACAATTGTTCTTCAGGTTTAGGCACTTGTTCTACATGAACAGAGTACAGTAAGACGCAAGAATATACCACATTCTTGGTTCAGGACCAGTACAGAACAAGGCGTTCCCAATCATCGTCCAGTAAATGTGTCTCAGGAGAACGTAAGGGAATTTGATGAGTTTCTTTGCCGGTGAAGTACGTTTTCTTCAGGTAATTCCGATACTGCCACCAAGCATTCTTGAAGATAGCAGACGTATTAGCACATGTTACCTCATCCCGAGTTTCCAAATCGGTCCTTCTCTATAGAGAAAAATGGGAAAATCTGCTGTATTATAACTATCATGGAGGTAGGATGTATGGGACGAAGCAAAGTAATTGCCATGAATAACATTACTTACACATAACTCCTGGACAAACACACGCAATCGGCATTTTCCTTCATCTTCAGTATAATATTTCCAAGATGGGAAGATACGCACATACGATTTAAGAACATCAAATGCGATAGATGCTAAACTACGACTAGCTGGTTGTGCTTCCTCCATAGGAATAGGCATACTAACTGGTGGAGTTGGGGTTCGCCGTGATAGTACTGGCCCTTTGGGCACTGGAGCTGCCTTACTAACTACTCTTGTTTGGGAGCTCTGTGGTGGAGGTGGTGCTGTGTCAACAGGAACTGGGTTACTATCGGCCGGGTTGGGGTTAGATTGGGTGAAGTTGGTTCTTCCGTCCATCGCTTGAGGGGTACAACCTGCGAGAGTTTGGGTTATGTGTGGTAGGGCTGGTTCTTGTGCATGTACAACCGGGTGCTATCTCCACCAAGAGGTAGCACTGTTTTATTTGAAGACCGTGTTTTTAGTCCGCTAGATATCGGCATCACCGCTCCAATTCAAATGGCTGATAAACAGAAACATAGTTGAATGTATGAGACATTGTATGAGAGACAGATGCAATAGATAGTGTGGAAAAAGAGGGCATGAAATAGTTGACATGTATATTGTTTAACTAAAACGGATAGCATGACATAATTTCACATATATGATGTCTATCCAAACTGGATAGCATAGCATAACATAATTCAAAGATATGATGAATAACTAAATAGGATCGCATGGCATAATTCACCTACATGTTATCTAAGTAATCAGGATCGCATCATTTAATTCACATATGTGATTTATATGCTAAACAGAGGGCATTCGATATGATGTCTGAACTAAGAACATGATGTTGAATATTGTGTATATGATGTCTAAAGTACGCAATGCAAGACACCGTATGCATGATATGAGTAGTATAACCGTGCCAAGTTAGAGCATACACCTCAGTGGGGGAATAGGACTGGTCATCTGTCTCTGAATCCATCTCACGAGGAGCTATCGGGACCCAACAAGAGATCTGCTTGACTGTGTAGCAATGTCGCTCTGAAGGCCTTGTTTTCACTCCAGATTTTTCCATCTCCCACCCAAATGGCTGATTCACAGGAAGAGTAGGTTAATGTACAAACATTGTCGACAAATGGAAATGTAATGAAGAAAAGGATGGGCAAGATATCATTCAAATATATGATGCCTGGTTAAACAGGATGGCATTGCACATTTCACATATATTATGGCTGGCTAAAAGACATGAGACTGCATAATTCCCATATATGATATAGAAACTAAACAGGTGGCATTACAAGACATGTCTAAACTAAGCAGATGACATATATGATGTCAAAAGTAGGCACTGCAAGGCAACATATGCATGATATGACTAACATCATCATGCCAAGGTAGAGCAAACACCTTGGGGGGTAAATAGGAGTGGTCAGCGGCGTCTGAATCCGCCTCAGAACAGATATCTTCCTCTGGATTACAATCTGGAGAGGGGTGGGGAGGGTTTGCCATTGAACCCACCATGGAGCGATGTATGCATGACATTGTATTGCCACGCAAAACTCTTCTCTTTTTCTCTACATGTTCAACATGACTGTGTACAACATCTGACATGCATATGAAAAAAATATGGTGAGATTATGTAAGGAGAGCATGCAGAAATTTAGAGTGATGGTAACAACCAGTGGATCGACGTTTTTCTGTTGAACCAAAATAGCCCTAATGGATCGATGTGAATGTATAGTAATAAGTGATGCAACAAGTGTACAACCTCTTTGCCGTAGCCGTGTCGACCTCAGCATCATTGGGTTGGTCCCTGAAGCAGTTGAGCCAGAGGTGGCCGTCGGAGGTGTGGAGGAAGATCTGAGGAATCAGAGATGGCGTCCGAGTAATCGCTTTCTGTTGTGATGGATCGTTCTGTCGTTGGAGCAGCTCCGGTGAGCCGTAAGACGCCAAGGCTGAAGCAGCACAAGACAGACATCGTCAATCTCAAGTGGGATTCTAATAGCATCTCCAATAGATGATGTAAAATGGATGTAAAATTAACATCACCAAAAACCACCTGACTACAACCGATGAGGTAAAAACTGTTGACTCTGAACTTAACTGTGGAAACTGAAACTTACTGTGGAATTTGAATGCTACTGTCGAAACTGAACGCAATGGTAGAAGAGAGGCACTTGACATGTAGTTTAGGGAGGGCATGCAGTTCATCTTCAACCTGCACCCCCCTGAGCCGCCAGCCACCACCGGCCAAACCGCTGGCCCAGCCGCCTCGCCGCCCGGAACAACTTCGCCACCGCCGCCCGGCCAGCCCTCTAGGCCCCGCCCCCACCACGAACCCTAAGATAGATAGTGGGGTACCTCTCCGGCGAGCCCCCGTCCCCACTGCGGGTGGTTCTTCCTTAACTCCGGCGAGCCCCCCCCCCCTCCCCAACCCCTGAAAATCGATTGACCAAAAGTCGACTCAGTCGACTGAAGTGTGGCTTAATCGGAGCAGAGCAGCAGCACAAGCGAGGGAGAGAGCAGCAGCAGCAGTTGCGAGCGATCGAGCGAGAGCCGGAGCAGCAGCAGCAGATCCGGCTGGTATGGACGCCGCCGCCGAAGGGGCCTCACACTGGGGGAGAGCCGCCATGGAGATGTCGCTCGCGGCGCCGGCTTCAAGGTAGCCGCTCCATGGGGGTGCGGGATGGAGCACCATCAGCGCCGGGAGGTCGAGTTAAGGAGAAGGTGCGATGTGATGAGTGTACAACCTCTTTGGTGGTGCCGAGTAGGCCTCGGCTTCGTCCGAGGAGTCGGTGAGGATGCTGCGGTTCCGGTGGAGCAGGTTAAGGCGGCGCTGTGGGGATGGAGCAGCCACGATAGACGAGGCGATCGTCGGAGCAGCTCCTTGAAGGTGGAGGATGGGGCGGCTGAACCGGCGGGACAACGAGATGGACGACGGATCCTCATCCAGGGAGGTGGACGAGGGACGTCGAGCTGTTGCGGTGGACGACGTCGTCAGGGAAGAGGCTCTGGCTGGGCAGCGGTGATGTGGCGGACGGAGGAGGGTGGGGTTTTGCGGCTGGAGCGGAGAGGTTATGGCGGCCTGGGATTTCGAATGGCGCAAAGCATGACTTAGGGACGTGCTTGTCCAAAATGTAGGGTGTGTTACAAAAGTACCCCCCACCGATTTGAACTAGCGGCCCTTTCGGCTCAGGGTTAGAAGGGGGATCTCGCGTGTCGGGATTTGGCAGCTGGAGGGAGTTTTCGCGCGCGTTGTAATTTCGGGATAGCAAGGCACGGGTTGTGAAGGCACCAGTTTTGGGAGCACGGTATCCGAATTTTCGGGATATAACAAGATGCGGGTTGAATTTTAGGGACAAGCCTAACGTGTAGTAATATTGTACTTGTACGTACCAAATCAATTTGCACTTCCCTCTACCAAAAAGAAAACAAAAAAAATAAAACTATTCACACCACACAAAGAGAGTCTTGCTCCGTTTTACTATACAAACGCTTATTCAAAGCTACTCCTCCTTCCATCTATATAGGGCCTAATGTGTTTTGATGCTAACTTTGACCAAATATTAGAGCAATGATATATGACATGCAACTTACACAAAGCACAATCGTTAACTTCTGCCCTGCGGAAAGGTTCTTTCAATGATATAATTTTCACATTGTGCATGTCATGTACTATTAATCTTGTCAATAGTCAAAGGCGGTCTTAAAAATCTCATTACGCCCTATATAGATGGAAGGAGGGAGTATGAATCCATGTTATGTCCAATTAAATTTTTTCGCTTGCTGTATAATGCATGTAACCTACTCATACCAACATTTTAGTACATTCCAAATGTCTACACTACCGCTGCAATTCGAACTAAATTTGAATTCGTTTCTCTATTTCAATAAGAATCTACAATCATGATTGTTGCCAACTTCAACCATCATAGTTTCCTTGCTATCCGTCAAATATAAATCGGACGGCCTATAATGCAGGATGGCAGGCACATCATCATCAACAACTCCGTTTTTTATAAGAGTAGTCATAAAATATATTAAATGTAGTATACATGTTCATAACCACACCATGTGTATCACCGTTACATATATTCACACATGCGTCGGTTTAAAACACTATGATAAATTCTTCAAATATCCGAATTCGCTTTTTATAATGGAGTATATATGATCTCTATTCGTCATTTACACCCACACAACTCTCTTATCTTTGTAGCTAGCGCTAACTTTCTCTTGTGCATGCACACACCCGCATCCCTCTCACCCTCCCTCAGCATTATCTAACTCCATCGCGCAAATTCGTCTTTTCACTTTAGGTCGTTCACCCATGGTGTGTGTAGGCCCCCCCAGCTCCTTATTTACGGCACACATCGATCGATGTGCCTCTCTAGCCAGGTGTGCCTAGCACAAACACTAGCTTCCCCTCTTCTCTTGTCATCGTCCATGCCTCACTCCCACCACTCTTTTCATCATTCTCGTACTTGCACACTCCTCCCCCCCTCGATATTGTGTGCCTCTCGTACCACCTCCTACATGCATCCCTCTCTCTATCCTTCTCCTCGTGCCTCATTTGCTTCTAACACACACATGCATGTATACCGATCGATCTCCCAACATCTACCTAGATCGACTTTAACTACCCCCCATCGATCGGCGTACCTCACAAGTCATGTCTCTCCTTTCTCTAACAAAGGGCGATTGGTCTTCCTATGTAGTTACTGCCTGCTTACCACAACCACATCGTTCCCCCTCATCATTCGTGCATGCCTCCTGACCCGTCTCTCACACGCATGTGCACAGACAACAAGCAGCCATCTCCTCTCTTATTGATATTGCGGGCGTGCCCTCTGTTTGTCTAGCAAGCCTATCCCACCATTTGTTAGAAGCAACTCCACTACCACCCCCTCCAACACTCTAGCTCTATCTCTCTCCCAACCTTATTCCTCTCCTACACATATGCATGGATGCCGATCGATCTCCCTTAATACATGAGGCAGATCGATCTCCTTAATACATGAGGTAGACCTCTCTCCTCCTCCACACATATACTAGCCATTGTACCTCTATAGTTAATTGGGCCTCCCTCTTCCCCCACCACACACCGATAGTCGAGCGCTGCAGGTAGGTATCCATGCCACAGAGACAAACTGCACATGTCCCTCTCACGTTCCAAAGAGGGCCAGCCACTCTATATCTTTGACGTGGGCACACACAAATTCGATGGCACTCTTTATCAATCGCACACAAGACACACACACACATCATCCCTCTCTTCGATTCTATGGACACCTCAAGCCAATGATACCTCCACTCTCTTCTCGTGGATCGCCCCCTCTATATATATGTTATATACAAGACTCTATTTCACACACATTGCATATGTTACATTTTTGATTGACCCCCCAAAAAAACTCTCAAGAACCCACACACTATATCTCTAGGTTTGTATCTCTCTCACACAACCCCACGTAGGTGGTGTACGTATAAAAGAAGAGAATAGGTGCACCGTGCACGTACTCACACTTCGTGCCCAGCCACACTCGCGCGGGTACACGGTGGAGCTCATTTCTTCACGAAATGGCATCCCACGTGCTAATTTGAACGCATGTAGTGGTTGTTTACCTAGGGAGGTCGTGTACCACGCGTGCACGAAACAAAGTTCGACTTGACGCGTTGCCGCGTTATTTTTAAATAAAGTTATAGCACTCAATGGCACGTACACAGAATATAAAATGATTTTTATGGAGAAAAATGTAGTCCGCTCACTATATACAATGGAGCCTGCCTGCCTGGTTTGTCGCTCTTCAGAGTATCTCACACAAGGCTGCGGTGGCCTCTCTCTCTCTCTCACCGTTGGTCACTGATCCGGCCGCATCCCGTCCGCCGGGGGAAAGGGAGTGCGGTGGCCTCTCTCTCTCTCTCATCGTTGGTCACTGATCCGGCCGCATCCCGTCCGCCGGGGGAAAGGGAGGAAGTGCATCGTTTCTCCGTTCGACGGCACCGAGGCAGCACGTCCCGATATGCGGTACACGCCGTTCTCTCTGACCAAGCTCCGGCGTGGCAGGGCCTACGCCACCTGCTCGCAGATTCCGCCCGGCGCCGCTCACCTAGTTACATCCTGGCGACCTCCAGGTATCCCCTCCGGCCTTGCTCCACTGCCCGTCTTCCCATGTCGCTACATGTGGATCTTCCGTAGTTCTTTGCCCAAAACGTAGCTCGTCCGGCGTACTTTCCATATTGCATTCTCGTCCTCACACTGTTTTAGACAAACACAACCGTGCTATTATCTTCCCTTAGGACAAGGAATATGCTTCTTTTTTGTCGTCGCATGTGTCATCAACTATTATTGGCCAATAATTGTTTCCTTTCTACCTCTTTTTTGCAAATAGGGCTATCCATTTCACCTCGTTGCTATTGCGACCTTTTGGTGAACTGCACAAAACACTTTTTTCTTAAGAGTGTTTTGTGCAGTTGTACTAAAATGTCACACGGGTAACGTCTCTTTATTTCAGTGCGACTGCACAAAGGGAGATTGGTTTTGCTCTATCCTCATCCAACTCCGAGCCTAATCTTCTCCAACTAGTTAGTCTTAAGAGAGACTGCAAAGGTGACCGGCTTCTATTTGTGTGTTTATTGTTTCATCAGCAGTCCTCTATTATTGTAATCACACTTAATATCTTTGGAACAGGGATGCTCAGCTCTATTTTAGTGGAACTGCACAAAATGATCGGAATGTTGCATGCTCCAGACAGCTAATTTTTTCCCAACATGCCTTGTTGATTTAGACAGAGCTGGGGGGATGTTGCTTCCAATGAAAGCATGGATCAATTTTAATTTAACACCTTCTCACAACTCTGTCTTCAGTTGTGATGTAATTATTAGCTCTGATCTACTAATAATTGACATGCATTAGCAAGGAAGTTAGTTTTTTATTGTTTCCGAAAGAGCATCGATGGCAAGACATGCGAAACAAAAGCTGAAAGCTCACACCATTGTACAATTTCATGTCGCTGGAAAATTATTTGTATAGTACGTCAATTATGTAAACAAATGATGGAAGCTTGATAGCATTGCCAGAAGCCTCTTCACCATCCGGGTCCATGTGCCATGCACAAAATTATACTCCTTCGTTCCTAAATATTTGTCTTTTTACAAATTTCAAACGGGCATATTTTATAGTGTAGATTCACTCATTCCGTTCCTAAATATTCTATTCGTCTTTCTAGAGATTTCAACAAGTGACTATATACGGAGAAAAATGAGTAAATCTGCACTCTAAAATATGTCTATATAGATCCGTATGTGCCAGTCCATTTGAAATCTCTAAAAAGACAAATATTTGAGTAGTCACTCGTTGAAATCTCTAGAAAGACAAATACTCCGGAGTATATTTAAGAACCGAGGGGTAGTGCACAACTGCATGGGAGACTCAGCCTGTCGTTGCGCCACATTAATAGTGAGTAATGAGCAGTCAAATCATAAGCCCCACCTTTTCCTAATCGTAAGTTGCTCTGAGAAGCAACCATCAATACGCTTTTCTTTGAATCCGCTCATACTACTCCATCCGTCACTGTTTATACAGCGCGCTTCAGAAAAAAGAAAAAAATCTGTGGGACCAAGGCGACTAGCGATCGACCTGAAAAATAGCATTGGTAGCTATAGCACGGCGTACACACATGCATGCAGTGCTTCCACCCCGGGTACACACATGCATGCACTTACTCCACTCCGTAGTACTAGTACAGTACATGGAGAGAAAATTGTGGACTTGATTGCGGTTACCACGCCCTAATTAATTGAGCATTAAACCAAGCGCGTCTAAAGTCTCTCTGGTGGTGGAAATGCATTGAGAGAAATGCATCATAATGAAGCGCCATACGTAAACTGTGACGGAGGGAGGAGTAGTATGAAGGTGCAAAACCAAGTACGTGTATGGCCAGTCGGTCAACGCACCTCCTCTTGGCATATCACTGGCTTGTGGGACATGAGTGTGAGCAAACCGATCTCAATTGACGGCAAAGAGCCAACCCGCCATTCCTTGAGAGAGACGAGGAGCGAGAACACACAGACGGGCTCGCACGGAGGCCAAGATATATTCGAGCATGGTTGGTTGATCGATATCATTCATTACATGTTGGGCTGCCGTTTTCCGCCCTTCTCCGGAATAAACGTGTACTTTATCAGATAAAAAAAAGAGTACAGACGCTCCACCATGCGGTTCTAGTAGTAGTACTACTCGTACTACCGGCAGCTTGGCTCTTCGCCTCTTCGTGAAGTCGAACAATGATGGTACTCCGCATGTTGGGTACTACAATGTATGCCTCTGACAATCTGACACCGAATGGACTGATGCATGTCCACCGAGGGTAGGTTGCATTAGTCAAAAGCGTAAGAGAGCTTCACCTTGTCCTGCAAGCTTCTCCTCGTTCTGCGAGTTGACGAGACACACCAAAAAGTAGTGTTAGTCCATACTCCCTCCTTTCCGGTTAATATGGCTTAATCTTTTTTGCGGTTAAATGAAAGAGCTTTATTCATATATATAAGCATTCTTAGGACGATCAGCCAAGACACTGGTCACTAGGAAGCGAGGTAGCCCGCAAAAAAAGAAGTAGGAAGCGAGGTGTTTCATCAAGCCAGCTCTCGGCCACATTCAAAGTGCAGCCTTCTCCTCGTTCGGCAAGTTGACGGGACACAACAAAGTAATGCTAGTCCATACTGCCTCCTCTCAGGTTAATATGGCTTAATTTCAAACGAGATAAATACACTGTCTGTCACTGTATATTTGTAAAAATACGGTCAGTGGACTTCATAATACGCTCATTGCGCTCAATATATATATTTTCCGGTGTTTATATGCTCACTAGCTCACCCTGACTGAGTATGTGTGTGCATGCACGTGTAGGTTGAGCACTTGAGGTGACTGTGCGTGTTCCGTTGTGTGCTCGGACATGCATGCATTAGGGCGTCGCGCGCGTTTTTGCGTCCATGTGTACGCAGGATTTATTGCATACACGTAGGGGGAGTACGTGTAGGTGCCACTAAGGAGCAGTCAAATCACACAGTAAGTTAGTCGGAATAAGCAACCATCATTTCACTCTTGAATGACACGTACGCAAATAAAATGGTTGATGTGGAGAGAAAAAGAAAACCACTATATATACACCAGTAGGAGCCTAAGCTACAAGCATGCTTGCTTAGGTTGCTCTCTTCACAAGCATAGAACGACGGGCCTGATCCCGCAGCTGGGGGAAGGGAACAATGTTCTACGTAGACGCGGTTGACATCGGCGAGGGAGAAAACCCACAGTCGGTGCATCCCAATCGGGGGTCACCGCGGTATGGGTCGATGTCGCGTCCCAACCGCCCTTCTAGCTACAACCCGACGTCATAGGTAGTCCATCTTCCTTTTGGAGCCGGCTTGCTCCACTGCCATAGCTCCATCTCCATGTCGATCTTTCTCTACTTTCTACCGGCTTTCTACTTGTGATGAGTTTATGTCTCATGAACTAGTGCCAGTACTATTATTCTAATCACACTTCTTCAATATCTTTGCCATCAGGGATGCTCAGGTCGATTTTAGTGGAACTGCACAAAAGCATCGTATGATCCGAGGGTGCCAGCCGTCTTTCCTTCAAAAGGTTCTACCTGGCCAGGAAATTAAATCATGTTTAGGGTTTAGGGTTTAAGTCGTAGTGACCCAATCAGTAGTTTTTCTTTCGTACACGCTCTCACAACTTTTTTCTTTAGTTGTGAAGGAAATATTGGCTATGATCTGTGAATCATTGAGATGCATCAGCTTGCGTGTTAGTTTTCCTTTGTATTTGATGGAATGTTGTAATGGGGCAACCTTGGAATAGGAATGAAAATGGAGTAGTTTCTGTTTTTCCGGAGAAAAAATGGAAACGAAGAGAAACCAATGTTTCGTTTCGTTGGATCGCGCCATCGAGCAAAACCAATGTTTAAATCACGTCTGCCGTGTTCGTGTCTCACCCTCCTCCACAGCTCGACCCCACACGGTCGCTCGGCATGCCACTCACCGCAAACCGAGTATACGATAACTTTCCCGTCTGCTTGTCGATGGATCGCGCCATGGAGTACTAGCACTACTGGAAGAGATTGACGAGTTGGGGGAGGACAGCTAGCTATAGCATGGACTCCCAAGAACTTTTTACATGCATGTTGTAGCCGGCTATTGCGACCTTTGAACGCGGAGTAGCCGCGTGCACCCGAAAGCGGCGCGGGCGACGCTCTCTCGACCGGCGCGCCGCTTCAATGCTGGCGCCAGTGAGAGGTCGCGTCCGCTCTGGCCGGGCATGAATGCGCAATCGACTTTTCGGGCAGGAAGCACGCGGGTGATGAAGAGGGTTCGGGTTGGTCAGGACCGGCCGTGGCGATGTGGTCCGGACGCGGCGCAAAACAAGAGATGTTGTACGTTAATATTGCTGCGTATATAATTAACAACTTAAATAATGTGCCAGTTGGACAAATATGATTGGATATGGAGATGGAAATGGAATTTTACGTAAACACGGATATGCATGTCTATGTCTATGTGTGTGTGTGACGACTCTCGTGACACGAAGCGGGGCGTGTTTTTTGATTGAGTTTTCTTTCTTGGTACGTTAGAAAATCAGTTTGTCTAATTCACATCTAGATGTTATTTAAGGATATCACATCTAAGCTCCCACAAGTATATAATATAGCAACAAGAAACAAAAAAGTAGGAAAAAATAGACCACAAACAGAGTGGACATCAACTTAGATGTGACATAACTATGTCACATCTAGATGTGTCCTAGACAGACCCTTAAAAAATTGTCCGCCAGTTTTCGTTTCTTTTTTCCGGAAACGCGCGTATTCTATTTAAAACCACTGCTATGGAGAGATTTTTTTAATCCATTATAGCCTCTTGTTTGATAGAGTTTCTCGCGTCTCGCTCTCTTACCGTCTCCATATCAAAACAAGATGACAGTGCCCACTCTATCTCTCTCCTCACCAGTGGTCACAGATCCGGCCGAATCCCGTCCGCTGCGGGAAGTGAGGAGGTGCAGCGTTGATGTTGTCGCCGTCGGTGATGGAGGAAGCCGATGCGCACCGTCCTCTCGGAGCCGGCGCTGGCGCGGACGAAGATCCTCCGCGCCCTTGTTCGTTGCCGTCGTGTGGGCAGATCCCGCCCGCCCGCCTAAACGACATCTCGCCCACCTGAGGTATAACTTCTTGTACTGGTCTAGCTCCCAGTGTCATTTGCGTGCGGGTTTTCTTCTATGCGACTACTCCCCAGCTCCCCATGCATAGTAGCTAGGGTTCGTCGGCTGGTCCAACATCACCTACTAGTACTACTTCTCTGTCTAGGTGTGTAAGTCACCTAATGAAAACCAAATAATCCCAAAACACTTTGGCACGGTACATTAACTCCCTCCTCTTTTCTTGTTTTGTGACATATCAACCAATAAGAGACGTGGGCCGTGCATGCTTTCAATGACTTGAGACTAATAAACATGACATGCAGTGGTTAGTTCATTGCATGCAATGCTATAAATTAGCAAAAAGACATTAAGTTTTCTTGTTTTCCTCTCTGCCTTGGTCACAGTGCACAACGTAAGATGACTTACACACCTAGACGGAGGGAGTATTATAGAGGAAATGCCACTCGAAAAGTTGTCCTGATTTATGCCTCGGTGGAGGTATACATGTTGTTTCGACAAACAATACATGGTGGTTGTGCGGTCATTGTCCATATGGTGGTAGTACTATCAATGGTTAAATGAAGAAATGTTTTTTTTCTCGGGTATCCTGGTTTAGTTCCCATCAAGATATAATTATGATGCTTCTGTTTGTTGGTGTACTTTTCATTAATTCTTATTGACAATTGAGATGTCGTTGCTAACCCTTTTTTATATTTTTGGAAACAGCGATGCGTGTCTCCATACCCGGGCATGTCTTCCTCAATTTTAGTGGAACTGCTCAAAATTGGATGGCCATTGTTGTTCCGCCTCATCGTCCTCCGCCACGTGGTTCTTCCTTCCTCGAGCTTGATTACTGAGAAGAAACGGACCACAGTGAGGATTTGTCGAACTTCATAGGTGCCTAACCCAAACTTGATGCCAAATGGATGATGCATCACCACGATGACCTATCGATGCTCATGGTTGCGCCTCATGGTTGCGTCGGCTGGTGAAGCTGATCGATTTTCAATGAAAAACAAGCTGTCTTCCATCAGTGCTCTTTGCATTACGCACAAAGATGATATCCTTCGTCAGTTCACCTTGGTTGTGTTGGAGACGCAATGCCTTTCACGTTGGTGCAATTTTATCACACAATTGGCTATGAACCAAATGTTTCCTCGAAGAAGGATCGACGTTGGTACTAAGAGAATAAGTTTTGTATTGATTTCTAAGCCTTCTCACAACTTTGTCTCCAGCTCCCCTGTAATTTTATTTGTCCAGCTATTAACTTTGATTTAAAAAATGGTGTGGACTAAAAACCCAGATGGACGTAGTAGCCCTCCATTTTTATTTACTCCGCATATTGGATTTGGCTGAAGTCAAACTTTGTAATACTCTCAAACCTTTCCGATAATTACAATTAAAATTCTTTATTTGTACACACTCTCACACGTTTCCGATAATTTGGCGCATTTGTGGTTGTTCACTTAAGGGAGGGTAGTGTACCACACGTGAAGGATAGGAAGTGCGACCAGGACGCGTGGGCGTGGATTGTTAGTTCATCGGAAGTAGTACTAGTTTTCTTCACTGTACATTAAATAAAGAGTTTCGTTTGTACTTACACAATTTAAAACGATTGTTATGGAGAGAATAAGAAAACCACTCCACTATATATTAGTCGTGACACACGAAGCGTACTATATGGACGCAGCTTCATTGACTTAGTGCACCTGCCTTTGGGTTTATGACAGGTGGGCCCAAAATGTGGCTGGCTCACTGTCATACAGCCAAAAGCAGGTGCAGTGAAGGCACCGAGCTCGAGTCCATACTACAGTAGTATATATATATAAGCGGAGCCTCAGCGCTTGTTTGCTAGGGTTTGCACTCTCCACACGCCGCCAAGACTACATATGTTACACGCTGGAGGCTCAGCTGCTCATTTGCTAGGGTTTTCTATATCACAGTCTCTCACCCTCTCTTCACCAGATCTAAACAAGACTGTGTTGGCCTCTTGTCTCTCTCTCCCCCCTCACAGCTGGTGAAGGAGGCATCCGTATCCCGTCGCACCGGGAAGGGGAGGAGGTGCAGCGTTCACTCTATCGCCTTCCGCGAGGGAGGCAATCCACTGCCGGCTGCGCTGTTCTCTTTCACTCAGTGCCTGTGCGGGAGGGCCACCGACCCCTTCTTCCTCGCTGTCGTACGTAGTGTGGGCAGATCCGGCCTCCCGCCGCACGCCTTGCCACATCCCGACGATCCTAAGGTATAAGTTTCTTTGAAACCGTCGTTGCTCTAGCTGCATGTGGATCTTTTTTGATCTGTAGTCGAATCTAGGTCTTAGTTCAAAGAGGAAAGAAGGGTGTGGTGGGCAAGAGCAAGAATCTAGGACGTGGTTCAATGAGGAAAGGAGGGGCGGAAAGTAGTATAGACTGGCTATCCAGCCGCTTTGTAGGTCGAAAAGGGAAAGGGGGGGGTAACCCAAGACACACACTGTAAGGAACCGATCTCTTTGTTGAAAAGGGAAAGAAACTGGGGGGGTCGGGTAGTTTGTGCAGGACTAGATTTGCTGCCCTCACATAGGAAAAAGGTTCAAAGAGAACAAATATGGGACCAACACATATATGATGCTTGGCTACATACTCTGCACCACCCATTTATACGCAGGGATTTACATGGTGCTGGCATGTCCCATACAACTATTTTGCTGTTGTTAATCTAAGAATGTCTTGAAAAATTGAAGCAATTCCTTTGTTAAAAGTAAATTACATTTTTAACGAATGTTGTTTCAAGAGAATGTCTCTGTTAATATGAATCAATGCAACTGTTTTATAAATGCTGCTATCCTACTTTGTTTTCCATCCAAGATAAGTTAGATGCTTCTTTCTATCACCGTTTGTTTCATCCTCCTTTATCGACAAGTAATTGTTTCCTTTTTGCCTCTGTTAAAACAGGGGTATCGATTCAACTTGTTGCTATTGCGACATTTTGCTTCGCTACTCGAAACACTTATGTTTTAAGAGTGTTTTGTGCAGTTCAACTTGAATGTCACACCGGTGACTTTGCTTAATTTTTGTGGAACTGCACAAAAGGAGATCGAGATTTGTTTCCAGTCTTCGTGGCGAGTTGTTTCAAATCTTGGTCTCATCCACATGATGTGCAGTGTGCTTTGAGATGTTGTGCTACTTGTTTTGGTACTGTTTTAAATAAATGTTGAATTGAAGCTATCGTATTGCTGTCTTTTCCCATTAAGTAGTGAACAAAAATGGGACCAACCCAGACATGATGCTTGTTGCTTTGTTACAACAAATTCAGCATCACCCCTTTATAAGCCATAATTGATGCCACTCTCATAATTAACTACCGAATCTTATTTCAAAACTGCAACACTTGTTAGGGATTGGCGGATTACCATTTTTGTGGCCGCATGTTTCATCCTCCTTTATTAGCCAAGAATTGATTCCTTTTTGCCTCTGCTTTGAACAGGGATATCTATTCAACTTGTTGCTATTATGACATTTTGCTTTCGCCACGCTAAACACTTTGCTTGATTTCAAAGGCAACTGCACAAAACGAGATTGGATTTCCTATTCGTGTTGGCAGATTCGTATTTTATCCCGGTGGTCTCATGAAAGGTCAGTACAGGCCTTCATCCACATGATTGTGCAGTGTGCTTTGAGATGTTGTGCTACTTGTATTGGTACTGTTTTAAATAAATGTTGAATTGAAGCTATTGTATTGCTATCTTTTCCCATTAAGTAGTGAACAAAAATGGGACCAACCCAGACATGATGCTTGTTGCTTTGTTACAACAAACTCTACATCACCCCCTTTATAAGTAGATGGAAGCACATACTGTTGTTGCGCCCACTCTCCCCTGGAACTGTTTATGCTTTTCGTTAATCTAATGCCGCAGGTAAAATTAAGCAATGCCACTCTCAGAATTAATTAACTACTGAATCTTAGTTCAAAACTGCAACACTTGTTAGGAATGGTACTATCCTTCTTTGTAGTTCTTTCTACATGTTTAACCAAGGTATTGTTAAGATAATGTCTCTGTTAAAATGAATCAGTTGCATTGTTTTAGGAATGGTACTTTTACGCTTTGTCGTTCTTTATACATGTTGAAACAAGGCATTGTTAAGATAATGTCTCACCAATATGAATGAATCACATCGATGGAGAATTGCTACTCTCCTGCTTTGTTTCCCATTAAGATAAAGTAGATTAGTAGATGCTTTTCTTCTGGGAGTACAAGTCATCAACCGTTATTTCTCAGTAATTGTTTCCCTTATACCTATTGTTGCTTATAGGGATATCAAAATTAAAGCTCGGTTTTATTCCGACTTCGATTTTAGTTGAACTGCACAAAAGGAGCCAATGTGTCCAAGGCAAACTGCTGCATTACTGGGTCCAGTTGGTCGTTCCACTTTGCAGAAAGAAGCACTCACTGTCTGTGCTACATTACAGAAGGAATAACTGAGAAGCTTTACAGAGTATTATTAGACACCGGTGACATGACTAGTCTGCAGAGACCATTGTCAATTTAACAACACGTGGAGTGCCCTGGGCAAAAAGTGCCCAAACAAGTACAAGAAGCTACGACGGGACTCCACGATCATAGGCATTACATATTTTGAATGGGAAAAGCTTGTCAAAGTTTAATCATTGATGTTAGCAAGAAGACGTTAGTTTAATATATTGGAATTGGAAAACCTTGTCAAAATTTGCTCATTGATGTTAGCGGAAGACATGCATTTGATCTTTTTGAGTGGGACGCCCTTGCTGTGAGCAGCGTCTAGTGTTTTTTCCTATTCCTGTGTTCAGTTTAGAAGTAAATAGTTACTCTGCTGAGATATTCCTGTGTCAAGAGTTTGTTCTGAATATTGTCTGTGTAATGCCAGGCCTTGTGTTTGATTGCGAAGTTGAGCTTGGAATGTTGTGGCATGCGGCATCATGAGCTGTTCACCGTGCCTCCTGAGAATAATGCTTAGTATTGTTTTGCATGTCGACCTAATGCCAGTGATTTGCTTGTTAAGAAGATGATCCTCTTCTGTTGTTTCCATGCTTAAGAACATCGTCTGATGTTTCATTCATAGCCTATACGACAAGTCGGGTAGGTTAGATGTGAAACCATATGATCTTCCGACAACCTCATCATATTAGGCCGTGATTGGATCGTTGTTTTCCAACCAAAACCGCTTGTAAAACTGACGCTTGTAAATTAAAGTAGATGGTCTCGGGTGAAGGCGCTTGGTTGGTCGATTTCGACTAGTAAAATATCGGAAGTACTTCACACGCGATAAAAACACTGAATGACACTCGGACGATTGCTAATCCAGCCGTTAGCTGCTGTTTCAGCCTTGCCCATGGATGGCATGATACGCACGTCGTGCATGTATCGTCTGGTAATGTCGTCCATGTAGCAGTGCTCGTAAAATATACACTGGTCTCTAAAATTACACGCGTAACCCGCCGGTTTTACTTACAGACCTCGGGCCCTCGTTTTCATTACGCCTGTATTTTACGCGTTGTTTCTGATGACGAGTAAATTACACTTGTAAGTTAATACAGGTTTGAAATAAACCAGAGCTCCCAAGCGCGGCCTTACCATTTCATGCCGTCTCAGTTTCTCGAAGGTGCTCATAGGTGTCCGATGATCCTGGCTTCACGAATGAGCGGCGGGCATCATATCGAGACCATCCGTATGGCCCGCGAGGCCCTCTCCGTTGTCCTTCGAGTTGTTGCGCTCGTCGTGGCGCCGAGCATTGTTAACATCGCCAACGAACATGAGGATTCAGGAGATGGCTTTATTTTGACTGGATGACACTAGGGACCCACTAGAGCCATAGCCGTACGTACGCAAGTGCCTCCTTAGTATGTACAACTATATTTTTTTTGCTTTCTCCTGGTTTCCTGACATCATGGTCCCACACCATTGTCAACCTATGTAGTCAATATAAACGAGAGAATTGCACAAGGTGCGGCCGACAGCTGGGACCAAGCTGCTCGAGCAGTATTTGTGTTTTTGAGGCATGAGCACTGCAGAGTTTTTCTTGGTGATGATTTCGTTGTTGTTTAGACGAGAGCAGGGTATTAACTGGGCGGGCTGTGGCTCGTCTAGCCCAGGCCAGATATCCAGCCCAGATACTAATTTTTTCAAGATGAAAATGGCTAGCCCAGCTATACGTCTTTTTGAGGAATACCCAGGCAAGGTCAACTTGTTATTCTCCACCCCGCTGGGCTGCAAATCTTTCCTAGGAGGGATGCATTAGGCTTAACAGGAAAATGGGCTTTAAAAATAATAAATGGGATGTAATTATAAAAACTGGGCAGTAACTATAAAAAATGCACCAAACACGAAATTAGTTTATAAAATATTATTTATGGATTTTGCAAATCTTAAATTTTCATTGTTGCGCGCGCAATGTTTTGTTGGATTTTTACTTAATTCAAATTTATATTTAATCTGACTAGAAATTTTGGGATAAAAATATTTCAGATCCCATCAAAATGTAGGAAATTTTATTGAATTATGTCTTCAACGGTTGGTTGAAATTATTAATCGTTGTCCTAGCTAGAAAATGGGCTGTACTTTTAACAAACTGTAAATGGGCTATTGTAAATTCCATTAGAATTCAAAAATGGGCTGTACATTCTTACAAAACGCAAATGGGCTATAAGTTCTCTGCCACACACTTGTGGGCCTACTAAGTGACGCGTCCCTAAAAAAAATAAGTTGACGCGTATGCAAGGCTTTGTCAACTTATTATAGTGAACACACGGTTCTAGCAGCAGTGGCGTTGGATGTCTATCCAACGGATGTCGTGCTTCTTCTTCAATCTCGGATATTCTTAGCTTCGCCGCCCAAAAATGATTCCTCCCGACATCCGGGGCGCACCGTTCGGAGGCTGACACAGGGCCTACTAAGTTGGAGCGTACCAAAGGCTTTGTCAACTTAGTTAATATAAACGATTCTAGCTTCAGTGACCGTACGACGTCCATCCAACGGCCGTGGTGCTTCTTCAACCTCTGGTCTTCTTGGTCCAGCCGCCCACCTGCTCCTGCCTCCCATGGCCGGCTGTGCTGCCGTGGAGGCCTCACCGCCCCCATACTACTCCCACCGCTGGCCAGGCCATCCCTCCACTCACCCACACCCCCTGTTATTCTGCGGCGACGGCAGCCTCACACCGCAGCCGAACCAGTGAACCCTCAGATTCTCTCCGCTGGCTTCCATCGCTATGCGTCTTCCCCAGCTCCGCGTCATCCCCTTCCTAGGCCTCGCCGTTGTCCACCGCCCTGGTGCTCTCGACGCGGCGTGGTCAACATGGTCAACGACTGACTTCCATCGGAAGAGTACTGTACATGGAGAGGCTGACAGCTGGGTGCACGGAGGCCGCAAGGAAGTGCCTCCTTCTTACGCGCAAAATAATTATTCCTCCACCTGACAGCAGGGACCCACCGGACGGACCACCTTATTTCGTGAAAAAAAGTTTCCCCCTGACTGCTGGGACCCATCGGACGGGCCACCGTATTTCACGAAAAAAACTTTCCCCCCGCTGTCAGCTCGGACCCACCGGAAGTGCCTCCTTATTACGCACAAAAAAATGAATACTCTCCCTGCTAGCTGGGACCCACCTTGGTGCGAGGCAGACTTGTGGGCCTACTAAGTTGACGGGGACGGAGGGCTTTGTTAACTTAGTCAATATGAACGATTCTAGCTCCAGTGACCGTACGATGTCCATCCAACGGTTGTAGTGCTTCTTCAACCTCTGGTCTTCTTGCTCCAGCCGCCCAAAGCAGCGATGGTCGTGCCGCCTGCTCCTACCTCCCGTGGCCGGTTGTGCTGCCGCGGAGGCCTCACCGCCCCCTACTATTCCCACCGCTGGCCAGGCCCTGCGGCGACGACAGCCTCACACCACAGCCGAAGGAGTGAACCCTCATACTCCTCTCCACGTGGGCATCCACTGCCGCGTCTTCACCAGCTCCGCATCGTCCCCTTCCTAGGCCTCGCCGTCGTCCACCGCCCTGGTGCTCTCGGCGCGGCGTGGTCAACGTGGTCAAGGAACGACTTCCATCGGACGTGGACTGTACGTGGAGAGGCTGACAGCTGGGTCCACGGCCGCAGCAAGGAAGTGCCTCCTTATTACGGCGGAAAATAATGATTACGCCACCGGCGAGGGACCCACCGGACGGGCCACCGTATTTTGTGAAAAAAACGTTTCCCACCTGGCTGCTGGGACCCACCAGCTACACCTTCGCACGTAAGGAAGTGCGTCCGGGCAAAGAAAAAAAACGATTCGCCCCCCTGGCTGCTGGGACCCACCAGCTACATCTTCGCACGCAAGGAAGTGCCTGACAGTCGGGACCCACCTGGTCGAAGCGTACGTAGCGTTGTCATTCTGGTCGATGTAGAGGCGCGCACGTGTCGTAGTAGAGGCACGCACGTAGCATGTACACGTACGTACAACGGCCAGGGTGCAAGAAAGAAAATATGGCCACGTACGTACATACGGGAAGGGTCTCGAACGCCTACTCGCACATACGTACATGGCTGGGTCAGAACGCAGAAACAACATCGTCGTCGTGTTCATGAGGAGCCAACCGGCTGGGTCGGAACGGAATGCGTGGTCGTGGTCATCGGGAGGGCTTGGACGGAACAGGCAATGCAAACGAGGCCTGGCGTACCGCACAACGGAGGAAACGGACCTCCTACGTTCGGAACGGGGTCCTGTTGATCGGGAGGGGTGTGGCGTACCTCAAAACGGAGGAAACGGACCTCCTTAGATCGAAAAGGGGCACCTGGTGATGGGGAGGGGTGTGGCGCATCGCCAAAAACGGATTTAAACGGACCTCCTACGGTCAAACGGGGGTCTGTTGATCGGGAGGGTGTGGCATACCGCAAAAGCGGACGAAACAGACTTGTGTTGGAGCGCCACGGTCGAAACGGGGTCCTGTTCATCGGGAGGTGTGGCGTATCGCAAAAGCAGGACTCCACGGGATCTGTTCATCTCCACCGTCGACCTCCTCCAGCCTCCACGGGCTACCGTCGACCTCCTCCAGCCTCCACGGGCTACCGCCGACCTCCTCCGGCCTCCACGGGCTCCTGTTCATCCAGCCTCCACCGCGCTACTCCACCGACTCTTGTTCAACCACTCCTCCACGGCACCCTCCTCCAGCCCTCCACACCACGGGTCTGTCCACCCCGCAACACTCACTGTTCATCCAATCGATTGGCTTGATTAGTAGCAGAGCGGCGAATCGCTTGATCGGGTTCGATTAACGACCATCGATCGATCGCTCGGGTTCGATAACGCATAGCCTGCAGGTAATCGCTCGAGTTGATTAGAGCCCAACGCCTCGCTTCGGGTTTAGTTAGAGCCAACGCCTCGCACGTGTCTGAGAAAGCGTGCATCGCCGCCCCGACCTCCCACCGTAACCGGGAACACCCCAAAATTTTCCTCCCCCTCGCTTCTACCACGGTTTTTTCCATCATGGACAGCCCAAAGAATGTCATGCAGCTGCGTCTCCGGCCCGCCCAGGACGAAAAGCCCATTTTTTGTCATGATTTTTTGTCATAGAAGTAGGAGCCCACCACATCTATGATGATACCGGGTCACAATTATTGTCATAGAAGTGTCATATATATGACAGAAAAAAAATTCGTTCGGCCCAAAATGTCACGGATGTGTCTTTTTTTGTAGTGAAAGTTGACTTGTGGCCTGAATAGGGCATTCGCCTTGTTGTTCTTCGGGCCTTTATGCGGCATAATGTCCGATTACGCCCACAACTGAAGCAAGAATTATTGTTGACGCTCCTCATGCATTGGGTTGGTCACGACATTCTTGACTTGAGTGGTGGTCTTGTTAACATTCTGTTGCCAATTTGGCTTGTATTCCACCTGAGTCTGCTGCCAGGTACGAGCCTTTTGCACTGGTTGCCCATCCTTCTTTGGCTCAAACTTGCGCTTGTGGTCGTTTTTAATAGGCCTATTATCTGATATAAGCTTGTGCTCCTGTTCAGCAATGAAAGCCTTGTTCACCAGAGTTTGGAAATCTGGGAAATCAAACATACTGAGAGTACACCGGAGTTGCGGATTTAAGCCTCCAAGAAATCTGTCAATCTTCCTTTCTTCGGTGGCCACGTCATAAAGGGAGTAACGGGCCAGATGTTTATTTTTTTGCAAATACTCACCCACCGACTAACTTCCTTGGATGAGTGCAAGAAATTCATGCTGCTTAGTCTTCATAACTCCACTAGGGATATGATATTTCCGGAACTGATCCTTAAATTTTTTCCCAGGTGATTTCTTCATCAACAGGCCACATGGCTTTTGCATTTTCCCACCATATGGCAGTAGCGCCTTCAAGGTAATGAGTTGCAAATGGAAGTTTATCATTTTCTTCAGTACGAGCAATCTCAAGCTTTTTCTCAATGGTACGCAACCAATCGTCTGCATCCAATGGGTCAACAATCTGACTGAAACTGGGTGGCTTGGTCCTTTGAAAATCACAGCCTTTGAGTAATGACCGTTCTGATTTCCATTCTGTCCAACCATAGCTTGCACACTTCTTAATATTTCAATCAGATCATTGTTCCTTCTTTCCTCAAACATATGCAGAATTTGCTCGGTGGAGGGCGGATTTGGCGGTGGAGGCGGTGGCGGAACGTACGGCTCGGGAGAATGTCACGCCGTGCTTGAACGACGAGCAGGGAGTTCCCTCACGAACATTGCTACTGCTGCCTCCCCGCGTCATCCTATTGTGGATTTTTTCCAAGACAACGCAATCGAGATGAGAAACATCCAAGAATAAATTTGGGGAAAAGCCAGCAACAAATCCCGAAAGAAAACAAAAGAGCAAAGAAAATACGGCGAATAAAGTCCCAACATAATTATACATAGACTCATACATGAAAGATAAACAACATGCCAGGTTCAACTACTCTCATACATGCAACGAAACATCATGACTCGTACAACTACATCTGTACATCATCCGGACGACTGCGAATACTTAGAGGTACTACTGCTCTGCTGGTGCTGCGGTGTCCTCCCCTGAAGCGGACTCAGATCCTGAACTGATGAGGTTAACAGAAACCTCCGGGTTAAAGGTAACATGACAGCGCTGCCTCGAGGGCTCTCCCTCAGGGGCAGGGGTAGGATGAAGCATCTGGGCTACAGGAGTAGTGAGAAGTGAAACCCACTCGGCAGGAGCACTGAGAGGATTCATGGCCGAGACGCCCTTGCTACTCAGAGGAGTAACCGTCGAAATAGGGAAACTAGAACTGACTGGAATATATGGAGTAAATCCCAGAGAAGATGGAGCGGTGCCAGATCTAGTAGAGACTAAAGCAGCGGCTAAAGCAGTACTGGCACGAGTCAGCTCTCGAGCCAGCTTGTGGATCAGAAGATAGCTAGCGGTGACATATCGAGCAAGGTGGCTAGCAGCACTATCCGACTCCGGATCAATGATAGGTAAATGGACACGACCATTGTCGTGCAGAGAAGGATAGTAGTAGAAACCTGGGTTGTTGTGCATTCAGACCTCATTGTAGCGAAGCTCGACAAGGACCTCGAATGCGGCAAACTGGATAGCCTGAGAAGCGGTAGAGGCGTAACCGCTCCGAGAAGTACGAGTGTAAGAGCCGGAATCAGAACTGGTGCGCAGAGTAACCACTGCGTGATACTCATACACTGAGTCTGCTAGATGCTCCCGGTACACACGATAGACTGGTTCGTCTCCGAGAGGGTACAACCGACGTCACACGTTATGAAGGAGGTGCAGTGACGTGTACGGCATCAGCTGCAACTGGCACGGATACGGCACCGGAGCCATCTACATTCACAACCATTAGCAGGTTAGCATAAAAAAATAAACCAAATGACTGCAATGCAACAACCAGCTATAACTGCTACCAGCACTCAGACTTACTCGTGTCTAGTGTCCAGTTAACACGTCGTAGTCTAGCGTGGCATACGATCGGTAACAGCTCGATACCAAGCGTTGTGGCACCACTGGCTCGGAGGGGCGGTTTACCTGCATTGCCAGCCGGAGACCATGTCTTACGGCAACACACAACATCTTGGTACAGAAAACAACCGCTTTATTGATGCTAGCGGATCAGAGTTTATGTTACAACAAATGTCGAGGCCAAGCGGCACGCACGGTGCGGCTGAACAATATGTACATTATTTAGTGAACATAAAGGGGCCTCGATCATGACAACTACACGGCAGCGGAACAACGTTGTAGCGGAAGCTCCATAGGACAGGTACACCGATGTGGACACGATCTAGACCCGGACAACACCCATTTCCAACGAGACTTTCCTGAAATCTGGCATGATACGCCAGGTCAGTACATTGAATGTACTTGCAAGCTCACAACAGGCATAATCATAATGACAAACAATATCATGATAATTAACCAATTAATAATAATGCAACACCATATGTCCAACATGCTATGATCATGCTCGAACGTCCCTCAGGACGGACTTACCAACCGTGATCATTTACGGATCACCAACAAATCACCATCGTGGTCTTGACAAGAGTAACTCGTGATCCTTACGTCGATCACAACCACGACAAATATTTGGTCTCGAACATCTCGATGGACTTTCCGCCATCATCAACAGTGCAAAGTTCATAACTTAGTGTGCAAATTTATTAAACGTTGACTCATGTTGGGACCTACTACGAGGCGTTCGTGACCGTGGACTCGACTATCGATAGATTATACACTCTGTAGAGGTAGCACACTATACCCACACCATGGAAACCATGGCCTCGCACTCCCATTCGGATGGACCAACAGCATTCCGACGAAACCCCTCCATTGCCATGACACTCTCCCGGCCACTCCGACCCAATCCCCAACGGGCTAGTCCTGGGTGGCCCCGTGTCTACCAAAAACACAACGACCACCATCGTGGCCAAAACGATCCCACTCGGGGACCCGGTACCATAATCTCAACAACAGGCACACAAGATTATGCCTGCTTACCGGGCCAGGGTAAGCATGACCATAACCTTCCCTAGTTGGAGGCACCGACCAGAGGCATGTCAATGGACCGAATCAAGGCCTTCCCACAAAGGCAAATGTGGTTGCACTGGGAAAAACTCGATTCAGTGGCACCATGACCCAGTCAACGATATATTCAAGTTGAGTTATATTCAGGTTCAACTTAAAATGAAAATGACCGGTGTCATAGCATGCCATGAAATGCAATACTACACATGCATCACATATTAACGAAAATGACTGATGTCAACCATATTCACACTAAGCATAAACATCAACAACTTATATTACTTTCCTGGTCAGGGTAACTCTCACTTTAACAAGATATTTTGTAGCAAGTTTTATTATTTTTCTCATGCAAGAAAATAACTTCGATTAATTTCTCATATGGATAGCAAAAATTATACTATCATCACCACAAGCAAATCCTAATTTCTTTACCAACAAAGATAGGTTCAACCATTCTGTAAATCAAGCAAAATAGCTAAACAAGCACTTAACAGAATATTTTCTAGCAAATTTTACTATTTTATTTGTGCAAGAAAATAACTTTAAGTAATTACTCATATGAATAACTAATCATTTTATCATTACCACAAGTAGATCTTAGCTTCTTTACCAACTAAGCTAGTTTCAAACATTACGTAAATCAAGCATAATAACTAACAAACACTTAATGTAATGTAAATAACATAATAGTTATTTAAATGCATGGATTAATCATTTCATTCAAGTAAGAAAATCATAAATATTGAAATGACACCATGAAAATGTTGTTGTGGCTTGCCTTAGTGTAGATGAGGTTCACAAGCCTTCTGGTGATCCTCAAGACAAGCCTCACCCTCTGAAAATAATTTTAAATACAAGAAGAAGATATCAAGAACACTTCTGAAAATCACGGAAAATCTAGGCAAAGACAGAAAATCTCATTTTTGGTGAGCTGCTAGATTTCTTTGCAAAGAACACAAATTAAAAAAGAATCAATTCATTTGGACTTATGGTTGAAGAGTTATAGCTGTTTGAAGCTTTCTATAAATTCAAATGAATTTGAATAAAAATAAAACAAACTGGGGGGGTGACGTTGAAGGCGTAAAGCCCAGGGGCGCCACCACTCATACCGCTTCACGCGCGTATAGAGTGGCTGACTAGCCGGCCCCGCTAGTCAGGTGAGGAGGAGGGGGAGAAGGAAACAGAGGGGGTCACGGCTTCGCCGGAGCTCTCGCCGGCGACGAGGGCTCCTTGGCCAAAACAGAGGGAGGGATTGAGAGAGGGGACGGAGGCGCACCTGCCCGTACCCGTAGCGTAGCTAGGGGTGGTCGAACGGCGTCGGAATCGACCTCGCAAGCGGAGGAAGAACATAGTGGTCACCGAAGATGAGGAAGACGGCGAGCAGAGGCAACTCCAGGGGCTCCAAGAGGTCGGAACAGCTTCACCGACGAGAGGCGGAGGCTCTGGAAGGGTCGCCCTGGCCTGAGAGGGGCTGGAGCTACCGCGACGACCAGAGGGGATCGCCGGCGAGCTCGAGCTCGGGGACGGCGGCCCGCGGCCTGCCCGGCCGGGCTACGGTTGCCTACGTGCTAGAGGAGTGGGTGGGAGTGGTGGATGGTGCTCGAGGAGGCTGGGGGCGGCTCCATTTATAGGCGAGCGGAGAGGGGGGTTCGGGCTCCGCCCGTGGACACCTGTCCACGGCGCCCGGCGACGAGCGGCATTAGTGAGAGGGGGAGAAGGTGACGCAGCTCACACGGCGACTGTTGGCGAATGGGGACGAGCACAGGAGCGAGGAGAAGGCGACGAGCACAGTGCGCACTGCACTGTTGTGTTGGCCGGACCGTGCCCATGCTCCCTGCGGCAAGCTCCGGCGTCGGCGAGCGCCAGGGGGAGTTAATGGCGTTGAGACGAGGATGGTGGCGGAGTTTGGCACGCTCGGGCAGACGGGGGAAGCGAGCACGTGCGAACAGAGCGCTCGGCGGCACTCAGAGCGCGTCGACACGCAGGCATGGCATGGTGGACACGCGTGGTCACCACACGAACTCTTCCCTCAGGCCAGCCTATGTCCAAAAATCATGTCTGGCTTGTTGTTCGTGGTGGTTTTGAAGTTTACCTTGCGTTGGTTTGGATTCAGGTGTTGTAGAGGAGTTTTTACAAGCCAAGTAAGTTTCTGATTAGTAACTTTGAGAGGTTACTGAGGTCAAATGGCTGGGAGTTGGGGGCTGTGCTTTGGAGGTTAGCCATGATCTACTAAGGTGAAGATGCACAAGAAAATCCAGGCACAATGGACCAAGTAAAATGGTAGTTGCTGTAGAAACCACCATTTCTGTCCGAGCAGAAAATATTTTCTGTAGCAAAAATATTCCAAAAAGTGATGAAATATTTTTGCTCAGGATGGTGTCCTAGGGTTCAAAGAATATTTGTGAATTATCTCAGTTTTTCTGGGCCATAAAAATTGGGGTTGCTTTGGAGCATATTGAACTAGCTAGGGTTTTTGAGAGGAAAATGAATATTTTTCATTTAAGAAAAATATTCCAAAGATTATTTTGGGGTGGATCAGAAGGGAAATGATGATTAGGGAGGGAAATTAAGCACTTGGGTGAAAGCCAAGGATACCCAAGTGTTTAATTCCATATGAAAAGATTCCAAAAAAATCCAAATTTCAGAATAACTCCAAATGAAAATCAGGCAAATAAGAGAGGGCAAAAACCAAGCTGTCACAACTTTCTCTCGATTTTTCTCCACTGCGACCCGTCAGCGGGTACTCTCAACTTTCTGTCTTCCTTACAGTCTTCTCTGTGCCATCGCATCGCCTTGGCATGCTCTTGTTTTGGAACAAACGTTTCAACCATGGTATTATAGGAGCATATCACATCACCTTGGCAGGAATCTTCTTCCTGGGGCGCTCGCCCTCGATATCACCAGGGTCATCGCGGCTGATCTTATAGCACAATGCACCGCATATCCGGCATGCGTTCAAATCCTCGTACTCTCCGCGGTAGAAGATGCAGTCATTAGGGCATGCATGTATCTTCTGCACCTCTAACCCTAGAGGGCAGACATCCTTCTTTGCTTTGTACATACTCTCGGGCAATTCGTTGTCCTTTGGAAGCATATTCTTTATCATTACCAGCAACTTTCCAAGTCCCTTGTCAGATACACCATTCTCTGCCTTCCATTGCAGCAATTCCAGTGTGGTGTTCAGCTTTTTCTTGTCAGCTTCGCAATTCGGGTACAACAATTTCTTGTGATCCTCTAACATGCGCTGCAACTTCTTCTTCTCCTTTTCACTTGTGCAATTTCTCTTTGCATCGACAATGGCCCGGCCTAGATCATCAGCGGGCTCATCTGATGCCTCTTCTTCAGATTCTTCCCGCATTGCCGGCTCAACTTCTTCCCCCATTGTTGTATCATCATATTCAGGGAACCCATGGCCAGGATAGCTATCATCGTCCTCTTCTACTTCATTGTCTTCCATCATAACCCCTCTTTCTCCGTGCTTGGTCCAAACATTATAGTGGGGCATGAAACCGGACTCAAACAGGTGGACGTGAATGGTCCTTGAGTTAGAGTAATTGTGATCATTCTTACAACTAGCACATGGACAAGGCATTAAACCATCCACCCACTTCTCTGCCCGAGCTGCAATCAGAAAAGTATGCACGCCATCAACAAACTGGGGAGAGCATCGGTCATCGTACATCCATTGCTGGCTCATCTTCATTACACAACACCAAATAGACCAAATTAATACAAGCTCATACATAAAGTTCATACAACACTTAAATGCAACATACAAATAACTCTCTAGCTAGCTAAAGCATTTAAATGCAACAACAAATGCGATCAAGATCGCAACTAAGGTAACAATTGATCCAACAACATAATGATACTAAGCCTCACTATCAATGGCATATTTTCTAATCTTCAAGCGCATTTTATCCATCTTGATCTTGTGATCATCGACGACATCGGCAACATGCAACTCCAATTCCATCTTCTCCCCCTCAATTCTTTTCAATTTTCTTTCAAATACTCGTTTTCTCTTTCAACTAAATTTAGCCTCTCGACAATAGGGTCGATTAGAATTTCTGGTTCACATACCTCCTAGATAAAAATATTTATGTCAACTTGACGGGCATAATTTGTTATAAACATGAAATGCAACAAATAGTTTTAAAAGAGAATATACCACATCCAAATCATAACACGGACCAGGGTCGACGGGGATAGATATCAAAACCATAGCACTATGTATAACAAACAACATACGGGTAAGATAATTATACAAGTAACTATATATCTAAATCACACAAACATGATTTTTTTTATATAAAAAATATAAGAACAAGAGGCTCACCACAAGGTGGTGCCGGCGACGGGTCGGTGCGGACGGTCGACGGTGGTTACAACGAAGACGGGAAGGCACTAAGTAAACCACACCTACATATGCAAACTAAGAGTTATTTTGAGCTCAAATTGCATATAAATCAAATAAACTACCACATATAATTCCTCCCAAATTACTAAAACCCACAAATTAATCACTATATAAAGCATTACAAGAACTAATCTAGCAATGAGAGATGAAAGGACAAAGTTGCTAACCTTTGTGATCACTTGAATGGATGGGGGCCTTCAAATCTTGACAAAATTTGGGCAAAATGTGTGATGAGCTCGAGGAGGGGGAAGAACAGAGAGGAGAGGGGAAAGGGGAAGAACAGGGCGAGCTCGAATGCGGGTGGACGAAGGGTTTATATATGAGTACCCTTACTACCGGTTCGTGGCACGAACCGGTACTAAAGGTGCTGGAGGGGTGATACGTCTCCGTCGTATCTATAATTTTTGATTGTTCCATGCCAATATTGTACAACTTTCATATACTTTTGGAAACTTTTTATATTATTTTTGGGACTAACATATTGGTCTAGTGCCCAGTGCCAGTTCCTGTTTGTTGCATGTTTTTGTTTCGTAGAAAATCCATATCAAACGGAGTCCAAATGGGATAAAAACTGACGGAGATTTTTTTTGGAATATATGTGATTTTTGGGAAGAAGAATCAACACGAGATGATGCCCGAGGGGCCCACGAGGGTGAGGGGCACGCCCTGGGCCCTAGTGGCCACTCCGTAAGGTAGTTGGTGCCCTTCTTTCGCCGCAAAAAAGCCAATGTCCGGATAAAAATCGTATCTAATTTTCAGCCCAATTGGAGTTATGGATCTCCGGGAATATAAGAAACGGTGAAAGGGCAGAATCAAAGAGAACAGAAACACAGGGAGACAGAGAGACAGATCCAATCTCGGAGGGGCTCTCGCCCCTCCCATGCCATAGAAGCTAAGGACCAGAGGGGAAACCCTTCTCCCATCTAGGGAGAAGGTCAAAGAAGAAGAAGAAGAATAAGAAGAAGGGGGCTCTCTCTCCCCCTCTGTCCCGGTGGCGCCGGAACACCGCCGGGGCCATCATCATCACCGCAATCTACACCAACACATCTGTCATCTTCACCGACATCTTCATCATCTTCCCCCATCCATCTACAGCGGTCCACTCTCCCGCAACCCATTGTACCCTCTACTTGAACATGGTGCTTTATGCTTCATATTATTATCCAATGATGTGTTGCCATCCTATGATGTCTGAGTAGATTTTCGTTGTCCTGTCGGTAATTGGTGAATTGCTAGGATTGGTTTAATTTGCTTGTGGTTATGTTGCTGTCCTTTGGTGCCCATCATATGAGCATGCATGTGGATCACACCATAGGGTTAGTTGTATGTTCATAGGACTATGTATTGGAGGGCAAGAGCGACATAAGCTTCAACCTAGCATAGAAATTGATGCATACGAGATTGAAGGGGGACTAATATATCTTAATGCTATGGTTGGGTTTTACCTTAATGAACATTAGCAGTTGCGTATGCTTGCTAATAGTTCCAATCATAAGTGCATAGAATTCCAAGTCAGGGATGACATGCTAGCAGTGGCCTCTCCCACATAAAACTTGCTACCGGTCTAGTAAAGTAGTCAATTGCTTAGGGACAATTTCACAACTCCTACCACCAATTTTCCACACTCGCTATACTAACTTTATTGTTTCTTTATCTAAACAGCCCCTACTTTTTATTTACGCACTTTTTATTATCTTGCAAACCTATCCAAAAACACCTACAAAGTACTTCTAGTTTTATACTTGTTCTAGGTAAAGCGAACGTCAAGCGTGCATGGAGTTGTATCGGTGGTCGATAGAACTTGAGGGAATATTTTTTCTACCTTTAGCTCCTCGTTGGGTTCGACACTCTTACTTATCGAAAGAGGCTACAATTGATCCCCTATACTTGTGGGTTGTCAAGACCTTTTTCTGGCGCCGTTGCCAGGGAGTTATAGTGTGGGGTGAATATTCTCGTGTGTGCTTGTTTGCTTTATCACTATGTAGTTTTTATTTTGTGCTCTTGTTTTCTATCTTTAGTTATGGGTAGGAAACGCCAAATACAAAAAAATAGTGGTACCTACTGAACCAATGGTTGAAGAACCACTCAAAATCTATCACACTCTTGAAGCTTTTTACTTGGATCATCTTTGATCCCTATGTGCTCGTGCTGAAACCCCAACTAGCTTAGTTGAGGGCAAATATTTAGATGAGCATGGTTGTTATGTGTGACACCGCTTGTCTCAAAAAGGGAAACTTTTCCTGGATCAAATTCATCGTCTGTAATGCTATGCTTGGAATTTATGTGAAATATATGATGTTACTTGTTGTTCTGAAAACCCTAAGAAACACCTTCCCTACCAATGTGAGTTTAGTGATAATGGAATCGTATCTTCATATGCTAAGGGTGTTTATAATTACTATGCTGTTCAACACATTGAAGAATATTTTGCTTTTAAGGGTGCTTATGAAATTGCTTCTTCGATCGAAACGTATGATGCTACTCTTTACAAATCGGAAATTTTTGCCATACTTAAATATTGTTATGATAATTATGCTTCTAATGTCTATGTAGAACCATATATTGAGGACTCCTCCGTTGTCCAAGAAGAGACTAATATTTTGCAGGAGTCTATGGAAGAAGGAATTGATGAAACTGTGGGCTCATTGGATGAAAAAGATGATGAGGAGAGCGAAGAACAAAAGGAGGAATAGCGGATTAGCTACCCGTTCCCACCTTCTAATGAGAGTAAATCTTCAACTCATACATCGTTTAATTTCCCTTCGTGCTTACCGAAGGATGATTGCTATGATGATTGTTATGATCCCGTTGATTCTTTTGAAATATCCCTTTTTGATGATGCTTGCTATGCTTGTGGACAAGATGCCAATATGAATTATGATTATGGAGATGAACTTGCTATAGTTCCTTATGTTAAACATGAAGTTGTTGCTATTGCACCCACGCATGATAGTCCTATTATCTTTTTGAATTCTCCCGACTACACTATATCGGAGAAGTTTGCCCTTATTAAGGATTATATTGATTGGTTGCATTTTACCGTTGCACATGATAATTTTGATGAATATAATATGCATGTGCTTGCTGCTCCTACTTGCAATTATTATGAGAGAGGAACTACATCTTCGCCTCTCCATGTTTCCAACATGATAAAATTGCAAGAAACTGTTTATACTATGCATTGGCCTTTAGTATGTGTGCATGAATTGTTCTTTTATGACATGCCGATGCATAGGAAGAGAGTTAGACTTCGTTGTTGCATGATATATGTTACCTTGTGCTCACTACTAAATCACAAATCATTGTTAATTAAAATTGGCTTTCATATACCTTGGGATCCGGGTGGATCCATTACTTGAGCACTATATGCCTAGCTTAATGGCTTTAAAGAAAGCGCGGTCAGGGAGACAGACCGGAAGTTTTAGAGAGTCATTTATTTATGTTGTGTGCTTTTATAAAGTTTAAAAATAAAAATAATGTTCCAAGATTTTCCTTTAGGATGTTTACATTGCTTGTTGGTTTGTGCGGTGCAAAACAGAAACTTTGGCTGTAGTGCGCGATTTTACATGTTTTACTGGAATGCCAAACGGTTATGGAACTTTTTGCACTGTCTTTCTATACAAATTTTTTATTTTTCCTAATTTATTCAAAATTTTTGGAGTACCAGAAGTATGGTGAATGTTCATATTACTAAAGACTGTCCTGTTTAAGACATATTCTGTTTTTGATGCATAGTTTGCTTGTTTTGATGAAACTATCGATTTCTATCAGTGGATTAAGCCATGGAAAAGTTATATTACAGTAGCTACAATGAAAAAACAAAATATGAATTGGTTTGGAACAGTACTTAGAGTAGTGATTTGCTTTATTATACTAACGGATCTTACCGAGTTTTCTGTTGAGTTTTGTGTGGATGAAGTGTTCGAAGATCGAGGAGGTCCCGATGTGAGGAGAAGGAGGAGAGGCAAGAGCTCAATCTTGGGGATGCCCAAGGCACCCCAAGTAAATATTCAAGGATACTCAAGCGTCTAAGCTTGGGGATGCCCCGGAAGGCATCCCATCTGTCTTCAACAAGTATCGGTATGTTTTCGGATTCGTTTCGTTCATGTGATATGTGCAAATCTTGGAGCGTCTTTTGCATTTAGTTTTCACTTTTCTTTTATGCACCATGCTGGTATGAGATAGTCCATGGTTGATTTATAGAATGCTCTTTGCACTTCACTTATATCTTTTGAGTATGGCTTTATAGAATGCTTCATGTGCTTCACTTATATCATTTGAAGTTTGGATTGCCTGTTTCTCTTCACATAGAAAACCGCCATTTGTAAAATGCTCTTTTGCTTCACTTATATTTGTTAGAGCGTGGGCATATTTTTTTTAGAAAGAATTAAACTATCTTGCTTCACTTATATCTATTTAGAGAGTTGACAGGAACTGGTCATTCACATGGTTAGTCATAAAATCCTACATAAAACTTGTAGATCACTGAATATGATATGTTTGATTCCTTGCAATAGTTTTGTGATATAAAGATGGTGATATTAGAGTCATGCTAGTGGGTAGTTGTGGATTGTAGAAATACTTGTGTTGAAGTTTGTGATTCCCGTAGCATGCACGTATGGTGAACCATTATGTAACGAAGTCGGAGCATGAGGTATTTATTGATTGTCTCCCTTATGAGTGGCGGCCGGGGACGAGCGATGGTCTTTTCCTACCAATCTATCCCTCTAGGAGCATGCACGTAGTACTTTGTTTTGATGAATAATAAATTTTTGCAATAAGTATGTGAGTTCTTTATGACTAATGTAGAGTCCATGGATTATACGCACTCTCACCCTTCCATCATTGCTAGCCTCTACAGTACCGTGCATTGCCCTTTCTCACCTCGAGAGTTGGTGCAAACTTCGACGGTGCATCCCAAACCCGTGATACGATACGCTCTCTCACACATAAGCCTCCTTATATCTTCCTCAAAACAGCCACCATACCTACCTATCATGGCATTTCCATAGCCATTCCAAGATATATTGCCATGCAACTTCCATCATCATCATATACACGACTTGAGCATTTATTGTCATATTGCTTTGCATGATTGTAAGATAGCTAGCATGATGTTTTCATGGCTTGTCTGGTTTTTGATGTCATTGCTATGCTAGATCATTGCACATCCCGGTACACCACCGGAGGCATTCATATAGAGTCATATCTTTGTTCTAGTATCGAGTTGTAACATTGAGTTGTAAGTAAATAAAAATGTGATGATCATCATTATTAGAACATTGTTCCATGTGAGGTTATCAAAATAAAAGTGGCCAAAGAAGCCCCAAAAAAAAGAGAGAGGCCAAAGAAGCCTAAAAAAAGAGAAAATATATAAAAATGAGAGAAAAGAGAGAAGGGACAATGTTACTATCCTTTTACCACACTTGTGCTTCAGAGTAGCACCATGTTCTTCATATAGAGAGTCTCTTGAGTTATCACTTCCATATACTAGTGGGAATTTTCATTATAGAACTTGGCTTGTATATTCCAACGATGGGCTCCTCAAATGCCCTAGGTCTACATGAGCAAGCAAGTTCGATGCACACCCACTTAGTTTCAGTTTGAGATTTCATACACTTATAGCTCTAGTGCATCCGTTTCATGGCAATCCCTACTCCTCACATTGACATCAATTGATGGGCATCTCCATAACCCGTTGATTAGCCACATCGATGTGAGACTTTCTCATTTTTGTCTTCTCCACACAACCTCCATCATCATATTCTATTCCACCTATAGTGCTATATCCATGGCTCGCGCTCATGTATTAAGTGAAAGTTGAAAAGAGTTGAGAACATCAAAAGTATGAAACAATTGCTTGGCTTGTCATCGGGGTTGTGCGTGATTTGAATATTTTGTGTGGTGAAGATGGAGCATAGCCAGACCATATGATTTTGTAGGGATAACTTTCTTTGGCCATGTTAGTTTCAGAAGACATGATTACTTTAATAGTATGCTTGAAGTATTATTGTCTTAATGTCAAATGATAAACTATTGCTTTGAATCACTCGTGTCTTAATATTCATGCCATGATTAGATTACGTGATCAAGATTATGCTAGGAAGCACTCCACATCAAAAATTATCTTTTTTATCATTTACCTACTCGAGGACGAGCAGGAATTAAGCTCGGGGATGCTAATACGTCTCCGTCATATCTATAATTTTTTATTGTTCCATGCCAATATTATACAACTTTCGTATACTTTTGGCAACTTTTTATACTATTTTTGGGACTAACATATTGATCGAGTGCCCAGTGCCAGTTCCTGTTTGTTGCATGTTTTTTTCGCAGAAAATCCATATCAAACGGAGTCCAAACGGGATAAAAACTGACAGAGATTTTTTTTGGAATGTATGTGATTTTTGGGAAGAAGAATCAACGCGAGACGATGCCCGAGGGGCCCACGAGGGTGAGGGGCGCTCCCCATGGGGTCAGGCGCGCCCTGGGCCCTCATGGACACTCCGTAAGGCGGTTGGTGCCCTTCTTTCGCCGCAAGAAAGCCAATATCCGGATAAAAATCGTGTCCAAATTTCAGCCCAATCGGAGTTACGGATCTTCGGAAATATAAGAAACGGTGAAAGGGCAGAATCAGGGAGCGCAGAAATAGAGAGACAGATCCAATCTCGGAGGGGCTCTCGCCCCTCCCATGCTATGGAAGCCAAGGACCAGAGGGGAAACCCTTCTCCCATCTAGGGAGAAGGTCAAAGAAGAAGAAGAAGAGGGGGGGCTCTCTACCCCTCTCTCCCGGTGGCGCCAGAACACTGCCGGGGCCATCATCGTCACCGAAATGTACACCAACACCTCCGTCATCTTCACCAACATCTTCATCATCTTCCCCCATCCATCTATAGCGGTCCACTCTCCCGCAACCCGCTGTAGCCTCTACTTGAACATGGTGCTTTATGCTTCATATTATTACCCAATGATGTGTTCCATCCTATGATGTCTGAGTAGATTTTCGTTGTCCTATTGGTAATTGGTGAATTGCTATGATTGGTTTAATTTGCTTGTGGTTATGTTGCTGTCCTTTGGTGCCCATCATATGAGCGCATGCGTGAATCACACCATAGGGTTAGTTGTATGTTGATAGGACTATGTATTGGAGGGCAAGAGCGACAGAAGCTTCAACCTAGCATAGAAATTGATGCATACGGGATTGAAGGGGGACCAATATATCTTAATGCTATGGTTGGGATTTACCTTAATGAATGTTAGTAGTTGGTGATGCTTGCTAATAGTTCCAATCATAAGTGCATAGAATTCCAAGTCAGGGATGACATGCTAGCAGTGGTCTCTCCCACATAAAACTTGCTATCGGTCTAGTAAAGTAGTCAATTGCTTTGGGACAATTTCGCAACTCCTACCACCACTTTTCCACACTCGCAATACTAACTATATTGTTTCTTTATCTAAACAGCCCCTACTTTTTATTTATGCGCTCTTTATTATCTTGCAAACCTATCCAAAAACACCTACAAAGTACTTCTAGTTTTATACTTGTTCTAGGTAAAGCGAACGTCAAGCGTGCGTAGAGTTGTATCGGTGGTCGATAGAACTTGAGGGAATATTTGTTCTACCTTTACCTCCTCGTTGGGTTTGACACTCTTACTTATCGAAAGAGGCTACAATTGATCCCCTATACTTGTGGGTTATCAAGGGCCCCCAGTCTGACAACATCCTGCCACCACTCGATTTAGTACCGGTTCGTGGCACGAACCGGTGCTAAAGGTTCGCCACGAACCGGTAGTACTGAGAGCGGCCCGCCTAGCTGTTGGAACCGGCACTAATGGTCACATTAGTGCCGGCTCAAATACAAACCGGGATTAATGAGCTGAACATTAGACCCTTTTTCCACTAGTGCTACTAGGACTAGGAGTCCTAGTAGGACTCTCCCCATGGCGCACCCCTCTAGGCCGGTCGCCTCCTCCCCTCCTCCTTTATATACGGGGGCATGGGGCACCCCAAAGCACAACAGTTGTTCTCTTAGCCGTGTGCGGTGCCCCCCTCCATAGTTTACTCCTCCGGTCATAGCGCCGTAGTGCTTAGGCAAAGGCTTGCGCGGATCACATCACAATCACCGTTGCCACGCCGTCGTGCCGATGAAACTCTCCCTCGACCCTCTGCTAGATCAAGAGTTCGAGGGACGTCATCGAGCTGAACGTGTGCTGAACTCGGAGGTGCCATGGTACTAGATCGGTTGGATCGTGAAAACGTTCGATTACATCAACCGCGTTAATCTAACGCTTCTGCTTTCGGTCTACGAGGGTACGTGGACACACTCTCCCACTCTCGTTGCTATGCATCTCCTAGATAGATCTTGCATGATCGTAGGCTTTTTTTTTTGAAATTGCATGCTACGTTCCCCTTCAGTGGTATCCGAGCCAGGTCTATGCGTAGATGATATGCATGAGTAGAACACAAAGAGTTGTGGGCGATAATAGTCATACTGCTTACCACCAATGTCTTATTTTGATTCGGCGGTATTGTTGGATGAAGCGGCCCAGACCAACCTTACATGACCACGTTCATGAGACCGGTTCCACCGACAAACATGCAACTTGTTTTGCATAAAGGTGGCTGGCGGGTGTGTGTTTCTCCAACTTTAGTTGAAACGAATTTGACTATGGCTGATCCTTGTTGAAGGTTAAAACAGCACACTTGACAAAAAATCGTTGTGGTTTTGATGCGTAGGTAAGAATAGTTCTCGCTAGAAGCCCGTAGCAGCCATGTAAAACTTGCAACAACAAAGCAGAGGGCGTCTAACTTGTTTTTGTAGGGCATGTTGTGATGTTATATGGTCAACACATGATGTGATATAAGTTATTGTATGAGATGATCATGTTTTGTAGAAGTTATCGGCAACTGGCAGGAGCCTTATGGCGTTGTCGCTTTATTGTATGAAATGCAATCGCCATGTAATTGATTTACCTTATCACTATGCGGTAGCGATAGTCGTAGAAGCAATAGTTGGCGAGACGACAACGATGCTATGATGGAGGTCAAGGTGTCAAGTCGGTGATGATGGAGATCATGACGGTGCTTTGGAGATGGAGATCAAAGGCACAAGATGATGATGGCCATATCATGGCACATATTTTGATTGCATGTGATGTTTATCTTTTATGCATCTTATTTTGCTTAGTACAGTGGTAGCATTATAAGATGACCCCTCACTAAATTTCAAGGTATAAGTGTTCTCCCTGAGTATGCACCATTGCGACAGTTCATCGTGCCGAGACACCACGTGATGATCGGGTGTGATAAGCTCTACGTTCACATACAACGGGTGCAAGACAGTTTTGCACGTGCAGAATACTCGGGTTAAACTTGACGAGCCTAGCATATGCAGATATGGCCTCGGAACACTGAGACTGAAAGGTCGAACATAAATCATATAGTAGATATGATCAACATAGAGATGTTCACCATTGAAAACTACTCCATCTCACGTGATGACCGGACATGGTTTAGTTGATATGGATCATGTGATCATTGAGATGACTAGAGGGATGCCTATCTAAGTGGGAGTTCTTAAGTAATATGATTAATTAAACTTTAATTTATCATGAACTTAATCCTGATAGTTTTTGCATATCTATGTTGTTGTAGATCAATGGCCCGTGCTACTGTTCCCTTGAATTTTAATGCGTTCCTAGAGAAAGCTAAAGTTGAAAGATGATGGTAGCAACTACACGGACTGGGTCTGTAACTTGAGGATTATCCTCATTGCTGCACAGAAGAATTACGTCCTGGAAGCACCACTAGGTGCAAGGCCTGCTGCAGGAGCAACTCCAGACATTATGAACGTCTGGCAAGCTAAATCTGATGACTACTCGATAGTTCAGTGTGCCATGCTTTACGGCTTAGAATTGGGACTTCAAAGACGTTTTGAACGTCATGGAGCATATAAGATGTTCCAAGAGTTGAAGCTAATATTTCAAGCAAATGCCCGAGTTGAGAGATAGGAACTCTCCAACAAGTCCAATAGCTGCAAAATGGAGGAGAACAGTTCTATCAGTGAACACATACTCAGAATGTATGGGTACCATAACCACTTGACTCAGCTGAGAGTTAATCTTCCGGATGATAGTGCTATTGACAGAGTTCTTCAATAAATGCAACCAAGCTATAAAGACTTCGTGATGAACTATAATATGCAAGAGATGGAAAAGACAATTCCCGAGCTCTTCGCAATGCTTAAGGCTGCGAAGGTAGAAATCAAGAAGGAGCATCAAGAGTTCATGGTTAACAAGACCACTAGTTTCAAGAAAAAGTGCAAAGGGAAGAAGGGGAAATTCAAGAACAATACCAAGCAAGTTGCTGCTCCCGGGAAGAAGCCCAAGTCTGCACCTAAGCCTGAAACTGAGTGCTTCTACTGCAAAGGGACTGGTCACTGGAAGCGGAACTACCCCAAGTATTTGGCAGATAAGAAGGATGGCAAAGTGAAAGGTATATTTGATATACATGTTATCGATGTGTACCTTACTAATGCTCATAGTAGCGCTGGGTATTTGATACGGGTTACATTGCTCATATTTGCAACTCGAAACAGGGGCTACGGATTAAACGAAGATTGGCTAAGGACGAGGTGACGATGCACGTCAGAAATGGTTCCAAGGTCGATGTGATCACCATCGGCACGCTACCTCTACATCTACCTTCGTGATTAGTTTTAGACCTGAATAATTGTTATTTGGTGCTAGCGTTGAGCATGAACATTATATCTGGATCTTGTTTGATACGAGATGGTTATTCATTTAAATCAGAGAATAATGGTTGTTCTATTTATAAGAGTAATATCTTTTATGGTCATGCACCCTTGATGAGTGGTTTTTTCTTGTTGAGTCTCGATCGTAGTGATACACATATTCATAATATTGAAGCCAAAAGATGCAAAGTTAATAATGATAGTGCAACTTATTTGTGGCACTGTCGTTTAGGTCATATTGGTGTAAAGTGCATGAAGAAACTCCATGTAGATGGGCTGTTGGAATCACTTGATGCTTGCGAACCATGCCTCATGGGCAAGATGACTAAGACTCCGTTCTCCGGAACAATGGAGCGAGCCACTGACTTATTAGAAATAATACATACTGATGTATGCAGTCCGATGAGTGTTGAGGCTCATGGCGGGTACCGTTATTTTCTAACCTTCACAGATGATTTGAGCAGATATGCGTATATCTACTTAATGAAACATAAGTTTGAAACATTTGAAAAGTTCGAAGAATTTCAGAGTGAAGTAGAAAATCATCATAACAAGAAAGTAAAGTTTCTACGAACTGATCGCGAAGGCGAATATTTGAGTTACGAGTTTGATCTTCATTTGAAACAATGTGGAATAGTTTCACAACTCACACCACCTGGAACACCACAGCGTAATGGTGTGTCCGAATGTCGTAACCGTACTTTATTAGATATGGTTTGATCTATGATGTCTCTTACCGATTTACCACTATCGTTTCGGGGTTATGCTTTAGAGACGGCTGCATTCACGTTAAATATGGAACCATCTAAATCCGTTGAGACGACACCATATGAACTGTGGTTTGGCAAGAAACCTAAGCAGTCTTTTCTTAAAGTTTGGGGTTGCGATGCTTATGTGAAAAAGCTTCAACCTGATAAGCTCGAACCCAAATCGGAGAAATGCGTCTTCATAGGATACCCAAAGGAAACTGTTGGGTACACCTTCTATCATAGATCTGAGGGCAAGATATTTGTTGCTAAGAATGGATCCTTTCTAGAGAAGGAGTTTCTCTCGAAAGAAGTGAGTGGGAGGAAAGTAGAACTTGATGAGGTAGTTGTACCTTCTCTCGAATTTGAAAGTAGTTCATCACAGAAATCAGTTCCAGTGATGCCTACACCAATTAGTGAGGAAGCTAATGATGATGATCATGAAACTTCAGATCAAGTTACTACGGAACCTCGTAGGTCAACCAGAATACGTTCCGCACCAGAGTGGTATGGTAATCCTGTTCTGGAAGTCATGTTACTAGACCATGACTGTAACATCCCAAAATTCTGAATTTTGGAATGTTATAATAAATAGATAGATTTGATTGATTGATTGTGTGAAATTGAGTGAAATTTGAAACTTTTTGAAAGTTAAATGAGAGGGAATAAAAGGACTATCCCAAACTTTGATTTTGCATTCGTGATCTCCGTGAATTCAAATTCTTTTCACCACAAAACCCTGGATAGAAGATGACATGACTTCTTCCATTTATTTAAATGATAAGGGGTGTTGAAAATATTTGAAACTCATTTGGAAAATATTTCCAACATAGGAACTTTATGCAACTCAATGATTTTCACGAGCGAAGATAAAATGACTTCTTCAAAACATATGAAATATGAGTTGGGAGTTTCAAAGAATTAAATTCAAAGTTCTTTTGAATTTATTTTCAATTTTGAGTTGTTTGAGTTTTATTCAAATTATTTTTCTCCAAAAATAGAATATATGGAATATAGGGTAACATGATTCTCTACACCAGTAAATTGGAGAGAAATAAATTTGAATTAACTTTGGTATTTTAAAAATGATTTTTACTGGATTTTTCTAGAGTAGAAGCACTCTTTGATTTATTTAAAATTCTGTGGATTTTTATTTGAAGCTAGAATAATGTTCATCTTGTAGGAAATCTTTTTCTAAAAATTTTGATATATAATATGCCTATGTTTCATTTTTAGTTTATTCGCTTTTATTTATTTTTGATGTCTGCAAAATGTTTTTTTTAAGCTTCTCTTCCGCCGAGTGGGCCGGCCCAGCTAGCCAGCCAGGCCACGGCCCAGCCAGCACACGTCGCCCACGCCGCTCGGCCCCGAGCTCGGGACGAAGTCCCGAGCCGCCACGACATCGCCGTCGCCGCCGTGTCCGCCCCGGCCTCCTCCTACCCCTTCCCCAAGCCACGCCTCCCCTCCCCTCCTATAAAGGGCGCCGCCCCGGGCCCCTCTCTCCCTCCTCTCGCCTCGCCTCGCCCCGCATCTCGCGCTGCCATCACCGCATCTCACCGTCGCCGCCACCGCCGCCGGAGCCCGCAGCCGTCGCCCTCGTCGCTGTCGACCGCCGCCGACGCCACCACCGCAACCACCGCTCCACGCCGCCTCCCGTGCTCCTCGCCGCCTTCCTCGATGCCCGAGCCACCGCCTGACCGAGCCAAGCTGCCGCTCTCCCGCGTCGCTGAACTTCGCCGCCGCCACCGCAGTAACCGCCGCCCCTCCTCGTCCGTCCGATCTGGATCTAAGGATCCAGATCCATTTGTTTTTTTCTCTCTAAGCGCTTTTTTATTTAGAGAGCGTTCGTTAGCTATGGCTCTGGAGTGAACGGTTTTCGTTCATTAGTGTTCGGTAGCGAACGTTCGTTCAGTATAGTTTTCTTTTTAGGTTTTTTTTTCTGCCAGGGACCTAGTTGTTGTTGTATTATTTTACAGTTTAGTACCTGTTCTTCAAACGTTCATAACTTTTTACTCGTTAGTCCAAATCCAAGGAAACCAACGCCCACTTCTTCGTTACGATCCCCTCTATCCAGTAATCCAACTCAAACATGTTTTTGAAATTTTAAAATTTTGAATCAGACCAGATTTGAATTCAAACTTCGTTTGATCGTAACTTGAGTTTCGTAACTCCGATTTAGTTGATTCTTTTTGCAAATCGAAGCTCTTGACCTAAACTGTTAGAAATTGTTTTATGTTGCAAGAGTTATTTGCTTGGTTTTGATGTTTTCTGAATTGTTTTCTTCGTTCTTTCCGATCTTCTGATTGATTGCTTATGTGTGGTTACTATTGCTTGCTTACGATAGATTGACGGGAGTGTGACGAGTAGAGCTATCAAGAGTTTTGAGTGCGAATCATCTTCATCAACATTGCAGGCAAGTTCACACTTTGACCATATCCCTTTCATACCCAGTTTTTATGCATTAGTTTCAACCCTCAAAACATTGCATGAGTAGGATTGATAACATGTGGGTATCGGGAAGTAGTTGATGAGGTAGGAACCTATTTGCCCTACATTCAAACCTTGGGAGTTACTATTACGTTGCTTATATTGCTATGCTACGCTCGTAGACGTGGATTGGGTTTTGAAAGTATTCATGACAGTTGTGAGATTGTTAATTAATGGTTTACTTAAGGTGGCAACTTAAACACACATCTGGGTGGATTGAGGCACCTGGGTATTACAGGATTGCCTGTCTAGGCACCTGGGTAGACCAGGATTGCCTGTTTTTTTTATGGACCGCCACCCAGGCTCAAAGGGATCATGAGATTATTCATACTAGAAACTTCCGTGTGCAGCCACATGCTATTATGGGCTCTAGCATAGTTGATTAAGTCGTGCGAACTCTTACAGTGGTAGACTAGCAGATGTAGGGGCAAGTAGGTGTACCGGTCTACCCATCGTAAGGTGCTAAGCGCTTACGAAAGACTATGTCTCGGTCATTCGTTTCTCAAACACCATGTAGTGCGAGAAAACCAACGGAGGAGATCGAGTCATGTGGGGAAAAGTCATAACCTCTGCAGAGTGTACAAACTAATCATGATTAGCCGTGTCCCCGGTTATGGACGTCTTGATTATCTAGTTCTTGGATTATCCTGTTGATCTCATCATGTTACTTTAATTAATTTTGTTGGGTTTTAATGATGATGATTAATTGGGATTGATAATGCTGTCAACCATTCTCAATGTTTAACAACCACCATGATAGTTAAATAAATTTATTCCTTTGCAGTAGGGAAAAATTGGCTTTTCGCAAAACCTTTATAACCATAGAGCTTTTCCACCAGCCATATTTGCATGTAGTGATAGCCATATTTCAGCATTGCTCTACAGTGTGAATTTGCCAGTACATTCAATGTACTGACCCTTTGTGGCTGCAACGTCTCATGTTGCAGGATCTTACGACGAGTAAGTGATACGTTAGGGTTACGATTTCTACACTCAACTTTGCCGTTGGTGTTGATGGGAATCCACAACTTTGTTACTTCCGCTATTTTGGATTGAGGTAATAGTATTTACGTTACTTTATACATGTGATTTACCTCTGTTATAAATCCTCGAGTACTGTGTGTGTCAGCATACCGATCCAAGGATGACACTTAAGCACAGAGACTTGACCCATTCGGGTCAGGTCGCTACAAGATGGTATCAGAGCACATGTTGATTGTAGGATGTGACCCTAGAAACTGGCAAGCCCATAGGAAGATTTTCTCTACAACTTTCATTTCAAAAAGATCTTTTATCTCTCTTCTCTTCTGAGCTTATTCAAATATTCCCTTTAGTGAGACTATACCCCTTTTCCCCTTTTGACCCCTCGAGGATTCGACTGATGAGACCACTCCAAGGAGTACAAGATATCAGGACAACTAAGACCACTTTGGAATGAAGAGGATTTTACCGTGCTTTATAATAATGGAAACTACAACGGTGAAGACTCCAAAGACTTGGAGAATTTGAAGGCTTTGAAGAATTCCCAGATTTGTATGACCTAGTAAAGCTACCCTTATGGAACTTGGCAGACTATGGAAGCTGTCAATACCAGAGATCAAGGTGTATTGGAGAAAGACCGGAACATGGAGAGTTAAAAATTCAAAGATTTTTCAAGAAAACCCTAAGGCAGGAGATATCAACTATGGAATGATAGCTCATGAAAATGACAAGGGAAGAAACATGGCTATCCATGATGTTATCGCCCGCTTATGCTATTTGTCACCGTGCTAAGTTAAGCATGCATATGCATTGAAGGATTGGATGGTAGAAGGCTGATGGAGCACCTATCAGCAAGAGGTGAAGTTTTAACCTTAGCTGATGTAACACCGGGATCTGGAGTATTACATCAAGGATTTTAAGATGGACCTTTAGGAAGCTATATTTGACAAGGAGCATTTCATGAAGAACTCAGGATCTAGAAGCTGAAAGTAGCCAAGCTGGAGGAGCAAAACCTCGAGATACCGGAGATTTGTCAGGAACTGAAGGACAGTAGGATCATGGTTCATGTCGAGGTTGATGAAATCAAGAAGTTGGAACGTAACTCCAGAGATATTGAAGGACGCCACGGGAGACTTTGCGACAACAGAGATGAACTGGCAAAAGAACTTGAGTAGGACAAGCATGATCAGAAGAAGCCATCGGAGACATGAACAAGAATCGAAGAGTTTGATGACTTTGAAGATTTATTGACCTTTAGAAGACCAAATCCCTGTATATACTTACGTTAGATGCGACGATTGTGAGATGTCATTTGTTTGATGTTTTTCCTACAGCCACAATAAAATCTGTCTTTTCAAAACAATTGTTTGTATTGTGTTCATCCCTCTCTATATCTCTTATCCCACCCCAAACCCCTGGACCCCATAGAGGATGAATGAAGATGAGCTCGTATTTTCTGGACCGATGAGTCAATTGGAGACAGTCCGATGGATTCAGAACATGGAGGATCAAATGGAGAATAACCCTATAGCCGGAAAGAATATGGCCCAGCATGCTCTACAGTGCTTTGTAAAAGGTGCCACTACCTGGTAGAAGATGTACCAAACCATCAATGGATGGCAAGGAGTAACCACTTGGAAGGAATTTAAGTGGACTTTGTTAAAGTCTTGGCTTGTGTCCTGGAAATTGAGGCCTTATGGAAATGATATGGAGAAAGTGCGTGCAAGATTTGTGGAGAAATAGGACACGGCCATAAAAAAATAAGGACGAATACCCTCATAAGTGGGGGATTACCAAAGGAGTTAGCCGAGGATTTTCAGGGAACTTCGGTTGGAGATTGTTCCCAAAGGTTTTGTTGCAACATTGGAAGTTCAGTCTACATTGTTGGGAAAGAACTGTGAAACTCAGAAGGATGACAAAGAGATTGCTGAGGTAAAAGAGAGGATGAGAAAAGGAAAGGCCGAAGGTTTTCGTAAGGATGAGCACGACATCTTATGGTTCGAGGACCGTGTATATATTCCCAATAATGCAAAGATCAGGAAGTAAATACTTCAAGAGGTTCATGACTCACCATACTCGATTCGCCCTGGAAACACGAAGATGTATTTGGATTTGAAGGAGCGTTTCTGGTGGACTGGTATGAAGAAGGATATTGCGGAGTATGTAGTCGTAGGTGATGTATGCCAGAGAGAGTAAAAGCAGAGCATCGGAAGCCAGCAGGATTACTACAGCCTATGCCGATACCCGAATGGAAGAGGGATAAGCTTGGCATGGATTTCATTACCGGATTTCCCAGAACCCGATCGGGATATGATTCTATCTGGGTAGTAGTTGATTTGCTTGACCAAAGTGGCTCACTTTATCCCAGTAAAAACCACCTATACAAGTGCGAAGTTGGCCAAGATATATTTGACCAGGATCGTATGTCTACATGGAGTTCCGAGGACCATTATATCAGATAGAGGAACCCAGTTTACTTTAAAGTTTTTGAATCAGTTGCGTGAAACTTTGGGAACCAGGCTAGAGTTCAGAACAACTTTTTACCCGCAGACTGATGGACAGACTGAGAGAGTAAATCAGATTATGGAGGACATGTTGAGAGCTTGTGCGCTAGATTATGGATCCGGTGGGGATGATAATCTACCTTACGCGGAGTTCTCATACAACAACAGTTACCAAGCCAGTTTGAAGATGGCCCCTTTTAAAGCTTTGTATGGGAGAAGGAGCCAGACACCGTTGATGTGGGACGAAGTTGGAGACCGTCAGTTGTTTGGATCAAATGTGATCAAGGATTCAGAAGAGAATGTTAAGTTGCTTCGAGATAGACTGAAGGTAGCTCAGTCCTGGCAGAAGAGTTATGCAGACCAAAAAAAACAAGGAGATAGTTTATGAAATTGGAGACAGAGCATGTCTTCATGTGTCCCCTCTACGAGGAGTTAAACGATTTGGAGTTAAGGGAAAGTTAGCTCTGATATTTGTAGGACCATACCGTGTTTTGGAGCGTATGGGAGAAGTGGCCAACAAATTGGAGTCACCCGAAGGACTGTTAGGAGTTCATGATGTGTTTCACGTAATCCAGTTGAAGAGGTGCCATGCAGAAATGGCCAATATTCCCCTGTAAGGACGCTTGACCCTGGAAAGGATAATGATGTTCCACGAAGTGGAGTATGGACTTCATAAGTATAAGTTTTTATCTCGGTAGGTGGGATATCCCACGAGGATGAAGAGATGGATTACTATTGGATATAAAGGAGGTATGATGTTGGAAATATGGATCAATGGAAATTCCATGATGAGTCTGAGTAATCATGTCCTAGTTTGGTGCCAATAGAAGGAAGGAAGACAGTACAATTGGATGGATTTAAGAATGCTAGGAAGCTGGAAGTTGGATGTTGGATTAGAGATCCGTTGTCCCGAGGATGAGTTCAAGGTTTGCAAGTGATGAGATGGGCCATAACCCACAGGCCCCAGGACCTGCCAAGAAGCAAGCACATTCTTGCTGAAGGAAAAACCCTGGAAGAAGTTATGATTTTATCAACCGACGATTCTATAGGAGTTTACGCAAAACCTGAGAGTTGTTATGGAACGATAGATGTTTGTTTGGCTTGCAGAATCAATGGATTTATCCGAACTTAGTTCATCGACAAGAGAAATTCTGCAATGCTTGTGAGGATGACTGAGTGTTAGAATGCGAGATTCGCTAAACCATGTACAAGGTAATGATTTGGGTGCGGGATGGATTGATCACCATACCGATCTACTCTTATTATTCGCCTTGCTATATGGGATGGTAAATCTGAGTGACTTACCTATAGTAGAGAGACGACAATCAAAACCTTGTTTGAACCTTAGAATGGTATAAGTATTTTCCCTTGTACACGACATCTGTTGCCAACCGTAGGTTATACGGTGAGGAGCAACCAGACCCATTTCCTGCAGGAGAAACCATAAATTGTTGACCACCATGAGATATCGATAGTTGTTTAGAATTGGCGCCAGACCCGTCAGCTAAGAGGACCCAGTTTCGGGATAACCTTACCAAGATGAAAGGACAAAAGAATTGAGGAAAAGGTTATGCCACTACTGGAAGAGCCCAGAGAAGGAATTATCCTTAAGATCTGAGAAGACCGACACTGTCAGTAATAAGGATGGAGTATATGAGTTTTGATGGAACCGTAACCATGCTTCTAAGGGTGGTAGCACCCGAGACCCCGGAGACGATCGATGGATTTTTGAGAAGACCCCAAACCTAACCCATTTCTTTCTAGCCTCTCCGAATCTCGAGGACGAGATTCATTTTAAGGGTGGTAGGTTTGTAACATCCCAAAATTCTAAATTTTGGAATGTTATAATAAATAGATAGATTTGATTGATTGTTTGATTGATTGTGTGAAATTGAGTGAAATTCGAAACTTTTTAAAGTTAAATGAGAGGGAATAAAAGGACTTTCCCAAACTTTCATTTTGCATTCGTGATCTCCATGAATTCAAATTCTTTTCACCATAAAACCCCGGAGAGAAGATGACATGACTTCTTCCATTTATTTAAATGATAAGGGGTGTTGAAAATATTTGAAATTCATTTGGAAAATATTTCCAACCTAGGAACTTTATGCAACTCAATGATTTTCACGAGCGAAGATAAAATGACTTCTTGAAAACATATGAAATGTGAGTTGGGAGTTTCAAAGAATTAAATTCGAAGTTCTTTTGATTTTATTTTCAATTTGGAGTTGTTTGAGTTTTATTCAAATTATTTTTCTCCAAAAATAAAATATATGGAAAATAGGGTAACATGATTCCCTACACTAGAAAATTGGAGAGAAATAAATTTGAATTAATTTTGGTATTTTAAAAATGATTTTTACTGAATTTTTCTAGAGTATAAGCACTCTTTGATTTATTTAAAATTCTGTGGATTTTTATTTGAAGCTAGAATAATGTTCATCTTGTAGGAAATCTTTTTCTGAAAATTTTGATATATAATATGCCTATGTTTCATTTTTAGTTTATTCACTTTTATTTATTTTTGATGTCTGCAAAATGTTTTTTTAAGCTTCTCTTCCGACCGGGCTGCCCATAACCAGCCAACAGCACGGCCAGCCAGCATCGTCACGCCGCTCGTCCCCGAGCTCGGGACAAAGTCCCGAGCCGCCACGGCATCGCCGCCGCCGCCGTGTCCGCCCCGGCCTCCTCCTACCCCTTCCCCAAGCCACGCCTCCCCTCCCCTCCTATAAAGGGCGCCGCCCCGGGCCCCTCTCTTCCTCCTCTCGCCTCGCCTCGCCCCGCATCTCGCGCTGCCATCACCGCATCTCACCGCCGCCGCCACCGTTGTCGGAGCCTGCAGACGTCGCCCTCGTCGCCGTCGACCGCCGCCGACGCCACCACCGCAACCACCGCTCCACGCCGCCCCTCCCCGTGCTCCTCGCCGCCTTCCCCGACGCCCGGAGCCACCGCCCCGACCGGAGCCGAGCCGCCGCCACTCTCCCGTGTCGACGGACTTCGCCGCCGCCGCCGCGGTAACCGCCGCCCCTCCTCGTCCGTCCGATCTGGATCTAAGGATCCAGATCCATTTGTTTTTTTTCTCTCTAAGCGTTTTTTTATTTAGAGAGCGTTCGTTAGCTATGGCTCTGGAGCGAACGGTTTTCGTTCGTTAGCGTTCGGTAGCGAACGTTCATTCGGTATAGTTTTCTTTTTAGGTTTATTTTTCTGCCAGGGACCTAGTTGTAGTTGTATTATTTTACAGTTTAGTCCCTGTTCTTCAAACGTTCATAACTTTTTACTCGTTAGTCCAAATCCAACGAAACCAACGCCCACTTCTTCGTTACGATCCCCTCTATCCAGTAATCCAACTCAAACATGTTTTTAAAATTTTAAAATTTTGAATTAGACCAGATTTGAATTCAAACTTTGTTTGATCGTAACTTGAGTTTCGTAACTCCGATTTAGTTGATTCTTTTTGCAAATCGAAGCTCTTGACCTAAACTTTCTGATAAGGCCAAATTCACATAGTTTTGGTACTGTTAGAAATTGTTTTATGTTGCAAGAGTTATTTGCTTGGTTTTGATGTTTTCTAAATTGTTTTCTTCGTTCTTTCCGATCTTTTGATTGATTGCTTATGTGTGGTTACTATTGCTTGCTTACGATAGATTGACCGGAGTGTGACGAGTAGAGCTATCAAGAGTTTTGAGTGCGAATCATCTTCATCAACATTGCAGGCAAGTTCACACTTTGACCATATCCCTTTGATACCCAGTTTTTATGCATTAGTTTCAACGCTCAAAACATTGCATGAGTAGGATTGATAACATGTGGGTATCTGTAAGTAGTTGATGAGGTAGGAACCTATTTGCCCTGCATTCAAACCTTGGGAGTTACTATTACGTTGCTTATATTGCTATGCTATGCTCGTAGATGTGGATTGGGTTTTGAAAGTATTCATGACAGTTGTGAGATTGTTAATTAATGGTTTACTTAAGGTGGCAACTTAAACACACATCTGGGTGGATTGAGGCACCTGGGTATTACAGATTGCTGTCTAGGCACTGGGTAGACCAGGATTGCCTGCTTTTTATGGACCGCCACCTGTGCTCAAAGGGATCATGAGATTATTCATACTAGAAACTTCCGTGTGCAGCCACATGCTATTATGGGCTCTAGCATAGTTGATTAAGTCGTGCGAACTCTTACAGTGGTAGACTAGCAGATGTAGGGGAAAGTAGGTGTACCGGTCTACCCATCGTAAGGTGCTAGCACTTCTGAAAGACTATGTCTCGGTCATTCATTTCTCAAACACCATGTAGTGCGAGAAAACCAACCGAGGAGATCGAGTCATGTGGGGAAAAGTGCGCAACCTCTGCAGAGTGTACAAACTAATCATGATTAGTCGTGTCCCCGGTTATGGACGTCTTGAGTATCTAGTTCTTGGATTATCCTGTTGATCTCATCATGTTACTTTAATTAATTTTGTTGGGTTTTAATGATGATGATTAATTGGGATTGAGAATGCTTGTCAACCATTCTCAATGTTTAACAACCACCATGATAGTTAAATAAATTTATTCCTTTAAGAGGGAAAAATTGGCTTTTCAAAAACCATTATAACCATAGAGCTTTTCTACCAGCCATATATGCATGTAGTGATAGCCATATTTCGGCATTGCTCTCATACAGAATTTGCCAAGACATTCAATGTAATCGACCCTTTGTGGCTGCAACGTCTCATGTTGCAGGATAATACGACGAGTAAGTGATACGTTAGGGTTACGATTTCTACACTCAACTTTGCCGTTGGTGTTGATGGGAATCCACAACTTTGTTACTTCCGCTATTTTGGATTGAGGTAATAGTATTTACGTTACTTTATACATGTGATTTACCTCTGTTATAAATCCTCGAGTACTGTGTGTGTCAGCATATCGATCCAGGGATGACACTTAAGCACAGAGACTTGACCCATTCGGGTCAGGTCGCTACAATGACGAACCTAAAAACTATGAGGAAGCGATGATGAGCCCAGATTCCGTGAAATGGCTTGAGGCCATGAAATCTGAGATGGGATCCATGTATGAGAACAAAGTATGGACTTTGGTTGACTTGCCCGATGATCGGCAAGCCATAAAAAATAAATGGATCTTCAAGAAGAAGACCGACGCCGACGGTAATGTTATCATCTACAATGCTCGACTTGTTGCGTAAAGGTTTTCGACAAGTTCAAGGAGTTGACTATGATGAGACATTCTCACCCGAAGCGATGCTTAAGTCCAATTCGAATCATGTTAGCAATTGCCGCATTTTATGATTATGAAATTTGGCAAATGGATGTCAAAACTGCATTCCTTAATGGATTTCTTACAGAAGAGTTGTATATGATGCAACCAGAAGGTTTTGTCGATCCTAAAGGTGCTAACAAAGAGTGCAAGCTCCAGAGATCCATTTATGGACTGGTGCAAGCATCTCGGAGTTGGAATATACGCTTCGATAGTGTGATCAAAGCATATGGTTTTATACAGACTTTTGGAGAAGCCTGTATTTACAAGAAAGTGAGTGGGAGCTCTGTAGCATTTCTGATATTATATGTGGATGACATATTGTTGATTGGAAATGATACATAATTTCCGGATAGCATAAAAGGATACTTGAATAAGAATTTTTCAATGAAAGACCTTGGTGAAGCTGCTTATATATTGGGCATCAAGATCTATACAGATAGATCAAGATGCTTAATTGGACTTTCACAGTGCACATACCTTGATAAAGTTTTGAAAAAGTTCAAAATGGATCAATCAAAGAAAGGGTTCTTGCCCGTGTTACAAGGTGTGAAGTTGAGTCAGACTCAATGCCTGACCACTGCAGAAGATAGGGAGAAAATGAAAGTCATTCCCTATGCCTCAGCCATAGGTTCTATCATGTATGCAATGTTGTGTACCAGACCTGATGTGTGCCTTTCTATAAGTTTAGCAAGGAGGTACCAAAGTAATCCAGGAGTAGATCACTGGACAGCGATCAAGAACATCCTGAAATACCTGAAAAGGACTAAGGATATGTTTCTCGTTTATGGAGGTGACAAAGAGCTTGTCGTAAATGATTACGTCAATGCAAGCTTTGACACTGATCCGGATGACTCTAAGTCTTAAACCGGATACGTATTTATATTGAATGGTGGAGCTGTCAGTCGTGGGTGGATCTACGTGTGAAGCGGAGTACATAGCTGCTTCGGAAGCAGCAAATGAAGGAATTTGGATGAAGGAGTTCATATCCGATCTAGGTGTAATACCTAGTGCATCGTGTCTAATGAAAATCTTTTGTGACAATACTGGAGCAATTGCCTTAGCGAAGGAATCCATATTTCACAAGAGAACCAAACACATCAAGAGACGCTTCAACTCCATCAGTGATCAAGTCAAGGAGGGAGACATAGAGATTTTCAAAACACATACGGATCTGAACTCGTTGACTAAGCCTCTTCCACGAGCAAAACATGATCAACACCAAGACTCCATGGGTGTTAGAATCATTACATTTTAATCTAGATTATTGACTCTAGTGCAAGTGGGAGACTGAAGGAAATATGCCCTAGAGGCAATAATAAAGTTGTTATTTATATTTCCTTATATCATGATAAATGTTTATTATTCATGCTAGAATTGTATTAACCGGAAACCTAGTACATGTGTGAATACATAGACAAAACAGATTGTCCCTAGTATGCCTCTACTTGACTAGCTCGTTAATCAAAGATGGTTAAGTTTCCTGACCATAGACATGTGTTGTCATTTGATGAATGGGATCACATCATTAGAGAATGATGTGTTGGACAAGACCCATCTGTTAGCTTAGCATAATGATCGTTAAGTTTTATTGCTATTGCTTTCTTCATGACATATTCCTCTGACTATGAGATTACGCAACTCCCGAATACTGGAGGAACACCTTGTGTGCTATCAAACGTCACAACGTAACTGGGTGATTATAAAGATGCTCTACAAGTGTCTCCGAAGGTGTTTGTTGGTTGGCATAGATCGAGATTAGGATTTGTCACTCCGAGTATCAGAGAGGTATCTCTGGGCCCTCTCGGCAATGCACATCACTATAAGCCTTGCAAGCAATGTGACTAATGAGTTAGTTACGGGATGATGCATTACGGAACGAGTAAAGAGACTTGCCGGTAACGAGATTGAACTAGGTATGAGGATACCGATGATCAAATCTCGGGCAAGTAACATACCGATGACAAAGGGAATAACGTATGTTGTTATTACGATTTGACCGATAAAGATCTTCGTAGTATATGTAGGAACCAATATGAGCATCCAGGTTCCGCTATTGGTTATTGATCCGAGATGTGTCTCGGTCTGTCTACATAGTTCTCGAACCTGTAGGGTCCGCATGCTTAACGTTCGATGACGATTTGTATTATGAGTTAAGTGTTTTGGTGACCGAAGATGTTCAGAGTCCCGGATGAGGTCACGGCCATGACGAGGAGTCTCGAAATGGTCGAGAGGTAAAGATTGATATATTGGAAGATGGTATTCGGACATTGGAATGGTTTCTAGTGGTTCGGGTATTTTTCCGGAGTACCGAGGGGTTACCGGAACCCCCCCGGGGAAGTCATGGGCCTCATGTGCCACCGGAGAGAGAGGGGACAGCCCACAAGGGGTGGTCGCCCCCCATGGGAATTCTAATTGGACTAGGGGAGCGGGTGGCGCCTCCCTTTCCCTCTCTTACTCCCTTTCCCTTCCCCCTTTCCCACTCCGGAGAAGGAAAGGAGAATCGTACTAGGACTAGGAGTCCTAGTAGGACTCCCCCATGGCGCGCCCCTCTAGGTCGGCTGACTCCTCCCCTCCTCCTTTATATACGGGGGCAGGGGGGCACCCAAAGCACAACAGTTGTTCTCTTAGCCGTGTGCGGTACCCCCCCTCCACAGTTTACTCCTTCGGTCGTAGCATCGTAGTGATTAGGCAAAGCCCTGCACGGATCACATCACAATCACCGTCGCCACGCCGTCGTGCCGAGGAAACTCTCCCTCGACCCTCTGCTGGATCAAGAGTTCGAGGGACGTCATCGAGATGAACGTGTGCTGAACTCGGAGGTGCCGTATGTTCGGTACTAGATCGGTTGGATCATGAAGATGTTCGTCTACATCAACCGCGTTAATCTAACGCTTCCGCTTTCGGTCTACGAGGGTACGTGGACACACTCTCCCCCTCTCATTGCTAAGCATATCCTAGATAGATCTTGCGTGATCGTAGGATTTTTTTTAAAATTTCATGCTACGTTCCCCTTCACAATGATCTAGCATCATATGTATAATAATGATGAGCGGTGTCTTTGCCACAAATATTATGTTATCTCTATATGATCCTGCAAAGCAAAATGACAATGAATGCTCAAGTCATGTGAATAGTAACGGTGGAAGTTGCATGGCAATATATCCCGGAATGGCTATGGAAATGCCATGATAGGTAGGTGTGGTGGTTGTTTTGAGGAACGGTATAATAAGGCTTATGTGTGATATAGTGTATCGTATCACATGGTTTGGATGCATCGGCGAAGTTTGAACTAAGTCCCGAGGTGAGAACGGGCAATGCACGATAACAAAGAGGCTAGCAAATTATGGATAGGTGGAAGTGCTTATAGCCCACAAACTCCATTAGTCATTAAGAACTCATATACTTATTGTGAAAGTCTAGAGGACCTCGAAGAAAAGTACTACTTGCATGCCCCTACGGAGGAGGTTGGTAGGAGTTAACCATCGCGCACCCCCGATTCGGACAACACAAAGGATATCAAGCAAGGATAAATTATGCTCCAACTTCCTGGCCATGCCATGGCTGACACTTTAATGAGTTAGAAATCACAAACCTTAACGCTGATATTTTTACTAACCAATGTTTATCAACTAGTAAATCTTCATATTATAATCTCAACATCGTCAATCAAACGCATTGTGTTCAGTGATCTGCATGCAAGTTTTTTTATACCACTCTTGTATACCTATCATTTTAGGACTAACATATAACTCATGCAAATTACCACTACCTATTCAACTCTCAAAAATATAGCAATGAATCATGAGAGTGCAAATGATTTTTATAAAATAGTTTTATCGCCGTGCTCTAAATTTATAAGTGAAGAACATGAGCAATTGTCTCAACTCAAAAGATATAACTGAAGTTCAATGAGCATTCTATAAATTCCGATTAATATGTGTCTCTCATAATTGGTAATATCAAGAAACAATTATTGCGGAAACAAGCAAACAAATAAAACAAAAAACACATGACACTCCAGAATTTTTGGGATGATTCGGTTGAAAAGTTTATTTGATTCTGTGAAAAACATAAACTTTTGCACTCAGTAGCAGAATTGTTTAAAATTGCTTGAGCGTCGAACAATTTTGAATTTTTACACATGATTGATATACAAATTTCCCACATTTACTAATTTTTCAGAATTTTTGTAGGTACAGAAATATTTTGCTTAGTCAGATCATTACAGATTGTTCTGTTTTTTGACATATTCTGTTTTCATTGAATTGTTTGCTCGTTTTGATGAATCTATGGAATATATCGGGGGGTATAAGTCGTGATGAAGTTAGAATACATTAGGTATTATTCAATAATAAAATATAAATGGGTTTACAACAGTACCTAAAGTTTATGATTGGCTTGTTATACTAATGGATCTCACGAGTTTTCTGTTGAGTTTTGTGTGCTGAAGTTTTCAAGTTTTGAGTGAGATCATGATGGATTAAGGTATAAGGAGTGGCAAGAACCTAAGCTTGGGGATTTGCAAGGCAACCCAAGGTAATATTTAAGGACACCCAAGACTCTAATCTTGGGGATGCCACGGATGGCATCCCCACTTTCTTCTACCAACCATCAATAAATTACTTGGAGCTATATTTTTATTCATCACATGATATGAGTTTTGTTTGGAGCGTCGTGTATTATGTATTATATGAGTCCCTGCTTTGTTTGCTTTTCAGTTTTCCACAATCATATTTGCCGAACACACCTTTTTGAGAGGGACACACATTATTCATGATTTGTTAGAATACTATATATGTGCTTCACTTTTTTTGAGCTAGGCAGTTGCTCTAGTACTTCACTTATATCTTTTAGAGCACGACGATGGTTATATTTTAAAGAAATAGATATACTGTCATGCTTCACTTATATTATTTTGAGAGTTTGATAATAGTGATGGCAATATGCACGAGTTATGAAATTGGTCCTCATATGATAGGTATTCAAGACAGATATAATAAAACCTTTCATGTAGATAATTGAATATGATAAGTTTGATTCCTTGCAATAGTTTTGCGATATAAAGATGGTAATATGTGGGCGGTACTAGTGAATGATTGTGGTTTAGTAAGAATATTGGTGCTAAGGTTTGTGATTCCCGAAGCATGCACATATAGTCTCTCGTTATGCTAAGAAGTTGGAGCATGATTTATTATTGAGTGTATTCCTTTGTGTGAAGGTCGAGGGCGCGCGATGGTTAACTCCTACCAACCTCCCCCCTAGGGTCATGCATAGTAGTAATTTTCTTCAAGGGCTATTAAACTTTAGCAATAAATATGTGAGTTCTTTATGACTAATGTGAGTCCATGGATTATACACACTATCACCTTTCCGGCATTTGCCAGCCTCTCCGGTACCGTGCATTTCCCTTTATCACCTCTAGATGTGGTGCAAACTTCACCGGTGCATCCAATCCCCGTGATATGATAAGCTCTATCACACATAAAACTCCTTTCATCTTCCTCAAAACAGCCACCATACCTACCTATTATAGCATTTCCATAGCCATTCCAAGATATATTGCCATGCAACTTCCACCATTCCGTTATTATGACACACATCATCATTGTCATATTGCTTTGCATGATCATATAGCTGACATAGTATTTATGGCTCAACCACCGTTCATCATTTTTATACATGTTATGCTAGATCATTGCACATCCTGGTACACTCCGAGAGGCATTCATATAGAGTCATATTTTGTTCTAGTATCGAGTTGTAATTTTGATTTGTAAGTAAATAGAAGTGTGATGATCATCATTATTCAGTACTAGAGCATTGTCCCAAGTGAGGAAATAAAAAAAGAGGCAAAAAAGAGCCCAGAAAAAGAGAGGCATAAAAGAACCCAAAAAAGAGAGGCCAAAAAGAGCCCAACACAAAAAGAGAGAAAAATGATGAGAGAAAAAGAGAGAAGGGCATCACATTATCTTTTTCCACACTTGTGCTTCAAGGTAGCACCATGTTTTTCATATAGAGAGTCTCGTATGTAGTCACTTTCATATAACTAGTGGGAATTTTTCATTATAGAACTTGGCTTGTATATTCCAATGATGTGCTTCCTCAAATGCCCGAGGTCTTCTAGAGCAAGCAAGTTGGATGCACACCCACTTAGTTTTCATTTTGAGCTTTCATACACTTATAGCTCTTAGTGCATCCGTTGCATGGCAATCCCTACTCTTGTATTGACATCGATTGATGGGCATCTCCATAGCCCGTTGAGGGAGTCCTGGACTAGGGGGTGTCCGGATAGCCGAACTATCATCTTTGGCCGGACTCCTAGACTATGAAGATACAAGATTGAAGACTTCGTCCCATGTCCGGATGGGACTTTCCTTGGCGTGGAGGGCAAGCTTGGCGATACGGATATGTAGATCTCCTACCATTGTAACCGACTGTGGTAACCCTAACCCTATCCGGTGTCTATATAAACCGGAGGGTTTTAGTCCGTGGGAAGAACAACAATCATACCATAGGCTAGCTTCTAGGGTTTAGCCTCTCCGATCTCGTGGTAGATCTACTCTTGTACTACCCATATCATCAATATTAATCAAGCAGTGAGTAGGGTATTACCTCCATCGAGAGGGCCCGAACCTGGGTAAAAACATCGTGTCCCTTGTCTCCTGTTACCATCCGCCTAGACGCACAGTTCGGGACCCCCTACCCGAGATCCGCCGGTTTTGACACCGACACCCGTTGATTAGCCTCGTCAATGTGAGACATTCTCCTTTTTTGTCTTCTCCATATTATCTCTACCACCATACTCTATTCCACCCATAGTGATATATCCATGGCTTGCGCTCATGTATTGCATGGGGGTTGAAAAAGCTGAAGCGCATTAAAAAGTATGAACCAATTTCTTGGCTGACACCGGGGTAGTGCATGATTTATACTTTGTGTTAAGAAGATGAATCATGACAAGGCTATATGATTTTGTAGGGGTAGCATTCTTTAGCATTTTTATTTTGAAAGACATGATTGTTTGTTGATGTCTTTATGTCAAATTATAGACTATTGCTTTGAATCATTCGTATATAAATATTCATTCCATAAAAGAAAGATTACATGATGAATATGTTAGGTAGCATTCCACATCAAAAAATCTATTTTTATCATTTACCTACTCGAGGATGATCAGGAATTAAGCTTGGGGATGCTTGATACGTCTCCAACGTATCTATAAATTGTTCCATACTATTATAGTATCAATCTTGGATGTTTTATATGCAATTATATATCATTTTTTGAGACTAACTTATTGACTTAATGCCAAATGCCAGTTGTTTTTTTCCTGTTTTTGGTTTTTCCAGGAAATCAGTACCAAATGAAGTCCAAATGCCATGAAACTTTTTGATAATTTTTTTCTGGACAAGAGAGACCCTAGAAGCTTCGGGAGGAGACCAGACGAGAAATGAAGAGACGACAAGGCACTTGGGCGCGCCTAGGGGGGTAGGCGCGCCCAGGTACCTTGTGGGCCTCTCGTGGCTCCGTCTGGCCTAATTCCACCTCTATAAATTCTCTAAAATCAGGAAATCAACAGAGAGCCACCCAACATACTTTTTCTAACGCCGCAAGTTCCTGTTCTTTGAGATCCCATCTGGAGGCCTTTTCCGGTACTCTGCCCGAGGGAGAATCAGTCACGGAGGGCTTCTACATCAACCTTGCTGCCCTTCCAAGGATGTGTGAGTAGTTTACCACAAACCTATGGGTCCATAGCTAGTAGCTAGATGGCTTCTTATCTCTCTTTTATCTTCAATACAATGTTCTCCTCGATGTTCTTGGAGATCTATTCGATGTAATCTTCTTTTATGATGTGTTTGTTGGGATCTGATGAATTGTGGGTTTATGATCAGATTGTCCATGAATATTATTTGAGTCTTTTCTAAATTCTTATATGCATGATTGTTATAGCTTTGTATTTCTCCCCGAACTATCCATTTGGTTTGGCAAACTAGATTGATTTATCTTGCAATGGGAGAGGTTCTTTGTAATGGGTTCAATCTTGCGGTGTTCTATATCCTAGTGATATTAAGGGACAAGACATGTATTTTGTTTGTTGCCATTAAGGGGAAAACGATGGGGTTTCTTCATATTGCTTGGATTTACTTTGTCCACATCATCTCATCTTGCTTAAGGCATTACTCTGTTATTTATGAACTTAATACTCTAGATGCATGATGGATAGCGGTCGACGTGTGGAGTAATAGTAGTAGATGCAGGCAGAAGTCGGTCTACTTGTCTCGGACGTGATGCCTATATATATGATCATTGCCTTGGATATCGTCATAACTATGTGCCTTTCAATCAATTGCCAATAGGAATGTGTTTACCCACCATATGTTTTTTGTTCGAGAGAGAAGCTCTAGTGAAAACTATGCCCTCTGGGTCATCTTTATCATACATTAAAACCAAAAATACCGTGTTGCAATTTATTTACCTTTTTATTTTGTGTTTTTTTATCTATGTACCATTATCAGACTTGATCCTCTTGCAAGTAACCGCCAAGGGGATTGACAACCCCCTTGATCGCGTTGGGTGCATATATTTGTTTTTTGTGTGTGTAGGTGTTGTTCACGAGGTCTTGCGTGGTTCTCCTACTGAATTGATAACCTTGGTGCTTAACTGAGGGAATTGCTTATCTCTACTGTACTCCATCATCCTCTCCTCTTCGAAGAAATCCCAACGCAGCTCACAGGTAGCAAACACGTACTATATTCTATCATCTCCATGACTTATGCGCCCCGATACAATCCATAGAAACATCAAAACAAGCACACTATGCAATAAAAACATAATATGTCTGAAATAGAAGAGTATGTAATGATGGAATTTTTAATCATATTTATGTAACTCTAAAAATTCTGGAAAATTATTCCGGCAAAATAATTTGCATATAAGTAACATGTATTTTTTTTAACAATTGACCATTTTCCAATACAGAAAAACAATTCACGCACTGGACATTAAACTTTCTGTTTTGGAATAGAACCAAATAAACAATCATCCACATCATTTTTTGGCACAATAATCAAAAGCAAAGATACAAACATAATCATTACAGTAGCAATAATCATTTGACTCACAAAGGTAAAAAGGAAAGAAAGATAACTATTGGGTTGCTTCCCAACAAGCGCTATTGTTTAATGCCCCTAGCTAGGCATAAAGCATAGTACCATATATTATCATCCTTCAACTTAACAATCTTACTGAGGCTATTTTCAAATCTGGAAGGCACTTTACACTTCCCGTTAGTTTCCGAAGGCAATGCAATTTTTTGTGAAGAGTATCAAGCCTTTTGTTGCAAGTAGTAAGAAGCGAATTTATGCGGTTAAGATTTGAACTAAGGGTCTTATGTGGTTCGTTAATTTTTTGTAAGTTAATCATTTTTTTGCATATCCCCTAGTTTCTCTAAAATCTTGATTCCTTCTTGAGTGTATGGAAATCCTTTTTGTGTGGGAGGAACCCCTACTATTCCTTCTATCATTTCATAAGCAAAATTAGTATCACTTTCAATAAAAATTCCTTTAGCGGCAAAATCCAAAATTTGTCTATTAGGCATAGTTATCCCCACATAGAAATTCCTAAGAAGGATCTTTATATCACTTTTTATAGTAGAATTATGATATAATTCCATTGTCCTGAACCATGCATCTTTTAAACTCTCCGCTTGTCTCTGCTTAAAATAAAGTACTTCAAAATCGAGGGAGAGGGTGACGCAGAAGAACTAGCCATAATAACAAGCAAAGATACCACACAAGTATTTTTCGTATTTTTAATTTTTTTGAGGAGGGGAGATGAAAAAGAGAAGGCGACTAAAAAGGCAAATGACAAAGAAAATAAACCAAGCAAATGATAAATGTGAGCGAAGGAATATGAACCTGTTTGGTGAAGCCTCCCCGACAACGGCGCTAGAAATCCTTCTGCTAGTTGTGATAGGCATTGGGATTTCCCCAAAGAGGAAGGGTGATGTGTATAGTAACAGATAGTATTTCCCTCAGTTAGGAACCAAGGTTTATCAAACCAGTAGGAGACGCCACACAAACAAGATAAGTGATACCAGCACACACACACACACACAAAGCAAATGCTTGCACCCAACGAAGGCAAGAGGGTTGTCAATCCCTTTGTTCTCTCCAATTGCAAGGACTAAATCTGACAATGGTAGATAGATAAAATAAAATAGAAAGTAAATAAAAAATAGTGAGCAAATTTAGGGTTTTAGTAAATGTGGAAGATGGACCCGGGGGCCATAGGTTCACTAGAGGCATATCTCTCTTAAGCATATCAACGGTGGGTAAACAAATTATTGTCGAGAAATTGATAGACTAGCGCATGGTTATGATGATTCTTCATGGCATGATCAATATATAGGCATTACTTCTGTGAGAAGTAGACCAAAATTCCATCTGCATTTACTACTATTGCTCCACCCAATACCGCTATCCAGCGTGCCTCTCAAAGTATTAAGTTCACAACAAACAGTGTAACGCTTTAAGCATGATGGCATAATATAGACAAAGTAAGATCAAATAATATGTCTGAACCCTGTCATTTTACCCTTAGTAGTAACAATACAAATACGTGCCTTGCAACTCCTCCTCTCACAGAGTAAGGACACCGCAAGATTGAATCTAGTGCCAAGCACCTCTCCCACGGAAGATCAATCGATCTTATTGGCTAAAAGAGATTGATAGATCAGAGAGAAATACAAGGCTATAAAATCACACATATATAAATCTTAAAAAATACTGAAATAATTTCAATGAATAATTTGATCATAAACCTACAGTTCAACGGATCCCAACAAATGCATCGCGAGAATTACATCGAATAGATCTGCGAAAAGATAATTCTATTGAAGATCAGAGAGAGAGAGAGAGAGAGAGAGAGAGAGAGAGAGAGTCATCTAGCTGCTGCTATGGACCCTTAGGTCCTATGGTAACTACTCGCACATCATCATGGATGTAGCAAGTTCGAGGAAGATGGCCTCCCCAATGGTTTCCCCCTCCGGCAGAGTACCGACAGAGGCCCCCAAACGGGATTGCAGAAGAACAAAGGCTTGTGGCGGTGGAATAATTGCTTCAGGTCTTGATTCAGGGTTTTTGGAATATTAGGGAATTTATAGGCCAGAAATTAGGTCAAACGGAGCCATGTGGGCCCTGCAAGTGCTAATGGGGCGCCAGGTGAGCTTGCCGCTCCCCCGTGCATCCTCTGGTCTCTCCTAAAGCTTCTAGGGACTCTTCTAGTCCCAAAAAGTCATCGTAAAATTTTATTGTGTTTGGACTTCGTTTGGTATGGTTTTTCTACGAAGCAAAAAAATAGGCAAAAAACAAGAACTGGCATTGAGCACAAAGTTAATAGGCTCGTCCAAAAAAATGATATAAAATGACATATAAAGTATACACGATTGATATATAATAGTATAGAAGAATAAAAAAAATATAGATATGTTGAAAACTGATGTCTACTATGCAACTTATTCTTGTAGACTCGTGTTGGGCCTCCAACTTATAGGACAGTAGCAATTTTCCCTCAGGTGAATGCCCTTAGGTTTATCAATCCATGGGAGGCGTAGGATGAAGAAGGTCTCTCTCAAACAATACTGCAACCAAATAACAAAGAGTCTCTTGTGTCCCCAACACACCCAATACAATGGTAAATTGTATAGGTGCACTAGTTAGGCGAAGAGATGGTGCTACAAGTGTAATATGGATAGTAGATATAGGTTTTTGTAATCTGAAAATATAAAAACAGCAAGGTAGCAAGTAGTAAAACTGAGCAAAAACGGTATTGCAATGCTTGAAAACAAGGCCTAGGGTTCATACTTTCACTAGTGCAAAGTCTCTCAAACAATGATAACATAATTAAATCATATGGCAATCCCTCAACGTGCAACAAAGAATCCTCCAAAGTTTCTATCGAGAAACGAGGGGCCTAAAATGTGCATCAACCCCTATGCATAGACTACCCCAATGTCACCTCAGGAATCCGCGAGTTGAGTGCCAAAACATACATCAAGTGAATCAATATAACATCCCATTGTCGCCACAGATATCCCATCGCAAGACATACATCAAGTGTTCTCAAATCCAATACTCAATACAACATAACGAAACCTCAAAGAGCAAGACTCAATTCATCACAAGAAGGTAGAGGGGGAAGAACATCCCATTGAAAACCGCCTTGAATGTTGGTGTAATTATTGATCTCGATTTGGAGTATGATATTGAAGAGCAACCATCTTTGACAATAGCTAGTCCATCTAAAGGGATTCAGATTATGTTCCAAAAATTCCGGATAGATAAAAAAATATGTTATTCCTTTGAGTGCATCGGATGCTGCAACTTTGGAGGGCAAGTGCTCCTGACATGGATATGTTTTGGAATGAACTAGTTACCGCCATTTCTGTTTGTTGGTGAAGTCCTGCTCATGGTGCAATTTGTCCCTCCTTTGATTTGCAAACATATGCAAATTTGATCAAGCTTTTGTTGTAGGACATATGTAAAACCTTGTTGTTCATCTAAACCTGGTGAAATTTGAAAAGTTACATGTTTTGTATAGTTCTTGCACTTGTACTATCATAAAGTGCTCTCTGTACCGGTAAAAACTACTCTCTATACAGGATAAATCACAACAAACAAAGAAGAACGCTAGATTTTTTAAGGGAAAAAACTAGATGTTCTTGCAAAGTCTAGCCTCCACCACGTAGCAAATTAAATTTCAAGTCCATCCCTTCTTCCCCCATCGAACTCGCTGTAAAACCTAGCCCACTGCATGGCCGAACAGGCCTTAGCCTATTTTCCTGGGCTACCAGCCCATGCGTGCGAGAGGAGCCGTAGCAGCAAACCGAACGCTTCACTCCTCCTTCTTGAAGCTGGTTAGCTGAATGAGGAGCGGGAGCCAACGATTCTAGGAAGCCACAAATCTTCCTAATGAGGCCTTAGCAAGCTATTCTACAAATTTCAATTCAAAGTGAATGTTGATTCAAGACAACAAGATGAACCACATTTACATTGTTTTGTAACAAAAAAAACGCCTTCAGCTAAGACAATTTATGTGCGACATATATCAGGTGGTCTCTTGATACTATTTTTTTCTCCCATTGCAATACACATGCATATGTGCTAGTTTTATTAAAACAAGGCAAAAAAAGATGTAACTGTTGACGTCGCTCGGGCCTCACCAAAGTAGCTGAGACAGAAGGATAAATTAAAGCCCCATAGCATTGCCACAACGGTTAGGGTAGTTTAACCAAATGCAAGCAGAAAGAAATAGTGCACAGAGCTAATTATTACAAGCACAAAGCTTCAACTAGAGTGAGTTCTCAGGATGAAGCCCAACTACAAGTCCTTCTTGCTTGCATCCCTCATCTTCATGAGGAGATCTGCAGGAGTTCTCCTCTTTGATGATCCAGTCATTGTAAGCGACTCTGAAGTAGCACCGACTGATTTCCCAAGCATAAGATCTTCCACTGATGGATCATATCACTCACCTTTCCCGGAAGGGTTTGGGTACTGATCCAAACTGCACCCTGAAAGCACAAATCATTATGCATCGTCCATAAGTTCCAGATCACAACAACACACACTATATTGATCACCTATTTCTTATTCTCCACACCCCACATGGCATGAAGTTCACACATGTTGCAAGGGAAACGAAATCCGAAGATTTCAGCAATAATCGACTAAACTTGTTTCTCAACAAGACAATTAAATAAAAGGTAAAAAAATAGACTCATTTTCACTACAGAAAAGGCAGGTCACACTATCCTTGTCTTTTCCTTAGGTTATCTCGAGTCAGAATTTTAATGTGAAAAGCCAACCAGACAAATACTAGGTACTTCTGAGGGACAACAAACTTCCATAAGTTTTTCCATATGGGGGTACACACTCTGCCCTAGTTGATCATATTATAGAAGGATTTCACAGAGTATAAACCAGAAGGTTCTAATAGTTGATCTTAGGAATATAGTTAAGTAGAACGAATTGTAGTTCCTGCCATTTAACTAAAAAACCCAACTTCCACACACCTCCTAAAGGTTATTTTAAATGTTTGTCCAGCCCAAACTTGGGCTACACAACAGTCATATTGCTGGCAAATAGCAAAAGCATCCTAAAATTGGGTTTTCAGTGTTATATCTCCAGCCCACAAATCATGCCAAAAACTAATATGAGCTCCATTCCCTAAAATTCACTTATAAAAAGGCCTGGCCCCAGATAAGGCCCAAGTGACCCCTTTTGAGAAAGGGGAGCCTATATTAGTTTTGGACCACACCAAGTTAGGCATGTTGGTGTTATATTTGTAACTCAACAAAGTAACCCAACTTTTATCTCCACACGTAAAAAATCTTTAGAACAAGATGCAAGAAGGGCTAGATTAAAATCTCCCAAGCCACCAAAATCATTTTGGGATAAAACTCCCCAATTTGCAAGGTGGTACTTGTGGATATCTCCCAACACCCCCCTCCCCCCCCAAATGCGCCATTTGAGAGGTGATGGCTTTAATAGCCAATTTAGAAAATTTAATGATGGATATAATATACATTGGGATACTTGCAATGTAAGTCTAAAATCAAATTAGCTTCATAGTTAAGCAATTTGCCTCTCCACCCACAGATCTTCTTGATGATTTTATCAACAATGGGTTGAGTGTCTTCCCTCCTTAATTTCAAGTAGTGCAAAGGGACCCCCAAGTATTTTAGAGGGAAAGCCCCAATTTTAACACAAAAAATTTGGGATAGCAACTTAGAAGAAGCATCATCAAGATTAATTGTTAAAAGATCTCATTTGTCATAATTAATCTTCATCCCAGATAACTAGTCAAAGCATGAGAGCAACCACTTCAAATTTTTAGCATAGGTAGGGTTATGGTCAAGGAAAAGGATTGTATCATCAGCATACTGTAGACTGAGTAGACTACCATGTATTACATAGGGAATAATCCCACAGATAATGTTGGCTCTGACAGCTTTACCTAGCATCCTGGAAAAAACATCAACCACAAGGTTGAAAAGCATTGGGGGAGAGTGGATCACCATGTTTCAACCCCCCCCCCCCCCAACAAAATAAGGACCATTTGTGTCGCTCTATTGAAGTATGGAAAGTATCCAACTTATCCATTTGTTACCAAAACCTCTACTTTGAGAATGACCCCAGGTTTACTAGAATTACAAACCTCATGGGTAGCTTCATGAGCTGTAACTACACTTTCTAGAATGAATCTGCCTCTAACAAAAAACAGTTTGGTAAGGGGATAATAATCTGTGTCCAGGTCATAGCCTTACTAAAGATCTTAACAGAGCAGCTACTAAGACTAATTGGCCTAAATTTCAGCATGTCTTTGGCATCAGGCTCCTTAGGATTTAAAGTAATGATAGCATAATTAAGTCTGTGGATATCCAGGGAGCCCTCTTCAAATCCCCTTCCCAAAGCCATACAATCCTTTAATCAAATCCCAAAATTGCGATAAAATAGAAAAGATAGGCCATCAGGACAAGGAGCCCCACTTGCATATGGACCCAACATGGTCTCCTTAATCTCTTCCTTAGAAAAGGTTTTTTTTCTAAGTTGATATTCTCCTCCTCAGACCAAAAATGGTCACCCAGGTGTACATTGGGTTTAGCTTCATATCCAAATAGGTTTTCATAAAATTGGTGGCAACATCCAACATATATTTGGTGGAATAAACAGGGCCATCTGGAGTATTTAAACCAGAAAGATAGGTTTTCCTCCTATGTTGGTTTTCCACCGCACAAAAATATGCATTATTCTTGTCACCTTCCAAAAAAATTCTATCTCTAGATCTCTGCCACATGGCCATCTCTTCCTTCTTCCAAATGTCACACATTTCTTCTTTAATTTCTTTTCATTATGAGGATATCTTTAGGAGAAATCATATTTTTCAGAAAAAACATCAAGAATATCAAATTCCTGGAATAGATCTTTGTTTCTTCTTCATAGCAACCTATAAATTGATACTCCATCCTCACACCTTTTGTTTGAATAGTTTAAGTTTAAATTGCCAGGTGTCAATAGCAGAAGTGAAAGGAGAAGGGGTGGTCCAAATTGTGTGCACAAGAGGAGCAAATTCTGGATGCCCAAGCCACCATTTCTCAAACCTAAAGGTTTTGGTAGCAGGAGAAGGGGTTTTAAAATGTTCATTTATTTCTATTTTATGTATATATGCACATATTGTATTAAGGTAAGAAGGAGAAAAGGCAAACACCTATGACCGATATTACCAAATATTTGAAAAGTGTGAGCTGAGACACAAAAGCACTTGCCAAAAGATAATATGGTAAGTGGAATAACCATAAGATCCCTACAGACAGAACATAGCTACTGTCTGCCACATCACATCCCCAAATCTGCTCCAACATTTCTTAAAAATCACAGAGACCTAAATCTAAGAAGATTCCAGATCTTCATACAATCATACCTCTAGTTTTAGCTGAAATCAGTGCAAACAAAGTTGAAGCCTGCAAAGATAAGAAAAATAGGTAATCAATTTAGAGAGAACATACCGCAGACAAATGGGATTTTTCAATGATTTGAAGTAATATCAAAATATGTAAATTTTATTCTAATAAGAGCTTCACTTGTAACATATTACCTTTGTCCAAGTTTATTAGGACCCCTTGTATTTTGGGTCAAAGTTTGACAATCTATATAACTAACAATGTATGACTTATATGCTACAAAAGTATAACATTAGATTTGTATTCCAAAGAGGATTCCCACCATATAATTTTTATTATACTTTATATTTTATTAGTTAATTCTATGGCCATACTTTGACATTAAATACGAGGGGCCCCAGTAAACCCAAACAGAAGGGGTACCATTTATATCCAAATATGAAAAGTTTTTTGGTTATTTGCCATGTAAGGGCATGTCTAGAAGATCCCCCAAAAGCAATATTGTGGGAGGGGGCTTGTTTAGGGGATTAAACCCCATCTAGCAGATCCCCTAAAAATTAGTGCCTTAAAAATAGCTTTTGATCCTCCAAACTTTGCCTCTCTAGCCCATTTTTGCTCTCAAAGTGAGCATTCTCAATAAAAATGGGGAGATTGCTCCCTTCCCGCATTCCTGGCGTGGGGACTGGGACACCGGCCGATTGGCCTGCATTCGCTATTAAACCCAACGCCGCTACCCCCAAACACTAGCCCACCCCACCACACATCCATTTACGCCGCCACAACCCTCGATTCAGGCTGCTGCCACCTTCCTCGAACCCGAGGTCATGGCCACCAATCGAGTTTCACTACCTCCTGCAGATCCCTCGTCGCCTCCCGCCGTCGTCACCACCACTCCGTGCATGGACCACACTCTCTTCCTCGACCCTGACACCGTCACCTCCCTCTCTGTCGTGCGTCGTCTTCTCTGTCACTGCCACCTCCCCAACGCAGCCCCAAGCCCCCGCGTTGTCTCCTCGAGCTCTGTCCCCGCTACCGCCGCCGAAGTACCACAACGTTCGGCACCGACTATGGGACAAGTTTGCGGTAGAGATCCGCAACGCCGACGCAGTGCGCCCGTGGCGGGGGACAATGATTACCATCTCCTCTTCTGACTCGGACTTCTCCGACTACTGCAAGGACAGCGGCGAGTAGAGCTATCTGGTAGCTATTTCTATATGTTTTATCTCGATGCTTAACCTTGTTTGATGTCAATGTAGTCTTATGTAGTAGGTAATTGACTATTTAATTTTGCTATGTATGATGTTAATGTGGTACCATTGTCTAACTACGCAATGAAATACTTTAAAATTGTGTTTGAAATGAGTTTGTGTGCAAATGGTTTTTTGGGGGGTCTTGTCGGGGATATACCCCGCGGTATGACCCGGCCGGAGTGTTAAACCGGCAGGTGTTAAGACAGATGGCTAAGACAGACGGTAAACCGGCGAGTGTTAAACCGGCAGAGTTAAAGACAGATGGTAGCACCGGCAGGTGTTAAGTCAATCATAGCCCGGCAGACCATGTTAAGCCGGCAGACATTGTTAAACCGGCATACATTGTTAAACCGGCAGACAATGTTAAACCAGCAGACAATGTTAAACCGGCATATGTTAAGAAGCCCAAGAAGGGAAGTCAAAATAGTTTAAGTCTTAGTCCGAGATGGACTCTACATGTAATCCGCCCCTTTAACTTATATAAGGAGGGGCAGGGCTCCCCAAAGAGGGAGAAGCAAGAAACAATCTCTAGGGCTAGACACAACTAGAGGAAAGCCGGTTTACGGCGACTCCCTCGTGATGACAATGAGATCTAGCCTCAAACAGCATGTAGGGTTGTTAATGGGATGATGTTTCCCGGGGCCCGAAGCTGTCTAAACCCTTGTTTTGTGTTGCGTCTCTCGATTCCGCTCAACCCCTCTCAAGCTACCACATAGATGCGTTGGCCTCACGACTAAGTCCTCACGCTAAGGACATCTGACGTGTTAATTCCACGACAGGTCTGCTAGATGAAGAAAAGTATAATCCCCTAAAATAGTTTTTTCTAGGGCAGGGACAGGATAGGGGATCAAAGTTTAGGGGATCTGCTAGAGATGGCCTAACATAACATAACAAGATTCACAAACAAGTACAGAGGGCAATAGTATGGAGTGAAAACTTGACATAATCATTGATTTATTATTTGTTATGAGATGTCAACTAAAAAGAAAAGAATAAGGAACATCCACAAGGGGAATCGTAGCTTATAAGAGCAATATAGTCACATGCAAGTTTGTACAGGGTCGAGATGAAAACAAAGCTCAATCGAAATGGCTAGATAGAGGATAGCATTCGCCTGTATGGATGATATATACCGAGGGTAGTGGTGACCATACATAATAGATTTGGAACAGTTTGATGTGTAACTGTTACTTACAAATGTCTGCATACAACATAGTTGAATCCAAAATCCAAATTGATAGCCTAAGTTTTTGGATAATAAAGCCAGTTAGACACATGAAGCACACTATTGTCTCTCACTTTCTCTTCATCAGATATGGGGAGTCTGAATGTTTCTCCACATACATCCAAATTTGTAAAAACTATATTCTTGTAATTAACTTAAGCTTTTTCAGTGCCTAGTTAATAATGCATTAACACATTAACAAATGGAAGAAATGTAAGTTGCATGAAGAGTGGCAACAATCTAACTCACATTTAGATCCAGAAATTCTGCTAGTATGTTGGACCCTAATTTGCTCAAGGCGTATGCCATAGGTAGTCAATATCTTCAAAAGTCTGTGAACCTTACTATCAACATTTGCACATTTGATTTCAACTATCTTAAGACAGTTGGATGCAACTGACTGTCCCAATGGTGTGTATATTCCTTGTGTTTCACTTACATATGAAGGTCCCTAACATAAAAAAAAGATCAATCAGGTAATCATGGATGGTCACTTCAATAGCTACTGACCTAAAAAAAATCTATACCTTAGAAAGTTGAAGTGTAAGCTTCTCCAAAATTGGTGAGTGCTGGAGAAAACAGATTAGTGCATTGTGGCCAGCAGCCAAGCACCAGTCATTGAGTAACAAAGTCTTTAACTTGGTAAATGTAGGGCACCACTTCAAATCCCTGTCAAAAAGAATCTAGGCAAAGTGCAAAAGAGACGGATCAAATTAAGAACCTTTTGGCCTTTGAAATACAAAAGTGCAATCTGTCTATGTGTGAAGTACTCCATCCGTTCCATAATTCTTGTCGTGGTTTTAGTTCCTAATTATGATTTGCTATGACTATGTGTTGCTGCATGAGAAATAATAATTTAAAAAAGTATAATTTGAGGGATTAAGAGAGGTGCAGTTGCAAACATACCACATCAGAATCAGCTGACAGCTCCAAGTCCGTAGCCTCGGACAAACCTTTGAGAAATATGCTGTCGTTGCGGTCATAAGTAGGTCCAAACGCAGGATCTCCATAATAATAACGACAACCATAACATGTATCACCACAATCATTAAATCGACCCTTAAAGCATCGATCAGCACAATCATTCTTAAGTACAACAACGGCTCTTGCTAACAGCGGCATGCTTCCGAGCAATGGGCTCCTTCCTTGGCGGCATACAATCAACTCGAGCGAAACGAGACTTGGTAGAGAAATAAGGATGCGAGTATCCTCGGCAGTAAAGCAGCGGGCAATGCGCAGATGCTTCAAGGATGGAGACATCATCTGGTTGGCGAATACATCGCAGTCCTCCATACTCAGTTCAATCTATGCAGGTCAGCCTGAATTATCCATAACGCTGTCGTTGACAGCTACACCTACAAGATCTAATCTCGTGAGGTGCTGGGAAACGAGACGCAGATCAGATAGCGGTGAGGGTTCCTGCTCAAACTCGATGACATGAAGCCGAAGCACCCGGACATGGGGCACGGCTTGCCAGATCCAGTGGCTCGCGTGCCGCTCGTTAGCCGGCAATTGCATGAACCCGTCGGCGTCGAAGTCGAATTCGCAGGAATCCAGAGGCGCCCGTGCGCCCCCGTCGCCCGCGAATCTGAGGTGGAGCAGGTGGTCCACGAACTGGGCGAACCTGTCGGCGCTGCCCCACCCCTCGGCGCCGTTGAAGCGGAGGGAGGGCACGGATCTCCAGACGCCGCGCCAGCGCCGGGCGAGCACGCACGTCCGCACCACCTCTTCAGCCGGAAGTAAACGGAGCACGCTGTGGAGGACGTCGTCCGGGAGGGCGCTGATGCTATCCACCCCGCTCGCCATGGACGAAGCCTCCCGCTCTGGAGCGGTATTCGGTAGAACAGGCGGCGTGCGCCGTCGCTCGGGGAGCGCGGAAGGGAGGATTTCAGACAAAACGGAAAGGGAGGGGGTTCCCCTGGGGCTTGAGCTCCTATACAGCGCGTGACGCGCTGGCGCACAAGCCAGCGCGCACCCGCTCCCCTCCCGCACGCCCTATTGGGACGGCCCATGAGGGGGCTGGACGCCCACTATTTTTTTCCGCCTTTTGTTTTTTTTCTGTTTCAGTTTCATTTACTTTAAAATAAATCCGAGATTTTTCAAAAATTCCAAATATATCAGTAAATTCTGAAATTTTGTTAAAGAAATCAAAAAACGCTTACTGGATTAGAAAATGTTCTTGATTTTGAAAAAAAAATCGCATATTCAGAAAAACTGTTCATGATTTTGGAAAAAAATGTTCGGAAAATAAAAAAATGTTCATGATTTTTTTAGGTGTTTGCGTATCCTAACTTTTTTCATGAACTCTAAAAATGTTCATAAATTTATATTAAATGTTAAAAAAATATTCCTTAAGTAAAACAAGTTCATTTATTCAAAAAAGGTCATGAATACTAAAAATCTTCGTGAATTTAAAAGAAATCACAATTTTCAAAAATGATTCGCTGATTCAGAAAATGTTCCCGAGTTTAAAAGTGTTTAAAATTTTATAACAAATATTCACGAATTTAGAAAAAAATGTTCATGTATTCAGAAAATGTTCACAATTTAGAAAAATGTTTGCAAATATGTAGAAATGTTCAGTAATATATTAAATGTTCGCAAATTTGAAAAAAAATGTTCACAAATTTGAAAAATATTTGATTTCGGAAAATGTTCATGAAATTCAAAAAAAATCACAAACTTGAAAGATGTTTGCAAAGCAGAAAAAAGGAAAAAGAAAAAGAAAGGAAAAGGAAAAAAGAAAAGAAAAAGGAAAAAACAAAACAAAAACACTATATTGGGCCGGCCCAAACACTCGATCTGGCAGCCGCAGAGGGTATGCGCGATGTAGCTAGCGGGCGGCCTATGCACCAAATAGGGATCGCCGGAAAGCAAAGTTCAGTTCATTCAGTCCATGCCTCGACCTTACAAAACTGGGGCACGACCCATCGATAAAAAAGCTGCCATGGCACGGCCTATTTATAAAAGGGCCGCTTGGTACTGACTCAAATACTTCCCTCGCGGATTGCCTTGCCTTGCGAACTAGGGAGGCATCCCTAAAAAAAGGGAGCCAGAGAGGCATCTTTTGCACAAAGAAAGGGGAGCAACTAGCTGAGGAGTACTCATTTGCAGCCTTCCTAAGGTTCACTAGGGGGTGGGCTGAGAGCGCTTCACTTGACGCGTTCTCAGCCGCCGCCACGTGTCGCGCTCTAGGCGCCTCCTCTGGATTTTATTTTCAGCATGTGTTTTTTATTTTATTTTCTTCTCGGTTTTTCATCAGTCTTCCTTAAATTTTGGACAAAAAAATTTGCACAAAAAACACGTTTCCTTTTTATCTTTCGTGAAAAGCATGGTTTTGCTTCCGCAAGAGGCACAAATTTGTTTCCGCGAGAGGCACGGCCAAGCCTCTCTTAGACGGAAAAAAATTGTGTTGCTTTTTTTTTCTTCCGCAAGAGGTACTATTATCCCTCTTGAAAACAAAAAAAACACGTTTTCTTTTTATTTTCTTTCGCGGGAGACACAAATTTGCTTCCACAAGAGGCACAAATTTGCTTCTGCGAGAGGTATGGCCGTGCCTCTCAAAAACGAGAAAAAACGTGTTTTCATTTTACTTTCCTTTCATGAGAGGCACGTTTTTGCTTGTGCAAGAGGCACGGATTAGCTTTCACAAGAGACACGAGGCACGGTCGTGTCTCTCGAAAAAGGAAAACACGTGTTTTTTCCGCGAGAGGAAGGGTTTTTTTTGGCTCGTTTATTTTGTTCGATTTTTTAGAAAGAAACGGTTCGTCAAAACCTATCAACATAGAATCTATTTTTGAATATCTCAACACAAAGAATCTAATGGTGAAAATGGTTTGAAATTTGGACTCAAAGTTTAAGAGAAAAACGAATCTACGAAAAAAAGGAAAAACTCCCAGATTGTTACAAGTGACGCACATACAGTACGTCATTTGTCGCAACCTGGGAAGGGTGAAGTGACCTTTCAAAAAGTTACTCCTCAATTAATGATTTCACAAGAAAAGAGATTTTCTACTTGATGCTCTCTGCGTCTAACTGTCAAACGCACACATCAACGAACACTAAGAGAAAACGTTGGGGCCGGCCCATCTAATAAGATAGCGAACGAGTAGATCACATCTAATTTTGGAAATCTTCTAGAAGTTTCCAGCCCTGGCTTCTACTGTTGTGGGAACCTTCTAGAAAGTTCCTGAACCGATTGGACGAGGTTTTTGGTTTCCTTTTGTTTTTTAGTTCTTGTTTACCTTTTTTTCATTTTTGTTTCTTTTATTTATGTTTTTTTTTTCAAATTTCTAAACTTTAAATTTTATTCAGCATAAAAAGTATATGTTTTCATTAAAAAATCACAAAATTTTAAACATTGTTCGCAAAGTTTAGACAAAAGTTAGTGTTTTCAATTTTTGTTCATGAGTTTCACAAAAATGTTCCAATTTAAAATTTGTTCGCAATAAAAAAAGGCTCGTGATTTCAATTTTCATTTAGGAGTTTCAAAAAAATATTCGCAAATTTCAAATAATGTTTATGTTTCAAATTTTGTTTGGGAGTTTCAAAAAATATTCACAATTTATTTTGAAAAATGCTCGTGTTTTTTGAATTTTATTCAGGAGATTATAAAATGTTCCTATTTTTTAAAAAATAGTTGATGTATCCAGAAGTTATTTTGGAATATAAAAAATGATCCAGTTTTGGAAAAATGTTGTGTTTTTAATATTTTTTGAGGATTTTAATAAATGTTTCGTTTCCAAATATTGTTTGCATTTTTTTGAAATGTTTGAGTTTTTTCAAGTTTTATTTGATTTTTAAAGTGTTTGCAGTTTCATAAAATATGCATATTTTTTTCACCATAATGTTTCGCGTTAATTTTTTTAAAATGTTTGGATCTACATTCGGTTTGGTTCTTAAGTTTTTGTGTTGTGTTCAACACAAGATAGCTTGCTAGGTTGACTGGCTAGCAGCACTTTGTCGACCCCTGTCGAGTGCAATATTTTTTCCGAGCAAACTACAGTTTCCGTTCTGTACTGGTCGTTAGCCACATAGGCCGGCCTAGTCGGCAGACATGCCCATGCGTGCGGTCCACATTCCGGCGCAGAGAGCGGCAGATAGGAGCTCCCCCAAGAAAGGAGAGGTCCTATTGGACGCTCGCGAGCATTCGCTGAAGAGCACGCAAAACGGGCCGGCCCATTTGAGGCGCTGAATGTAAAGAGTCACAAAAATGAAGTAGGATCCTGGACTCGAACTCCCGCCCACACGCTACAAACTACTGTTGTTAACCAGTCGAGCTAGCTACACTACTTGTCCTAAATGCAGCGCAAATTATTAAGTAATAGCTACAGAGGCGGACCCGTTTTTAAAAAGTTCAACTTGAGAAAATATGAACAAATTTCCTTCAAAAAGGCCAATAATTTTTGACATGTGAAAAAAATCAAACTCGAACAACTTCTAAAACACGAATTTTGAAAAAGTGAACAAAAATTGAAAAGATGAACAATTTTTTTATATAGGCTGAACAATATTTAAATATACATTGAACGTTTTTGTAATATACGCTGAATAATTTGTAAAAACGCACTGAACATTTCTGTGATATATGCTGAACAAGTTTTCCAAAATACACAATGAACATTTCGTAGTATGCGTTGAACAAATTCATGATATATGATGAACAAGTTTAAAATACAAGGTGAACAATTTCTTAATATACGATGAACATTTTTTTAATAATAGAAGGTGAATAATTTTTTAATATATAACGAACATCTTTTAATACATGGTGGACCTTTTATGTACTAAAATGTAAATTGAGAAAAGAAACAGTAAAAAAGAAAAAAAGAAAAGAAAAGAAAGAAATATCAGAGAAAAAGAAAAAGAAGAAAAAATCGAAAATAGAAATAGTAAAAAACAAAACACAAAAAACCCGGTCCAGGAAACCTTCTAAAAAGTTCCCAAAACCGGTCAGGAAGTTCCCGCAACGAAGAAACAGGAACGACCGCAACGAAGAAATAGGCGCGAGCTGAATCGTGGGCCGGCCCAAGTGGAAGTGACAAGTCTCGCTCTTTAGCGAAGCTACGAAGATTTGACGCTAACGAGCGTCGTATAGGAATCAGGGAGGTTTTGATTACTGGCGCTTGAAGATGCTTCTACTGGGCCGGCCCAGTATTACTTCATTCGCTGGCAGCCAACGCAGAAAAATTTAAGCCAAAAAGAAGCGAGCTGCAGGATCGAACTCGTGACATGATTGTAACGTACAAGTATGGTTAACCACCACACCAACTTGGAACTAGCGACTAAATGAACAAAAAACTTGGCCAAACTTTTAAAAACATCAACATTTATTGGAAAAATGAACAAAAAAGTTGAAATTTCAAATGACGAACGATTTTTAAATATACATTGCACATTTTTTGATATACGCTGAAAAGTTTTTGAATACACACCGAACATTTTTTTTATGTATGCTGAACAACTATTTAAATACACATTGAACATTTTTGTGACATACGCTGAACATTGTTGTGAATATATGCTGAACAATTTTAATATACCCAATTAACATTTTCTTAAATATGTTGAACATTTTATTAAATATGCGATGAACATTTTTGTATATAAATATGCAATGAACTATGTATAAATACACGAAAAAGAAACAAAAACTTCATTGAATTTGAAAGAAGTTCACCGAGTTTCAAAAAAACATCGAGTTTGAAAAAAAGTTGATTGAAATTGAAAAAAAGTTCATTAAGTTTGAAAAAAGTTCATCGAGTTTTAAAAAAAGTTCATCAAATTTGAGAAAAGTTCATCGAGTTTGAGAAAAGTTCATTAAATTTGAAAAAAGTTCATCAAATTTGAAAATAGTTCATCAACTTTCAAGAAGAGTTCATTGATTTTGAAAAATAGTTCACGCATTTAGTAAAATAGAAAAGAAACAAACGAACTAAATCTTCAAAAGAAAGGACAAGAGAAAAAAGGAGAAAAGATAAAAAGAAGGTAGAAGATGTAATTAGCCGCATCAGATATCTATGGCGTGTTGGTTAGTGGTGATCGAAATCAGTGAAGACGTCGTGGGTTCGAATCCTTGTCGGGCGTTACCTTTTTTGCGGAATAAAGCAGGAAAAAAAATGAGAAGATGGGCCGAGCCCAAGTCGCTTGAGGGGTATGCGCCCGATTGCGAAATGGCTGTAAACGGGCGCTTAGAGCGCCGTTTAGGAATTACCTAGGAATCACCCCAAGAAAGTCTATTGGCGCTAAACCTGGGCATACGTCAGGCGGGCCATGTTTTGGGCCGGACTTACAAAAACCGGACCATCAACAACCCAACCCTAGCCCAGCCGTAAGCCCAAGTTGGCACACACTACTGACTATATTGGGCCTTGGCCCAATACTGTTCCTTACGCTCGTTCGCCATACCATTGCTTTATCGTTGGTTACAGTTTTTTCTTATGTTCGATTTTTTCGGCTCCTTGCACTCTTATAGTATGTCAAAAAATTGAAAAAACAAAAAAAAACTTACGGATGAAAAAATGAAAGCATTTCATGAATTTTAAAAACCACAAAATTCACGAATTTGAAAAAAGTTCATGATTTTAATAAAATAAGTTCACAAATTTGAAAATTTCACGTCCCGGAAAATTTCTTAATTTGAAAAAGTTCACAAAAAATCATTAAATATTTAAAGAAATTGAAAAAGTTCATAATTTGAAAAATGTTCACGAAATTTCAATAAAGTTCGAGGATTTGAAAAAAATTGCACAAACAGAGAGTAAAATTCAAATTTGAAAAAGTTCATGAACTTGATAAAAACAAAAAATGGACATAGGAAGGAAATATAAACTAAAACCAAAAAAGGAAAAATAAAAATAAAATAAAAAATAAAATAAAATAACAAAAACCCATGATGGTGAAAGCATAAGAAAAGCTGAAAGAAAAAAAGCCTAGAAAAACCCTGCAGAATCTGAATTGATGGGAGAAAAACTAATTGGGCTGGCCCATATAGTAGTTGGGGGTGCGCCTGTTGCTGCTCCCCATCCTCACCTTTCGAGCGGGATATTATTCTTATTTCGATGTTGTTGGTCGGTGGGGGCACCATGAAATTTGGCGACATGACTACCCTATGCTTGTTGAATCCATGATGTCGTCACTCTAGGTTAAGCATGTCGTCAAGTTGTTGATGGGTGCACTGATGTGATCCTCAACATCGATGTTTTAACGATGGAAAAGGAGGATCCAATGTGCTCAGAGGCTCCGATCTTGCTGCCTTGCTCTAGTGACTAGTCCTTGGCCATGGTCGTTCTTCGCCCTCCATGTCTCATGTTGCTTTTGGCAGAGCCGCATACCTCTTTGGAAGCCAACAAGTTTGACGGGTCTAGCGCTCTGGTTGGGTTCCAAGCTCATGTAAGGTGTGTTTATGCTAGTGTGGCACGTGGTCGAGGTACCACTAATCTCGGTGGATGAGTTTCTCACAAAGGTTAGGGAATTGTCATGTACTGTACTTGGGACCCCGACACCGTCGCAGGTGCTGGCTGATGATACCTATCACATTGAGCGTGGGCGAAGTTTTGAGAAGAAGAACAATTCGTGCAATATCCTGACGACCAAGTGAGTAGGTTCATGGAGGATTTTGAAGGGTTGGTAGGGACGAAAAAAGACGTGGTCATAGACATCAATATGAAATCTCACCATATATTACTCCTATAAAGGATGTTGGAGTATCCGCCTCTCTGGACTCCTCGAGGGCGAAGCGCGCCTCCTGGCCTCCATTGCTAGGTGGCTTGCGGTGGGAGCCTCTCAGGGCGGCTCCACGCCGTTTGATCTACCTGGACGGCAGGCGACCCGGCTGGAGGGTCCACGACAAGTGGACCGCAGGGCACACCTGGAACCCGTCATTGGGCGGCAACTGCCACAGACCCTTCCACTCGGGAGAGCCCGGCCGGACCCGCCTGTGGGCACCCTCGCTCGCCACGTGACCTAAATATGCCCAGACGGCGCAAACCCAAGCGACCCGTTGGGAGGTCCATGACGAGTGGACCGCATGCACGCCTGGGCGAGTGACTTTATTTGCTAGGAGAACTTTTGATTTAATAAACCTTTGTTCTCTAATCGAGAGAAATATATATTTCTAGATTACATCACCCTTACATTTGGGGATATCCAATCACTCTTACGAGAGAGCAAGCAACTGCTGCCCACGACGTTAGGATATGATGGAGGAGGAGGTGATGTGGTGATTAGACATGGGGGAGAAGGCATGACTCGCGTGATGTGGCAGCATGGCGGCTCCGCATCCATAGACCCAACATCTTCGTCCACACCCATGAAGACCAGCTCTATCCGCTGCCTGTATGTTTCTCTCTTATCTTCATTGCACAAATTTTCGCTTTGCCTTAAATTTCAGCATTTCCCGGCTTCATTTTCAGCCTCCCCTAACTGATTGATGATTCAATAGACAAATTCACCAGTAATTTTGCTAACTTCTTGACTAGACAAATGTACTAAAGAATTAAAGCTAATAATTAGTTAGCTCTCCTAGCATGCGTCTGAACTACTTTGAGTGAGTCCTCTCCCAATTGACACGTGGCTGCTTTTTTATTTGGTTCATTCCTATTTTTTTATGTGTTTTGCTGCTGATTTTCTAATGCAGTACAACACATATGTCCACATACATGCACATATGCTCACACCTACGAACGCACGCACACACACCCTAAGTATGAGCATCTTCCAGATAATGAGTCGGCACTTGAGATTGACGAAGTCACTGCAGGTGTATTCATAGTCGACATCGATGCCCACTGAGCCGACACAACATCTTGAGGTTAACAAAGTCATTGTAGGCGTCTTCGTAGTCGACGTTGATGCCCACATAAACGCACATATACTCACCCATATGAACGCATACGCACGCACATCGTACCTCTGTGAGCACCTCCGAGATATTAAGCCGACACAACATCTTGATATTGACGAAGTCACTGCAGACATCTTCATAGTTGATGTTGATGCCCACATACACGCACCCATATGAACGCATATGCACGCACATCGTACCTTTATGAGCACCTCTGAGATACTGAGCCGTCACAACATATTGATATTGACGAAGTCACAGCAGGCATCTTCGTAGTCAATGTTGATGCCCACATACGCCACCCATATGAATGCACATCGTACCTCAATGAGCACCTCCGAGATACTGAGACGGCACAATGTCTTGATATTAACAAAGTCACTGCAGGCGTCTCCGTAGTCGACGTTGATGCCCACATATATGCACATACACTCACTCCTATGAACGCACACACAACATACCTCTACGAGCACTTCTGAGATATCGATCCGGCACAACATTTTGAGATTGACAAAGTCAACACATGTGTTGGAAGTCGACATTGATGCCCACATACACACATATACTCTCATCCTTATGAACGCACACAAACACACCCAACCTCTATAAGCACCTCCGAGATACCGAGCCGACACTACATCTTGAGATTGACAAAGTCACCACAGACGTCTTTGTAGTCGACGTTGATGCCCATGTACACACACATACACTCACCCATATGATCCACATTTCATCTTCAGCTACTCTCTCTCTCTCCCCTCAAACTTGATTTATAATTTCTCATCTGAAGTGCATCTACCCTTATTGTGACGCCCCGATTCAATCGTACACTAATCATACACGCAAACGTGTACGATCAAGATCAGGGACTCACGGGAAGATATCACAACACAACTGTAAAAATAAAGTAAGTCATACAAGCATCATAATACAAGCCAGGGTCCTCGAGGGCTCGAATACAAGTGCTCGATCATAGACGAGTCAGCGGAGGCAACAATATATGAGTACAGACATAAGTTAAACAAGTTTGCCTTAAGAAGGCTAGCACAAACCGGGATACCGATCAAAGAGGCGCAGGCCTCCCGCTGGGATCCTCCTAACTACTCTCGGTCGCCGCCATCGGGCTGCACGTAGTAGTAGGCACCTCCGGGTAGTAGTCGCCATCGACGGTGTCGTGCAGCTCTTGGGCTCCGGCATCCGGTCGCAGCAATCGGGTAGAGATAGGGGAAAAGGGGAACAAGGCAACCGTGAGTACTCATCCAAAGTACTCGCAAGCAAGGAGCTACACTACATATGCATGGATATATGTGTAAAGGGCCATATCGATGGACTGAATTGCAGAATGCCAGAATAAGAGGGGGATAGCTAATCCTGTCGAAGACTACGCTCGCAGCCTCCGCCTTGCAACAAGAGAGAAGAGAGTAGTGAAGTCCTCCAAGTAGCATCACATAGCAATAATCCTACCCGCGATCCTCCTCGTAACCACGAGAGAGCGACCACCGGGTTGTATCCGCACTTGAAAGGGTGTGTTTTATTAAGTATCCGGTTCTAGTTGTCATAAGGTCAAGGTACAACTCCAAGTCGCCCACATTATCAAGATCACGGCTATTGAATAGATTAACTTCACTGCAGGGTGCACCACATAACCCAACACGCTTGATCCCATTTGGCGGACACACTTTCTGGTCATGCCCGCCGCGGAAGATCAACACGCCGCAGCCCCACCTAGGCTCAACAGAGAGGTTAGCACGCCGGTCTAAACCTAAGCGCATGTGGTCCGGGCCCATCGCCTTAGCACACCCGACGCTATGTGACGTCTGCCGGAAGCAGACCTAGCCTAACAGGCGTTCCAGTCCAATCCGGCGCGCGCCGCTCAGTCGCTGACGTCACGAAGTGCTTCGGCTGATACCACGACGCCGGGATACCCATAACTACTCCCGCGTAGATGGTTAGTGCGTATAGACCAAATGGCCAGACTCAGATCAAATACCAAGATCTCGTTAAGCGTGTTAATTATCAGCGAACGCGCCGACTAGGGCCAGACCCACCTCTCTCCTAGGTAGTCTCAACCTGCCCTGTCGCTTCGCCACAAAGTACAGTCGCGAACCATCAGGAACCCAGGCCCACCTCTGCCGGGATGGAGCCACCTGTCCTTTCAAATTTCATCTCCTAACAGTACCACGGTGTAATGTAATAGTGTAAAGTATAAAGTATATGCCCGTGATCACCTCCGAAGTGATCACAGCCCAAGAGTATAGCATGGCAGACGGACAAGAGTGTAGGGCCACCGATGGAACACTAGCATCCTATACTAAGCGGAGGATAACAGGTAAAGGTAACAACAGTAGTAGCAAGGAAAGGCTATGCAAAAGTATAGGATTAACTGAAAGCAGTAACATGCTACACTACTCAAATGCAAGCAGTATAGAGAAGAGTAGGCGATATCTGGTGATCAAAGGGGGGGCTTGCCTGGTTACTCTGGCAAGAGAGAGGGGTCGTCAACTCCGTAGTCGTACTGGGCAACAGCGGCATCGGTCTCGGTGTCTAGCGGAAGAAGAGGGGGGAAGAAACAATGAATACTTAGCAATCAAGTGCATAACAGGACAACAAGCACAGCTAGACGTGTTCTAACGCGGTATGAGGTGATACCGGTGAAGGGGGGAAACATCCGGGAAAGTATCCCCGGTGTTCCGCGTTTTCGGGCAGAGGGGCCGGAGGGGGAAAGTTGCGAGTTTGATATGTTAGGGGGGTGTGGCGGACGAACGTGTTGTGTATCCGGAATCGTCTCGTCGTTCTGAGCAACTTTCATGTACAAAGTATTTTCATCCGAGTTACGGATTATTTTATATTAATTTTTAAAGTTTTATGTCTTAGAATTAACAGAATTAATTAAACCGAAAATCATTTTATTACGTCATCATGATGTCAGCATGACATCAACGGTCAACTGTGGACTTTGACTAGTCAACAGACCACTCGGTCCCACATGTCATTGTCTAAGGATAACTAAACAGGTTTAATTAGTTTAACTAGTGATTAGGTTAGTCTAAACAGAATTAATTAAGTTAATTAATTAATTAAAATTTTTATTTATTTATTTTTATTACTTTTTTCGTTACGGGGCTGTGGGCCCTCGTGTCATAGAGTCAAGGCCTTTAACGGGCGCTGGGCGCTAACGGGCTTCGCCTGGCCGCAGCAAAGATGCGTCAGCGCCTTTAGCGCGCGGGACAGTGGGAAGGGGACGGTGTGTGGTCCGACACCGGCGACCGTGGCCGGTGTAGGGCGGCGCGGCGAGGCCGACCGGAGCTGAGGGGAGGCGCGATGGCATGTGCGCGGGGCGCCAAAGGCAAGCAGCGCAGCGACGAAGCGGGCCACGCAGCGGGCGCCGCGTCGAGCCGGAAGTTACATCGCTACAGGCGCGGTCGGCAGCCGTACGGCGAGGCGACGGCGGGGAACGACTTCAGGCGCACGGTGACAGGGGAAGAGGGGAGAGGAGGAGGCGCGTGCTGCTGTGGGTGTTGCAGGGGTTCGGGCAGCGTGGGCGAGGAGGTGGACGGGACGACCGCGAGGAAGGCGGAGACGGGGTTGAGGAGGCGGTCCGGCTGGCTCGACGACATATGAGGCGGGCGCGGCGATGTCGACGACGTTGAGTAGGCGTCAGCCACGAGGGAGAGGCGACGGGCCGTGAGGAGGATGGCAACGAGGTGGCAGGGCGACGTCGGGGCGAGGTGGCGCCTGGTGATCCGCGATGGCGCCTGCCAAGGGGGGCGAAGGGATCGGGCGGCAAGCGATTGGCGGCCGCAAGGGGAGGAGGGATCGAGCAGGGCGCCTTCCCCTGGCATGATGCGTGCGTGAGTGTGGGGGCGTGTGTGGCGTGTGGGGGCCGCCGGTGAGGGGACGAGGGGAAAGGTGGGGGGAGTGGGACGACGGGGGCAACGGGTTAGGGTTTCTGGGGGGTAGTGGCCTTGTAGGCCAGAGATGGGGGGCGGCTGGGCCGGCCGGTCGGCCAGCTGGGCCGGGGCCCAACGGGAGGGGAGGTTTTCTCCTTTTGTTTGTTTTATTTTCCCCTTGTTATTTTTCTTTATTTCTTACTTTTAGTTTCACTTTTATTTTAGATATTTGACTTACAAAAGTAGTTCCTAACTTAGTCTAAATAATTATACTACGACCACATAAGTTTGGGCAACTAGATAGAATAGTTTAATAATTTATTAATTGAAATAAGCATTTGATTAATTGTTTTACTACTATTTTATATACTTTAGGACAATCAAACACTTTCAAATAGGTTGGTTTCTCCACCATTATTACTTATGCATTATTTGGCTCTCTCGGAACATTTGTGTCTTAAGGTTTGAAAACTTTTATTGTTTGTTTGATTTTTAATTTGGACTCGAACCGGTTTCAAACTAACGCGAGATTAGCAGCAGTAACCGAGGTGATCTGGCATCATTAGCGTGGGATCATTGTAGCTTAATTATCCGGGCGTCACAATTCTCCTCCACTACAAGAAATCTCGTCCCGAGATTTAAGAGGTAGTGAAAGGGGGGAAGGTTTGGTAACGAATCTAGCGGGTCTTCTCATTGTGGCTTGCTCTTCTCGAAGAGACCGGTCCAATACATTGATGCCTTCATTCCTTTGCTTCCGGTCATCATGATGAAGTCGACGTCCTTTCTTAGGGATCTTCATCGCATTTACGAATAATAGGTAACGGGCATTCGGAAGAACAGACCTCTGCAAGGTCGACTATCTGGTCGATAACATCGAGGAAGGTGGCGGAAGAACTCTCGAATTTAAACTTAAGAAAATATCGAGAGCAAAGTAAGGAGGTACCATGAGAAGTTTCAAACGGATAGGCAAGCGTTTGATGCCTAATCAGAAGGTGAAAGGGGTTCAGAGCAACGAGAATAAGTATTGCGTCTGATACCAGAATTGATGATCTCATCGGTAGGTGGCTCATGAATTTCATACGAGTCCACGCGCGAGGAATAACTTTGGAAACATGAGGGTGTACAGGAGAGTCAGGTTTCGATCCTGGTGGAACTGTGGGTTATGGGCCCACCATGTGGGTTAAAAGTAGGAAGGGCGGTAATGTCTCGCACGATCATGTAAGCAAGACATGTCAGAGGATAGCCTGTCAGTTATGTCGACAACAACATCGATACCAAGGGCGAGGGACGAAGAGAACCATTTTCCTGCTTTCGTTGAACGAGGCGGACCAATAGGCAAAGTTCTCGCCCATCGGCGGTTACCGGAAGTCATCAACAGTAGAAACAGGGTTACACCAGACAGGAAGGTACACCGAGGTGTTTACCTAAGCGAGGGATTACCACGCTCGGTTAAGTAGTTTACAAGAAAGTTTGAACAAAACAACGGGAAGGAAAATGTGTTTAAACACGATATCGTGGGGTATATCCTTCCCAAGGACAAGCGAGCATGATATCCATGACAGGATATTATGTAGAAAACTCCTTAGGTAGGGGAGAGAAATTTCATGACATTACCCATACAACGGTGTTTGGATAATTGAGCAAGAAACATTTAGCATTGGGCTTCGAATGTTCTTGTTGAAAATCAGAGTATCACAAACATGCTTCGAGATAGCATTTGACGTGGTCACTGGGTAAAGATCAGACTTTGGATACTCGAAGGATCCATCAGAACAGCTTGTAGAATAAGTCTTACAATTTCCTCATGGAAGAATGGATAGCATTGCTAAAAGGAAAATTATAACAATAGGTCCTCCGGTCAGGTGTGCTAGGCATGACATCACCTTATCGGGTCAAATGCTAATGTTATAACTCTTGGAAATATGTCCCGCCACCATATCGGCCGAGATTCAGATCTGATTGGTGTCGGGATACCTCGCACTTCAGGATGCCCGAGAAGAAAAGGTGCAAGACAAATTGACGAGACGACATTGTAAGATTATTGGGGAATGTACTATGGAAGCAAGTTTCAACTCAAGAGTTCATCATTTAAACCAAAGAGAGGATGACGGGGTAGTGATGGAGTCAGTAACAATCCTTGAGATTTCCAAAAAGGTGGATTTCCACAATCATGTGAACCAGGAGATAGCATTTGTCAGATCAAATGGTATAATGATGTATGCTCGAGGGAAACATACACAATTAAACATTGGTTGGAAGGTGCACCCGAAATATGGGCTAGGTTGCACGACCAACATTGGAATGGTGATTCAATAATCAATTGTCTAAGAATGAATGGTCGACCATTAACTTCAAAGCAATATGGTTGCTAGAAGGGCGGAATCCAAACAACACCGCTCACTTGTTGGTACCCTGGTTGGAATCAACACGAGGACCCAAGAAGAATGGCGATGGTGAGAAGTATCTCCATACCAAGAATTCTTAAGAGGTGGTGAAATTCCCGACATTCTTGACATAAAAGGTGGTAATATTACAAGGTAAAGAAGAACAATGCTGGGTAGCAAGGAACTCAAGGTATAACACAAAACACGAACAAGTTTGTGTTGAACGGAGGGCAATAAAGTGGTCGATGATAACACGAAACATCGAGGGGCAAGGATGGTATTACTCATCAAGAATTCGATATAAATCTTGGTAGAGCTTAGGATGTTGATGATGATCAAGACACAGTTGTCGAGAGATTCCATGAAGATGTAATCGGTCGGCGATGACATCAAGTCAATAGGAATGATGAAGCGAAAGGTTATTGGAACCACGAGTACAACACAAACTCGAAATCTAGCTTGTTGTTCAAGGCGAAATGATATGACGAGGAAGATCGACGTAAGCTTAGCTATCGTCGCAAATTGGTGCTCCGAGAATAAGGACCAGGTAGCACAGTTAGAATCATCACGACAATGATATAGCCAAACAGGCTAGGAACGGCGTGATCGGGTACAAACTCATACTTATAGAAGCTTACTGAAGAGTTGTTGAACCGTAGAGCGGACTCGGTTCAGTTATCGGTGTCTTTGAGTGTTTAATAACTCAGAGCCCGTGAAAAATTGGAATCAGTGGGAAGGTAGCACTTGATGAAGAACTCATAAGAAGTTATGCAGTTCCATGATAATCTCGAGATACCAGGGGGGTAATACTCGACACAAGATCAAAGTAAAGGTTGGACTGGTGTATTGATCCATAGAAGACAATTGTTTTAACTTGTCCGAGAAATGGAATCAAAGAAGAACAATCATGGTCGGAACCACGGTTGCAAGGGATCAATTCACATATACCATATGTTAGCTATCAAGGAAATAGTTATTATTACAAGAAGCTTCCATGATAGGATATACATCGCGTCCATGGGCATGAACACAAAGTTCAAGGTCGACTCCCACTTCCTCAATGCATAATCTTCCATCCACCTCTCGTATTTCAAGATGACATTAGTTGTTGAAAGTTTTACGGTGCAATACTAGACAAGTATGACTCGTGAAATCTTCGGGTTCAGCGATGAGGGAAGGCGTTGGTTCAATCCCATCGGGCTTCTTACGAACATATACCATAAGCTTCAAGAGTAAATATCACCAGCTCGAAAGCAGAGCATGGTTGACAAAAGGAAAGGATACAATTTACCAAAGGCATTATGTATCGGAGAAAGAACTCACAAAGTGATTAATTATGAAGGACACTGTCGGATAATAATCCAACAGTGGATATGGCGATCCACAATGGGGCTGATATGAGTATCGATACCCAATTAGAGGAAGAAAGATTGCAAATGAATCGCTTTATAGAACATTTGAATAGTTCAACACTTAATTAGCAAAGTAATTATGATTTTCAAATCAAGGGATCAGGAGCAAATGCTCTGATCAAGGATGGATAAGCTGAATAGACTTAGGGGTACAATCGACGGCAATTTGATTGGTCGATAGCCAGCTCATGTTTAAAATGACGTCTGAGCCGGAAGGATGAATTCTAGGATCTGTTTGAGGATTGCGAGCATTCGCAACAAATCGAATCAATGGACTCAAAATGATAATGACAATGGATGCCAACAAGATTACTAGACTTAATTATGGGATTAACCATAATGCAAGTAATCAAGAATTCCGAGAGCAATAGGATGCTCAGGATTTTCGGAAGATCGAATGGTTTTTCGAGGATTGGTGACATACATGAATCAACTGGGGATGAGCGGATATTCGGTAAGTGCGAGAAATTATCCGTAGGGGTATTCATGTAGCAAAGAACTGCAAGGCAATAGGCGCAAAGTATTCTCGGAACATTAGAGAGAATTTCGGGGTATCTTGTAATAACAAGATTAACTGGGAATAAAAGTAAGAACGACAGGCGTAAGTATTTATCCATAGGGATGTTTCGGTGGTAGGGAATTACAAAAGCGACAGGCACAAGGTCTCGAGAGGATATCGGAGTATCTTCAAATTCTTCCGGTTCACGGAGCAATCACTGTAGTGAGGGGTTCTCCGGAGGAAGTAGTAACGAGATCCTAAAGTTAGATTTTAGTAAAAATCGTTTATCCCGAATAGAAGAGAGTTCAGAATCCCAGAGTAAAGATCGAGGAGTAAAAGATCCTAATACCACCCAATGGCGACGTGGGCCCATGGGCCGCACATCCATGTTAGTAAAAGTTTTCCAATGTCTAGACTCAACTTCGGCCAAGGAGTTGGAAAGGGGGATTCCTACAAAATCGGCTCGATACCAACTTGTGACGCCCGATTCAATCAGACACTAATCATACACGCAAACGTGTACGATCAAGATCAGGGACTCACGGGAAGATATGACAACACAACTCTAAAAATAAAGTAAGTCATACAAGCATCATAATACAAGCCAGGGGCCTCGAGGGCTCGAATACAAGTGCTGGATCATAGACGAGTCAGCGGAAGCAACAATATCTGAGTACAGACATAAGTTAAACAAGTTTGCCTTAAGAAGGCTAGCACAAATCGGGATACATATCAAAGAGGCGCAGGCCTCCCCGCAGGATCCTCCTAACTACTCCTGGTCGTCGTCATCGGGCTGCACGTAGTAGTAGGCACCTCCGGGGTAGTAGTCGTCATCGACTGGCTCCTGGGCTCCGACATCTAGTCGCAGCAATCGGGTAGAGATAGGGGGAAAAGAGGGAACAAGGCAACCGTGAGTCTCATCCAAAGTACTCGCAAGCAAGGAGCTACACTACATATGCATGGATATATGTGTAAAGGGCCATATCAGTGGACTGAATTGCGTAATGCCGTAATAAGAGGGGGATAGCTAATCACCGTCAAGACTACGCTCGCAGCCTCCGTCTTGCAACAGTAGAAGAGACTAGACTGAAGTCCTCCAAGTAGCATCACATAGCAATAATCCTACCCGGCGATCCCCTCCTTGTAACCCTGAGAGAGAGCGACCACCGGGTTGTATCTGGCACTTGAAAGGGTGTGTTTTATTAAGTATCCGGTTCTAGTTGTCATAAGGTCAAGGTACAACTCCAAGTCGTCTGCTACCGAATATCACGGCTATTGAATAGATTAACTTCACTGCAGGGTGCACCACATAACCCAACACGCTTGATCCCATTTGGCCGGACACACTTTCTCGGGTCATGCCCGCCGCGGAAGATCAACACGCCGCAGCCCCACCTAGGCTCAACAGAGAGGTCAAGACGCCGGTTCTAAACCTAAGCGCACAGTGGTCCGGGGCCCATCGCCTTAGCACACTCGCACGCTATGCGACGCTGCCGGAAGGCATCTAGCCTAACAGGCGTTCAGTCAATCCGGCGCGAGCCGCCTCGGCCCGACGCCACGTAGTGCCGGGCTGATACCACGACGCCGGATACCCATAACTACTCCCTGCCAGAGATGGTTAGTGTGTATAGACCAAATGGCCAGACTCAGATCAAATACCAAGATCTCGTTAAGCGTGTTAAGTATCCGTGAACGCCGACCAGGGCCAGGCCCACCTCTCTCCTAGGTGGTCTCAACCTGCCCTGTCGCTCCGCCACAAAGTAACAGTCGGGGGCCGTCGGGAACCCAGGCCCACCTCTACCGGGATGGAGCCACCTGTCCTTTCAAATTTCATCTCCGAACAGTACCACAGGTAATGTAATAGTGTAAAGTATAAAGTATATGCCCGTGATCACCTCAAGTGATCACAACCCAAAGAGTATAGCCTGGCATACGGACAAGAGTGTAGGGCCACTGATTGAACACTAGCTTCCTATACTAAGCATGAGGATAGCAGGTAAAGGTTACAACAGTAGTAGCATGTACAGGCTATGCAGCAAGATAGGATTAGCGAAAGCGATAACATGCTACACTACTCTAATGCAAGCAGATAGAGAAGAGTAGGCGATATCCGGTGATCAAAGGGGGGCTTGCCTGGTTGCTCTGGCAAGAGAGAGGGGTCGTCAACTCCGTAGTCGTACTGGGCAGCGGCATCGGTCTCGGTGTCTAGCGGAAGAAGAGGGGGGAAGAAACAATGAATACTTAGCAAGCAAGTGCATAACAGGACAACAAGCAGAGCTAGACGTGTTCTAACGCGGTATGAGGTGATACCGGTGAAGGGGGGAAACATCCGGGAAAGTATCCCCGGTGTTTCGCGTTTTCGGGCAGAGGAGCCGAAGGGGGAAAGTTGCGAGTTTGATATGTTAGGTGGGTGTGGTGGACGAACGGGTTGCGTATCCGGAATCGTCTCGTCGTTCTGAGCAACTTTCATGTACAAAGTATTTTCATCCGAGTTACGGATTATTTTATATTAATTTTTAAAGTTTTATGTCATTTTTAGAATTAACAAAATTAATTAAACCAGTGCAAGTTCACACTTCACCAGTGCAAGTTCTCTCAACAATAATAACATAATTGGATCATATAACTATCCCTCAACATGCAACAAAGAGTCACTCCAAAGTCACTAATAGCGGAGAACAAACGAAGATATTATGGTAGGGTACGAAACCACCTCAAAGTTATTCTTTTTGATCGATCTATTCAAGAGTCTGTAGTAAAATAACACGAAGCTATTCTTTCCGTTCGATCTATCATAGAGTTCGTACTAGAATAACACCTTAAGATACAAATCAACCAAAACCCTAATGTCACCTAGATACTCCAATGTCACCTCAAGTATCCGTGGGTATGATTATACGATATGCATCACACAATCTAAGATTCATCTATTCAACCAACACAAAGAACTTCAAAGAGTGCCCCAAAGTTTCTACCGGAAAGTCAATGCGAAAACGTGTGCCAACCCCTATGCATAAGTTCACAATGTTACGGAACCCGCAAGTTACCAAAACATACATCAAGTAGATCACGTGAATATCCCGTTGTCACCACAGATAAGCACATGCAAGACATACATCAAGTGTTCTCAAATCCTTAAAGACTCAATTCGATAAGATAACTTCAAAGGGAAAACTCAATCCATTACAAGAGAGTAGAGGGGGAGAAACATCATAAGATCCAACTATAATAGAAAAGCTCCCGATACATCAAGATCGTGCCAAATCAAGAACACGAGAGAGAGAGAGAGAGAGAGAGAGAGATCAAACACATAGCTACTGGTACATACCCTCAGCCCCGAGGGTGAACTACTCCCTCCTCGTCATGGAGAGCGTCGAGATGATGAAGATGGCCACGGTGAGGATCCCCTCCGTGGTGCCGGAACAGGGTCCCGATTGGTTTTTGGTGGCTACAGAGGCTTGCGGCGGCGGAACTCCCGATCTAGGTTTCTTTCTGGAAGTTTGGGGTTATATAAGAGGTGTTGGAGTCGGGAACAAGTCAGGGGGGTCCCCGAGGCGGCCACGAGGCAGGGGGCGCGCCCAGGGGGTAGGGCGCGCCCCCACCCTCGTGGTGGCCTCGGGACTCTTCTGGCCCACCTCCGGTACTCCGTGGGCTTCTTCTGGTCCAAAAATGATCTCCGTCAAATTTTATCTTAATTGGACTCCGTTTGGTTTTCCTTTTGTGCAATACTCAAAAACAAGGAAAAACATAAACTGGCACTGGGCTCTAGGTTAATAGGTTAGTCCCAAAAATCATATAAAATAGCATATAAATGCATATAAAACATCCTAGATGGATAATATAATAGCATGGAACAATAAAAAATTATAGATACGTTGGAGATGTATCAAGCATCCCCAAGCTTAATTCCTGCTCGTCCTCGAGTAGGTAAATGATAGAAACAGAATTTTTGATGTGGAATGCTACCTAACATATTTATCAATGTAATCTTCTTTATTGTGGCAAGAATACTCAGATCCATAAGATTCAAGACAAAATTTTAATATTGACATAAAAATAATTATACTTCAAGCATACTAACCAAGCAATTATGTCTTTTCGAAATAACATGGCCAAAGAAAGCTTATCCCTACAAAATCATATAGTTTGGCTATGCTTCAATTTCCTCACACAAAAATGCTCTCATCATGCACAACCCCGATGACAAGCCAAGCAATTATTTCATACTTTAGTAATCTCAAACTTTTTTCAACTTTCACGCAATACATGAGCGTGAGCCATGGACATAACACTATGGGTGGAATAGAGTATAATGATGGGGGTTGTGTGGAGAAGACAAAAAAGGAGAAGGTCTCACATTGACGCGGCTAATCAACGGGCTAGGGAGATGCCCATCAATTGATTTCAATGCGAGGAGTAGGGATTGCCATGCAACGGATGCACTAGAGCTATAAATGTATGAAAGCTCAACAAAATAAACTAAGTGGGTGTGCATCCAACTTGCTTGCTCACGAAGACCTAGGGCATTTGAGGAAGCCCATTGTTGGAATATACAAGCCAAGTTCTATAATGAAAAATTCCCACTAGTATATGAAAGTGACAAAATAAGAGACTCTCTATCATGAAGATCATGGTGCTATGTTGAAGCACAAGTGTGGAAAAAGGATAGTAGCATTGTCCCTTTTATCTTTTTTTTTCTTTTTTTGGGCCTTCCTTTTTTGGCCTTTTTTGGCCTTTCCCTTTTTTTATTTGGACTTTCTTTTCCCCCCCTTTTTTTGGGACAATGCTCTATTAATGATGATCATCACACTTCTATTTATTTACAACTCAATGATTACAACTCGATACTAGAACAAAATATGACTATCTAAATGCCTCCGGCGGTGTACCGGGATGGGCAATGAATCAAGAGTGACATGTATGATAAATTATGCATGGTGGCTTTGCCACAAATATGATGTCAACTACATGATCATGCAAGGCAATATGACAATGATGATGCGTGTCATAATAAACGGAACGGTGGAAAGTTGCATGGCAATATATCTCGGAATGTCTATGGAAATGCCATGATAGGTAGGTATGGTGGCTGTTTTGAGGAAGATATAAGGAGGTTTATGTGTGATAGAGCGTATCATATCATGGGGTTTGGATGTACTGGCGAAGTTTGCACCAACTCTCAAGATGAGAAAGGGCAATGCAATCGCATCAAGAGGCTAGCAATGATGGAAGGGTGAGAGTGCGTATAATCCATGGACTCAACATTAGTCATAAAGAACTCACATACTTATTGAAAAAATCTACAAGTCATCAAAAACCAAGCACTACGCGCATGATCCAAGGGGGGTAGATTGGTAGGAAAAGACCATCGCTCGTCCCCGACCGCCACTCATAAGGAAAACAATCAAAGAACACCTCATGCTTCAAATTTGTCACACAATGTTTACCATACGTGCATGCTACAGGACTTGCAAACTTCAACACAAGTATTTCTCAAATTTACAATTACTCAACTAGCACGACTCTAATATTACCATCTTCATATCTCAAAACAATCATCAAGTATCAAACTTCTCATATTATTCAATGCACTCTATATGGAAGTTTTTATTATATCCCTCTTGGATGCCCATCATATTAGGACTAAATTCATAACCAAAGCAAATTACCATGCTGTTTAAGACTCTCAAAATAATATAAGTGAAGCATGAGAGCTCATCTATTTCTTCAAAATAAAACTACCGTCGTTCTCTAAAAGATATAAGTGAAGCACTAGAACAAACGGCAAACTACTCCAAAAGATATAAGTGAAGATCAATGAGTAGTCGAATAATTGTGCAACTATGTGAAGACTCTCTAACATTTAAGAATTTCAGATCTTGGTATTTTATTCTAACAGCAAGCAAAACAAAAGAAAATAAAATGACACTCCAAGCAAAATACATATCATGTGGTGAATAAAAATATAGCTCCAAGTAAAGTTACCCATGAAGAAAGACGAAAGAGGGGATGCCTTCCGGGGCATCCCCAAGCTTAGGCTCTTGGTTGTCCCTGAATATTACCTTGGGGTGCCTTGGGCATCCCCAAGCTTAGGCTCTTTCCACTCCTTATTCCATAGTCCATCAAATCTTTACCCAAAACTTGAAAACTTCACGACACAAAACTCAACAGAAAACTCGTAAGCTCCGTTAGTATAAGAAAATAAAACCACCACTTAGGTACTGTTGTGAACTCATTATAAATTCATATTGGTGTAATATCTACTGTATTCCAACTTCTCTATGTTCATACCCTCCGATACTACTCATAGATTCATCAAAATAAGCAAACAACACATAGAAAACAGAATCTATCAAAAACAGAACAGTCTGTAGTAATCTGTATTAAACGTATACTTATGGAACTCCAAAAATTCTTAAATAAATTGGTGGACCTGAGTATTTTGTCTATTAATCTTCTGCAAAAAGAATCAACCTAAAAGCAGTCTCCAGTAAAAAATGGCAGCTAATCCCATGAGCGCAAAAGTTTCTGTTTTTTACAGCAAGATCACATAGACTTCACCCAAGTCTTCCCAAAGGTTCTACTTTGCACAAACACTAATTAAAACATAAAAACACATCTAAACAGAGGCTAGATGAATTATTTATTACTAAAAAGGAACAAAAAGAAAATAAAATAAAATAAAATTGGGTTGCCTCCCAACAAGCGCTAACGTTTAACGCCCCTAGCTAGGCATGATGATTTCAATGATGATCACATAAAAGATAAGAATTGAAACATAAAGAGAGCATCATGAAGAATATGACTAGAACATTTAAGTATAACCCTCTTTATATGCATAGGGATTTTGTGAGCAAACAACTTATGGGAACAATAATCAACTAGCATAGGAAGGCAAAACACGCATAACTTCAAAACTTTAAGCACATAGAGAGGAAACTTGATATTATTGAAATTCCTACAAGCATATGTCCCTCCCTCATAATAATTTTCAGTAGCATCATGAATAAATTCAACAATATAACCATCACATAAAGCATTTTTTTCATGATCTACAAGCGTAGAAATTTTATTACTCTCCACATAAGAAAAATTCTTCTCATTCGGAATAGTGGGAGTATCATAAGAGACTCGAATACTATAAATTGTTTCCATATTAAAAGAGTAATGTTCAGAAAAAGGGTAATCATAATCATGACAAGTTTTATAAATATAATCATCACTACTTTTTATAGCATAAGTTGTTGGGCAACGTAGTAATTTCAAAAAAATTCCTACGCACGCACAAGATCATGGTGATGCATAGCAACGAGAAGGGAGAGTGATGTCCACGTACCCTCGTAGACCGTAAGAGGAAGCGTTATGACAACGCGGCTGATGTAGTCGTACGTCTTCACGATCGACCGATCCTAGCACCGAAAGTACGGCACCTCCGCGATCTGCATACGTTCGGCTCGGTGATGTCTCACGAACTCACGATCCAGCAGAGTATCGAGGGAGAGCTTCGTCAGCACGACAGCGTGATGACGGTGATGGTGAAGCTACCGGCGCAGGGCTTCGCCTAAGCACTGCAACGATATGACCGAGGTGGATTATAGTGGAGGGGCACCACACACGGCTAAGAGATCAATGATCAACTTGTGTGTCTATGGGGTGCCACCTGGCCATGTATATAAAGGATGGAGGGAGGAGGAGGCCGGCCCTCATAGGGCGCGCCTAAGTGTGGAGTCTTACTAGGACTCCCTAGTCCTAGTAGGATTCCACCTCCCACATGTTATAGGAAAAATGGAAGGGAGAAGGAGAAGGAAGGAAGGGGGCGCCCCCTTTCCCTAGTCCAATTCGGACCAGTCCATGGGGAAGGGGCGCGGCCACCCTTGAGGCCTTTCTCTCATTTCCCGTATGGCCCATTAAGGCCCAATACGAATTCCCGTAACTCTCCGGTACTCCGAAAAATACCCGAATCACTCGGAACCTTTCCGATCTCCGAATATAGCCTTTCAATATATCAATCTTTACGTCTCGACCATTTCGAGACTCCTCGTCATGTCCCCGATCTCATCCGGGACTCCGAACAAACTTCGGTCATCAAATCACATAACTCATAATACAAATCGTCACAGAACGTTAAGCGTGCGGACCCTATGGGTTTGAGAACTATGTAAACATGACCGAGGCTCATCTCCGGTCAATAACCAATAGCGGAACCTAGATGCTCATATTGGTTCCTACATATTCTATGAAGATCTTTATCGGTCAAACCGCATAACAACATACGTTGTTCCCTTTGTCATCGGTATGTTACTTGCCTGAGATTCGATTGTCGATATCTCAATACCGAGTTCAATCTCGTTACCGGCAAGTCTCTTTACTCGTTCCATAATGCATCGTCCCGCAACTAACTCATTAGACACAATGCTGGCAAGGCATATAGTGATGTGCATTACCGAGAGGGCCCAGAGATACCTCTCCGATACATGGAGTGACAAATCCTAATCTCGATCTATGCCAACTCAACAAACACCATCGGAGACACCTGTAGAGCATCTTTATAATCACCCAGTTATGTTGTGACGTTTGATAGCACACAAGGTGTTCCTCCGGTATTCGGGAGTTGCATAATCTCATAGTCAGAGGAACATGTATAAGTCATGAAGAAAGCAGTAGCAATGAAACTGTAACGATCATAATGCTAAGCTAACGAATGGGTCTTGTCCATCACATCATTCTCCTAATGATGTGATCCCGTTCATCAAATGACAATACATGTCTATGGTTAGTAAACATAACCATCTTTGATAAACGAGCTAGTCAAGTAGAGGCATACTAGGGACACTTTGTTTTGTCTATGTATTCACACATGTACTAAGTTTCCGGTTAATACAATTCTAGCATGAATAATAAACATTTATCATGAAATAAGGAAATAAATAATAACTTTATTATTGCCTCGAGAGCATATCTTCTTCAGTCTCCCACTTGCACTAGAGTCAATAATCTAGTTCACATCGCCATGTGATTTAGCACCAATAGTTCACATCACCATGTGATTAACACCCATAGTTCACATCGCCATGTGACCAACACTCAAATGGTTTACTAGAGTCAGTAATCTTAGTTCACATCGCCATGTGATTAACACCCAAAGAGTACTAAGGTGTGATCCTGGTTTGCTTGTGAGAGAAGTTTAGTCAACGGGTCTGCCATATTCAGATCCGTATGTATTTTGCAAATTTCTATGTCAACAATGCTCTGCACGGAGCTACTCTAGCTAATTGCTCCCACTTTCAATATGTATCCAAATTGAGAATTACAGTCATCTGGATCAGTGTCAAAACTTGCATCGACGTAACCCTTTACGACAAACCTTTCGTCACCTCCATAATCGAGAAACATATCCTTATTCCACTAAGAATAATTTTGACCGCTGTCCAGTGATCTACTCCTAGATCACTATTGTACTCCCTTGCCAAACTCTGTGTAGGGTATACAATAGATCTGGTACACCATACTTTATAGAACCTATGGCTGAGGCATAGGGAATGACTTTCATTCTCTTTCTATCTTCTGCCATGGTCAGGCTTTGAGTCTTACTCAATTTCACACCTTGCAACACATGCAAGAACTCTTTCTTTGACTGTTCCATTTTGAACTACAAAATCTTGTCAAGGTATGTACTTATTGAAAAATTTATCAAGCGTTTTGATCTATCTCTATAGATCTTGATGCTCAATATGTAAGCAGCTTTACCGAGGTCTTTCTTTGAAAAACTCCTTTTAAACACTCCTTTATGCTTTCCAGAAAAGTGTACATCATTTCCGATCAACAATATGTCTTTCACATATACTAATCAGAAAAGTGTAGTGCTCCCACTCACTTTCTTGTAAATATAGGTTTCATCGCAAGTCCGTATAAATCTATATGCTTTGATCAACTCATCAAAGCATATATTCCAACTCCGAGATGCTTTACACCAGTCCATGGATGGATCGCTAGAGCTTGCACATTTTGTTAGCACCTTTAGGATCGACAAAACCTTCTGGTTGCATCATATACAACTCTTCTTTAAGAAATCCATTAAGGAATGTAGTTTTGACATCCATTTGCCAGATTTCATAAAATGTGGCAATTTGCTAACATGATTCGGACAGACTTAAGCATCGCTACGAGTGAGAAAATCTCATCGTAGTCAACAACTTGAACTTTGTCAAAACCTTTTTAGACAAGTCTAGCTTTGTAGATAGTAACACTACTATGAGCGTCCATCTTCCTCTTGAAGATCCATTTATTTTCTATGGCTTGCCGATCATCGGGAAAGTCAACCAAAGTCCATACTTTGTTCTCATACATGGATCCCATCTCAGATTTCATGGCCTCAAGCCATTTCACAGAATCTGGGCTCATCATCGCTTCCTCATAGTTCGTAGGTTTGTCATGTTCAAGTAACATAAAATCCAGAATAGGATTGCCGTACCACTCTGGTGCGGAACGTACTCTGGTTGACCTACGAGGTTCGGTAGTAACTTGATCTGCAATTTCATGATCACTATCATTAACTTCCTCACTAATTGGTGTAGGAATCACTGGAACTGATTTCTGTGATGAACTACTTTCCAATTCGGGAATAGGTACAATTACCTCATCAAGTTCTACTTTCCTCCCACTCACTTCTTTCGAGAGAAACTTCTTCTCTAGAAAGGATCCATTCTTAGCAACGAATATCTTGCCTTTGGATCAGTGATAGAAGGTGTACCCAACAGTTTCCTTTGGGTATCCTATGAAGACGCATTTCTCTGATTTGGGTTCGAGCTTATCAGGTTGAAACTATTTCACATAAGCATCGCAACCCCAAACTTTAAGAAACGACAGCTTAGGTTTCTTGCCAAACCACAGTTCATATGGTGTCGTCTCAACGGATTTAGATGATGCCCTATTTAACATGAATGCAGCTGTCTCTAATGCATAATCCCAAAACGATAGTGGTAAATCGGTAAGAGACATCATAGATCGCACCTTATCTAATAAAGTACGGTTACGATGTTCGGACACACCATTATGCTGTGGTGTTCCAGGTGGCGTGAGTTTGCGAAACTATTCCACATTGTTTCAAATGAAGGCCAAACTCATAACTCAAATATTTGTCTCCGCGATCAGATCGTAGAAAATTTATTTTCCTGCTACGATGATTTTCCACTTCACTCTGAATTCTTTGAACTTTTAAAATGTTTCAGACTTATGTTTCATCAAGTAGATATACCCATATCTGCTCAAATCATCTATGAAGGTCAAAAAATAATGATACCCGCCGCGAGCATCAACACTCATCGGACCACATACATCAGTATGTATTATTATTTCCAACAAGTCTGTTGCTCGCTCCATTGTTCCGGAGAATGGAGTCTTAGTCATCTTGCCCATGACGCATGGTTCGCAAGCATCAAGTGATTCATAATCAAGTGATTCCAGAAGCCCATCATCGTGGAGTTTCTTCATGCGCTTTACACCAATATGACCTAAACGGCAGTGCCACAAATATGTTGCACTATCATTATTAACTTTGCATCTTTTGGCATCACTATTATGAATATGTGTAATATTACGATCGATATTCAGTAAACCATTTACATTGGATGTATGACCATAGAAGGTTTTATTCATGTAAACAGAACAACAATTATTCTCTGACTTAAATGAATAACCGTATCGCAATAAACATGATCAAATCATATTCATGCTCAACGCAAACACCAAATAACATTTATTTAGGTCCAACACCAATCCCGAAGGTATAGGAGTGTGCGATGATGATCTTATCAACCTTGGAATCACTTCCAACATACATCGTCAATTCACCCTCAACTAGTTTCTGTTCATTTTGAAACTCCCATTTCAAGGTACTACTCTTTAGTAATTGAACCAGTATCAAATACCTAGGGGTTGCTATAAACACTAGTAAAGTACACATCAATGACATGTATATCAAATATACCTTTGTTCACTTTGCCATCCTTCTTATCCGCCAAGTATCTAGGGCAGTTCCACTTCCAGTAACCATTTCCTTTGAAGTAGAAGCACTTAGTTTCAGGCCTGGGTCTAGCTTTGGGATTCTTCATGGGAGTGGCAACTTGCTTGCCATTCTTCTTGAAGTTCCCTTTCTTTCCCTTGCCTTTTTACTTGAAACTAGTGGTCTTTTCAACCATCAACACTTGATGTTTTTCTTGATTTCTACCTTTGCTGATTTCAGCATCGCGAAGAGCTCGGGGAATCGTTTTCATCCCCTTGCATATTATAGTTCATCACGAAGTTCCAGTAACTTGGTGATAGTGACTAGAGAACTCTGTCAATCACTATCTTATCTGGAAGATTAACTCCCACTTGATTCAAGCGATTGTAGTACTCAGACATTCTGAGGACATGCTTACTGGTTGAGCTATTCTCCTCCATCTTGTAGGCAAAGTACTTGTCAGAGGTCTCATACCTCTCGAGTTGGGAATGACTCTAAAATACCAATTTCAGCTCTTGGAACATCTCATATGCTCCATGACAATTCAAAACATTTTTGAAGTCCCGGTTCTAAGCCGTAAAGCATGGTGCACTAAACTATTAAGTAGTCATCATACCGAGCTTTGTCAAATGTTCATAACGTGTGCATCTACTCCTGCAATAGGTCTGTCACCTAGCGGTGCATCAAGCACATAATTCTTCTATGAAATAATGAGGATAATCATCAGATCACAGACCTAGTCCGCATCATTTCTACTAACATTTTTCAACATAGTTTTTCTCTAGGAACATATCAAAAATAAAACGGGGAAGCTATTTGCGAGCTATTGATCTACAACATAGATATGCAAATACTATCAGGACTAAGTTCATGATAAATTTAAGTACAATTAATCATATTACTTAAGAACTCCCACTTAGATAGACATCCCTCGAGTCATCTAAATGATCACGTGATCCATATCAACTAAACCATGTCCGATCATCACGTGAGATGGAGTAGTTTTCAATGGTGAACATCACTATGTTGATCATATCTACTATATGATTCACGTTCGACCTTCCGGTCTCCAGTGTTCCGAGGCCATATCTGCATATCGGCTCGTCAAGTTTATCCCAAGTATTCCGCATGTGCAAAGCTGGCTTGCACCCATTGTATGTGAACGTAGAGCTTATCACACCTGATAATCACGTGGTGTCTCAGCACGAAGAACTGTCGCAAGGGTGCATACTCATGGAGAACACTTATACCTTGAAATTTTAGTAACACTACAAAAAAAAGACACATCCGTGACATTTTGGGCCGAACGAATTTTTTTTCTGTCATACATATGACACTTCTATGACGATAATTGTGACCAAACCCGGTATCATCATAGATGTGGTGGGCTCCTACTTCTATGAAAAAAAATCATGACAGAAAATGGGCTTTTTGTCTTGGGCGGGCCGGAGACGCAGATGCATGACATTCTTTGGGCTGTCTATGACGGAAAAACCGTGGTAGAAGCGAGGGCGAGGAAAATTTCGAGGAGTTGCCGGTTACGGTAGGAGGTCGGGGGCCGAGCGATGCGCGTTTCTCTCGTACGTACGCGCGTGTGTGTGAGGCGTTGGCTCTAACTGAACCCGAGTGAGGCGTTGGGCTCTAACTGAACCCGAGCAATTGCACTGCAGGCTACGCGTTACTGAACCCGAGAGATTGATCGATGGCTGTTAACTGAACCCGATGGAGCTATTCCTTCGCTGCTGCTGCTAACTGAAGCCGATCGATTGGATGAACAGTGAGCGTTGCGTGGGGGAGGGGGTTTGGATGAACAATGAGCGGTGGCGTTGCCTCTGGATGAACAGGACCCCGTGGTGTGGAGGGCTGGATGAGCGATGAAGCGGTGGAGGGTGCCCATGGAGGGTGGTTGAGCGATGGCCGATGGGGTAGCGGCGGTGGAAGCTGGATGAACAGGAGCCCGTGGAGGCTGGAGGAGGTCGACGGTGGAGATGAACAGTATCCGTGGAGTCCCGTTTTGCGGTACGCCACACCCCTCCCGATGAACAGGACCCCTGTTTCGACCGTAGCGCTCCAACACAAGTCCGTTTCGTCCGTTTTGCGGTACGCCACACCCCTCCCGATCAACAGGACCCCCGTTTCGACCGTAGGAGGTCCGTTTCCTCCGTTTTGCGGTACGCCACACCCCTCCCGATCAACAGGACCCCGTTTCGACCATAGGAGGTCCATTTCCTCCGTTTTGCGGTACGCCAGACCCCTCCCGATGAACAGGATCCCGTTTCGAACGTGGCCGGTCGAACACAAGGCCGTTTCCTCCGTTGTGCGGTACACCATGCCTCGTTTCCATCGCCTGTTCCGTCCAAGCCCTCCCGATGAACACGACCGCGCATTCCGTTCCGACCCAGCCGGTTTGGCTCCCCATGAACATGACGACGACGCTGTTTTTCCGTTCCGACCCAGCCATGTACACGAGCCCTCGCCGTACGTATGCGCGAGTAGGCGTTCGAGACCCCGCCCGTATGTACACATACATGGCCGTATTTTCTTTCTTGCACCACGGCGTATGACGTGCGTGTACATGCTACGTCGCGGCGCCTCTACTACGACACGTCGCGGCGCCTCTACAACGCAAAGTATGTACGTACATGTTCGTGACGAATGATAACTCACGACGCTTGACCAGGTGGGTCGGTATCGCCGGCACTTCCTTACTGCGAAGATGTAGCTGGTGGGTCCCAGCAATCGTGGGGCGAATCGCTTTGGTTTTTGCCGGGACGCACTTCCTTGCGTGCGAAGATGTAGCTGGTGGGTCCCAGTGATCGAAGCGAATCGTTTTTTCGCACGCACTTCCTTGCGTGCGAAGATGTAGCTGGTGGGTCCCAGCAGACAGGGGGAAACATTTTTTCGCGAAATACGGTGGCCCATCCGGTGGGTCCCTGCTGTCAGGTGGAGGAATAATTATTTTGCGCGTAATAAGGAGACACTTCCTTGCTGCGGCCGTGGACCTAGTTGTCAGCCTCTCCACGTACAGTCCACGTCCGATGGAAGCCATTCCTTGACCACCTTGACCACGCCGCGCCGAGAGCACCAGGGCGGTGGACGGCAATGAAGTCCTAGGAAGGGACGACGCTGGCCGGGGAAGACGTGGCAGTGGATGCCCACGCGTAGAGGAGTATGAGGGTTCACTCGTTCGGCTGCGGTGTGAGGTTGTCGTTGCCGCAGAATAACAGGGGGTGTGGGTGCGTAGAGGGATGGCCTGGCCAGCTGTGGGAGTAGTAGGGGGCGGTGAGGCCTCCGCGGCATCACAACCGATGACGGGCGGCAGGAGCAGGCGGCACGACCGGCGCTGCTTTGGGCGGCCGGAGCAAGAAGACCAGAGGTTGAAGAAGCACTGCGGCCGTTGGATGGACATCGTACGGTCACTGGAGCTAGAATCGTTCATATATTGACTAAAGTTGACAAAGGCCTCTGTCCCAGTCAACTTAGTAGGCCCACAAGTCTGGCTCCCACCATGGTTGGTCCCAGCTAGCAGGGGGTATTCATTTTTTTGTGCGTAATAAGGAGGCACTTCCGGTGGGTCCGAGCTGACAGCAGGGGGAACGTTTTTTCGCGAAATACGGTGGCCCGACCTGTGGGTCCCTACAGTCAGGGGGAAATGTTTTTTTGCGAAATACTGGTGGCCCGTCCAGTGGGTCCCAGCTGTCAGGTGGAGGAATAATTATTTTCCGCGTAATAAGGAGGCACTTCCTTGCGGCTGCCGTGGACCCGGTGTCGGCCTCTCCACGTCTGATACTCTTCCGATGGAAGTCGGTCGTTGACCACATTGACCACGCCACGCCGAGAGCACCACGGCGGTGGACGACGGCGAGGCCTAGGAAGGGACGACACGGAGCCGGGAAGAGGCGGCGGTGGAAGCCCGCATGGAGAGGAGTACGAGGTTCACCGGTTCGGCATGCGGTGTGAGGCTGTTGTCGCCGCAGAATAACAGGGGTGGGTGAGTAGAGGATGCCACGGCCAGCGGTGGGAGTAGTAGGGGCCGAGGCTGCTGGCAATACAGCCGCCACGGAGGCGGAGGCGGTCCCGGCCGCTTGCTTGGCGGCTGGAGCAAGAAGATCAGAGATTGAAGAAACACGACGGCCGTTGGATTGACATCCAACGGTTACGTCTGCTAGAATCGTTTGTTGACATAGTATATAATAACTAAAAAAATCTTGCATACGCGTCAACTAAACAGGCCCACAAGTCAGACCAGTCCCTCTTTTTTTTAATAATTTATATATAGCTCATGGCAACTTCTTATGCAATTTATTGCAGTTCGTTTTTTTGGTTGGCCAGGGCCAATTTCGCATATTTCTGTGGGTTCCAAACTATTTTTGATACCGAAATGTTGAGCCAGATTTAAAGTACTTTGAAGATATATTTGAATTAGGTTAATGCCGAGTGAAATAGGAATCTGAAAATGTGAAAAAAATTAGAAATTATAAAGTAATTGCCAATTTGACATTTGTTTTTATATTTACAACCCATTTCATAATACTTTCAATATTTGCGAGCGTCTTGAAAGAGTTGCAGCCATCGTATGCGTAGAAAAATAAGTAGGCCTGGATTGGGTATTCTTCAGAAAAAAATAAACTGGGCTCATTTTCACAAAGAAAAAATAGCTAGGCTGGTCACGTGGTGAACATAAAATATAAGCCTGGGCTAGACGGGCCACAACCCAGTTCAAACCCTGCTCCGTCTCAACAATACAAAACAAAAAAAAATTACTGCTCGAGTAGCTACATCCCAGGTGTCAGCCGATCTTGTGCTGTTCTATTGTCTATTGACTATATACGCTCACAATGTCGTGGGTCCCAGATGTCATGAAAACACTAGGAGGAAGCATTTTTTTCCATACGCTGACGTGGTGGGCCCCTACTGTCATCCTCTCCACGCATTATACGCCGATTCCTGTTGTTTGTTGACCATGTTGACAACGCGAGAAGGCGGCGCCGCAGCGAGCGCACCAAAGCGCGCGGAGGACGTCGGCGTTAACGATTTAGGAGACGGTGGGGCGGCGATGCATGCACTGAGGTGCAGCCAGCCGTGGGAGGCGGAAGCAGGCGGCTGGAGGAAGACAGGACTAAATAAACACGACAGACTGTAAAAGCAGCAGGAGTACTTAACAACCTTAACTGAAACCAGCAGGGGCACTTAACAACCAAAGCTGAAAGCAGTATGAGTACTTATACAGGTTCAACCATACAAAGCACGCCTTGAAGAGTGCTACTTTGCCTACAGTTAACCAAGGGTGAGGCCACCAAGGCCCAGGCGCCACCCCGCGCATCCACAACCTTCTGAAAGCGGCTTCATCTCGCAACGTGGTCAATAAAGACGATATTCGCTTTAGAGCCATGGAAAAGCATGAACATAATCTTCTGTCCTATTCTCCAAGATGGACGGGCCTTCATTATCTGAGACCACCCACGAATAAGTATCTTTTCACCTCCAAGGGGAATTGTCAGGACCGGATTTTCGGGATATTAATTTCCCAGAAAATGGCCCTTGTGCTCACCAGCCCCAGGATTACTGTTAGCTGATGAGGCACCAACTTGATACAGAAATTCCAAGCAAAATACATAATATGTAGTACAAGACCATTCTGGACTATAAGTACAACAATTGGTTTCTAGTGGTTGATGGCGGAAGCGGTTTGTGGATCGTCGGCGTCTATGGGACTCCATTTCCCACAGGAACAGCTGACCAGGTTAACTCCTATCTTCGCGAGGCTGCTATCACCATGGCTTAGGTTCCGGGCTGTCTTATAACGCTCCTCTCCACGCAAGGGATCTGGCCAAGACAATAGCCAGGGACAAGCCAGTGAGTACTTTGAATGTACTCGCAAACATTATGAACACGGGTATAATATAACGAATGACAAATATGCTCTGAAATATTTTATGATCACAACGTCAGTCATCAAATAAAATCTCTGATGCATGCAAGCAGGTTATTTATATACATGAATATGCAATAACAGAGTAGTAATAAAATGCCCGATCGGGTGTCTGAAGCAACATCTCGAAAGGTTAGCAAATAACGAGCATGCCTCAGTCGGGCGTCTGAGCGACACCACTTAAAGGGCTTATAAGGTAAATATATAACAAGCATGCCACAGTCGGGCGTCTGAGCGACACCACATAAAGGGCTTATAAAGTAAACATATAACAAGCATGCCACAGTCGTGCGTCTGAGCGACACCACATAAAGGGCTTATAAGGTAAATAAATAACAAGCATGCCACAGTCGGGCATCTGAGCGACACCACATAAAGGGCTTATAACAGAATAATCATAGTGAATATCCAGGAGGTAGAACCGTCCCAAGGATACTCAATGAATCAAATAATGAACATAGTTAGTTCACAATAATAATAATCATAATCATCATATGTCACCGGTCATAGTCAATGTTCTGACTTAGTAGTTTTCCTCCAAGACCGACACTAAGACCGACACTTGACCCATCCTGCATGTAGTCCTTAACCATGGACACGACTATTCGAATAGATGTTTAATCTCTGCGGAGGGTGTACCCTTTACCCACGAGTAACGGATTCCTTTAGTCCATCGGGACTAATTCCGTCTCTGATCGTTCAACTGAAAACACACTGACCTGCACACACCGGCTTAACTTATCGGTGTGCGGAATCACCCACGACACTGTCAAGCAAAACTCTAAGTGGGAGGCTACAACCTCGCGTAGCATGGGATCAAACTTATATCACGGCGCTCTAAGGGGTGGCCTCCTCTCGGTCCCAACCGAAACACCCATACCCCGGACGGGTGGCTCGCCTACCGGCTACAACCGGTACCTTCCACCATGGCCTCTACATGCGGTGTGTGCTAGAAAGGGGTTGACGACTTCTTGAACCGTACCCTACTTTTTGTAGGGAGAAGTGGTAATCTGAAACAAGTATGGGGGTTACTGGAACAAGACTCGATCTATGGTCGACTCAGGAGGTTTAAGTATTCCCTGCATGATTAGCATAACGAATATGTTTCATCCAACAGAGAGAATCACCACTCATCATACCCCCTCATTCCATACCGGACACACTCGTCTCGACGAGGAACTAGGGGCAAGCTCAGGTCTACCCAAGACAGAGACTTTCCCGGCTTCCTTCCAGCAGGCACGAGAAGTATACGAGGATGATTACTGTCACAAACTTGACCATTTCCAACAGCAAGGAAATCTCTAACATGCCTTCATGCAAATGATCATATCACCACATAAAATAACGAGTTCTACGTATTGAGGTGGTGTTTTAATCGTGTCAAACGATGCATGAAAAATATTATGCCAGGGTTCAGAATGCTTGCCTTCAAGCTGTGGGGAGGCAGGGTGCACTCCAAAACTTTTGAAGGTTTCCTCCTTTCTCCAAAAATCCTATTTACAAATATTTTTGAATCAACACATATTTTCAAAAACAGTACCAAAAAGTTGTCTGAATTTTTTTAAAATAAATCTGAAAATAAACTAGGCAATATTTGAGAGAGGTAGGAAAAAGAATCAATTCATTTGGGGTTATATTTAAAAAGTTATAGCCAGTCAAAGTTTTGGTCAAAATCTGTTTTTTTAAATAAAACAGAAAAAGGGGAAAACGTTTCGAAAACTGACCACGTCGAAGGCGTATTCTGGGAATACGCCTCCACTTATGCCTACATGGACTGGCGCTGGGTCATTGACAGTGGGCCCGCCTGGCCCACTGGTCAGGTTTGACCAGTCCACGCACGCGTCGCCTCCTCCGACCGAACGGAGGCGGAGCTCCGGCGAGGCCCGCCGGCGAATGGAGGCATCCCTCGGGGATCTGAGTACATGGGAGTGCTCAGGTGGTCGAGGCGAACCCGTGGGTACCCGCCATGGTCGCTGACGTGGACGGAGTCGCCGCCGACGAGCTTCGCAGCGGAGATGGCTTCGGGTGGATCCGGGGTCTGAGGCTGCAGTGGTTCAGCGGGTCTGAGGTGTTGGGCGGCTCCGTAGGGTCATGGGGAGTCGAGCGGTGGCATCGGACGGACGGGAGGGGCTTTGGTTGCGACGAAATCGGCCGGGGCTTGGCGGCGGCCGAACCGGCCGTAGTCGGGGAAGACGGCCTTCTTCTCCTCGACTGCTGGCCATGGTGGCCCTAGGGGGATAGCTTGAGGTTGCTTGGGGACTCGGTTGAGCTCGGGGGCCCTTATATAGGCGGTTGATGTCGGTTCGCGGCGGCCGTGGATAGGATCGCCGGCGACCGCCATTCTGTAGCAGCAGGGGGACGTGGCGGCGACGAGCGCTTGCAGACAAGCTTGCAGATGAGCTTGAGCTGCTCAAGGGGGCAGCTGGCGAGCGCTTGCGGACAAGCTTGCAGATGAGCTTGAGCTGCTCAAGGGGGCAGTGGCGGCCCAGTGGTTCAGCGCCGACGAAGCGTAGGCTGTCGGGCGGCGGTGGCGGCTTTATGAGGCGGTGCTGCAGGCGCCAGAAGGGGGGCCAGCGGCTCTGGCGAGGGAGGAGTCGAGCGCTGCGCAGCGGATGAGGATCGAACGGGCGCGGGAGGCGGCAACGCTGACGCTGGCGACTTTGGGCGCACGCATGTGCAAAAGCAGGCCTGGCGCGCCTGCAGCATGCACGCCAGCGTTCGGCGAAATGCCGGTGTGGGTTAGAGAGCGTGGGTGAAATTTGGCGATTAGCGAGGCTAGGTCATAAACATCTAGGAGCTTAGAGGACAAGGTTTTTGGGTCGATGGATCAAGCTCACAGTGTAAACTAAAACTTATGCCAAATCTGACCATGCACACAAGGTGCTTGACAGAATGCCACATGCACCTAGGCATTTCTTGGGGTGGCCAAACTCTCCAGGCTGGTGTCTCTTTAGATGCAGGTGAGGGTGGCAAGGTCATTTGGCCAAATCTATAAACTTGATAGTGCAAGTTTGTGAGAAAACTAAATCTGGACAGAAAGAAAAGGGGATAATTGCATGCACTTAAAATCCTCCAATGGGTCCACTCTTCTGGACTTAAGGGTTTGGCAGGGTGGTCTATAAGCAGGAGAAATAATCATGGGTAAAGGAGCAAGTTAGAATATGGTTGCAGCACAAATCATCAAGTTGGACCAGAATGAAAATGAGGATGATTCACTCAATTTTTTCAAAGATCAATACTAGGTTTTTGCAAAAAGTTGAATAATATACTCTTACTGACATCCCATAATTTTTGTGAAAGTTTTAAAGAAATATTTAATTAGGTTGTAGTGCAAAATTGCCCACTGGACCAGATTTGAAAACTTGGTGTAGAGCTCAAAATATTCAATGAATGAAATATATTTTTGCATAAAAGTGATAAAAAAACATCACCTGACATCCCCAAATTTTGGTGGGATTTTTGAATGACTTTATAAAAGGGTTGCAGTGCAAAAGGCACCCTAAACTTATGAAAAACCATTTTAGAGAGATAAAGCTCAGGGATAAATAATTATATAAATAATCCTACTGATAAAATAATTGTTTTATTTGAGAGGGTAAATGAGTCCAATAATGGTTGAAAAGTTTTCACTTGGGGTAAAAACTCCATTATAATAAAGAAGGGAATGGTTCTGAAATCAAAAGGAAATCCAGAAACTAAAAGTTTAAGTTTCCTGGCAAAATTTTAATAATAAAACAAGGTTAAATTTTTTGGGGTGTCATAGGAATTGAGTAGGTCGACATAAACATCATGTTGTGACCAAGCGCAAGTCTGACCCGACCATGGTCAGGCATCTGTATAGGAACAATAGAACTCGGCGGTTCTGTTTCAAGAAGATCACAATTTGTAAAACTGTGTATAAGCAATAGTTTATGAACAACATATATAACAGAAAACAGCTCGTACCATAAGTTTCTCGACACAGTTGGACCTGTTCAACGAGTGCAGCAGTGGCACACATATCCCACGTGGCCTTCCACCATTGAAACGCCCCACAAGGACCTCAAGACGATCAATAAAGTGTAGGAACTTGTGGATGTCGATCCAGTCAACTTCAGTGCCATTAGTAACAACCGAGTTATTACAGAGTAACAAACGAGCAGACTTCTTAACTCTGAAAAAACCTACACGTGCCACCAATTATAAGAAAATATTAGTTAGAAGTAGCATCTTCGTGAGAGATTCGTTGCTACTTCTAAAGTTAAATTGTGATTAGTTAGACATAATAGGTGGATTAAGAATTAATCGAGGCAACAAGCAAGAACCAGATACAAAACTAACATGGATGAACAATTGGAACGACGTCGCGGTGGAAGATCGCAGTGAAGATGAGAGCAGGTTCTGCTATTTCCATCAACATTCATGCGCCAACTTTCAGTCCGTAACACTTGAGAATGTTTATCCAAGTTCGGCCATAAAAAAAGCAGCGGTCTTCTTGGTTCATGAACCCAACTCGGAAGTAATATCCATGGCTTGTCTTCACTGTGACCATTGAACTAGTGTATTCAGTTATGGCAAGGCTGAGCATCTTGAGTACATGTGTTCTGGCAGAGCAAATAATACACCGCACAACACAGCATGTTCAAAAACCCCCACCCTCCCGGATAGAGAAGAGGATTCTAGGAACATATTGTGCGTGTTTCAAAATGATGTGTTAGGATGAGAAGGAACAAGTGTGGCGTTTCGCCGAGGGCACAGAAATATGTAGGGTACTCGCACTTTGGGCACTGCAACTGAAACACACTAGATTCAGTACGAAGAAAATGCATCAACGGCGGCGGCTGCCATCCTAGGATTACCTGCGACCAAGGGACTTGGATTTATCGGGGATGGATGAAGAATTCGTACCTGGTTCTCCATGAGAAAACCCTATGCAATTGCCGAGAGGGGGTTTTCTCTAAACAAGCAGACGAGGGAAAAGGGGATTCAGGCCCAGTGAAATATTGCCACTTCGTACGTCCATCTTACTGCCAAAGCTGGAAAGGGGGGTTGTGATTTGACGGCTCATTGGGCATTACTGCGGCGCTACGACCGGGGTGTGTCTACCGTGAGGTTGTGCACTCTATGCATATGGCACGTGGACCCCGTTGCCGGTTGCCCCACATATTAGCGAAAGGAAGTAGAAAGACAGGAGTAACTAGTTACACATAAATATATTTTTTGACAGAGAGATACTCCCTCTGTAAAGAAATATACAAATCTTTTATATCACAGGCTCACCTTGCCGAGAAATATACTCCCTCTGCAACGCACGGGCATTATGGGGGTTCAGCTTTTTTTATGGGGGTTCAGCTGAGAATATAATACTCAGATAGGCTCACGGTTCTGGACTTTTGGCATGAGCCGACCTCGCATGTTTGGGGCCCCATGTGTTCTACCTCGGCGCTTTTCATATTGCAAGCGATCGGTACTTGTGGTGGTTTTAGATCTTTGTCATAAGGTGGGTGACCACACACCAAAAGCGGCAGTACTAATAAACAATACAGGGTTCACAAACACAAATCAAGTACTGAACAATAGTACTTACTACAGACAAGCAAAGTTGCACTAACCAAACTCTGCAGACTATTTCTTGCCACCGACCTAAGGGATGAACCCATATAGCGGACTAGGCCATGGACTTCGTGTGAGATGTCTACATGCACCATCACCATCTTTTCAACCTTGGAGAACCTAACAGAGTGGTCTTTCCACTCATAAACATGACGATGAAGACAGGCCGCATTAGATTTGTTGGGAAGCTTTACAAGAACCACACCCTTCGTAATCAAAGGCACAACCAGGAAATTGTTGTTGTCAACTACAGCGTCGAGAACACGCCTGACAACAATGCTACAGGAAAACACTAGTTCAGGACACGTGGCGACAAGGACACAACAGCTGGATAGTTCAGCAGTAGAACTCATCATCAGGTCTTCCAGTTCACACGACATGACTTTGAGAACTTCATCTCCACCGCGGACCTGGTTCTAATTCAAACAGAAACCATATTTCATTACTACCTCCGTTCAGAAATATAAGATGATTTTCGATATTATACTCCATATATGACTACATATACGCACACAAATGAGTGAACAAAGACACTAGAACATGTATTCAGAGGCATGAGAGCAGAGGGATTACATGCAATATCCATAACACAAGTTACAGCGGAAAATATACCCTCTTAAAAGGTAGCATTGATGTTCATAAAGTACTCCCTCTGTCCCAAAATTCTTGTCTTAGATTTGTCTAGATACGGATGTATCAAGTCACATTTTGGTATTAGATACATCCGTATCTAGACAAATCTAAGACAAGAAATTTGGGACAGAGGGAGTAGTTGAAAGTAATCTATAAGAAATCAGTGTCAACCTCTCGCATGTTTTGGTCAAAATAGGAATTTAGAACCGTCATTTGGCACACTAAAATCACATGCAAGATCACCCATAAAGTTGTACTACCAGTACTAGTACTGCGTGTTAGATGAAAAAACACGATCAAGATCGAGAAAAAGATCGTCAACAAGAGACATTACCTGGACTTGCTTAACGAGGGATCCCGGAGAGGGGGGCTTGGACAGGGCGATGGCTTTGAACTTGTCTGCGGTAGTCTCGGCGGGGTGCTTGCGCTTCTTCATACCATGAGCCTCGACGGTTTTGGCCAGAGCCATAGACATCACGTCGGCCGGTGCTCCGGCGTCCATCCAAGAGAGGAAGCTGAGAGAGAAGAGTGAAAGGAGGAACGAGATGAGGGAGAAGCGAAGCGAGTGGGGGTTTTCTTCAAGAGAGGAAGCTGAGAGAGAAGAGTGAAATGATGGTTGCTTCGTCCGTCCAACTTACTGCGGGAAAGGAGGGGGTTTTGCGATTTGACGGCTCATTGGGCATTACTGCGGCGGTTCGATCGGGGTAGTCTACCGTCACTCTACTACGGAGTAATTTAGTGCATGGCTGGTGGACCTAGGTGCTGGCTGTCCCACACGTCGGCGAAAGTGAGTAATTTAGTGCATGGCTGGAGGAGGATCTGCACGGTAGAGTGTGTCCACTATTTTTCATTCTGAAGAAAAAAATGATTACAACAAGCATTTCCACTCTTATGACGGAGGAGTGCGAAACACGCAGCCACTTGAACATACACAGTGCTCCTACTACTAGGCATGTGCAGTGGTTCATACTTCAGTACTACACAATCTTTTTGCTAGTGTAGTAAGATATGACGATAACAAATGATGTTGTGCGCATGTCAACTACTCCTATATGTAACATAGTACCGCTTTTTTGACTGTCCGGTCAAGAATGAGCAGTGAGATCAATGTTAACAGAACTAGGTCCACAGCGACGGAGAGAATGCGGTGCTATAATACTCCATGAAACATGAACCATATGAAGCACATCCTATAGTGTTAGACAGGGTGTATGAAGGGTGCACGGGATGGGAGCAAAAGTTCCCTTCTCGACCCACTTTTGGGTGTTTGGCAGAGTTCATGAAGGGTGCATGAGTCCACACTAGTAGGTTGACAAAAATACACGAAGAGGAAACAACTATGTTGAGATGAGAATGCAACCAAACACACCCACACGCTTTGTGCTACAGTGACTGATATGCACCGTCTGAGTTTGATCCAACGGTCATGTTGCACCGAGACATGGACATCCCATGCAGAGGGCGCCTAAACACCACCGAAGTCCCTCTGCTTATCGAGGCGCACGACATTGGTGATGCAGGGTGCAACCGCCAGAGAGCCCGCTCCCGGTCGACGGAGCTAGCTCATCAAAGACGGCGTCCAATGGCACGAATGGATTCCGGTGACGGAGCCCTGAAAGGATTCGCCCGGCAACGGCGACGGCAGCGTGCAACCCCTCCTTGTTGTAGCGACCCGACCTCAGACGGTCAAGCCTCTGTGTATCTGTGCCATCCCTGGATCCGTATGCTGGCACACACAGTACATCAATGTATATATCAAAGTGCAATCACATGTATAAATAACGTAAAATGATATATACCTCATAATACTCAGCGGAAACAATCAAACGGGTGTGGAGTCCCATCAACGCCATCGGCAAAGTTGAGTGTAGACCGTAACCTGTATCGTAACTCTTACTCGTCGAAGAAAATCCAGCAACATGATACGTTGCAGCCGTGTAGGTCGATTACATTGAATGTACCGCAAGATCACAACATGAATAAACAGATGGTAAAACTATACTATATGCAATTTGGCTTTGTGGCTCAGTATCTGAGTTTTGTTTGCGTAAAAGCTGATTTTATTTTCCCTACATCAAAGGAATAAATGAAGTCTGTACTATGGAGTTTTCTATCATGACATGGTTCCGCCAACCGATGTCTCATAGCCCAAAATCATCATATGTTGCCCACAATTAAGTTATCAATCCGGTGTTGAGAGTTCGAGATAGATCCAAGTCCGGATGCTCAAATTATGCAGAATCGGGGACACGGCTAATCGATTAGGTTTTAACCCTCTGCGCAGAGGTTTGTACACTTTACCCGCAAGATTCGATCCCTCTTTTACGTTCTCGCACTTGAGGTGTTTGAGAACAAGACGATCAAACATGGTCTTCCGAAGAGTTCCTCGACCACCGTCCGGTGCTCATCCAATCCTACCGTAGTTCTACATCTGCTAGCACCGTCCCAGCCAGAGTCACACCTAAGGTCAACCAAGCTAGAGCCCATAGTGACTTGCGGTTGCACAGGTAAGCTTCCGGGCATGAAGTATTCTTCCGTCTCTTTGAGCCTGGGTGAAGCTTTCCGCAAGATGTCATGGCGCTTCTCCATGCATCCCGGCCATCCACTGGTTGCTCCTGGGTGCTCGTCAACCGTCCTTCACCCGATGAGTGTGTATTGAATTCTTGTCTCGAGTCTTGAAGTCTTGAGGCCTTGAAGATGCAGTCCTTGCAGGTTCCATCATGGAGTTGTCGTCATTGACGTAGAGTCCTCCTTCTTCACACCACTCTCGAACACTCATACAAAACCCCGTCTACTATAGCGTAGCATTAAAATAAATAGCGTCCCGGGCTTGGTAACAGGGTGATGGGTTCCTACCTCATGCATACTACTCAACTACAAGAATTCAATATCACTACCGGAGGGGTTGTTGCGAAGATAACACTAGATGCAATAAAACACATAGGTATGAAAAACATGGTCAAAGTGAACTTGCCTGGTACGTTGATGAAGATAACAAAACTCTCATAAAATTTGATAGAACTATTCGTCACTCTCCGAAGAAAATCTATACAAGTCAAACATAGCATTCACATAAGCAATCATTCTAGAAAGCAATACTAACACTCAAAATAACAATTAAAACAAAAAAAACTCAATAATAAAACTCCAACAAAGTCCAAAGAAGCTTCAAATAAAACTAGAAAGAAAAACTACTAACGAAAATCTATGACTTTGCTACAAGCATCTAACATAGTTTTGCCCTAAGTAAAAAAACTTAACAGCAATTAAAACACTAAACTAATAATTTAACAGAAAATAAAAAGTAAAACAACTAAGTTAACATAAAGTATTTTTTTCATAAAATTTTATTTGCAAAAAGAAACAAATAAAAAGCTTTTATAAAACTCTAACTATGACCTATAGAAGGTTTCATACAAAACTAAGGAAAATAAATTTTTTAAAATAAAAATAAATTTTCTCCTGTTTTCTAACAGAAACACAACTAATTTTGTCAAAAGTGACAAAAAATAATTTAAAACTAATAAAAACAATAAAGAAAAAGCTAAAACAGAACTAATAATAAAACAGTACTGTTTTGCTAAAAACCTAATTTAAATTAACCTAGAAATAAAATACTAAATACTACTGGATAAACAAAGGTCCTAGAGACCAGGAGCAAAAAGAATCGGTCAAAATAATATTCCTAACTCAAAATAGCTCAAATCTAGTGATTTGAGAAAATTCATCTAAACACAAATTTAAACTGCTCAAATGTGAAATAAAATTGAACTAACAGAAACTTCAGCAAATTTGTGACACATAGCAATTGGAATCACTCAAAAATACTAAAAACTCTAAAAGATATGAATTTTCTAAGATTGCTATTTTCTGAAAAAATGAATTACGGGATTTCGTGGATCTCACCGGAGTAGTCGTCGGAGTTGGGGAAGAAGATCGGATCCGATGTTGCGGTTGCTCCTAGAGGAAAGGAGATCACGGGACGGTGGAGAGAAGATTATATAAACCTCAGGAGAGGTCGAGGGCGCGGCGGCGGTGGTGCTGCACTGCTGCTGCTGCGGAGAGGAGAGGAGAGGTGTTGGTTTGATGTGTTGGAGGGGCGCTGAGTATTTATATTGGGGAGGGAGGGCTTTGCTTGGGGTAGGGGACAAGAAATAGACTAGGATTAGGAAACGAAAGGAAAAAGATCTAGAAACAAATCGGAATAAACGGAAATAGGAAAAGAGTCCTACTAGGAAAGGAAAAGGAAAAGGAAAGGAGCGGCTCCCTCCACGGCTCCCTGCTTGGCAGCGTGGGCGTTGGCCTTGGGCCTTGGCCCTTGGCCCGGCGGGGCGCAGCGAATTTTTTTTTTGACAGAGACAACAAAACAAAAATAAATAAAAATTTTATATAGGCATATAACATATCAAAATTTTCAGAGAAAGATTTTCTACAACATGAACACTATTTTAGCTTCAAATAAAATACTATTTTAGCTTCAAATAAAATACACACAAATTTTAATAATTCACACAGTGCTACCGGTCCAATAAAATCCAATAAAAATCATTTTTAAAATACCAAAATGACTTCAAATTAATTTCTCTCCAATTTTCTGATGTAGGGAATCATGTTATCCTATTTTCCATATATTTTGTTTTTGGAGAAAAATAATTTGAATAAAACTCAAATAACTCCAAATTGGAAATAAATTCAAAAGAACTTTGAATTTAATTCTTTTAAAACTCCCAACTCATATTTCATTTAATTTGAAGAAGTCATTTTATCTTCTCTCGTGAAAATCATTGAGTTGCATAAAGTTTCAGAATTGGAAATATTTTCCAAATGAAATTCAAATATTGTCAACACCCTTGTCATTTAAATAAATGGAAGAAGTCATGTCATCTTCTCTCCGAGGTTTTGTGATGAAAATAATTTGAATTCTGAAGATCATAAAAGCAAAAATGAAAGTTTGGGAAAGTCCTTTTATTCCCTCTCATTCAACTTTCAAAAGTTTCAAATTCACTCACTTTCAGGTCAATCAATCAAACAATCAACCAAAACTATCTATGTGTTTATAACATTCCAAAATTTAGAATTTTGGGATGTTACAAACCTACCACCCTTAAAATGAATCTCGCCCTCGAGATTCGGAGAGGCTAGAAAGAAATAGGTTAGGGTTTGGGGTCTTCAAAATCCATCGATCATCACAAAGTGCAGGGTGCTACCACCCTTAGAAGCATGGTTACGGTTCCATCAAAACTCATATACTCCATCCTTATTCTTGGCAGGGCCGGTCTTCTCAGATCTTCAGTATAATTCCTTCTTTGGCTCTTCCGGTAGTGGCATAACCTTTTCCTCAATTCTTTTGTCCTTTCATCTTGGTAAGGTTATTCCGAGACTGGGTCTTCATAGCTGACAGGTCTGGCGCCAATTCTAAACAAATATCGGTACCTCATGGTGGTCAACAATTTATGGTTTCCCCTGCAGAAAACGGGTCTTGGCTTCATTCTCACCGTATAATCTACGATTGGCAACAACTGCCATGTACATGGGTTTATCATCATACCATTCTAAAGGCTTAAGCAAGGCTTCAATGGCGTTGTCACTTTACTATGGGTAAGTCTCTCAGATTTACCATTCCAAATATCAAGAGCAAATGATAAGAGTAAGTCGGTATGGTGATCAATCCATTCCGCACCAGATCATTACCATGTATAAGGTTCATTGAATCTCGCAATTCTACACTCGGGCATTCTCACAAGCATTGCAGAATTTCTCTTGTCCACGAACTGGGTTCGGATTTATCCATTGATTCTGCATGCTGAATGAAACATATATCGTTACTTCACAACTCTCTGGGTTTCGTAGCCTCCTAAGGAACGGCTGCTCATCAAATCACATCTTCTTCCATAATTTCTTCTTGCAGGGAGTACTTCATCCTTATTAATTCTTGGGCATGTGGGTTGTGGGCCCACTTCAATACTTGCATAGCTTTACTCACCATTGGGGCTACAATTGTTCCATATTCCAACATTACACCACTTTAAATCCAATAACATTTCATTTCTTCATACCATCATATCAAAGATAAAACTCCAACTCATTTTTCCAAACTCCAACCTGTGGGACACATTTCCATTTCCATTGGTCTAGTGTTCTTCATAGGGTACTATCACCCTTAAAATGAAATTCACAAATCCATCCATAGACCATATTTCTCATATCCTCGAAAATGGTCAAAATCCGTGTTCATAGAGTAACAACTCATACAATTAAACATATGAAAACACGTCACCTTAACTTTATTGATTTCATGAATCCATTACAAACTCGAGCACCCATTACATAACTCAACTCATTGAACTCATGAAAATGAAATTGCTTTCTACTACTCTTGTTTCCAATATTAAAATTCCAACTACTCAACTCCAGCTTTCATCTTGTTGTGACATTTAGTAGCATAATGTCCTGCTTCCTTGCAGCGAAAACAAATGACTTCCGACATGTCTCAAGGCTTCTTTGTGATTATGTAGGCTCCTTGGATTCTTGGCTTCTTTTCTGGACATTTACTAGCGTAATGACCTAAATCCTTGCACCTGTAACAAGTGATATGACTCAGGTCCTTCTTTGCGAAAATTTGTGTTGTTCTGGGGTTGCCTTCTTTTTCTCTTCCTGGATTTCTCTGTAATAATCAGAGCTTCTATTTCCCGAGGGTAAAACTTCACTTCTGCTGTCGGGAAATATCCCAGATACTCATTTCTTTCCTTGGTGCAATACTGCGAAAAATGTCCTTCTTCTCCACATGAATAGCAGGCATTGGAGTAAAATCTGTTGATGCCTTCTCCATCAAGGTCTTCAACACATTCCTTCATCACAGGTTCTTTCATAACTTCTCGGAGGGCTTCTTTCATTCCTTCTTCCTGCTCTGAATAGTTTGTTGCACCATGGGGTAAATGTGACCTTTGGGTCGGGTAGTGGGTGGTTCCTTCACACAAGAAACAAGTCACACGACTAGTTGGGCATTCCTCGGTGGGTGTTTCTCCTCACAATGAGGGCATCCATCCTTGTGTTCCTCTGGGTGTGTCCTATTTCTCCATAAATCTTGCAGGCACAAGGTTTATTTCTTGGTGTATCATGGTGCTTCCGGGTAAGACGGGACCTCAAGAGAGTCTTCTTGAATTCTTCCCAAGTCTTTGCTCCATTCCATCCCTGTATAGCTTGATGCATCTGCCACCATGTTGTAGCACTTCCTTCAAAGTACTGAAGAGCGTATGATACTTCATTCTTCCTTGAAACCAAATTGCTCGAAGTGATTCTCCATGTTCCGAATCCATAGCTACGCCTCCATTTGAGTCTTGATCGAAGAATATCAGTCCAACTTCATTCATAATCTATGGGGTCCAAAAGTTTTGGGATGAGATATGAGAGGCGTGGGGAGGGATACACACAATACAAGCGATAGTTTTGAAGAAACAAGTTTTACTTTGTGGCTGTTGGAAAACATCAAACAAATGACAGCTCACAAATCGTCGCATCTAACGTGGGTGTATAACAGGGTTTGGTCTCTAAAGGTCAAATAATTCTTCAGGAACTTCAAATTCTTCAAGTCTTGAGTCTTCAATTGTTGCAGCTGCAATTCTTCCAACGCATGGTGAAATCCTCTTTACTCGAAATGGCCATCGGTTGTCCGATATCTTTAATTCTTGGAGCGACTTGATTGATCTTCCATGTGATCAAAAGGAAAGGTGTATATTCTAACTATTTGAGGTGAGAGTGTCTATTTGATAAAATCGAGAAAAGATGAGGAGTAAGAGTCTTTTGAAAATAAAGTTTTGAGATATCCTGTCCAAGGGGCTTTCCGATTTCTAGGGTCACGTCCTACAGTCAACATGTGCTCGATACCATATACATGTAGCGACCCGACCTCGACGGTCAAGCCTACGTGTATCATGCCATCCTCGGATCGGTATCTTTGGCACACACAGTACATCAATGTATATATAAAAGTGCAATCACATGTATAAATAACGTAAAATGATATATACCTCATAATACTCAGTGAAACAATCAAGCGGGTGTGGAGTCCCATCAACGCCATCGGCAGAGTTGAGTGTAGACCGTAACCTCAGATCGTAACTCTTACTCGTCGAAGAAAATCCAGCAACATGATACGTTGCAGCCGTGTAGGTCAGTACATTGAATGTACCGGCAAGATCACAACATGAATAAACAGATGGTAAAACTATACTATATGCAATTTGGCTTTGTGGCTCTGTATCTGAGTTTTGTTTGCGTAAAAGCTGATTTTATTTTCCCTACATCAAAGGAATAAATGAAGTCTGTACTATGGAGTTTTCTATCATGACATGGTTCCGCCAACCGATGTCTCATAGCCCAAAATCATCATATGTTGCCCACAATTAAGTTATCAATCCGGTGTTGAGAGTTCCGAGATAGATCCAAGTCCGGATGCTCAAATTGTCCAGAATCGGGGACACGGCTAATCGATTAGGTTTCAACCCTCTACAGAGGTTTGTACACTTTACCCGCAAGATTCGATCCCTCTTTTTACGTTCTCGCACTTCAGGGTGTTTGAGAACAAGACGCATCAAACATGGTCTTCCGAAGTGTTCCTCGACCACTTTGTCCGGTGCTCATCCAATCCTACCGTAGTTCTACATCTGCTAGCACCGTCCCAGCCACCGCCACAACTAAGGTCAACCAAGCCAGAGCCCATAGTGACTTGCGGTTGCAGGTAAGCTTCGGGCATGAAGTATTCTTCCGTCTCTTTGAGTCTGGGTGAAGCTTTCCGCAAGATGTCATGGCGCTTCTCCATGCATCCCGGCCAACCACTGGTTTCTCCAGGTGCCCGTTCAAATCCTTCACCCAAAGAGTGTGTATTGAATTCTTGTCTCGAGTCTTGAAGTCTTGAGGCCTTGAAGATGCAGTCCTTGCAGGTTCCATCATGGAGTTGTCGTCATTGACGTAGAGTCCTCCTTATTCACACCACTCTCGAACACTCATACCAAACCCCGTCTACTGTAGCGTAGCATTAAAATAAATAGCGTCCCGGGCTTGGTAACAGGGTCATGGGTTCCTACCTCATGCATACCACTCAACTACAAGAATTCAATATCACTACCGGAGGGGTTGTTGCGAAGATAACACTAGATGCAATAAAACACATAGGTATGAAAAACATGGTCAAAGTGAACTTGCACAGTGCGTTGATGAAGATAACAACACTCTCACAAAATTTGATAGAACTATTCGTCACTCTCCGAAGAAAATCTATACAAGTCAAACATAGCATTCACATAAGCAATCATTCTAGCAAGCAATACTAACACTCAAAATAACAATTGAAACAAAAAAAAAACAATAATAAAACTCCAACAAAGTCCAAAGAAGCTTCAAATAAAACTAGAAAGAAAAACTACTAACAAAAATCTATGACTTTGCTACAAGCATCTAACATAGTTTTGCCCTAAGTAAAAAAAACTTAACAGCAATTAAAACACTAAACTAATAATTTAACAGAAAATAAAAAGTAAAACAACTAAGTTAACATAAAGTATTTTTTTTCATAAAATTGTATTTGCAAAAAGAAACAAATAAAAAGCTTTTATAAAACTCTAACTATGACCTATAGAAGGTTTCATACAAAACTAAGGAAAATAATTTTAAAAAAAAAACAAAATTTTCTCCTGTTTTCTAACAGAAACACAACTAATTTTGTCAAAAGTGACAAAAAGAAATAATTTAAAACTAATAAAAACAATAAAGAAAAAGCTAAAACAGAACTAATAATAAAACAGTACTGTTTTGCTAAAAACCTAATTTAAATTAACCTAGAAATAAAATACTAAATACTACTGGATAAACAAAGGTCCTAGAGACCAGGAGCAAAAAGAATCGGTCAAAAATAATATTCCTAACTCAAAATAGCTCAAATCTAGTGATTTGAGAAAATTCATACTAAACACAAATTTAAACTGCTCAAATGTGAAATAAAATTGAACTAACAGAAACTTCAGCAAATTTGTGACACATAGCAATTGGAATCACTCAAAAATACTAAAAACTCTAAAAGATATGAATTTTCTAAGATTGCTATTTTCTGAAAAAATGAATTACAGGATTTCGTGGATCTCACGGAGTAGTCGTCGGAGTTGGGGAAGAAGATCGGATCCGATGTTGCGGTTGCTCCTAGAGGAAAGGAGATCACGGGACGGTGGAGAGGAGATTATATAAACCTCAGGGAAAGGTCGAGGCGCGGCGGCACTGGCAGCGGCGGTGGTGCTGCATTCTTTCTGCCATGGAGAGGAGAGGAGAGGTGTTGGTTTGATGTGTTGGAGGGAGGGGGTGCTTGGGTATTTATATTGGGGAGGGAGGGCTTTGCTTGGGGTAGGGGACAAGAAATAGACTAGGATTAGGAAGCGAAAGGAAAAGATCTAGAAACAAATCGGAATAAGCGGAAGTAGGAAAAGAGTCCTACTAGGAAAGGAAAATGAAAAGGAAAGGAGCGGCTCCCTCCTGGCTCCCTGCTTGTGGCGTGGGCGTTGGCCTTGGGCCTTGGCCCTTGGCCCGTGAAGCGATTTTTTTTGACAGAGACAACAAAACAAAAATAAATAAAAATTTTATATAGGCATATAATATATCAAAATTTTCAGAAAAAGATTTTCTACAACATGAACACTATTTTAGCTTCAAATAAAATACACACAAATTTTAATTATTCACACAGTGCTACCGGTCCAATAAAATCCAATAAAATCATTTTTAAAATACCAAAATGACTTCAAATTAATTTCTCTCCAATTTTCTGATGTAGGGAATCATGTTATCCTATTTTCCATATATTTTGTTTTTGGAGAAAAATAATTTGAATAAAACTCAAATAACTCCAAATTGGAAATAAATTCAAAAGAACTTTGAATTTAATTCTTTTAAAACTCCCAACTCATATTTCATTTAATTTGAAGAAGTCATTTTATCATCTCTCGTGAAAATCATTGAGTTGCATAAAGTTTCAGAATTGGAAATATTTTCCAAATGAAATTCAAATATTTTCAACACCCCTTGTCATTTAAATAAATGGAAGAAGTCATGTCATCTTCTCTCCAGGTTTTGTGATGAAAAGAATTTGAATTCCCGAAGATCATAAAAGCAAAAATGAAAGTTTGGGAAAGTCCTTTTATTCCCTCTCATTCAACTTTCAAAAAGTTTCAAATTCACTCACTTTCAGTCAATCAATCAAACAATCAACCAAAACTATCTATGTGTTTATAACATTCCAAAATTTAGAATTTTGGGATGTTACACTTGTCCAGCTCAGCCCCCACCATCGCGCGGAGACGGCTCAGCTCCTCCGAGATATAGGTGAAGAAGGAGACCAGGACAGGAAGCCGCAGCTCGTTGAAGTCGACCGGGTGGTCGAACGGGTTTAGCCCGACGGCCGGCATCGTCGCTACCGGCACGACGGTAGGCATCAGCAGCCGCAACACGATGCATGGCAACCGGGTTCACCAACTGGCCGAGGCGATCTCGACCTCGTCATGATCGGCCCGGCCGCGCTCCAGTGGCTCCCTGACGGCCTATCATATCTCCCGCTTTCTGCAGCAATGCTGCCGACGCCTCAAGCATCTTTGTGGTGGACGCCTGCTGCTTTTGAAGCTCCGTGAACTCCCGCACATAACGGAGGAGCATGGCACTCCTCTCCTCCTTGAGCTCACAGAGCTCCACGTCCTTGGCCCTGAGCTCCGCATCCTTGGCATGGAGCTCCTATGTCAGGCGCCTCACAGGGACTCTGTGATCTGCTGCGCCGCCATGGCACCGAGTAGAAGCAATGGGAGAGGAAGCAAAGGGGCGAAAGCGGCTGAAAGGCAATGCAATCTACGGGAAGGCGGAGGGAGCCAGCCGAGGCGGGGAATCTTTGGTTTTCACCACGGTAAAACACCGGTCGGCGACTTCTCACATCGAGGAGCAGTTGGTTTTTACTGAGTCATCGTGACTAATTGCTACCGCGCCTGCTCCCGTCAATCAAAAAATTAAAAATCCTGCCGCGCCTGCTCCCATCAATCAAAAAATTAAAAATCCTGCCGCACCCAAACACCAGAGCAACGCTGTGGTGGATATTTAAATTTACCTGCCGGCAAGTAGATAAAAAAAGGGGTGAAAAACAAATGTGGCGGCGGCCTAGCTAATCGGTCAAACTAGCCCAACTAGCTAGCCACCGTGCTTCACTGATGTACTCGGCGGGAAGGTGGTCTTTTGTGATTTGACGACTCATTTACTTGCTTCAGCGCTACGACCGAGGAGGACCCAGAAAACGCGCGGTAGGGCGTCCCACGTCAGGAAGAATATATGCGTGCACCACCCGGGAGGACCCCGAAACCACGCGGTAGGGTGTGCCACGTCTCGGCACGGAGGAAAAATGTGCGTGTAAAAATATACTGTATCAGACGTAGTACCTATGGTTCGACCTCGGGACCCAGCCAGTCGGTCGAAAACACCCCACTAGCCACACAGCTTCATCATGCAAACGTGGCACGGTTAGCTCCGTCTCGACCAGCCACAACGTCTCTTGTTCTAGGCGATTCTTCTATTTTCCAAGCTTTTTTTAGTTGTAATAACACCATGGCAAGCTAGCGCCGCTCTTCGTGTGTGCCCGTGCAAAGGTTAGACGATGGAGAGAAGAGAGATTGAGATCGCAGACCTGGGACCCACCCGTAAGTGAGACAACGGTCATGCACGTGTTGACGAGGCACTCCCTCTACTCTACTCAACGCATAAATCTTGTATAAAATCAAGTTATGGGACAAAGCCAACAACCATTCGTTTTTTAGGCTATAGACTTACGCTTTGTAGTCCAGGTTGCCAGTTCGAATCTCGTCTTTCAGATTTGTTAGTTTTAGGTCCAAATTTGATTAATGACAAGTGGGACCCCCGTGTGTTGTTCCGATATTTCAGTGTAGGATGGTTTTTAACAAACACTTTGCTTGTGATTAGACAAGTAACGGCATGAGTTACACGTATTTTGCAAGTTTACGAACAAAAATGACAGCAGCATAGAATATCACATCCACCCCGCAGCTTAGATACTATGGTGATACGAGTTTTTACACCGTTGGAAGTGAGATCCAATGGCTTGGGAGTAGTCTTTGTAATTATGCGCAATTTCCAAACTCACCAAAGAATTTTTTGCAAATAAAACATCCAGGCCTCGTGTGTGCCGCTGCATCTTCGATCCAACGGCTCCCGGTGCTCATATTAGGTGCTCCCGTAGCTTAATTACCCGCCACGGTGATATGAGCATCTAGGTCGTATGATCGGTGATCGGATGGCACATGCATAGTACTTGTACTTTCAAGCATTTCCCAAACTCTATCAGCCGTATATTGCAAAACATTCAAACCTCCTATTGTGGGCCATTAGATCTCGGTGAACTCGTATCACCATAGAATCTACGGTCAGGGAGCACCTCATACTCCCGTGCGAGAAAACATAAGGTGCTATCGCAGCTTGGATGCTACGGTGATACGAGCTTGGAGGTCGTTTGATCTGAGATCCAATGGCATCTGAGCAGTCTTTGTGCTTGTATGCAGTGGCCAAACTCTTTTGGGGCTTTTCTGCAAAAAAACCATTCAAACCACTGAGGAGGTGTTGGGTCACAAATCCAACGCCTCCGAAGAGCTTGTATCACCAAAGCATCTAAGGTGTGGTAGCACATGATATTCTTACATACAGGAGAATATGATGTCCTCCTTCATCTTATATGCTACGGTGATACGAGCTTCGAGGTCGTTGGATATGGGAACAAAGGGCATCTAAGTAGTTTTTGTACAAATTGTGTGCAATTCTCATACTCATCAAGGTTTCCTGCAAAAAATTAAGACACATCATGTGAGCTGCTATATCTCATATCTACAAGCTCCAAGCAACTCGTATCGGCATATAGCATCTAAGGTATGGGGGCACATGATATTCTCCCGGGGAGGAGGGGTGGGGGTGCACAACCAATCGGTGGTTGGGAGGATGGGGACAAATATAATCTAAACAACCCTAAACCGAGCTCCACAATTTTATCTAAGGTCGAGGGATTGACCCCAGACAATCATAGCTCCGCCTAAACACAACATTTGCATGTCTTGTAGTACTAGACTTAATATTCATGTTTCAGTTTCATGTTCATTTTAAATATTGAACCGAGGACCATGGATGTCTTACATTTACTCCCTTCGTTCCTAAATATTAGTCTTTTTAGATGCTTCAAATGGACTGGCACATACGAATGTATATAGACATATTTTAGAGTCCAAATTCATTCATTTTGCTCCGTATGTAGTCACTTGTTGAACTCTCTAAAAGACTAATATTTAGGAATAGAAGGAGTATTTTTGAACTCGTGTCATACATGCATGGGTTGGAAAAATAGATGCACTATACTTATTGGACTGTTGTTGTGTTCGTGCGTGTGTGTCTCTATGTGTGTGTGTGTGTGTGGTCATATGCTTGATACATACAAAGTTTTCTCACCTCCATATTGTTCATCTTATAAATTTGAATTTGCATTGGAAAACTTACTAGGGATACCATGAAATGTGAAATCCACGTTGAGATCACTATATCACAAATTCACTCTAATTCAACAAGTCGCCATAAATCAATTACCACGTTGAGATTAGTATTTGCAAGGAAAAAACGGGTATTGTAATACACAAAGATTCGTTCGGCAATTTAAAAGGTTCCTTTCGTATTCTCAAATGGTAGGACCCAACGACGTACCAGCCAGACCTTGGCTCGTGTTGATCCTAAAAAAATGGGCTCGTGTCCTTGATTGGCGTGCGTGAAATGCGCACATTAGGCAACCCCAACCAGTCGAGCCTCAGCGTTTCAAGTCGAAATATCTGGCGGCCAGAATTCCAGCCCTAAGAAATTCCCCTCATGTCCCCGGTCCATAATGACTACCGATGAACAACAGAGGGATGCTTTAGTAACTAGACAACGCTACCTACCGTGCCGAGCAAGGTTCAATTCCCTCGGTCGCCGCTCGTCAAGGTCACCCATCAACTGCATTGCCTAGTACTACTACTACTACACCAGGATGAGCACATAATTGAGCCCGTTTGTTCGTGCCTAGTACTTGAGTTAATATATCAGGCAATGCCTTTGATGCGGAGGGATTATCCTTTTCCTCCCTCCTTTCCGGTTTATAGGTCTTATCTCAAAATTTTAGTTTTCCCATTTTATAAGTCTCAATTTGGTTGTTCCCCATCACATGTTCAGATTTCAAGGTGCAATAAATCATTACATGCAAGTATTAAGAGAAAATTGACCAATGCATGTACTTTATGCATGCATGCATTGCAACTAATGCATTCGTAAACACAATTTTTGAGGAAAACAAGCGCATTAATTGAGTGATTTTGCAAACTACAACAATTGTTCCACCACTCACCATCTACCTTGGTTGGTGAGATTTTTGAATTGAGCCCTATAAATCGGAAAGGAGGTTTAACTAAGCAAAATGTTTGGCCAAATCCTTTCTTAAGAAATACAACAGTACAGATGTATGGCTTGAAAATTTATTGCATGATGCAGGTTATGATATTGTTTCGAATCCTGGATCTTAAATTTCCGAAAATCCAAAAGTGAGCATAAATTCTTGAAACTGAGCATGGTCACGTGATATGGCACAAATATTACTTCGTAAGTTTTTTCTTCAATTCGAGACAAGCTGCTTATGACAAGTTGCACAAATGAAGAGCCAAGGTATTTTGGAAAAAAGACCTGTCACGTTAAGGCGAACGCTTTCACTATTGAAACCGTGGGCGTTTACGTGCCGCCACGAGTCCCCGCTTCTCATCGGCAGGTGCCGTCCCAGCAAGCGTGTGAGTCGACGGAGGCGCGAGCAGACCGCTGCACTGACCGGTTGCCGTGGAGGCTCGCGAGCAGATCATCGGCAGACTCACCGGAGGCGAGCCTTTCGACCAGGCTCCGCCCACCCACCGTCCGTCCCAATCGCTTCCCACTTTAAATGTCGCCGGTGCCGCAGTTTAAAATCAACCCCGCACTACCCGGTATCGCTACAATCCTCTCTCTTCCTCTTCAGTTCTCCTGTCGTCTACCTCCAACTAGCTTGACCTAAACGTACGCCATGCCGCATCATGATGGTCTGCCCTTAGTGTTCCAGTTTCATGAGGAAGACACCCAGCCGGAGTCTCAAGAACATAAGGCGCTTTGGGACGAGCTTGAACTGGCCTTGCGGGAAGACGCCGTGCCTGTCCCCGCTCTCGTTCCGGCTCCCGTCGCCCCGACTGCGCCAGCGCCCATCCCCGTGGCATTGATGGGCTGGGAGCCGCACATTGTCGCCGAGCTTGATGCCACGGGGTTCCACGAGGTCCCCGCCGACTTTCACGCGCCGTGCACCTGCTAGCGGATGTGCCCGCGCGTGCACTGACACGCACGCCCATGCCGGTGCCCGTGCACCTGCCAGCGCATGCGTCTGCGCGTGCACTGACGTGCGCGCCCGTGCCAGTGCGCGTGCACATGAATGTCTCTGCCGCGCCGTTGACAGCGCTTTGTCCCAGCGGGTGCGGTGCCCCCTCGGCGGCATGGATGGCCGTCGTCGACCGCTTCCTTGCACTAACGCGATCGCCTCCTCCCGCTGATTGACTTCGCTCGAAGTCGAACATTTTGGCCTTCCTTGTAGCTAGGCCAACGCGTCGAGTACGCCAACAACGGCACAAGACGCCATTGCCGTCGCCGTCGATCGGGTCTGACGACACGTAGCATGGCAGAGGAGCCGCTTCCCACGGCGAGACGCCCCCGCCGCTGCCGCGTAATCTAAATTTGCCATGAAAAATGTTCGGATTGCCATGATTAAAATCCGAACGTTTATCATTTCCGTTTATTTTATATCGATCGTCGTATAATTTAAAGTCGGAGTCAGACTGAACGAAAAGTATGGTTTGATCGATTGAATGTTCTGCTAGAGCCGTATCAAATTAAATATAAAACATCATCAAACCACATGTATTCCTTGTCATCCAACGACCTAGACTGCTTTAATGTCGAGCGCTCAACACGTTTAGCGTGCAGTTAATTTCATGCCAAAAATAGTGCTAATCACATGACAACACGCAAATAATATCCTAGTAGTTAATATCCGCATGCACTTAATATACTTCCAAATTAACGTGCATTGAACATACACACTGACTAGTGCTGCTAGTACGTGAAACTGGTGCCGTGACTTGTGAACGCGTCCAGATATGGTCAATAGCAACATCGCCCGCGAGTTCTTCCTGTTTGCCCGTGCGTCTAAATGCAGAAGGGGAGGAGAGAGAGAGAGAGAGAGAGAGAGAGAGCACACATGGAACCCACCAGTAAGTGAAGGCGAATAGTACTAAAAATAATATTACATGTTATCCATTAATTAGGCTGTGGTAATATAAAAACATTATGTGAACAAAGGGGGTACAACAAACATTGCTATTCTACGTATGTTGCCTATTGACGTGCGGCTTGAAGGCCCGGTCGCATGTTCGATCCTCCTCCTTTATTTTTTAATTTGTATATGGGTCCAAATTTGTTTCATGACATGTGGGACCCTCGGTGTGTAGTTTGTAGCACTTTAATTTGTGGGTCGAAATTTGTTCCATTCCAACTGGAATATCGGTGTGTAGTTTTGTAGCTTATTTATAATAATTAAAGAGAACAACATAGTTTTTTCAATAATACCATGGTGCGACGTTGAAGGCGAGAAAGGGCGTGCGAGAGCAATGACCGAGCAGGAGGGAAATCAACTAGGGGAGTTGCGTGGGTTGCAACGGCGTTTGGAGTAGTTGTGGGCCGAATGCTACGAAAATATAATCTAAACCGACCAGAATAAATGCCTACACAAATTAATACAAGGTTGGAGTGCCTCTCGCAATGTAAATAGCTCCGGCTTTGCGAGGGATGGAGAGGTAGTAGCTTCAACGCGTGGAAGATAGGTATGAAAAAGCGAGGTCAATCGAGAGACATATAGATAGAGAGACAAAGTGAGTGTGGTCCGACATTCATTGAACAAATATATATGCTCTGGAGAGAAATTGTACGATTGAGCTTTTGGTAAGGGTGAGGGCTGTAAGATAGAGCTTGAGAGATGATCCGATCCGCAGGGCGTGTAGATATATTTTGTGCGTGGGAGGAAGCAAGGTCAACCGATCACATAGGGTCGCCGTGCGATCGAAAGAGTGAGACGGGTTGGAGAGAGTGACCTAGATAGACGATGTGTGTGTGAGAGAGTATACAATGTGAATAGGTCGAATTGGGCTCAAACATGGTGATATATCATTTTTGTCCAAGAAAGAGCGAGGCAAATCGAGACATACAGAGAGAGAGAGAGATAGAGATAGATAGAGAGAGAGAGAGATTGAGTGAGCGTGGCCCACCATGAGGTAGAAAGAGTGGCGGCGGCTTGGATGGACTGACCTAGATAGACAATCTGCGTGAGAGAGTATAGAGTGTGTCGATCGAGGCCCGAACAGGGAGATATATCATTTGTGTGTGAAAGAAAACGAGGTTAAACGAGACTCAGATAAAGAGAGCTAGATTGAGCGAGTGTGGCCCGCCGTGCGGAAGAAAGAGTGAGACAGTCTCGAGGGAGTGACCTAGATATACAATGTGCGTTCGTGCGCACGAGAGGTTGGGGGGCTAGATAGGCAATGCATGTATTTAGCGCGAGAGGGTGAGAGGGAGAGGGGCCCCAGAGAGAGCTCGGCATGGGGTGCAATGGCGGGTGTGTGAGGTAAGTACATTTGGTAACAGGAGTGGAAAAAGGGGTTGTGTAGTTGAGAGACTTAGAGATCGAAACATGGAGAGAAAGAATGAACATGTGTTGGAAACCGATAGCTTGCTAAGGTGGTTAGGAGAGGAAGATTGACCGTCACAGGAAGTATGTTGCGTTTGTCTTGTGAGGGGGCTAAAACAATATTTGAATGTACATAGTACGAGACTTAATATCGATGTTTCAATTCGGTGTACATTGTAAGATTTGAACCGAGGACCAAGCATACGGGTAATTATTTCGAATTCGTGCCATACTAAGTTTTAAAAAGTTGACATTGGCTCAATTTGCTGTGCTATTTTGTAGGTCATATGTTTGAATCCATCCAAAAGTTTTCTCACTACCATGGTGTTCATAATATACATATGAATTTGTATTAAAAAAATAGCGTGGATACAGTGAAATGTGAAATCCACGTTAGAATTGGAGATCGCTACGTGACACACTCTCTAATTCAAATAACTAACTACGTGAGACACACTCTAATTCAAATAAATAATCATGTGACACACACTCGTTTTCTTTCACACACAAATGATATATCTCCCTGTTCAAATAAATAATCGCCACCCACCCCCTCCCCCCCAAAAAAAGGACGACGACAATATAAGTTCGCGCTTCCACATTTCGGATTGAAATATCTGGCGCCCCCAATTCCAGCACTGCAAAATCTCTCTTCTCCACCGTCCCCTTCCGCGCCCAGATTGCTCAAATCCCTAATTCGCCGCCAACCCTCGAATCGCCCCTCGTCTCGTCTCTTTCCCCACCGTTCCCCACCTCTGTGCCGGACAACGACAACGAAGACGACGGTCGTACTTCACCACCGCACCGGAGCTACCTCATCTATGCCCTCGTCCACCGCACCGGGTGGTCCACTGACAACGTCGGCCGCTGCAACCGACGTGCCTCACAGACACCGAGTTCCACCGCATCAGGTGCGCTTCACCGACGCCTTCTCCCAGCTCACCGGGGCTACTAAACCGAGCACATCGTCGAACCTCTGCCCCCCGAGGCCGTTGGGGCTTCACCAACGGTCTTGTCAACCGCATCGTAGCGCTCCGCTGCCACTCAAGATCTGCATCCGTGCGCGGCCAGCCAACACCAGCGCATCACCCTCAACGGCTCTGAAGTGACCCACACTCTAGTTAGGAGAGCATGCCCAAACGCCGGCCCGAACTAGGTATCCACACATCACTCCCTTGTGCACTGTTCCGACGATGTTTGGATATCCTTTCACTGCTCTCTTAGCTTACACGCCTATGCAACTCTTACTTTAACTCTTATTTCTTCTGGAGATATCATCTGAAACAAGCAAATCCATTTTTTAGCGAAGCATGACGGGGCTACGGGATCTGGTACACATCCTGCACACCCGTATAACCTTGTAAGTATATGTCCTCCGGTACAACATCAAGGTCGATTCCTCTTATCTGATCAACCTACAGGATGCAAGGAGCACAAGGCTTGCACATCGAAGCAAGTGGTAACATGGACTTGCACATGGAACATCTCAAGCGCAAGCAGAGCTGTAGTGAGCCTGTACAACGAGCTAGCGTAAGTCCCTGCATTTCATTTAATTTGTACTGGCATTCATGTATGATTTGTGTGCACTGGCTGATCCACGAATTCAAGTTACCAGGGGCGAACATTTAACTTAAAAAATACGAAGGCACTTGCACTCCGGAAATCAACATAACTTGAGAAATGTGAAGCTACATGCACTTTGAAAACCACCTAATGATCGAAAGTAGTTCAGATTATAAACACTAAATGATGCAAGCACCAAAAATCGCAAAATGCAACATGGTGTACAAGGACTACAAACATGGTCTGTACCTGCTTGAATTATTCGTTCTCTGGCTGAAAATATCTAAGTGTAATTGCACGTATAACCAGTGCGCAAACTGCATAGCAATATATATATATATATATATATATATATATATATATATATATATATATATATATATCCTGCACAAGTATGCCAATAGTTTCAAACAACAGATTAGAAAAGTATTTATGCTATGTTGTCATGATACGGGGACTTTCTGGTAGATGGCCTCGACGTTTCCTCAAGCTATGAAAATGCACTATAATTTGCTTGTCATCAATGCCTGCAAATCTCTGTCTCTCTCAACATAGTAGATCATCATTAGACACTAAATCCTTCAATGAGTTTGCAAAATGCTTGCATTAGATCCCTCATTAGACACTATATGTTCATCACCAGGAGCATGTAAAATGTTTGCATCAAATCCTTCATTAGCGATCTGTTCATTAGACACTTCTGTGCTCAAGAACAACATGAGCTTGTATGTTTGCCTTTGGAAACTTGATTAGATGCATCAAATTCAGTCGATTCAAGATCTGATTGGGGGAGTTATAAAATAAGTGGAAATTGGTCTCATTTTCTCATAGATTCCCTACATACAAGCAGTTTTACAACACCGTCAGGTTTAACTATTGGCCAGAAATTGAACAGTTGAATTAGATATAATCAGGGATGTGATGTACCTGCTTGTTGCGCATGCTGCTCTTGCAAGCTGCGACTGTACGTTTGCGCAAGCTCGATGCCATGCCCGTGCCGCCGCCGCTGCCTCCCACGCAGGCTACACCCAGGGTTGGATCTTCATATTCTTGTCCTTCCGTTCGCTTGAAGCCCGGCGACCGACCTCCAACGAGGGCGCGAGGAAGTGCTGTGTCGGTCTGTCCAGCGGCGGCTAGGTTAGGAGCAAACCAGACTGGAGGCTGGAGCGAATGAATTGGGATTTTTCCTGCTGTCGATCGATATGGGAGGCGCTTGCTTGGGCCGTGAGCCTGCTATAGGGCCTGCCTTGCACTTATGTTATTGGCCCATCCAAGTTGAAACATTTTTCTTCATTTTTTACATTGCCTGCTCGTGCGTTGGGACAAACAAAACTAGTGTGGGCCAACCTGGACGACTCAAACTAGGTGCACACTTTCCAGCCACCTGAGGCGGCCGCCCATACCAGCCCCTATGGTGGCGTCGCCCCTTTTTGCGTGTATGATTGGATAGTGAAAAATATTCCAGTGGTGCTTTTGATTTACCCACAGAATGGTTGAATTGCTTGTTTCTATGAACTGAGTTCGCCAATAATGTGAAGGATGCCAGTCTTTTCATCCTATTGTAGATTGCTTAGATCTCGATATGCCAAAAGTAATCGCATGAAATATATAGTAAAAGCCAGTGTGATGTGTTTGGCTACAACTAGTGTGACTACACGTCCTAATATAACATATCAAGGACGCACCATCTTACCAGATTAACCATTCGACTTACCCATGCAGTGTGGGAAGAAAGAAGTATTGGGACTACGTATCCAAGCAATTGATGCCATGGACTCCTTTGTACAACCTTGTAAGCGAAAAAGAAGTTGCGATGTGTGTTACAAAGAACTAGCGTAAGTTCAGTTACACCTTCTCGAATTTTAGTTAGCCACTTATTGCAAAATTGTTCAATTACGTTGCTTGGCTTAATTTAGTTTGCTCTTGATTACATAATGGCACAGCACATTAATCATATTGTAGACTGCGCCTATCTATGTGTTTGATACTTACTACTAAGAATTACCTGTTTTCCTTAACTTAAATATCTACTTGTTTGTTTAAGCGCTTTCTTTGCTGCAACAACGGGTTACAATGATGTTAATAACTTCTCCCTCCGTCCCATAATATAGGGCGTTTTTGACACTAGCATAGTGTTAAAAAACGCCTTACATTATGGGACGGAGGGAGTACTAGCATCCATTGAAACTCTTTAATTCCTTGTTTGTTTAACTGGTTTGCTGTTATAACTCCCAGTTGAGATGTTTTGCTAACTTCAACTTTTACGAATCCAATCGGAACTTTAATGGCTAAACAGGTTAGCCCAAGATCAAAGAGCGAGGTCCCCATGGACGTTGCATCATCCCACAAAGATGTGGCAATCGCCCAATCGTGCATTATGAATTGCCAACTGCGATGCTCTAGAGGCTAAACTAGTGGTAGAAAGAGATTCTTACGCACTTAGAGATGAAGTTGACATGTTGAGGAAGCAAACAGCACAATCACAAGCGATACTCAAGACAACCATTAAATATTTGGTGGATTTCAAAGCGAAGTAAGCTGAGACTGACCAGATTGTTAAGGTCCGAAGGAAAAAAGGAAATTAAATTCCTACTTGGTAAATCATAGGTGAAATGTTCTTTCCATAGTTGAATAACCTTTGTGTTGTCTGTTCATGTAATCAATCAAACCATTTGTTTTAGAGATCATGTAATAATTGTTTTGTTTTTGTTTTTTGGTTTATAATTTTATTTGAGCACAAGTCTGTATTAATTGATAAGACTCGGAGACATTTCATTTGGATTGCTGTGCCAGACCTACAAATATGCCAATCGGGCTGAATGTGCATTCAGCAATAGTAGTAGTATAGATGGACCATAAGTGGCACGCATCGGAAAGGGCCAAGATCTTTGGCTAAAAAAGGATCTTGTTGTAGCCAAAAAAGTACAAATGCCTGGCTTATGTATGTTAGTTGATATTATTGATCCATATACTCTATAAGTGTTTATATGTGCATTAGTTCTATACATTCTTGGTTGATTGACTCGGTATTTGAATCTTGATACATCGCTTGTGTACATATCTAAATGGGAGTACACATTATGCTACGTGTGACATTTGAGTTGGACATGAAGTGTTCCAAATATTCAATTCACCTTAAAGCTGGATACTAGTTTCTGAATTTGAGTATCGGCATTTGTAAACCATATTCATATATGACAGTGGAATACATCTTTGTCGTCCTTTTGAAGATATATAAAAACACATAGAATGATTTATAAAGATTCATATAGGAATACAAAATGGATTCGGATTTAGTTGCCAGGGTAAACGTGGATGCTTATTGCCCAAAATTCAAAAGAAGCAGCAAAATGTCCACTCCCATGTCGGCTGCCCGAAGCCAAGTGTTTGGGAGATGGAAATTACTGTCTACCCATTACACGGACAATCCATCAGCCCGATTTCCACTGCTCTAAATAGGGGTATGTTAGTAACTTCAATTGGACGTGACACGACCGCCTCTGAGCCCATTCCGAAACGGTGGGCGTCAAACATGGGCGGCAAAGCACATTTGATTCAAGCTCATCCGAAAGACCTCTGTTTCTCCCTCCATTCCCCATTCATACACGGTGGGCGGCAAAACAAACTCGACTCGGCCGAAATCGACATAGGCAAATATTTTCAATAGGGGCAGGTTTGTAACTTCACTCAGACGTGACACAACCGCCCTACCTGTCAGCCCCGTTCATACACCGTGGGCGCCAACCATGGGCACCAACCACCCTCTCCTCGCCCTAAATCGCTCTGGGCAAATATTGGCGAGATGCGAGATTACCGCCCTATCCCCAACCGGCAAGACGTCCACATTTTAAACGGGGCTAAGTTCGTAACTTTCCCATATTTCAGACAGGCGCATCCCAAAAACATGGTTCCCCGTACCTCTCCCTCCATTTTCCCATTCATACACCGTCCGCTAGAACACCCCATCCCCACACCAGCCTCCGTCCGCCACCCCATCCATCGCCGCCGTCCTCCACCACATCCATCGCCACCGTCCTCCACCATGCCGGAGCGCCTACCAAGACCGCGTCGTCCACTGCTAGAGATGGACGTTTCTCATCCACGGCGACGGACCAATAGCCTTGCATCGCGTCCTCTCGCTTCATCGGCGCCGTCGTCCTCTTTGCCGGGGCCGCTCACATGACCTTCTCTTCCACCGCAACGGGACTTATCCCCCGATGCACCCGTCTACCATCGCAGATCTGCTTCAACACCACCGACAGCCATCGCACCCCCGATGCCTACACGGCGCCGCAAGAGAGGTGGTACTTCATATCTCCTCAACATTTTGATCTCAACCAGAAAATAGATCGTAACTTGGTTACTCTACTTTATTTTCAACTCTTAGAATTTAGTTCTTAGTTCAAGCAAACAATGGATGCTAAATATCATTTCTTCGGTTTGCGACTTCAAATCTGCCATGGCACAGCCATAATACGGTTTAATTGATCATGGTTAGGGTTTAATTGATCATGTTGGTTCCGTGGTGGTTTCTTTAATAGAAATCGAAGGGAACCCTCTTTTGCTAAAAAAATATGCTTAGAGTTTCCCCCTTTTATGATCACTATACGATCAGAATACGTGCTTCGTGTCATAATAATACTGCTCCACACATCAAGCTAAACAAGCTTAGATGTTCAAACACGAATTTGATATTATTAAAACAGAGTTGTTTAATTGGTCAGCTAAATGTTCCTAAATTAGTTTCGAAAATGCATGTTCGCCGCTCGGGTGTGTATCTCTCTGAGGTGCCCACAGTGGGCGGCCCACCACAGGATTTTGGGTCATCCAGGCCCGATTCCCCTCGTTACACTGGCGCTTCCGATCTCTACTGCCCCACCGCTTTGCCTCGCCGGTGACTTGCCGTCCCCGGACGACATGACTCTAGGAGGAGACGCCGGACTAACAGGAGGCCAGGAGCCTCTCGCCCAACAGCGTCACCACTGCCTGGGCGCGCTACCGTGCCTACCTTCCCAGTCCATTCAGGTCTCGGGCGTGCAGCACCCACCAAGACAACCCGATTTATCCTGAGATACATCCTCAACACTCAGCAACCACTCCTCATCACCCATTTTTTAATTGATTCATTACTCATTAGGCAGGACTGTCATTAGGGTTTGTTGTGTGCTCAGTGCTACCTACACTTAATGGTTCAGATGTATTTCGGTAATCTTTAGTACCTCTAAAGTTCACAGGGTTTTCAAAATTCCGGCCCTCAGAACAGAAACTAGTCATTTTGGATTGTTGGTCGTAGTGACATTGACCCAGATTACTACTGCAAGCCAGGTTTGTTGACAATTTTACTTGTCTTTCTTACTCATTCGATATAATATCCAATTATCACGTCGATTAGTTGCAAACAATAAGTGTTAGACAAACTTCTTCATTCAGATTTTGGACGGTCTCTTCTTTGCGATTACAATTACGCATACTTGTCCTAATAAGCTCACAAGTAAATGATTGATACACTACATCTATGCTTGCCTTGTCATATTTGTTGTCAATATTCTTTTAGGGTGGACCATCCTGTTTCTAAATCTTTGGAACCGTGAGACCTGAGTGAATAGTATTTCTCTATGTGATCTCTTCCATCATGTGTGGGTAACGAACCCGCATTGTATAGAAAGAAAGTGTCATTTCCAGCTTTTTACATAGGTTACGATCTTTTACATGGAATACAATCTGCCTACTTGCTTTGTGTCGCACTACCAACACTCCACCCTTGAAGCTAAACATTACACCACTCATAATTGCTTAGTTTATTTGTTCAAATCTGAATTTCATATGATTTTAATGTTCCTACTTCAGTTTTGAAATGTGTGCACACTGTTATAGAGACATAAGGGGTTTGTATTTACGTGTGTGGTGCAGTCAAGACGGTTTGGGGAGGTGAACTTTGCATATGCAGGGGTTTATAGGGAGACACTCTTCGAGTTGAATCCGCAATGCATTCCATAGATAATCTGACTACTTTTTATGTTTTCACGAATCTCAGATTCTGAACAGCTTCATAATGATTATGAGCTTGCATGCATGAAAAGAATAAAGCAGAGCAATGCCATGGCTGTCAAACTTGGCTTTAAGGGACTGAAATCAAGTCTGGATGCAATGCAATGCAAAGGCTCTCCACCTCTGATTCATGCTCGTAATATGATCCTAACGGTGATTCTGAGCTAGAGGGAGACCTAAGTCAATGTAGCTCCCTAGTGGAGGAGTCAGAGGAAGATGCCCTATCTTATTCACCCATCAAGGTACTTTCTCCAACTTTCCAAGGTTACATTGCTTGCACATATCTTGCAACTGATGCTTTGCATTGCTTCTACTTTGTTGAACTGCCATTAGCTTAGTTTACACATTGTCGTGGTTTTGTCACGGCAGATGTCCTCATGAAAGGACTTAGTCGTGGAGCCATCGCTACGGGTTAACTTGAAGGGGTTAAAGCGGACGCAAAGACACAAGAGTTATACTAGTTCGCCCCTTCAATGAAGGTAAAGCCTACGGCTAGTTGTGATGGAATTGATGTGGTCTCGATGACTAGGGAGCAAATAAGCTTCGCCTAGGCCTCGAGTTGTTGTTCTCTGTCCCTTGAACCGCCCCGGGTCGTCCCCTTATATACACGGGTGACGCCCGTCGGTTCAGAGAGTCCCAATCTCCGGTTCATACTCGTATCCGGGTTGGTCTCTCTCTATTCCTAACTTACAATACAAGTTTACACACCAGGCCGGTTTACGGCTACAGGTTCTAAACCGACTACAGGCCTTGGGCCCTTACTTTATGCCTCTTGGGCTTTTACACCATTGAACTAGTGATGAAGTTAACACGGCCCAGATAGGTCGGTTTACGCCCAGTAGTAATATCCCCAACATTAGGCCCCAGATTCATTTGAACAGGTTCATGTCAATCCTTGATAAAAACCTTCATCTTCAATACCCTCTTGAAATTGTTGAACCGCCGTGATGTCACCTTCTCCGGTTGCTGTAAACCGGCATGACATCCCCATAAAGATAGCATTCATGATATCTTCTTTGTTTAATAGATTTGCAATAATCGAGGCGACAGCTCCGCCTCCTAGGTTTGTGGTTCCTTGATTCCCGCGCCTGACAAAGGTATCTTGCCTTATAAATAGGACCGAAGGGTCATTCCTTTTCTCCCCTCCATTCCCTTTCTCTTCGTCTTCCTCGCGTCGCCAGCCTCTGGAGCTCCGCCGCCGCCATCGACCTCTGCACAGTCTCGAGCCGCTGCATCAACCTGAACGCACCAGAGAAACGCGGCACTCTTCCGCATCTCCTCAACTCAGGTAGGTCCTCAGTTCCCCTCGACCTAGATCTGTTCTAGGGTTTCCTGTTCTTGCCGTGCTCCATGGACTATTCATGCTCATATCAGACTCCTGGATAGATCTGTGACACCTTTGCTCTGAGTAGTAGTAGCTTTTAGCATCCGCCTGTAGTCTCGTGCTCACGTCCATAGATCTCACACATCATTTCTGCTCATTGCATCAATACTGCTCTGCTGTATTCCTTTTTGGATATTTTTCTTCTTTTCTGATCTGGTTTCAGATCCTTCGTTGTAGGGAAATCTTGCGAAATCTGTTTCTGCACACTTAGCCGTTCGCAACCTCAATTGTTTTCAATACTTATACCTTAGATCAGGCGGTTTAACTTAACATAGAAAAAATTAGATAAACTGGTATACACCATTAGTCCCCTTGTTGAACCGCCAGAACTCCTTAACCAGACACTGTCGCTTCATAGAACTCCGGTTTAGATGTATTTGCCTCCGATTTAGCATTGTACACCGGTTCTCTCTTTGTCCCAACACATTTCTTGAACCGGATTTATATATTTTTTGTAGATGGCCAAACAAGTATATGAGTGCAACTGGGCTCCTTCCCGTGTCACTGAAACTCAATTAAACAATCTGGTCCTGACTGGTGCTTTAGGCAGTAAAAATACTATCCATTGGAGGGTTCCTGGCAAAGAATGTCCACCCACACCTCAAGAAGGAGAGGTTGTAGTTTCCGTAGATCACCTAGCCCGGGTTTTCAATCCGCCCGGTTCAAAATTTTACCGGGATGTGTTAGCCAATTTTCAACTACATCCACAAGATACGGGCCCCAATTCTGTTACCAATATTTGTCACTTCCAAGTGCTCTGTGAGGCATACTTTCAAGAAGAACCTACAGTTGAACTGTTTAGAGACTGCTTCCATCTAAACCGCCAACGAGAATTCACCGACGGGCCCAACATGAATTGGGTGGTGTGGCGATTCAAAAAGAAAGGATGTCACTTATCCTCATGTCAAACTGCATAGCCACCCCAAGGAATGGAATCAAACATGGTTTTATTGCAGAGACACTTACCGCCAATGAGAATCCTTTACCCGGTTTTTAAATGGAGCGACTTCGAATACACATCCCTTTCCGCAAAGATTAACTGCCAATGAGAGAAGTAAATATGCTCCTCAACTCTCCAAGCTCAGGGCCTTCATGGCCAACGGTTTAACCGGAATTGATCTCGCGCGCTGTTGGATATCATGGAGCATACTGCCCCTCTCCCGCGCTCTGGTTTAATGTGTGAGTACACTAGTAGTGTCGACGACCCCCTCCGACATATTAATATCCAGCTTACTGATGATGAGGTCACCGAGGCGGTGAAGAAGATGTTGAATGAACTGGAAAACCTCTGTGCCCGGACCGGTCTGCTCCCCTTCTGCGCTACCAACAAACCGCCATCTGTAAGACTTCTGACTATTTTTTTACTAACTATATTACTGCCATCTCCGGTATCACTTTTAACATCAACTGCTGCTTAATCGTGGTGTTGATCCATTACGAGCAAGAAACGTCCACAAGAGAAACCAGAAAAGCCAGACAAACCGGAGAAATTAATCCGGCAAAAGACCAAAGCTGTCAAGAAGACTGCTCATAAGAGGAAAACCACTGCATCTTCTGATCCGGCTGTGGATGATGATGTGGGTAATCCGGACCTTGAGGTAGAACTTGATTAAGCAGCTTACTTTTCACACGCCTAATTAATGATGATGTTTGTCAGGATGATGCTGAAACCAGTAATGCTGATGTTGTAGAGGTAACTATTCTCTCCTCTGATTCAAATCCTTTGCCTTCAATAAAAATTCGTCGGGAAACCGGAAGATTAAATTTTCTCATCCCCTTGCTTACTTGGATCCCAAATTTCTTATGAAGACTCAACAACATGAAGCTCGCCGCACAACTCCCAAGACAAAGGGTTGTGTAGTTACCTCCACGGTTTACCGAATAGTCCAGTTCGGAACGCTGTCGTTGAGAGGTCTCTAATTTACTTGTCGATGCTTATCCTAAAGCAGGCTGTTTTCGTCAACCCCTTAATCTGTCGACTCGATTATCGGGTCACTTCCCACTCCTCATCTGGCGAGTCATCAGCCACTCAGCTGCCACCACTTAAAACGGTGCTTGGGTAAGTTATACCTTTCATATTGTTTCTACTGCATTAATGTGTAGTATATGCCATATTTGACTGTTGTTGTGCCTTTTCAGGGCCAAGCCTAGGCCGAGCAAAAAGGCTCGTATGGATAAAGCGGCCGACGAAGAAACTGCCCCTGAACCGGACAGCGCCCCAAATCTTGAAGCGGCCATCTGTGAAGACACGCCCAATGATCCGCCATGACAAGATGACGATTTAGTTCTTTGAAAGGCCTGTTGACACCGCCCTTCCTGCTGACCAGCCCAGAAGCCCGACCCGGATTGAAAAATCCACCAGTCCAATCCGGCCTGCTGACAAACCGACTGCCCCTAGCCAAACCGGTGATGCCAAGGACGATGACGTCGTGATTATCGGCTTTGGCCACAATGAACCGGGTAACGGTCGCTTTATCCAAACATTCTGCCAAAGAAGAGTTTGCCACTATGAGCAAGGGCAAGTGGGATATTGATCTGGCAACTTATGCCGCTCTGAATCCCCAAGACCTTCATTCTGGCTACTTGAACCGGCTGTATACCAGCCGCGATTATGAAGCTGGCCTGGTGAAGATGATGAAAGAAAAATTCGAGGTAACTTCCATGTTCTTTTCCTGCTTGGATACTTCAATTTTTGTTAACTCTCCTAGCCCCCAAGGACCGGTTCAACTTAATATAGTTAAACCGAGACTTAACATAAACTTAATGCTTCCGAATCCACTGATGTAGCCCCCAAGGGCCGATTCAACTTAGCATAGTTAAACCAGGACTGTAATTTATATCGCCGCATCAGAACATGTTCGAGCAAATAGCCATTAGCCCCCAAGTGCCAAGTTGAATACTTGTATTGAGCTTGGGACTTTGTAATTTTATTGATAGAGGAAGATCAAATATGCATTAGCCCCCAAGTGCCAAGTGTATAACTGGTTATGCACTTGGGACTTTGTAATGAATATATTTAACATGCTCCTTTTTGTTGCAGAGTGAGATACGCCAACAAGCCTCCCAAATCAATGATCTTCAAGAAAATCAAGTCTCAACAAGCGAGAAACCTCCAAGGCCAAGGATGAGCTGAAAACCGCCTTGACTACCATGGAGCAGCTCAAGGAGTGGTTCAAGTCTGGCCGGGCGGTGGGATCTTGAAAAGGCCGCTTTAACCAAAAAGGTTGAGAATCTTTGAAGCTGCCCTTAAACCGGTGGTAGATGAGTCGACCACTGAAGCGGCAAGTGCATTCCATGACCGCTGCCATCTTCGGTAAGCTTCCTTTGGCTTCTATGATAATCTTGACCTTCTTATGATAAGTCTGGTTTGTGATTTCTCTTGCAATCTTTGTAGGCTGCGCATTGGTCACTTGGGGTCAGATGTTCGGAAGAAATTGAAGGCTGCCTATACCTTAATAGAGCAGCTGTATACCGGAGCGCAGCGGATCATCTCTACTGCATCACATAACAATCCAGCACCCTCCTTAATCCAAGATACTCTTAGGAGGTTGTCAATGCTTCCCGCCGGATTGAAGAGCTGAAGAAATCTGCTGCTCGAACCGGCGCCATCAACGCCTTTAATCCGGGCAAAGGCATGGGTGCGATTTCGATCCGGTTGAGGCAGCTCGAGGCTATCGGTCTGAAGGAAGACGGTTCAGAGTTCAACGAAGATGATCTCGAGAGCGATAAACCGGGCAAAGTGCACCCTCGACTTGCCAATTGGCGAAGAGGCAAACTTGTCGCATTATCAAGCTCAATATGACGATCGAACAAGCGGTGGCTGCACCTATTCCCAAGCGGAGAACCCGATCCCTCCGATCCGTAAGCATACTTACGCCCCTGATATTGAACCAACTTCCCTGATCCATGAGGAGGCTGTCTTTCAAGCTTTAATGGGAATCGACTGGACCACTGTTGACTTCCAGCAGCTGGGTAGAGATGAAGAGGCTGAAGCGGCACGGGACGACCCCCAACCATCAGACCGGGGCGGCGAGCAAGTATGAACCTGAAGCCGGTTTAAAGAGCTGCTACATTATATTCCGCCAAGAAACAATGATCTTATTTGGGCACCATGTTGCCTTGTAATAGGATAGCCAACACTCTTGCTTTGAATATGCCTTCGTGCATAGGTTTGATACTTTTTGCTTGAATGATCGAAACTTTCAATATATATGAACGTCACAAGCCGGCTGGCGGCACAAACCGCCGTGGCGGTTGAGATGAAATATTGAGGTATATAATCGAAATTTATGATACCAAATACCTGCCATCGCTGGGCATAAAGTTGGCTTAGCCAATCTTGAAGCAGAGGTTGTATAAACCCTTACCGTCAAAGGAGAACATCTCCTGTGTTTATAACACCGGTTTACCATGTAAACCGTGCTGGGTCATAATAAGCCCCCTGTTACTCCATAATAGGATGTTAAGAGAAAAAAGTCAAACCGGTGAAATTATCTCCGGATTAAAAATGGACCGAATTCCGTCAATTAACAGTTTGAACCGGTTTTAAAAAAATGTTGTCGGTTTAAGAAACGCAACAAAAATCAACTGATAGTTATGAAAAAACATGGAAGCAAAGGCAATGATAAACTGTTTGCAGAAAAAGGAAGGCTTTACTGAGCCGATCAGATGGTGTTACCATGGTCAGACACGACCAAGCTCCCTATAAGGTGTAGCCATGGTTCAAGTCAGCCAGGTCCCCAACTGAAACCGTGGCATTATGCCGATCAAGTGGCGTGGCAATGGTTCGGGTTCGACCAAGCCCCCAAGTGACTCTATGGCCTTAGGCCGATCAAGAGGTGTGACTGGTTCAGACTTGACCATGCCCCCAAGTGATCTGGTGGCTTTCGCCTATCAAAAGGTGTTGCATTGGTTCAGACGCGACCAAACCCCCAAGTGATATCATAAAGCTTTTGGCAAGAAAACTCAGGGGGTAAACCGGAGGCCGCTTTAAGACAGAACAACTCCATGTAACCACGCATGATGTAACAGAACAGATACCCCGCTTTAGCTGAGGCTCCGGTTTATTACTTTATTCATAATATATACACTGTCATAATATGTACATAAATAGAGCCGATGGCTCGGGTATAATAAGGCGAAGATGAGCTATGTTCCACGGCTGTTGGTCTCCTCCTCTAACGTGCGTGAGTCTTTATGCTCTCGAACATCGATCGAGATAAATACGACCCGTTGTGCGATTCTTGCCGACCACGAAAGGTCCCTCCCAAAGGCGGGGATAACTTGTGCATATCGATGCGGTCTTGGATGAGCGAAGCACCAAATCTCCTTCTTGAAAAGTTCTGGTTGTGACCCGGCGACTATGGTAACGACGAAGATCCTGTTGGTAAATCGCCGAGCGGGCAGCTGCTATGTCACGCTCTTCATCCAACCGATCCAAAGCGTCCTGCCGTGCCTTCTCGTTGTCCGTTTCAACATAAGCTGCCACACGAGGTGAGTCATGACGGATGTCACTGGGGAGAACCGCCTCCGCTCCATAGACCATAAAGAACGGCGTGTATCCCGTGGATCTGTTAGGCGTAGTCTTTATACTCCATAACACAGATGGTAGCTCTTCTACCCAACAACCCGGTGTCCTTTGCAAAGGGACCATAAGCCGGGGCTTGATGCCTCTCAAGATCTCTTGATTAGCCCTTTCCGCTTGACCATTGGACTGTGGGTGAGCTACTGAAGAAAGCGTCAAGCGGATGTGCTCACGTTCGCAGAACTCTTTCATGGAACCTTTGGACAAATTGGTACCATTATACGTGATGATCTTGTGCGGAAAGCCAAACCAGAAAATCACCTTTTGATGAATCGAACCGCCGTGGCCGCATCACACTTGCTAACAGGTTACGCCTCTACCCACTTTGTAAATTTGTCGACCGCCACCAGCAGGTGGGTCTTCTTGTCCTTGGACCTTTTGAAAGGCCCAACCATATCCAGCCCCCAGGTTGCAAATGGCCAAGTAATTGGAATCATCCTCAATTCTTGGGCCGGTACATGAGCATGTCTGGAAAACTTTTGGCAACCATCACATTGTCTGACCAGATCTTCCGCATCAGCATGAGCAGTCAACCAATAGAAACCATGGTGGAACGCTTTAGCCACCAAGGATTTTGAACCGGCGTGGTGACCACAATCAATATTTCACAACCTTCCTCAGGGGACACACAGCGCTGAAACGCCCCTGACACGCTGCAATGATGCAATTCGCCATTGACAATGGTCATAGACTTAGATCGCCGGACTATCTGTCGGGCCAACGTCTCATCTTCTGGTAACTCGCCCCGGTTCATGTACGCAAGATAAGGAAGCGTCCAATCCGGAGTGACGTGAAGAGCTGCCACCAATTGAGCCTCCGGATCAGGAATAGCCAAATCTGCTTCACCAGGGAGCTTGACCGGGGTTGTGTAGCACGTCCAGAAAAACATTGGGCGGGACCGATTTGCGTTGAGAGCCCAACCGGCTTAAAGCGTCCGCCGCTTCATTCTTCCGATGGTCCACGTGGTCCACCTGATAGCCCTTGAAATGACCTGCAACAATATCCACCTCACGACGATATGCAGCCATGAGTGGGTCCTTTGAATCCCAAGTGCGGACACACTGTTGAGCCACTAGGTCCGAGTCACGAAGCACTTAACCCGGCTTAGATTCATCTCCTTAGCCATCCGGAGACCATGGAGCAAGGCTTCATACTCAGCTGCATTGTTAGTACAAAGGGAACATTAAGCGGAGAACGTAACAAAACTTGTCACCTCGTGGGGAAGTTAGTACGACTCCAATTTCGAGCCCTCCAACTGCCTGGATCCGTCAAAATGGATGGTCCAATATGTATGATCCGGCTTTTCTTCAGGTGCTTGCAACTCCGTCCAATCGTTAATGAAATCCACAAGCGCTTGAGACTTCACCGCCGTCCAAGGCACGTACTTCCGACCGTGCGGCCCAAGCTCTATAGCCCACTTGGCAATCTGGCCAGTCGCTTCTCGGTTCTGTATGATATCGCCTAAGGGAGCAGAACTGACCACCGTGATGGGGTGCCCTTGGAAATACTGCTTCATCTTCCGGCTTGCCATAAAAACTCCATATACCAGCTTCTGCCAATGCGGATACCTTTGCTTAGATTCGATAAGTACCTCGCTGATATAGTAAACCAGACGTTGAACCGGATGCTCCTTCCCTGCCTCCTTCCGCTCCATCACAATGGCCACGCTGACCGCCCTGGCATTAGCAGCAACATATAGCAGAAGCGGCTCCTTGTCAATGGGAGCGGCGAGCACAGGCGGATTGGCCAATTGCCGCTTTAAGTCCTCCAACACTTCATCGGCGGCCGGACTCCAGACAAACCGATCTGTCTTCTTCAGCATCTGATACAAAGGGATCGCCTTCTCTCCGAGGCGGCTGATAAACCGGCTCAGCGCGGCAATCCGGCCTGCCAAACGTTGGACATCGTTAATACACTTCGGTTTAGCCAGGGAGGTGATAGCCGTAATCTTCTCCGGATTAGCTTCAATTCCCTGTTGGACACGAAAACCCAATAACTTCCTGCGGAACACCAAAAACACATTTGGCCAGGTTGAGCATCATCTTGTAAACCCGCAGGTTGTCAAAGGTTTCCTTCAAGTCGTCAATCAGTGTCTCCTTCTTCCTTGACTTGACCACAATATCATCCACATAGGCGTGCACATTACGGCCAATCTGTTTATGCAGGCAATTCTGTACACAACGTTGATAAGTTGCTTGGGCGCTCTTGAGCCCAAAAGGCATAGACACATAGCAGAAGGCTCAAAGGGAGTGATAAACGCGTCGTCTTCTCCTGGTCCTTAATCGCCATCTTGATCCGATGATACCCAGTACGCATCCAAAAAGCTCAAACGCTCACAACCCGCAGTGGCATCAATAATTTGGTCAATGCGGGGGAGGGCAAAAGGATCTACTGGGCAAGCCTTGTTAAGATCTGTGTAATCCACACACATGCGCCAAGTGCCGTTTTTCTTAAGAACCAGCACCGGATTAGCAAGCCACTCTAGATGGAAAACTTCAACGATAAAGCCAGCTGCTAAGAGCCTGGCCACCTCCTCTCCAATGGCTTTACGCCTTTCCTCGTTAAACCGGCGGAGAAACTGCTTCACCGGTTTGTACTTGGGATCAACATTAAGAGTGTGCTCGTGAGTTCTCTCGGTACACTGGCATGTCGAAGGCTTCCATGCAAAAATGTTACGATTCTCACGGATGAACTTCGATGAGCGCGCTTTTCCTATTTCGGATCCAAGTTGGCACCGATCTTTGAACTGCTTGGGCGAATCGCCGAACGAAGTCAACAAGCTTAGTCTCCGCTGCCGATTTGAATTTCAGGGCGGATCATGTTACGTGGTTGGCTTCTTCAATGGAGTAATGTCCGCGGATCAACATTGTCCTTATAATACTTCAGCTCCTCGGTGGCACAAACCGACTCTGCGTAAGCCGCATCACCTTCCTCACATTCCAAAGCAATCTTGCGGCTCCCATGAACCGTTATTGTCCCCTTGTGACCCGGCATCTTGAGCTGCAAATAGATATAACAAGGCCGTGCCATGAACTTGGCATAAGCCGTCCGCCCAAACAGGGCGTGATATGGACTTTGGATTTTCACCACTTCAAACGTCAATGTTTCCGATCTGGAGTCATTTTCATCTCCAAAGGCCACTTTCAGCTATTTTACCAACCGGATATCTTGACTTGCTGTACCACACCATGGAACACTGTATTGGACGGTTTGAGATGTTTATCTGTCAACCCCATACGACGGAAGGTCTCATAGTACAGGATGTTGATGCTGCTCCCTCCATCCATGAGTACCTTGGTGAACTTATAACCTCCCACCTGAGGTGCCACCACCAGGGCCAGTTGACCCGGATTGTCAACCCGGGGAGGATGATCCTCTCTACTCCATACAATGGGCTGCTCTGACCAGCGTAGGTAATGAGGCACGGCCGGTTCAACAATGTTGACTGCTCGCTTCTGAAGCTTCCGGTCTCGCTTGTCTAAGCTGGTGGTGAAGACATGGTACTGCCCACTATTCAACTGCTTTGGGTTGCTCTGATAACCCGACTGTTGCTGCTGCTGGTTGTAACCACCTTGGTTATTCTGATTGTTCTGATTGTTATGTCCGTCCGGATTACCATTAAATCCTGAACCGGAATTTCCTCCACCGTAACCCGGCCCGGATCCTGAACCGCCGCCGGAACCTTGATCATACCGGAAAGCATTAGAACTCTTGAAATCCTGCATAATATAACAATCCTTCCAGAGGTGATTTGCTGGCGCCTCCTTCGTCCCATGCTTCGGACAGGGTTGATTCAACAGATAATTCAAGCGGTCCGGATTAGGATTAGGCGCTCCACTTTGATTCGGCTGTTTACCCTTGCGCCGCTGGCCCTTGTCCTGCGCGTTGGTGTTGGCTACGAAGTCCATGTTGCCATTCGCTTTGCGCTTGCCTCCACCATTACCTGCCAAGTGATGTTGCTGGCCTTTGGAGTTGTTGTTCTTCTTTCCCTTCCCTGTCTCGTCATCATCAGACTCGGGATCCTTGGTACTATCAGAATCAGCATACTTCACTAAAGCGCCCATGAGGGTGCCCATGTCATTACAAAACCGCTTCATGTGCCCCAACTCAACTTCAAAGGCTTAAACCGGCAGTTGCCCTCCAGGGTTAAGATCACAGAGTCAGCGTTGATCCGGTCTAACGAGTACAAGATTTCCGAAACGCGGCGTACCCAATGGGTTGTTGACTCCCCTTCCCCCTGGACACAAGCCGCCAAGTCCACTACGGACATGGGCTGCTTACAGGTATCTTTGAAATTCTGGATAAACCGGGTCCGTAACTGCGGCCATGAACTGATAGAATTGGGTGGCAAGCTCTTCAACCAAGTACGGGCCGTGCCTTCGAGCATCATGGTGAAGTACTTTGCACACGCGGCCTCATCCACATCCAGCATCTCCATGGCCATCTCATAACTTGCTATCCATGCTTCTGGAGCTAAATCGGCAGTGTAATTTGGCACCTTGCGCGGACCCTTGAAGACTTTGGGCAAGCGCACATTGCGTTAAGTGGGGACGAGGCAAGGCACCACCAAAGAGCTAGAGGTAACCCCAGGCTCGACCGAGATGGTCGGACGAACCGGCGTAAGCTGATAATCCTGATGCTACGCTGCTAACTCGGCCTCCCTACGCGCTCGGGCCCGGTCCACCACCTCCTGAGCGTTATCGACGCCACCTGCCGGGTTGTTGCCACGGGGCACACCACGCCGTGCATTACTTGATACGGCTGGTTCATCCACGTGCCTGCTATAGCTCCGGCTTGGGCGGGGGGTAGAGTGGATCCGGTCGCGGCTGTATGAATATGCTTCTTGTTGGACCAAAGCTGTCCTAAGGAGCTCCTTGACCTGGCGCGTTTCTACTGCCTGTGGTGAATCACGTTCAATTGGAATAGCCTCCGGTAGTGCCGGCTGCAACAAGGTTATCCATCGGGTTGGAGTAGTGACCCGGAGGTGTTTGCACAACCTGAGGCGTACTGGCATTATGGCGAGGTAGATCTATCATGCGGGGCTGAACCGGCGCGCCCGTCCCAGGTGCTTCCGCCCGGTTTACCACCGGCGGATTACTGGTTCCCGCTCCTGGGGTGTTGAAGAGATCTCTTCCCTCGAAGACTGAAGGCAAACGGGATATGTATTTCCTCTTCATGACTTCATGCGACGCGCTCTGATCCAGCATGAGCCTATAAGCCTGCGCATCCAAAGCGGCCCGCTCTGCCGCCATCCTGGCGTCTGCAGCTGCCAGATCCGCTTTAGCTTTGAGTGATTTGTTCCTTCACCTTCGCAATCTCCAGCGTTATGAGCGCCCTGGTCCGCCGGGTTAACCTCCGCCATGAGCACAGCCAACGATCGAATAGTTACGATAAAACTTGAGCGGCGGGCGACAAGGCCTCTGCCCGGCGGCAGCCGCCGCTGTTGAACCGGCAACCATTGTCACAATGGTCGAAGAGTGAAGCATTGCTTGTGTACCGGCCATGAATATTCCAACCGGTTGGGCAGATCGAGAGGGTCCGGAATATCGTCACCATCGGAACAGCCCCCAATCCGGCCATCTTGTAGCTGATATAGAGACTTCGGTTTGTCCGGCCGACGACTTCGTCATCGAGTAGGCAGCGGTTTCGCCACCAGATTCTGATCCGCCCTCATAACTTCCTCCGTGGATGACTCCCACAAAGGCATGCTTTACGGTCGGTTTAGCCTGGGCAGGTCTCGCACGCTGAGCCGTCTCGACGAGGTCGGTGCAGATGTTCGGCTCAGGCCCTGGCTCACCGATCTTGCCGATGAGAACGTGTATGCCACCAAAGGGGACCCGGTACCCGTACTCAATCGAGCCGGCCTCGGGGACCCAGCCTGCATCGTCGATGTAGAGCTTGCCGCGATGACTCTTGGTCATCCGGCCCACAGCATAGCCTTCGAGCCCTTCGAACTTGCCCTCCAAGATCATCAAACCATCGATGCGATAGCCCCACAAAGGCGCCAATTGTCGTGGTTTTGTCACGGCAGATGTCCTCATGAAAGGACTTAGTCGTGGAGCCATCGCTACGGGTTAACTTGAAGGGGTTAAAGCTGACGCAAAGACACAAGAGTTATACTAGTTCGGCCCCTTCAATGAAGGTAAAAGCCTACGTCTAGTTGTGATGGAATTGATGTGGTCTCGATGACTAGGGAGCAAATAAGCTTCGCCTAGGCCTCGAGTTGTTGTTCTCTGTCCCTTGAACCGCCCCGGGTCGTCCCCTTATATACACGGGTGACGCCCGTCGGTTCAGAGAGTCCCAATCTCCAGTTCATACTCGTATCCGGGTTGGTCTCTCTCTATTCCTAACTTACAATACAAGTTTACACACCAGGCCGGTTTACGGCTACAGGTTCTAAACCGACTACAGGCCTTGGGCCCTTACTTTATGCCTCTTGGGCTTTTACACCGTTGAACTACTGATGAAGTTAACCCGGCCCAGATAGGCCGGTTTACACATCGTGTATGTGAATACGCCCTGCCTATCCATTTTCAGTACATATTCCATTTGTCATCATACCATATTTATCCATTAAAATGCTGTTCTTGTGTATCGACGCTCAAAAGGAAGAGGGTGATTGCTGATCATGGAGGAGCACAAGCAAAGTATTTGGAAAAGGTAGTGGCACCGATAAATCAAATAGCCCATTAGGTGTAGTTGCAATATCACACGACCCACAAAATACCCCAACTCTAGCAGACTCTAGCCCTACTACACTGGTCATTTCGATGCCCCAACTCAGCAGACCCCAACCGCAGCAACAAAGTATGATTATGCCCGATTGACATAGCACCGGTATTTGACGATAAAACCCCCATTGCAGCAAAGAGTACACCAAATCCAGTTGCCAAATCCATTTTCGAACTAGAGAGAGCCCCAATTGCAGCAAATAGGACCCCTGTTCCATTTCTTCCTAGTTTACAAGACGAAGCTTATGTTGTTCTCAGGAACTTTGTGCGCATCTTTCCTTCATGGAAAGATTATACCGCAGACACAGAACAATTTCCAGTCTTCCTCCGCAACTTCTGGCGTAAGTAATGTACTAATGTTATTCCTGGTCATTACTGCATATGTTTCTGCTGATAGAAGACACAAGATTTCATTCTTTTAAATAGGCGAGGAGAAAACTGGATTGTGATGACGAGCAAGGGTTGGTTGCGCTTTTCAAGCACTCGTTGATGAAGTATCGTTCCTACCGAGGCAAGCGCGCCGATGGCAAGCCTCTGAACGAAATTTCTGTAAAGTCTCCGGTGCTACATTTATCCGACGGTGACTGGAATAATCTTGTTACACATTGGTCTCGGCTGCAGCGTAAGGTACTGTCTATGATATCACATCACAATTTGAACTACATTTCTGCATTTGCCTTAATGTCTCACTTGTACGAACACTGTTAGCAGAAGAACATTCGTTCTCAAGGGACCATAGAATCTCGCAACTATCTGCACACTTTGCATTACTCTTGTGAGTACCTCTTGCCCTGTATGACCATACTTACTTTCATAGCTGTTTGATTATGTAGCATCCCGCACATGTTAGCCTCGTAATCGTCCATTTGGTGGACATTATAAGATCCGTATGGACTCCTACACAAATTTAGAATCAACCCAATGCTTTTGAAGAGGTTTAGCTCTGCAGTCCTCTTGTAAGGACTGAACGTGGTCTATCACTGTTCTTACATTAACAGCTACTCCCTCCGTCCCATAATATAAGAACGTTTTGTACAGTACACAAGTGTTCAAAACACTCTTGTATTATGGGAAGAGGGATTGGTTCATTTTGTAGCATTCTGCATCTTATCTCCCTCGCCCACCATTTACTAAAAAAGATCATATCTATATTTAATATTACCAACAAGTAGAATACACAGACAATGCCAAAGGTCTTGAAGTGTAGCCCATTGCTCTTGTCAAGACATTTTGTCCTATAACGCTTGTACTTCCGTGTATTGGTAGTTGATTATGTAGCATCAATCTGCATCTTATCTTCATTATCCTCTATCCCTTCGGTATTATCATATCTACAATTACTCTCTACAAAATGTAGAGTACAGGCAATGCTTACGAAGAAGATTCTGTGTTGAAATTCTTGAGTTATCCTTCCCTTGACATGGAGAAGGGCATTATAAAGCCGGTGTTAACTGTTAATGTAAGTAAGTCCTTCTAAATCCTTTATCCTCAACTGCTGTTTAATTTGCTCATACTCCCTATCGTTATCGCTGTTTAGTTTGTTGTTTCTACCAAAATGCATGTTCATAAGAACTGTAAGTTCTAAGTTTTACTTGTAAAACCAAATTTCCTATTCATACCATGCACATTACTTAATACTCCCTATATGTATGCTTGGTTTTGTGGATCTATAATCTAGTGAGTGGTGAAGCATTACGTTTGCACCTTGTCATCTCCTGTTTTATCTTCTTGATGTGGTGATGATATGAACAACATGCCATGCACATTATCCAAAATAGATACAATGATTTTCTTTGCCCTTCATCTATGCTTGTTATGTTGACATGGTAATCCAAAGAGTGTGGTGAAGCTCCCCGCATTATGAACAATGCCAAATTATGCTATTGATATTTTGAACTTACTCTTTATTTTCTAATTTGAAATTGGATAGAATTGACAGAACAGTTATTATCTTTGTTTATACACATGCAAAACCTGTCATCTCTCTGCTTTGTTTCAGGTTGATATGCCTGATGGCATGCACAAGTCTGCTGAAGGCTGTGAGACAAACCTAACATATATTGCAACAAAGAAGGAAAAACATCTTGAAGATAGCGAGACAACCCCAAAGTCTTGTCTTGATGCAGTGTTCAAGTTACTTGAGACTAACAGTCAGACAAGCTCACAGAATTCGTTGTCTGAATCAATTTGACTTCTTCAGTCCCAAGTTCTAGCAGAAAGGCATTCTACTACTCAACTTCGACTTGAAGTCCTATCTCTAAGAAAGATTGCGCAGAACACCAATGAGAACCTCATCGCTAAACAGCTACACCTGGAAGCTATGACCGACATGCTAGGCCGGTCTCACAGCCTTGCTCAGCAGCTTGCGCAACAGTTCCCCCGCAAGGCTAACCTTTCTTGAATTGTCTTGGAAGTGGTCTCGGTTCAGTATTATTTTGTTACGCTACAATGGTGCCCAGTTTTTGTAATCTGCTTCTTCGTTGCGCTTTATGATCACTGGTGGCGAACTTCGATTCCCAGTGGATGTAATATACCTTAATTCCTTTATTGTATAGTGTAGGTTTATTCTTAGTTACTATGCCATAATTTCTTTATTGTATAGAGTAGGTTTGTTCTTAATTCCTACTAGTTATTGCCATCATTCGCTATCTGGAAAAAATCAGATGTAGTCGACCGGGCCGAAACATTCAATAACGGGCCAGGTTTTTAGTGGGCCACAATTGGGCCGGCCTGCGTCTTTCTTGGGCCCGAATAATTGGGGCCTTCACACATTGGCTGTGCCCAAACTTACATCGCCTATATTTTAGTTGGGCCTTTTGTCGACCCAGTAGCTTAGTTTGGCCTGTGTAGCCGGGCCATTAACAGGCTGAATATTGTACTGGCATGTTACGGCCGAGATGAAACCACGGGCCTTTAGCCAGCCAAAATGCATGTTGGCCCTCAATTTGCACTAGTCGTCGACGGGCCTTCAGCAGGCCAAAATGTAGACCGGGCCGTTATGGGCCCAGTTAGCTCACGGGCCGTTACCAGGCCGAAACATATCTCGGGCCTTAGTTGGCCCACTGATATCATGGGCCTTTAAGAGGCCTAAAGCTTAGTACATGCATCAACGGGCGAATTACGCGGCGTGCCTTTAACAGGCCCAAAGTCACGTTGGGATTAATCGTTGCCACCTTTAGCACGGGCCGTTAGTGGGCCCGATGTCCCGTTGGACCATATATGGCCCATGGGCAGCACGGGCCATTCGGTGTCAAGGTCACACCGGTGAAATGGGCCCATGTCTACATCAGGCCTCTAACAGGCCGAAAGTCACTGGGCTGTAGTTGGGCCCGAATATTCAGCGAACAATTAACGGGCCAGATCTGGCTCCGGGCCGCAAATGGGCCCAAATATTGGGCGAACAATTAACGGGCCTGATCTGGCTTCGGGCCGTAAATGGGCCCAAATATTGGGCGAACAATTAATGGGCCAGATCTGGTTTCGGGTTGTAAGTGGGCCTTTATTAAGCAGGCCGTTATTGGGCTGGCCCACTAATACCTAATTAAGTTCTACGGGCCTTTGACTGGGCCGGCCTTTTTAACCTATATGGGCCTCTGTTGGGCCCAGCCACGTGTCGACGTACCATAGGCATGTCTCCTCCAATGGACGGGCGACATCCGCCCATCGATGGTGACAGGTGTTCCTTCGCCAATCAGAATTTTACACGAGGAAATTTCCCATTGGTCGGGGCCGTTAACAGGTTATCGGATCCAAAATCCGACCCGATAGCTTAACGGCGTTCCGTTACGGTGGATGCCACGTGTAGGTCACCCTTGACGAAAGCACTTACGCGGACGCGATTTATCGTCATGGAAGTGGACACTTCCGTGATGATAATTTTGGTAATGTCATGGAACACTTCTACGACAGCACAGGTATGACTATCTTGATTCTGTCATAAATTTGTCATGGATGTACATACATGACAAAAAACGCGACCTACTGTGACAAACACGTATCATCACGGAAGTGTATTTTTTTTGTAGTGTAAGGGGTCATCTTATAAAGCTACCGCCAAACTAAGCAAAATAAGGTATATAAAAGATAAACATCACATGCAAATCAAAATATGTGACATGATATGGCCATCATCATCTTGTGCCTTTGATCTCCATCTCCAAAGTACTGTCATGATCTCCATCGTCACTGGCATGACACCATGATCTCCATCATCTTGATCTTTATCAACGTGTCATCACATGGTCGTCTCGCCAACTATTGCTTTTGCAACTATTGCTATCGCATAGCGATAAAGTAAAACAATTATATGGCGCTTACATCTTATGCAATAAAGAGACAACCATAAGGCTACTGCCAGTTGCCGATAACTTTAACAAAACATGATCATCTCATACAACAATTTATATCTCATCATGTCTTGACCATATCACATAACAACAAGCCCTGCAAAAACAAGTTAGACGTCCTCTACTTTGTTGTTGCAAGTTTTACGTGGCTGCTACGGGCTTCTAGCAAGAACCGTTCTTACCTACGCATCAAAGCCATAACGATTTTTCGTCAAGTATCTGCTGTTTTAACCTTCAACAAGGACCGGGCGTAGCCACACCCGATTCAACTAAAGTTAGAGAAACTGACACCCGCCAGCCACCTGTGTGTGAAGCACGTCGGTAGAACCAGTCTCGCGTAAGCGTACGCGTAATATCGGTCCGGGACGCTTCATCCAACAATACCGCCCAATCAAAGTATGATATGCTGGTAAGCAGTATGACTATTATTGCCCACAACTCACTTGTGTTCTACTCGTGCATTTAACATCTATGCATAGACCTGGCTCGGATGCCACTGTTGGGCAACGTAGTAATTTCAAAAAAATTCCTACGCACACGCAAGATCATGGTGATGCATATCAACGAGAGGGGAGAGTGTTGTTCACGTACCCTCATAGACCGTAAGCGGAAGCGTTATGACAATGCGGTTGATGTACTCGTACGTCTTCACGATCGACCGATCCTAGCACCGAAAGTACGGCACCTCCGTGATCTACACACGTTCGGCTCGGTGACGTCCCACGAACTCACGATCCAGCAGAGTGTCGAGAGAGAGCTTCGTCAGCATGACGGCGTGATAATGGTGATGATGAAGCTACCGGCGTAGGGCTTCGCCTAAGCACTCCAACGATATGACCGAGGTGGATTATAGTAGAGGGGGGCACCGCAGATGGCTAAGAGATCAATGATCAACTTGTGTGTCTATGGGTTGCCCCCTGGCCATGTATATAAAGTATGGAGGGAGGAGGAGGCCGGCCCTCATAGGGTGCGCCCAAGTGTGGAGTCCTACTAGGACTCCCTAGTCCTAGTAGGATTCCACCTCCCACATGGAATAGGAAAAAGGGAAGGGAGAACGAGAAGGAAGGAAGGGCGCACCCCCTTTCCCTAGTCCAATTCGGACCAGTCCATGGGAAAGGGGCGCGGCCACCCTTTAGGCCTTTCTCTCCTTTACCTTATGGCCCATTAAGGCCCAATACGAATTCCCGTAACTCTCCGGTACTCCGAAAAATACCCGAATCACTCGGAACCTTTCCGATGTCCGAATATAGCCTTCCAATATATCGATCTTTACGTCTCAACCATTTCGAGACTCCTCGTCATGTCCCTGATCTCATCCGGGACTCCGAACAAACTTCGGTCATCAAATCACATAACTCATAATACAAATCATCACATAACGTTAAGCGTGCGGACCCTACGAGTTCGAGAAATATGTAGCCATGACCGAGACTCATCTTCGGTCAATAACTGATGACCCACAAGTATAGGGGATCTATCGTAGTCCTTTCGGTAAGTAAGAGTGTAGAACCCAACAAGGAGCAGAAGGAAATGATAAGCGGTTTTCATTAAGGTTTTCTCTGCAAGCACTGAAATAGTAGGTGATAGATAGTTTTGTGATAAGATAAATAGTAATGAGTAAAAAGTAAATAATGTAAATAAAGTGTAGCAAGGTGGCCCAATCCTTTATGTAGGAAAGGATAAGCTTGGACAAATTCTAATAATGAAGAAGGAGCTCCCGAGGACACATTGGGAATTATCGTCAAGCTAGTTTTCATCACGTTCATAAGATTCGCGTTCGGTACTTTGATAATGATATGTGGGTGGACCGGTACTTGGGTACTACCCTAACTTGGACAAGCATCCCACTTATGATTAACCCCTATTGCAAGCATCCACAACTACAAAAAGGAGTATTAAGGTAAACCTAACCACATCATTAAACATATGGGTCCATATCAACCCCTAACGAAGCAAGGCATAAACTAGGGTTTAAGCACGTCACTCTAGCAACCCATCATCTACTTATTACATCCCCATGCCTTCCTCTAGGCCCAAATAATGGTGAAGTGTCATGTAGTCGATGTTCACATAACACCACTAGAGGAAAAGACAACATACATCTCATCAAAATATCGAATGAATACCAAATTCACATGACTACTAATAGCAAGACTTCATCCATGTCCTCAGATACAAACGTAACTACTCACAAAGCATATTCATGTTCATAATCAGGGGGGTAATAATATGCATAAAGGATCTGAACATATGATCTTCCACCAAGTAAACCAAATAGCATCAACTACAAGGAGTAATCAGCACTACTAGCAACCCACATGTACCAATTTATGGTTTTGGTACAAGATTGGATACAAGAGATGAACTAGGGTTTTTAGCGGAGATGGTGCTGGTGAAGATGTTGATGGAGATTGACCCCCTCCCGATGAGAGGATTGTTGGTGATGACGTTGGTGATGATTTCACCCTCCCGGAGGGAAGTGTCCCCGGCAGAACAACTCTGCCAGAGCCCTAGATTGATTCCGCCAAGGTTCCGCCTCGTGGCGGCGGAGTTTCGTCCCGTAAGCTTGCCCACCAATTTTTTCAGGGTAAAAGTGATGATATAGCAGAAGATGGACGCCGGAGGCCCACCAGGGGGCCCAGGAGATAGGAGGCCGCACCCTAAGGGGGCGCCTCTGCCTCTGGACAGGGTGTGGGCCCCTGGCCTATTTCTTTCGCTCATAAATTCTTAATAAATCCAAAAAGTTGTTTCGTGGAGTTTCAGGACTTTTGGAGTTGTGCAGAATAGGTTTCCAACGTTTGCTCCTTTTCCAACCAGAATTCCAGCTGCCGGCATTCCCCCTCTTCATGGTAAACCTTGTAAAATAAGAGAGAATAGCCCTAAGTAATGAGATATAATGTGTCATAACAGCCCATAATGCAATAAATATTGATATAAAAGCATGATGCAAAATGGACGTATCAACTCCCCCAAGCTTAGACCTCGCTTGTCCTCAAGCGGAAGCCGAAATCGAAAAATATGTCCACATGTTTAGAGATAGAGGTGTCGATAAAAATAAAATACGGACATGAGGGCATCATGATCATTCTAATAATAGCAACATATATGGATTTTGTCATATGATTTCCTATGCTCAAGTAATAAACAATTCACAATGTCAAGTATGGTTCAAAAACTTCATTGGGAACTAACAAACTATAATCTCAGTCATTGAAGCAATTGCAATTTATCGTAACATCAGAAAGAGTCAATAATGGAGCTTTTCAGCAAGCCCACATACTCAACTATCTCGTAGTCCCCTATAATTGTTAAACTGGCGCAATACTTGTGGTTATAGAGTTTCAGCCGGACACTGAGAAAGATAGGGGCTTATTGTGTCGCCTCCCAACGTATTCACCTTTAGGTGATGTCAACAATAATAACCTATGCCAACTTACATCCAATTGGATATATGTATCATGATCTTTCAAACACGGGGAGCTTGCCAAAGGATAAAAATAAAAAGGGAAAGGTGAGCATCACCTTGACTCAAGCATAAAGTAAAACATAAAGTAAAAGATAGGCCCTTCGCAGAGGGAAGCAAAGGTTGTCATGCGCGTTTAGGGTTGATGCATAAAGTCTTAGTGCAAAAGAACGTCACTTTATATTGCCCCTTGTATGTGGACCTTTATTATGCAGTCCGTCGCTTTTATTACTTCCACAACAAGTTCGTACAAAGTTTATTTTCTTTGCACTAATAAGTCATTCATATTTAGAGAGCAATTTTTATGGCTTGCACCGATGACAACTTACTTGAAGGATCTTATTCAATCCATAGGTAGGTATGGTGGACTCTCATGGCAAAACTGGGTTTGAGGAAATTTGGAAGCACAAGTAGTATCTCTACTTGGTGCAAAGAATTTGGCTAGCATGAGGGGGAAAGGCAAGCTCAACATGTTTGGAAGGTCAATGACAATATACTTTAAGCGAGATGTCGGAAAACATAAACCATTACGTTGTCTTCCTTGTCCAACATCAACTCTTTTAGCATGTCATACTTAGTGAGTGCTTCACAATCATAAAAGATGTCCAAGATAATATATTTGTATGTGAACCCCTCTTTCCTTATCACTTCCTATTAATTGCAATGATGACCAAGGCTACGTTCATCAATTCTCAACAATTTTTATGCCTCATATTCTATGTGTGAAGTTATCACTATCCATAAGATCAATATGAACTCTTTTGTTCTTTCTACTTTCTCAAGATCATAGCAACATAGCAAAGCCCTTGACTCAACACTAATCTTTATTATAGATAGCACACGGACTCGCTTACATAAAGAGATCACAATGCAAAACTCAAAACTACTTGATATCAAAACTTCAATCTACTAGATCAAGATACTACTAAAAGGATCAAACTAAATAAAGCGGTAAAGATAAGAGTGTGATGGTGATATGATACCGGGGCACCTCCCCCAAGCTTGGCAGTTGCCAAGGGGAGTGCCCATACCCATGTGATTATTTCTTCAGAGTTGGTGAAGTAGGAGTTGTTGATGATGTAGGCTTGCCGTCCGTCTTCCAAGGCATAGGCTCTCCATCATAAAAGGATGATCGAGTCTCCGGGATCCTTAAATCTTCAGCCAAACTCATTCGCTTGAATCTATATTCATACTCACAGTTCTGGTTTTGCAGGTCATAAATCTGGGCTTGGAGGTGCTCGATTTTCTCTTGAAGCTTGAAGATGGTCTCCCCAATGACTATGGCATCCAGCTTGTGGTTGTTGGTGTACTCCGTGATCATCATCTGGTTGGCGTTGAGTCCACGCTCCACCATCCCTTGACACTTGAAAACTTCTTGCTCCATGGCTTCGAGCTTTGTCTCCGTGCTCCCGGTACGCCTTGGTCCCTCCACATCGCGGATGTGCAACACCCCCTCACGCATCTCAATGGTTTGAGGGTGATGCAACACCTCCGCGAGATAGGGGTTGATAACCCTCTCGAAAAACTTGTCCTTGGGAGCGCTTGGAGACGACATGATGCTCTAGATCTGAAACAGAAATAGCTCGAAACAAAAACAGAGGATATTTGCGTGATACGGTGATCAAAACCTTCGGGAGTATATATAATGAATTTTTACCGACCAAAATACGTATCATACAAGAAAAAGGAGTCCGGGAGGCATACGAGGTGCCCACGAGACAGGGGGCGCGCCCTACAGGGGTGGGCGCGGCCTCCTCTCTCGTGGGAGCCTTGTGTCCCTTTCAGACTACTTCTTTCTTCCTAAAATTCTTAAATAATCCAAAACTGATAAAAAATGCCATTAGAGTTGTTTTGGAGTCGGTTTACTTACCGTACCACGTACCTATGCCTTTTTGGAGTCTGGAACATTCTGGAAAGTGTCTCTTATGTATTCCTCAGGGGTTATGGTTTCAATAATATTAGTTTCAACATTCATAGGATTACCTGAAATATAATGTTTAATTCTTTGGCCGTTTACCACCCTCGGATTTGTGCCTTCAAAGTTGTTGATTTTTATAGCGCCAGAACGATAGACCTCCTCGATAACGTAGGGACCTTCCCATTTTGAGAGAAGTTTTCCTGCAAAAAATCTTAAACGAGAGTTGAACAATAACACATAATCTCCTACGTTAAACTCACGCTTTTGTATCCTCTTATCATGCCGCCGCTTTGACTTTTTCTTTGAAAAGCTTGGCATTCTCATATGCTTGGGTTCTCCATTCATCAAGTGAGCTAATATCCAACAACCTCTTCTCACCGGCAAGTTTGAAGTCATAATTGAGCTCTTTAATAGCCCAATATGCTTTATGTTCAAGTTCAAGAGGTAAATGACATGCTTTTCCATAAACCATCTTATATGGAGACATACCCATAGGATTTTTGTATGCAGTTCTATAGGCCCATAATGCATCATCAAGTTTTTTGGACCAATTCTTTCTAGATCTATTAACAGTCTTTTGCAAAATTAATTTGACCTCTCTATTTCTCAACTCTACTTGACCACTAGACTGCGGGTGATAAGGAGATGCGATTCTATGATTGACATCATACTTAGCAAGCATCTTACGGAAAGCACCATGAATAAAGTGTGAACCACCATCACTCATAAGATATCTAGGGACTCCAAACCTTGGAAAAATAACTTCTTTAAGCATTTTAATAAAAGTGTTATGATCAGCACTACTAGTTGGAATAGCTTCTACCCACTTAGTAACGTAATCAACAGCAACTAAAATATGTGTATAACCATTGGAGGCAGGAAAAGGTCCCATATAATCAAAGCCCCAAACATCAAACGGTTCAATAACAAGAGAATAATTCATAGGCATTTCTTTACGTCTACTAATGTTACCTATTCTTTGACATTCATCACAAGATAAGACAAACTTACGAGCATCTTTGAAAAGAGTAGGCCAATAAAAACCAGATTGTAGTACCTTGTGTGCAATTCTATCTCCAGCGTGGTGTCCTCCATAGGATTCAGAGTGACACTTGTGTAGGATTTGTTCTTGTCATGCTCAGGCACACAACGTCTAATAATACCATCTACTCCTTCTTTATAAAGGTGTGGATCATCCCAGAAGTAATGTCTTAAATCATAAAAGAACTTTTTCTTTTGCTGGTATGTGAAACTAGGCGGTATATATTTAGCAACAATGTAATTAGCATAATCAGCATACCAAGGAGCAGTACGAGAAGCATTGACAACCACTAATTGTTCATCAGGAAAGCTATCATTAATAGGCAGTGGGTCATCAAGAACATTCTCTAACCTAGACAGGGTTATGCGCAACGGGGTTCTCAGCTCCCTTTCTATCAATAATATGCAAGTCAAATTCTTGGAGCAAGAGAACCCATCTAATGAGTCTAGGCTTAGCATCTTTACATTGCATAAGATATTTAATAGCACATGATCAGTGTGAATAGTAACTTTGGAATCAACAATATAAGGTCTAAACTTATCACATGCAAACACAACTGCTAAGAACTCTTTTTCAGTAGTAGCATAATTTCTCTGGGCAGTATCAAGAGTCTTACTAGCCTATTGGATAATATTCAATTTCTTATCGACTCTTTGCCCCAAAACAGCACCTACAGCATAATCACTAGCATTGCACATAATTTCAAAAGGTAAATTCCAATCAGGTGGCTGAACAATAGGTGCAGTGATCAAGGCTTTCTTAAATGTTTCAAATGCTTCTACACAATCATCATCAAAGACAAAAGGAATATCTTTTTGCAATAAATTAGTCAGAGGCCTAGAGATTTTAGAAAAGTCCTTAATGAACCTCCAATAAAAACCGGCATGACCAAGAAAACTTCTTATACCTTTTATGTCCTTGGGACATGGCATCTTTTCAATAGCATCAACTTTGGCTTTATCAACTTAAATACCTCTCTCGGAGATCTTGTGCCCCAAGACAATGCCTTCATTAACCATAAAGTGACACTTTTCCCAATTCAGGACGAGACTAGTGTCTTCGCATCTCTGCAAAACTCGATCAAGGTTGCTCAAACAATCATCAAAAGAGGATCCATAGACGGAGAAGTCATCCATGAATAACTCACAATTTTTTTCACAAAAATCAGAAAATATAGCCATCATGCATCTTTGAAAGGTAGCAGGTGCATTACATAAACCAAAAGGCATACGTCTATAAGCAAAAGTACCAAAAGGGCAAGTAAAGGTAGTTTTAGATTGATCCTTTGCTGACACAGGTATTTGAGAGAAACCAGAATATCCATCTAGAAAGCAAAAATGTGTGTGTTTGGATAGCCTTTCTAGCATTTGATCAATAAAAGGTAAAGGGTAATTATCTTTCTTAGTGGCTTTATTTAACTTACGGAAATCAATTACCATCCTATAACCTATAATAATTCTTTGCGGGATCAATTCATCTTTATCATTAGGAATAACGGTAATACCTCCCTTTTTAGGGACACAATGGACAGGGCTTACCCATTCACTATCAGCAACGGGATAAATAATACCTGCCTCAAGGAGCTTTAGTATCTCCTTTCTTACCACTTCCTTCATTTTGGGATTTAATCGTCTTTGAGGATCTCTAACTGGTTTGGCATCTTTCTCCACGAAATTTTGTGTTGACATAATGTGGGACTAATGCCCTTAAGATCATCCAGTATATCCAATAGCAGCTCGGTGCTTCTTCAGAGTTTTCAATAATCTTTCTTCTTCTTTCTCTGAAAGGTTAGCACTAATAATAACATGATATATTTCTTTTTCATCAAGATGAGCATACTTGAGATTATCAGGTAAAGGTTTGAGTTCAAACACTGGATCACCCTTGGGTGGAGGGGGATCCCCAAGAATTTCAACGGGAAGGTTATGTTTCAGCATAGGTTCCTGTTTAAGGAACACTTCATCTATTTCTTCCCTTTCCTTAATAAACATATCATTTTCATGGTCTAGCAAATATTGTTCTAACGGATCAGTTGGAGGAACAGCAATGGAAGCAAGACCAATAATCTCATCCTTACTAGGTGGTTCCCTTTCACGAGGTTGTCTACTAAACTTAGCAAAATTAAACTCATGAGACATACCATCTATTCCAACAGTGACAATATTCTTTTCACAATTAATCTTAGCACTAGCAGTATTCAAGAAGGGTCTACCAAAAATAATGGGGCAAAAATCATCTTGTGGGGAACCAAGAACAAGAAAATCAGCAGGGTATTTAACCTTCCCACACAGAACTTCAACATCTCTAACAATCCCAATAGGTTTAATGGTATCCCTATTAGCAAGCTTAATAGTAACATCAATGTCTTCTAATTCAATGGGTGCAATGTCGTGCATAATTTCTTTATAAAGATCATAAGGTAGCGCACTAGCACTAGCACCCATATCACATAAGCCATGATAACAATGATCTCCTATTTTAACAGAAATAACAGGCATGGCTACAACAGGTCTACGTGTCTTAGTATCAGGTCTAGCAATGTTAGCAGTCTCACCTAAGAAAGAAATAACATGCCCATCTAAGTCCTCATCCAAGAGATCTTTAACCATAGCAATACTAGGTTCAACATTAATTTGCTCAGGAGGTGTATAAGTCCTAGTATTACTCTTACGAACAACGATCGAAGCTTTAGCTTGATCCTTTTTCCTAACAGGAAAAGGAGGTTTTTCAACATATCATTAGGATCAATAGTATCACTATAGGTAATAGTCTTTTCTTCGACTGTAATAGGTGCAACTACTTTCACTTCAACAGGAGGATTATATTTAAACCACTTCTCTTTAGGGAGATCAACGTGAGTAGCAAAAGTTTCACAAAAAGTAGCTACTATCTCAGAGCAAGTCCATATTTAGAGCTAAATCCACGGAAAGCACCAGTATCCATAAAATATTAAACACAATCGAACTTAGGTGTCATACCTGACTCCTTACCATCGTCGGAACCCCAATCTTCAGAGTTGCGTTTAATTCTTTCCAATAAGCCCCATTTGAAATCAATAGTCTTCAAAATATAAGAACCAACACAACAAGTATCGAGCAGGTTGCAATTATCGAGAGAAAGCCGAACATAAAAATTCTGAATAATCATTTCCCGAGAGAGCTCATGATTGGGGCATGAATACAACATTGACTTAAGCCTCCCCCAAGCTTGAGCGATTCTTTCTCCTTCGCGGGGCTAGAAATTATATATGTAATTACGATCACGATGAACAAGATGCATAGGATAGAACTTCTGGTGAAATTCCAACTTCAATCGCTTATAATTCCATGATCTCGTATCATCACATAGCCTATACCATGTCATTGCATCTCCTTCAAAGATAAAGGAAGACCTTCCTTTTGACAACACCATCGGGAATACCTGCAAGCTTAAATAATCCACAAACTTCATCCACAAAGATAAGGTGTAAATCGGGATGAAATGTTCCGTCTCCTGCAAAAGGATTAGCTAGCAGTTTTTCTATCATACCCGAAGGAATCTCAAAGTGAATATTTTCATAAAGTTCAGTAGGTTGAGGAGCATCTCTTTGCTCTTCTGGTTGGGGTGAAGATACCCCAAACAAGCCCCTCAAAGGAGTCGTTTCCATAGTGACAAGTAACAGAAAATTTCAGCACACTATATAAATGTTTCCTTACCAAGTTCCACTCACCAAAAGCGCTATGCTCCCCGGCAACGGCGCCAGAAAAAGGTCTTGATGACCCACAAGTATAGGGGATCTATCGTGTTCCTTTCGACAAGTAAGAGTGTCGAACCCAACGAGGAGCAGAAGGAAATGATAAGCAGTTTTCAGTAAGGTTTTCTCTGCAAGCACTGAAATAGTAGGTGATAGATAGTTTTGTGATAAGATAAATAGTAACGAGTAAAAAGTAAATAAAGTAAATAAAGTGCAGCAAGGTGGCCCAATCCTTTATGTAGCAAAGGATAAGCCTGGACAAATTCTAATAATGAAGAAGGAGCTCCCGAGGACACATTGGGAATTATCGTCAAGCTAGTTTTCATCACGTTCATAAGATTCACGTTCGGTACTTTGATAATTTGATATGTGGGTGGACCGGTACTTGGGTACTGCCCTAACTTGGACAAGCATCCCACTTATGATTAACCCCTATTGCAAGCATCCGCAACTACAAAAAGGAGTTTCGTCCCGTAAGCTTGCCCACCAATTTTTTCAGGTTAAAAGTGATGATATAGCAGAAGATGGACGCCGGAGGCCCACCAGGGGGCCCAGGAGATAGGGGGCCGCGCCCTACAGGGGGGGCGCGCCCTCCTGTCTCCTGGACAGGGTGTGGGCCCCCTGGCCTATTTCTTTCGCTCATAAATTCTTAATAAATCCAAAATTTTGTTTCGTTGAGTTTTAGGACTTTTGGAGTTGTGCAGAATAGGTTTCCAACGTTTGCTCCTTCTCCAACCAGAATTCCAGCTGTCGGCATTCCCCCTCTTCATGGTAAATCTTGTAAAATAAGAGAGAATAGCCATATGTAATGAGATATAATGTGTAATAACAACCCATAATTCAATAAATATTGATATTAAAGCATGATGCAAAATGGACGTATCAATAACCAATAGCGGAACCTGGATGCTCATATTGGTTCCTACATATTCTACGAAGATCTTTATCGGTCAAACCGCATAACAACATACGTTGTTCCCTTTGTCATCATTATGTTACTTGCCCGAGATTCGATCGTCGGTATCTCAATACCTAGTTCAATCTCGTTACCGGCAAGTCTCTTTACTCGATACGTAATGCATCATCCATAACTAACTCATTAGCCACAATGTTTGCAAGGCTTATAGTGATATGCATTACCGAGAGGGCCCAGAGATACCTCTCCGATACACGGAGTGACAAATCCTAATCTCGATCTATGCCAACTCAACAAACACCATCGGAGACACCTGTAGAGCATCTTTATGATCACCCAATTACGTCGTGACACTTGATAGCACACAAGGTGTTCCTCTGGTATTCGGGAGTTGCATAATCTCATAGTCGGAGGAACATGTATAAGTCATGAAGAAAGCAGTAGCAATGAAACTGTAACAATCATAATGCTAAGCTAACGAATGGGTCTTGTCCATCACATCATTCTCCTAATGATGTGATACCGTTCATCAAATGACAACACATGTCTATGGTTAGGTAACATAACCATCTTTGATAAACGAGCTAGTCAAGTAGAGGCATACTAGGGACACTTTGTTTTGTCTATGTATTCACATATGTACTAAGTTTCCGGTTAATACAATTCTAGCATGAATAATAAACATTTATCATGAAATAAGGAAATAAATAATAACTTTATTATTGCCTCTAGGGCATATTTCCTTCATAAGTTTCATCACAATAATCATCATAAGTAGCAACTTTGTTCTCATCATAATCAATTGAAACCTCTTCCGAAATAGTGGATTCATCACTAAATAAAGTCATGACCTCTCCAAATCCACTTTCATAAATATTATAAGATTCAACACCCTCCAAAATAGTGGGATCATTACTTCCTAAAGTTGACACTCTTCCAAACCCACTTTCATCAATATAACAATCATAAATAGGAGGCATGCTATCATCATAATAAATTTGCCCATCAAAACTTGGGAGGCTAAAAATATCATCTTCATTAAACATAGCATCCCCAAGCTTGGGATAAACATTAATTGCAGCAAATATATTCTCAAACATGTCATTCTCATCAAACATAGCATCCCCAAGCTTGGGCCTTTTCATATCATAAGCATAATCACTCTCATCATTAATAGTATGGATAGCACCAATAGTATAGCAATTATCATCATCACAATGAGTAATAGGAGCAACATCATTTGGGAGGGATACCTTTCTACTTTTGCTTCTCCGTCTTGTCTTTTTCTTCTTCACATCATGTGTGGGTTTAACCCTCTTTTTGAGCTCCTTATTAATGAGATTGGTTGAATAGAAAGCTTCTCCTCATTACCTGATTCATCATAAGAAATAATAGGAGGATATTGGGAAGTCTCTTCCCTTTCATTAGTATTCTCTTCATATTCTATTTGTTTTCTTTTCTTTATGTAATTGGCAATATAAGGATTTTCAAGGCAATTCACCGCACAATACATAAAAATTTCTTCTAGATCAAAATCAAGAACTTTATCAAGGACAAATTCTGGCATATCCTTAGTTATACGTTTCATTTCTTCATAACCCAAAAGCAAACTAAGTTCATTATGATGCGTAAGGGAAATCAAGTCATCACAATTTTTGGACACGATACGATCATGAAACAATTTGCATTGGGGATTTAAATGATCACATTCATTGCAAAGTTCACAAGGATGGCAAAGAAATTTTAAATTTTCAGCACAAGCATCTAGCCTTTCTTGCAACCATTTAGTTTCTAAGTACTTATGCCTCATGCAAAATCTATCTTCCCTATTTGGTGTGTACTTGCAAACTCTATGCACTCCACAAAAATTGACATGCTTATAAGAGACATTTTCATCATGACTAGTGCAATCATCATTAGTACTATGGATATTCAAAGAGTTCATACTAACAACATTGCAATCATGCTCATCATTCACATATTTAATGCCAAGCATTCTATGTAATTCTTTGATACGTCTCCAACGTATCTATAATTTCTGATTGTTCCATGCTATTATATTGTCTGTTTTGGATGTTCAATGGGCCTTATTATACACTTTTATATTATTTTTGGGACTAACCTATTAACCGGAGGCCCAGCCCAAATTGCTGTATTTTTGCCTATTTCAGTGTTTCGAAGGAAAGGAATATCAAACGGAGTCCAAACGGAATGAAACCTTCGGGAACGTGATTTTTGGAACAAACGTGATCCAGAGGACTTGGAGTGGACGTCAAGCAATCAACGAGGAGGCCACGAGGGAGGGAGGCGAGCCTGCCCCCTGGGCGCGCCCCACCCTCGTGGGCCCCTCGTAGCTCCTCTGACCGACCTCTTTCGCCTATATATACTCATATACCCTGGAAACATCAGACGAGGAGCCAAAACCCTATTTCCACCGCCGCAACTCTCTGTACCCGTGAGATCCCACCTTAAGGACTTTTCCGATGCTCCACCGGAGGGGGCATTGATCAAGGCGGGCTTCTACATCAACACCATAGCCTCTCCGATGATGTGTGAGTAGTTTACCTCAGACCTTCGGGTCCATAGTTATTTGCTAGATGGCTTCTTCTCTCTCTTTGGATCTCAATACAAAGTTCTCCTCGATTCTCTTGGAGATCTATTTGATGTAATCTTCTTTTGCGGTGTGTTTGTCGAGATCCGATGAATTGTGGGTTTATGATCTAGATTATCTATGAACAATATTTGAATCTTCTCTGAATTCTTTTATGTATGATTGGTTATCTTTGCAAGTCTCTTCGAATTATCAGTTTGGTTTGGCCTACTAGATTGATCTTTCTTGCAATGGGAGAAGTGCTTAGATTTGGGTTCAATCTTGCAGTGCTCGATCCCAGTGATAGTAGGGGGAATGACACGTATTGTATTGTTGCCATAGAGGATAAAAATATGGGGTTTATATCATATTGCTTGAGTTTATCCCTCTACATTATGTCATCTTGCTTAAAGCGTTACTCCATCTTATGAACTTAATACTCTAGATGCATGCTGGATAGCGGTCGATGTGTGGAGTAATAGTAGTAGATGCAGGCAGGAGTCAGTCTACTTGTCACGGATGTGATGCCTATATACATGATCATACCAGATATTCTCATAACTATGCTCAATTCTATCAATTGCTCGACAGTGTCGGGGAGGCTGATCGTACCCACGAACACCTACGGGGCCGGCGGACCAGGCCCCTTTGTGGTTCGGAGGGGGGGCGGAGATCGCACGAAGGGCGGATCGAGACGAGGCACACGAGCAGTTTACCCAGCTTCGGAGCTCTCCGGAGAGATAAAACTCCTAGTGCTGCTTGTTTGATGTATTGTGTTCTTGCTAGGGAGCGATGCGAGCTACGAAACCTAGCATGAGCGTATCTGGTCTCTAGTGAGTCGAATGAACCGAACCTCGAACCCCCCTTCTATGTTGCGCATGGGCCTCCTTTTAATGCTCAAGGGGTCTCCGACAGGTGGCAACATAGGCGAGGGTACAAATGTAAAAACAGGAGTTGGTACACCTACTCGAACAGTGTACAGTGCAAAATACCTAACTCTGACGGCAAGGGACAAAAGCAATAAATGCCCGTCAGTGTCGCCCACACAGTGCAACCGAGACCGTCAGGTGCGCCACCGCTCGCCATGATGGCAAGCTTGTCAGTGCCGCTTATCGCTGCTCTCCGCTGGCTGCACAGCCTCTCGACACGCGCGCATGGAATGGTCCCATGGCGACACGTTGCTGGATGAGCTGGAGCGGAGATGGAGAGAGGTTGCTTGCCGCGGCAAGCGCCTTGCCGCGGCCGAATCCTTGTCGCGTCCGGAGGCTTGTCGCGCTCTGAGCCTTCCCGGCAAGCTCCTCTTGCCGGGGCCTTGTCTTCTGCATGCCTTGAGTGGCCTTCCCGGCAAGCTCCTCTTGCCGGGGCCTTGTCTTCTTAATCAAATACTTTGTTCTTGAATGGCTCCAAAGGAGCCACGGAGGATCTTGGCGGTGACGAGGCAAACCCTGCCGCGGGGTGCTGCAACTGTCCGTGCACGAGTACGGGATACTAGGGTACCCCTACTCTAGTACACCGACAGGAGCCCCCGGGCCTGGGCCGTACACGGTGCCGAGCGTTGTCGGGCCAGGCCCAAAATAGTGCACGGTCACACGCGGCCTCGACCACGTCACAACTCGCCCCGGACCCACCACGACCCCCACTAACGGCACGCACCGGCCGTGGCGCCGTGCGAGAGATCGTGGGTGTGGTCGTGGGGGTTTCTTTATTAGGAAAAATGGAACGTCTGCTCCCTCCCCCTCTTTATAAACGGAGAAAACAGGGGCAGGCCGTCCACTGCGCCATTGTTGTCTTGTCAAGAAAACCACCGCCGCTCCTCCCTTCTTCTCTGGTGCGAAGAGAGCAGCGCCCCGCCCCCCTTCGCCACAAGCGGCGCTCACGCCGTCGGCCTCCTCCGCCGCCCTCGCCATGGCTCAAAGCCGACAAGGAGAAGGGCGTCAAGTCGGCCGAGGCGCAGCGGCTTCAGCGGCGTTATGCAAGGCGGGCCATCTCCCCAGCTCGGCGCAAGGGAGCTACGGGATGTCTTCTATCTCTTTTGGTCGACGGAGGCAGCGTGCGCATCCGCGCACGAAGGTACTCCCCGCCTCCGCTTCTGATTTGGCCCCAACTGGGTACCCCTTTTTTGCCCTTTTCTTCTATTGCGGGCTTTGCCCGCCCTTTTCCGAGTTCTTCTGCAATATCATGAACACATATGGCCTCCGCCTCCTTGATTTCACCCCCAACACCGTCTTGACCATGGCAGTTTTCGCGCATCTTTGCGAAAACTTTGTCGGAGTCCACCCAAATGTGGCACTCTTCCGCCACTTCTTCGTGCCCCGCGTCGAGAGAGGAGAGCCACTTGCCGGAGGGATAGCTTGGGTCTCCAGGATCGGCAAGAAAGAAGCCTATCTGGAAGGAGAGTTCCGCAACAAGTGGGAGGAGTGGAGAGCCAATTGGTGTTGGGTCGTGAGGAGAACGCAGCCCTTCACCGGCCGGCGCCAAACCCCAATAGTGCGCAGAGATTGGAGTAACTTGGCGCGGAGGATGCGAGGTTGAAGATAGCTGTGACCCGGATTTTGCGCCTCGGGCTTGCCGGATTAACCGTAAGCGCGAGTTGGTGCAGACTTCCTTCGCCGCAGACGCTTCCCTTGCAGGAGAGGAGGAGGCCTGCTTGGGAGTTCCAAAATGCGGCAGACATTATGAGGTTGCGCCCGGGCCTGAACTGGAATTTCACCGTCTTGGAGTTGGATGCGATGCTGCTAGAGCTGTTCAAGAACGACCCTGATCACCCTGAGTGGTTTAGGTTGCCGAGGGGGGTCGTCCCGTTGTGCAACAACTCGGCGCTCGACCGCATCCGCGCCATGATGCCGTTGTGCGATTCCCATGGGATCGTTCCAACCTGGCAGGAGCCCCCCGACGAGGTCGTGCGAAGTTCTTCGACGACTTGGAAGAAGTGCCGATCCGCCCGGACGAGCGAAAAAAGGCTCACTCGCGACACTACCGACGAGGAGATGGCGTATTGCCACCAGGGTGGAGGAGGCGGCAGCCGCTGCCGCTGGAGCCTTCGGGTATACCGTGGAGGAGGCGGACGCTGCGAAGGCGGCAAGCCTTGCCGAGCGAAGGGAGATCGCCGGCGAGGACGAGCTTGTCGAGCCCGAGGCCGGGTCGAGTGGACCCGCCGAGGGCGCTTCTTCTCCACCACCCAGCGACTTGCCACCAGCGGAGCCCTCGGTTCCGCCGAAGAGGCGTCTCCGCAAGGCCGGAGACAAGTCGGGGCGGCAGATCGCCCACAAAGAAGCGGCCACATGACAGCTTCTACCACGGCAAGCGATGTTGCCGCGGGAGCGCCTCACACTGCTGCGACAACTGGGGCGAGATCTTCTCAGGCCACCACCGACGCCTCCGCCAAGAGGCCAAGAGAGCCCACTCCCCCGCCTCGTCGCACCGGAGGCGAGCCGTAGTTTGACTTCTCCGCGCTCAGCTCCGAGGAGGAAGGCGAAGAGTAAGCTCTTGAGATTGTGCTTGTATTTCTTCAATTTTATTGCTTCATCTTGAATCTGATAGGCTTCGTTCTAGACTCTTTCCTTTTCAGGACGCTGGCCCAGAGAGCGTCGAAGAGGGCCAAGATCCCGACGGTCGTCGTTGAGGACGATTCTCCCGTGGCAACAGGGGACGCGTCTGAGACTCCCTTGCCGGACCCGGCAACCCTTCCTCAGAGCAGCCCCAAAGACAGCCCCCAAAGTAAGTGTGCAGTTTCTCTTTACTATTAGGTGTGCAGGGGTGCCCTTCTTCGTTGATACCGATTGTTTGCTTGTGTAGGAGCAGAGCAGCCTCATCGGGAGGGCTCAAAGCCGCCTCAAATCCTATGCTGCTGCCACTACGCCGCCAAGGGAGGAATCTCCGGCAAGGGAGCGCCCTCGACAAGGGAGGCCACTCCGGCAAGGGAGGCTACCCGGCAAGGGACAGCGCCCGATGACCCTCCAGCGGTCGAGGCCATGGCTGCGGATCCCGTTGCAGGTAACTGCCTTACACGAAAATCTCCCTTGGGCTTGCTTTCTTTTGTTTCTCTTTTTGAACATTTGCTTGACTGCTCTTTCTTCGTTTGACGCGGAGCCGATGGAGGTCGAGGCCGCCGGCGAGGAGGAAGCGCGCGGCAACGTCGACGAGGCCGCCGTCGAGGAAGAAGAGGCCGTCGCCGACGAGCCTGTTGGCGAGAAGGCCACCGAGGCTGCCGGGCGTAAGCCGGGCGAGGGTCGGGCGATCGACCGACGGCCCCGAGGCCGCAGGAGCGCCAGCGCTACACCGACAATGACTTCCGCCGCTGCGGGCGGCCAGTTCGAGGAGCCCCAGGGCGCGCCACCAAGGCCGGGCGAGGGTGTCTTCATCAAACTCCACAGGAACGAGCTCCGGGGCCGGTCGAGGAGAGACCTTTGACGGCGAGCTACTCGCCTCGCTTGGGCTGACGCTTGGTGGACGCGCCAAGCAGCAAAGTAGGGCGAAGTTCGAGGAGGAGCAGCCTTGAAGAAGCCGCTGTCGCTCTACCGCCCGGCAAGCCAAGTTGGAGTCCCGGGAAGCACTTGTCGCGAGGGCAGGAGCGGACATGGAGAAGCGCGCAGAAGAGCTCCGGAGCGCCAACCAAGAAACTCTCCGCGACGTAGCAGAAGCGCGGGGGCAACTTGCAGAAGAGCGCACGGCCTTCATCCTTGAGAAGGCCGCGGTGAGGAGGAGCAGCGGCTGGCTGCCGAAGCTCTCCGCCGCAGAAAGGAAGCCGGGCGCAGCGGAAGGTCAACCTGGACAGCCACGAAGAAGACCTTGCCGCGAGGAGTCACTTGGCGGGGCGCTTAAGGAAGCGAAGGATGCTGCCGCAGCCGCCGAGGCCGCCAAGGAAGATTTGAAGGCGAAGGTGGCACAGCTGGAGGCCAGCCTCAACAAGAGCGGCGAAGAGCTTGCCACGCTCAAGCATGAGCGTGAGAAGGACGCCTACACTCTTGGCGAGCTGCAGAGTCATCTCGCTGATAGGGGCAAGGAGCTCGAGGCCGCCAAGGATTCCAAGGCGGATCTTGAGCTGAAGCTGACCACCCTGACGCAGACGTTGGACGGTGCCAGAGAGCGGGAAGTGGGTTTGTTGGAGACGATCAAGGCAAAGGAGGAGCTGCTGGCGAATGCTGCCTCCATCCAGAGCACCTTGAGGGAGAGCGTGGAGCACTGGACTGAAGGTCTTGTGGACACCGCCGCCGACATCCACAACGAGCTGATGGAGCTGGGGATGGCGGACCTTGCATACTCCTCCGTGAGCATCTCCAACCCAGCGCCAAACTCAGTTTATTCTTCAAAGGCGTGGTGGCGGGTCTCCAGCGACTCGGGAAGAGGTCCCAAAGCAGCTGGCCGAGGAATCACGCCAGATCTGTGCAGGAGCCCTCGAGAAGGTGTTGATAAAGGTGGCCTTCCGCAATCCGGGCCTCAACCTTAACGGCGTCCTCAGATCCTTGCCGCCAGATGCCAACGTGGAGGAGCTCAAAGCCCTTGTCGCACCCATTGTGGACAAGGTGAACAAGATCAAGCGGATCGATGGCGACCGCGTAGACTAGGCGGCCAATTTTATCTTTCCCTTGTCGCTGCTGATCATGTTTAGAACACTTTGTTAGATCAGCGACAAGTTATTTTGTAATATACTCTATCTTAGGCGATCAATGCAACGTTATTTACACTACTTGATTCCTTCCTTTATGCGTTTACGCCTTACGCATTTGGGGGACTTGTCGGTGCGGGCACTTTTGTCATGAAGGCCGAGTGCGGAACGTCGACACTTCTTTGGCGGTGCCGCCTCCGACAAACAACCTTGTCGCGACTAGCCGCAGCTCACTTAAGTTGTTGAACAGACTCAAAACAAAGTAAGGGCGCGACTAGCCTGCGAGTTGGTTCCTCTGCGCATGGGTTTTCCATATGAGTACTATCGTTCGAGGAAGATAACTTAAAATTTAAAATTGATTGCTCAAACTTTGGCAACTTAGCTTTTCTGTCTCTTGCTTCCCGATGAGGCTAAACTTCCTCGAGCGGTGCCTGGTCCATAGTATTATCTTCTTCTTCCTCCCTGGTTAACTTGTGCGCGAGGGAGCCTTCCTTTCTTTGAGAAAAGAGAAATAAGAGGAAATAAAGTTATGGAGCCCAGCGGCTCGATTTTGCTTACCGGGTGTGGTTGCTGCACAAAGTGTTAGTCAAAACATGCAATAAAATGATGAAAGCATGAATTTGACAAGTCGTGCGCAACGCATGATCTTTACTGATGCACGGGGTCTGCGCCCGGCTTTGTACAAAGGATTACATTCAACAGCGGCAAGACTTGTACAAAAGGTGGTTGCCGGAACGGGTTCCGGCAACCGCGCCTTATGGGTAAAACTTACGAAGATGCTCAATGTTCCAGGAGTTGCTCACCGGGATGCCATCTTCGGTCTCAAGGCGGACAGCGCCAGGCCTAGTGACTCGTTTCACCCGATAAGGGCCTTCCCACTTCAAGGCGTCAACTTGTTTGAATTCTTGGCGGACTGAACGCTACCGAAGAACAAGGTCGCCTTCCTCGAGACTTCGGCACTAACTCTGCGGCTATGGTAGCGACGCAAAGCTTCTTTGGTAGCGAGCAGCTCGACAAATGACTTTGAAGACGATCCTCCTCAAGGAGCAGCGCGTCATCTTGTCGCAGCTGCTCTTGCTCAAGCTCATCATAAGCGAGCACTCGAGGCGATCCGTATACGAGTTCCGTGGGAAGAACTGCCTCTGCTCCATAGACTAGAGCAAAAGGTGTCTGACCGGTGGCTCGATTTGGCGTCGTCCTAATCGACCAAAGAACCACCGGCAGCTCCTCGATCCAGTTTCTTCCGCACTTGTGCAGCCTGTCGAAAGTTCTGGTCTTGAGCCCGCGCAACACTTCAGCATTTGTCCTCTCTGCTTGACCGTTGCTTCTCGGGTGAGCAATGGAAGCAAAGCAGATCTTGGCGCCAAGATCTTGGACGTACTGCATGAAGGTGCGACTCGTAAATTGTGTGCCGTTGTCAGTGATGATCCTGTTAGGGATTCCAAAACGGCAAACAATCGACCTGAAGAACTTGACTGCTGACTGTGCTGTCACCTTCCTCACTGCTTCCACTTCCGGCCACTTTGTGAACTTGTCGATGGCGACGTACAAGTACCCAAAGCCCCCGACAGCTCGGGGGAAGGGGCCGAGGATGTCGAGCCCCCAGACCGAAAATGGCCAGGATAAAGGGATCGTCTGGAGAGCTTGAGCTGGCTGGTGTATTTGTTTGGAATGGAACCGCACGCTTCACACTTGGTTACTTGTGCAGTTGCATCACGGAGGGCTGTCGGCCAGAAGAAACCTTGCCGGAAAGCTTTGCTTGGCAAGAAGTGCTCTCGCGCCAATGTGGTGACCACATATGCCTCCATGTATCTTCTGCCGACAGCTTCTGTCCATCTTCCCCAGGAATACACTTCAATTTCACACCGTTGAGTCTTCTTACATGCAGTATCTTTGTCGACAAACTGGTACATACTTGACTGCCGGGCTACTCTTTCCGCTTCTTCTTGCTCTTGGGAAGTTCTCCCGTCTGAAGGAAATGGACAATCTGCTGCGCCCATCTTTGGAGCTTGTGGCTCGACAACAAGGACCAAAGGCACATCTGCTTGCTGCGGAACATCAGCTTCCACGGCAAGAACCTGCGGCCCTGCCGAGCTTGATGTTCCCCGGCAAGCTTGCCGGAGCAAGACTTGTCGGGAGCGTCTGCTTCAACGAAACAAACCCTGGGGCTTGTCGGAGCAGACGGCCCCTCAGCACTGTTGGCGTTGATCTTGGGGACCTTCGCAACGACGGCTTCGGGAAGCTCTGCCGGAAAGTAGTCACCAGAGATCAACTTCCTCTTCTTGCTTCTCAGTCCTAAAGTTCAGCTCGCTGCCAAATGTTACCGGCAACGTAATCTTTCCCTTCGGCTTGCTCCTTCCCGGATTGATTCCTTGGAAGGTGCCGGTCTCTTCGAGCTTCATTGTCAGGATTTGAAGCTTGGAGCACCGCGGAGGAGATCGATTCAAGCCGCCTCGCTGTCAACTAGCATTTTGGTGACCTTGAGGTTGCGGATGGTTGGTGAGACCAACATCGGCAAGCACCCGACCGCGATTATGCGATCAGGTGGTCCTCAATATCAAAAATGATAGGCGTCTTGGACCACTTCAGAGGCTGCGTGATTCTCACGGATGGTTCCGCTGCATTGACCTCCCGTGATCCATTGCTTGAGTTGGCGGTGTGAGGTATGCGAGGAAGCACCTCCGTCAACGCAGAGGACCTCTGTGGCTTTCTGAAACTCCTGCTCGCCGGCGTCGCTGCGTCTTCCATATCTTCGTCGTCGTCATCATCTTCATCCTTGTCGCGGCGCGGAGGTCTGTCTCCTTGCCGTTGCTTGGCCTTGCAAGGCGTCCTCCTCGGCCGGGGCGTTTCTTGCTTGCTCCCCAGCACCTTCTGGCCTTCTCTTTGTCGCGCCCGCTCGTACTCAGCTCTCTGCTGTTCGACAAGCTGCTCGACCTTCTTGCAGCTCTGGAGGTCGTGGCCCTTGGTGCGGTGGATCTTGCAAGATCGCTTGCGGAGCCGTCCTGCTTGTCGGCGGCCGCCACCACTGGTGGTTGGCATCAGCGGAAACCTCCTTGCCGGAGCCACCAGCCTTGGCATTCTTGTCACCACCTCCGTTGCCGGACTGCTCAACAGCTAGTACTTCTCTACCTTTCTTCTTCATGTTGCCTCGCCGCCGGCCCTTCTTTGCCGGGGCGGCCTCCTCACCGAGATCCCGCTTACGCATTCTCTCCCGGAGTCTCCTCCCTTCCTCAGCGTGCACACTTGTCGGCCAAGGCGTACAGCTCGCGACGTCCTTGACTTTGCACATCGCCATCTCCTCCTCATCCTGCGGTTCCGCACATTACGATGAAACGCTTGGCGATCACCGCGGCGGGGTGGACATCTCGGGATGTTGTAGTGCACGGCTGAATCTCCGAATGAACTTGTGCGAGGACTCTCCTTCCTTCCGGGCGGCAGATGAAGATCACTCTCTTGGCCATGAGGCTTGTGGCCACCTGTGAAGGCGCCAACAAACTGATGGCACAGATCTGCCCAAGAGGATATGGAGCTGTCCGGCAAGTGCATGAGCCAAGATCTGACGTTGGGCTTGAGCACGAGCGGGAAGTAGTTGGCGAGGATCTTGTCGTCCCGTCCTCCCGCAGCCTGCACCGCGATGGTGTAGATGCTGAGGAACTCCGACGGATGCGTCCTGCCATCATACTTCTCCGGCACGTCTGGTTTGAAGTTTTTCTGGCTGGGCCACTTGACTTGCCGCAGCTCACGAGTGAATGCAGGGCAACCTACCGCGTACGGCAAGTCGCCTGGCTCCTTCGGCGCGCGCACGTCGACAGAAGGCCCGGCGCGCTTGTCGGACTGACGTCGCGCTTCTCTCCGGCGCTCGATGCGAGTTCGAGCGTCCTCTTGTTGTCGCTCATGAAGAATTTGGCGCTGATCGCGGCGAGCTCGCGGATCCGATGATGCGGTGGAGTCGCTGTCGAGGTGGATCCGGTGAGTCGGCCATCTTGGCCTTCATGGCGGAGAGTGCATGGTGGTTGCACCTCCGACAGTCTCGTCGCCACCGGCTCGTGCCTTGTCGTCTTGCCGCGGCAATGATGGCGTTGGTTGCCGCGGAGCGTCGCCGTTGGCAAAGCCGATGAGGCTCTGGATAGTGGCCCTCCACTCGTCGACCTTGTTGGCCGTTGGAGGGTAGTCGAGGAGCAGCCGAGCTCTCGCCAGAGCTTCTGCTGGAGTAGTGGGTGGCATTGGCGAACGGTGCGAGGAGCGGGATATGCTCGGACTTCTAACTACGTTAGAAGGAGCAGCACCCCGTCCGGGCGACCGTATCTCACTCGTGCCAGCATGTTGGCACGCATGCTGGTCTTGAGGGTCTCGGTCCAACGAACGTATGGCATTGTGAACGCCGTGACGTTGTTGGTCAGCGTCTCTGAGATGGGCGCGGGGGATGCGCGGACGCCGAGGTTTGCGGGGCCTTGTCCTTGGACTTGGCAACGTCGCGGACACCTTCGTCGGCGCCCGTTCCTCCGCCGGCGTCCGCCTCACCACCTGTTTGCTGCGGTGAGGGTGGGTACGACGCGGACGGCTCTGCTGCCGCCGAAGCCTTCTTCTTCGGTGGCATGTTGAGGAAGATGTTGAGGACGCTGCTCGTGTGAACGTCGGATCAGATTCACACGGCCTCGACGCTTCTACAGCGCGCCAAAGATGTCGGGAGGCTAATCGCACCCACGAACACCTACGGGGCGGCGGACCAGGCCCCTTGTGGTTCGGAGGGCGGAGATCGCCTGAAGGGCGGATCGAGACGAGGCACACGAGCAGTTTACCCAGCTTCGGAGCTCTCCGGAGAGATAAAACTCCTACTGCTGCTTGTTTGATGTATTGTGTTCTTGCTAGGGAGCGATGCGAGCTACAAAACCTAGCATGAGCGTATCTGGTCTCTAGTGAGTCGAATGAACCAAACCTCGAACCCCCCTTCTATGTTGCGCATGGGCCTCCTTTTATATGCTCAAGGGGTCTCCGACAGGTGGCAACATAGGCGAGGGTACAAATGTAAAAACAGGAGTTGGTACACCTACTCGAACAGTGTATAGTGCAAAATACCTAACTCGACGGCAAGGGACAAAAGCAATAAATGCCCGTCCGTTGTCGCCCAAACAAAGGCAACAGAGACCGTCAGTGCGCCACCGCCGCCACGATGGCAAGCTTGTCGGCCGCTTATCGCTGCTCTCCGCTGGCTGCACAGCCTCTCGACACGCCGCGCATGGAATGGTCCCATGGCGACACGTTGCTGGATGAGCTGGAGCAGAGATGGAGAGAGGTTGCTTGTCATGACAAGCGCCTTTGCCGCGAATCCTTGTCGCGTCCGGAGGCTTGTCGCTCGAGCCTTCCCGGCAAGCTCCTCTTGCGGGGCCTTGTCTTCTGCATGCCTTGAGTGGCCTTCGGCAAGCTCCTCTTGTCGGGCCTTGTCTTCTTAATCAAATACTTTGTTCTTGAATGGCTCCAAAGGAGCCACGGAGGATCTTGGCGGTGTGAGGCAAACCCTACTGCTGGTCTTGCAGAATCGTCTGCATCTAGCACGGGATACTAGGGTACCCCTACTCTAGTACACCGACAGACAGTAATTTGTTCACCCGCCGTAATACTTATGCTACCTTGAGAGAAGCCACTAGTGAAACCTATGGCCCCTGGGTCTATTTTCCATCATATTAATTTCCCATCAACAAGCTATTTCTTTCCTCGTTTATTTTGCTTTCTTTACTTTTAGTCTATCATAAAAATACCAAAAATATTATCTTATCATCTCTATCAGATCTCACTTTTGCAAGTGGCCGTGAAGGGATTGACAACCCCTTTATCGCGTTGGTTGCAAGGTTCTTATTTGTTTGTGTAGGTACAAGGGACTTGAGCGTGGCCTCCTCTTTGGATTGATACATTGGTTCTCAAAAACTGAGGGAAATACTTATGCTACTTTGCTGCATCACCCTTTCCTCTTCAAGGGAAAACCAACGCAGTGCTCAAGAGGTAGCAAGAAGGATTTCTGGCGCCGTTGCCGGGGAGTCTATGCACAAGTCAAGACATACCAAGTACCCATCACAAACTCTTATCCCTCGCATTACATTATTTGCCATTTGCCTCTCGTTTTCCTCTCCCCCACTTCACCCTTGTCGTTTTATTCGCCCTCTCTTTCCGTTCGCTTCTTTTTCGCTTGCCTTTTGTGTCCCGTGTGCCGTCATGGCTAGTACTTTATCTACTCCTTTGTCTCCCGAGAATGAAGTTCTTAATTTTAAACAAAGGGAGGGAGAAAATCTAAAAGATGCTTGGTACAGAATTTGCAATGCGCAAAATAGATCTACTAGGAAGAAATCTACTTCCATTCTTCTTCGCAATTATGTAGGCATCACTCCTTGCAATAGATATATTCTTGATACCATTACCGGAGGAAATTTCTTGGGTAGCCATACTTCTGATTCTTATAATGCTATGATAGATTTGTTTGGCCCACTACCTCTTTTGGTTAATGGAACTATTTTAACTTTGGAACATGTGATGCAACGGCTTGAAATTATTGAAAATAAAGTTGCCACCATAGAGTTGATTGAAAATTTGGATAGAAAGATCCACAACCAAATTACCCAATACGGATCTAAGGTAGGAGTTGCTCTTAAAAATTTTAAAGAAAAGGAACCTATGGTTAATGAAAAGATAGATCAAGATTCCACTAGAATAGATAAAATTGAGGATATTATTACCAACCTAGGGTCTACCTTTTGTTCCATGAAAAACACTCCTTCTAATGCAAAGATTGCCAAATTGATGTATGTTCCTAAAAATAAGGGTGAAACTTCTAGTAAGGAAAATGCGGACCTCAAATCCATAAGTGTTCACCCCAAATTTCTCGCTATCCTTAAAGAACCTTTTGCTACAAATGATTTTCTAGATTTCGTGCCTAGAAGTTTGATAATTAATAAAAAGAAAGAAACTCCTAGGGGTTATAGGTGTCTTATTGAAGAATTGCCTACCAAAGATGGCAACACCTAAATCTATCCTCGCTTTTATGCCTAGCTAGGGGCATTAAACGATAGCGCTTGTTGGGAGGCAACCCAATTTTATTTTAGTTTTTTGCCTTTTGGTTCTATTTAGGAATAAATAATCCATCTAGCTTCTGTTTAGATGTGGTTGTGTTTTAATTAGTGTTTGTGCCAAGTAGAACCTTTGGGAAGACTTGGGGGAAGTCTTTGCGATCTTGCTGTAAAAAACAGAAACTTTAGCACTCACGAGATTAGCTACAACTTTTTACTGGAGAGTGCTATTTAGTTGATTATTTTTTCAGATGATTAATAGATAAATTCCTCACGTCCAGAAATTTATTTTAGAATTTTTGGAGTTCCAGAAGTTTGTGTTAGTTACAGATTACTACAGACTGTTCTGTTTTTGACAGATTCTGTTTTTCGCGTGATGTTTGCTTATTTTGATGAATCTATGGCTAGTAATGGAGTTTATGAACCATAGAAAAGTTGGAATAAGTAGTTTTAACACCAATATAAATAAAGAATGAGTTCATTACAGTACCTTGAAGTTGGAGTAAGTAGTTTTAACACCAATAAGTAGTTTTCTTTCGCTAACGGAGCGCACGAGATTTTCTGTTAAGTTTTGTGTTGTGAAGTTTTCAAGTTTTGGGTAAAGATTTTATGGATTATGGAACAACGATTGGCAAGAGCCTAAGCTTGGGGATGCCCAGGGCACCCCAAGGTAAAATTCAAGGACAACAAAAAGCCTAGTCTTGGGGATGCCCCAGAAGGCATCCCCTCTTTCGTCGTCGTCTATCGGTAACTTTACTTGGGGCTATATTTTTATTCACCACATGATATGTGTTTTGCTTGGAGCGTCTTGTATGATTTGAGTCTTTGATTTTTAGTTTACCACAATCATCCTCGCTGAATACACTTTTTGAGAGAGACACACATGATTCAGAATTTATTAGAATACTCTATGTGCTTCACTTATATCTTTTGAGCTATATAGTTTTTGCTCTAGTGCTTCACTTATATCTATTAGAGCACGGTGGTGGTTTTATTTTATAGAAATTATTGATCTCTCATGCTTCACTTATATTATTTTGAGAGTCTTAAACAGCATGGTAATTTGCTTTAATTGTGAAATTAATCCGAATGTGATAGGCATCCAAGATGATCATAACAAAAACTTCCATATTGAGTTCATTGAATATCATGAGAAGTTTGATACTTGATAAGTGTTTTGAGATATAAAGGTGGTAATATTAGAGTGTGCTAGTTGAGTAATTGTGAAATTGAGAAATACTTGTGTTAAGGTTGGTAAGTCCCGTAGCATGCACGTATGGTAAAAGTTGTGTGGCAATTTTGACACATAAGGTGTTCTTTTATCGCTTTCCTTATGAGTGGCGGTCGGGGACGAGCGATGGTCTTTTCCTACCAATCTATCCCTCTAGGGGCATGCGTAGTAGTACTTTGCTTCGAGGGCTAATAAACTTTTGCAATAAGTATATGAGTTCTTTATGACTAATGTGAGTCCATGGATTATACGCACTCTCAACCTTCCACAATTTTCTAGCCTCTATGGTACGGTGCATTGCCCTTTCTCTCCTTGAGAGTTGGTGCAAACTTCGCCGGTGCATCCAAACCACGTGATATGATACGCTCTATCACACATAAAACTCCTCGTATCTTCCTCAAAACATCCACCATACCTACCTATCATGACATTTCCATAGCCATTCTGAGATATATTGCCATGCAACTTTCCACTGTTCCGTTTATTATGACATGCTCCATCATTGTCGTATTGCTTTGCATGATCATGTAATTGACATCGTATTTGTGGCAAAGCCACCATTCATAATTTTTCATACATGTCAGTCTTGATTCATTGCATATCCCGGTACACCACCGGAGGCATTCACATAGAGTCATATTTTGTTCTAAGTATTGAGTTGTAATTCTTGAGTTGTAAGCAATAAAAGTGTGATGATCATCATTATTAGAGCATTGTCCCATGCGAGGAAAGGATGATGGAGACTATGATTCCCAAGAAAAAAAGAAAAAAATGAGAGAAAAAGAGAGAAGGGACAATGTTACTATCCTTTTACCACACTTGTGCTTCAAAGTAGCACCGTGATCTTCATGATAGAGAGTCTCCTATGTTGTCACTTTCATATACTAGTGGGAATTTTTCATTATAGAACTTGGCTTGTATATTCCAATGATGGGCTTCCTCAAAATGCCCTAGGTCATCGTGAGCAAGCAAGTTGGATGCACACCCACTTAGTTTCTTTTGTTGAGCTTTCATATATTTATAGCTCTAGTGCATCCATTGCATGGCAATCCCTACTCCTCTCATTGACATCAATTGATGGGCATCTCCATAGCCTATTGATTAGCCGCGTCAATGTGAGACTTTCTACCTTTTTGTCTTCTCACATAACCCCCATCATTATACTTTATTCCGCCCATAGTGCTGCATCCATGGCTTGCGCTCACGTAAGGGTTGAAAAGGCTGAAGCGCGTTAAAAAGTATGAACCAATTGCTCGGCTTATCATCGGGGTTATGCATGATGAGAATGTTTTGTGTGATGAAATTGAAGCATGGTCTAACTATACGATTTTGTAGGGATAAGCTTTCTTTGCCTATGTTATCTTGATAAGACATAATTGCTTGGTTAGCATGTTTGAAGTATTATTGTTTTTATGTCAACATTAAACTTTTATCTTGAATCTTTCGGATCTAAATATTCATGCCACAATAAAAAGAATTAAATTGAAAATTATGCTAAGAAGCATTCCACATCAAAAATTCCGTTTTTATCATTTACCTACTCGAGGACGAGCATGAATTAAGCTTGGGGATGCTTGATACGTCTCCAACGTATCTATTATTTTTGATTCTTCCATGATATTATATTATCTGTTTTGGATGTTCAATGGGCTTTATTTTTGGGACTAACCTATTAACCGAAGGCCCAGCCCAAATTGTTGTTTTTTGCCTATTTCAGTGTTTCGAAGGAAAAAGGAATATCAAAAGGAGTGCAAACGGAATGAAACCTTCGGGAATGTGATTTCCGGAACAAACGTGATCCAGAGGACTTGGAGTGGACGTCAAGCAATCAACAAGGAGGCCACGAGGTAGGGAGGAGCTCCTGCCCCCTGGGCGCGCCCCCACCCTTGTGGGCCCCTCGTAGCTCTCCTGACCGACCTCTTTCGCCTATATATACTCATATACCCTGGAAACATCAGAAGAGGAGCCAAAACCCTATTTCCACCGCCGCAACTCTCTGTACCCGTGAGATCCCATCTTGGGGCCTTTTCCAGGGCTCATTCAGAGGGGGCATTGATCATGGAGGGCTTCTACATCAACACCATAGCCTCTCCGATGATGTGTGAGTAGTTTACCTCAGACCTTCGGGTCCATAGTTATTAGCTAGATGGCTTCTTCTCTCTCTTTGGATCTCAATACAAAGTTCTCCTCGATTCTCTTGGAGATCTATTCGATGTAATCTTATTTTGCGGTGTGTTTGTCGAGATCCGATGAATTGTGGGTTTATGATCCAGATTATCTATGAACAATATTTGAATCTTCTCTAGATTCTTTTATGTATGATTGGTTATCTTTGCAAGTCTCTTCGAATTATCAGTTTGGTTTGGCCGACTAGATTGATCATTCTTCCAATGGGAGAAGTGCTTAGCTTTGGTTTCAATCTTGCAGTGCTCGATCCTAGTGACAGTAGGGGAAACGACACGTATCGTATTGTTGCCATTGAGGATAAAAAGATGGGGTTTATATCATATTGCTTGAGTTTATCCCTGTACATCATGTCATCTTTCTTAAAGCGTTACTCTGTTCTTATGAACTAAGTACTCTAGATGCATGCTGGATAGCGGTTGATGTGTGGAGTAATAGTAGTAGAGGCAGGCAAGAGTCGGTCTACTTGTCACGGACGTGATGCCTATATACATGATCATACCTAGATATTCTCATAACTATGCTCAATTCTATCAATTGCTCGACAGTAATTTGTTCACCCATCATAATACTTATGCTACCTCGAGAGAAACCACTAGTGAAACCTATGGCCCCGGGTCTATTTTCCATCATATTAATTTCCCATCAACAAGCTATTTCTTTCCTCGTTTATTTTTATTTCTTTACTTTTAGTCTTTATCATAAAAATACCAAAAATATTATCTTATCATCTCTATCATATCTCACTTTTGCAAGTGGCCGTGAAGGGATTGACAACCCCTTTATCGCGTTGGTTGGAAGGTTCTTATTTGTTTGTGTAGGTACAAGGGACTTGAGCGTGGCCTCCTACTGGATTGATATCTTGGTTCTCAAAAACTGAGGGAAATATTTACGCTACTTTGCTGCATCACCCTTTCCTCTTCAAGGGAAAACCAACGCAGTGCTCAAGAGGTAGCAAGAAGGATTTCTGGTGCCGTTGCCGGGGAGTCTACGCACAAGTCAAGACATACAAAGTACCCATCATTGTCACGAAAGACATTAAAAAGATGAAGCATATGAGGCAACCTTAATTCCATTTTTTTAGTTTTCTTTTATAAACTAAACTAGTGATAAAACAATAAACTAAAAGATTCGATTGCAAGATCTAAAGATATACCTTCAAGCACTCACCTCCCCGGCAACGGCTCCAGAAACTGCTTGATGTCTACTACACAACCTTCTTCTTGTAGACGTTGTTGGGCCTCCAACTGCAGAGGTTTGTAGGACAGTAGCAAATTTCCCTCAAGTGGATGACCTAAGGTTTATCAATCCGTGGGAGGCGTAGGATGAAGATGGTCTCTCTCAAACAACCCTGCAACCAAATAACAAAGAGTCTCTTGTGTCCCCAACACACCCAATACAATGGTAAATTGTATAGGTGCACTAGTTCGGTGAAGAGATAGTGATACAAGTGCAATATGGATGGTAGATATAGGTTTTTGTAATCTGAAAATATAAAAACAGCAAGGTAACAAATGATAAAAGTAAGCACAAATGGTATTGCAATGCGTTGAAACAAGGCCTAGGGTTCATACTTTCACTAGTGCAAGTTCTCTCAACAATAATAACATAATTGGATCATATAACTATCCCTCAACATGCAACAAAGAGTCACTCCAAAGTCACTAATTGCGGAGAACAAATGAAGAGATTATGGTAGGGTACGAAACCACCTCAAAGTTATTCTTTCTGATCGATCTATTCAAGAGTCCGTAGTAAAATAACACGAAGCTATTCTTTCCGTTCGATCTATCATAGAGTTCGTACTAGAATAACACCTTAAGATACAAATCAACCAAAACCCTAATGTCACGTAGATACTCCAATGTCACCTCAAGTATCCGTGGTTATGATTATACGATATGCATCACACAATCTCAGATTCATCTATTCAACCAACACAAAGAACTTCAAAGAGTGCCCCAAAGTTTCTACCGGAGAGTCAAGACGAAAACGTGTGCCAATCCCTATGCATAAGTTCACAATGTTACGGAACCCGCAAGTTACCAAAACATACATCAAGTAGATCATGTGAATATCCCATTGTCACCACAGATAAGCACATGCAACACATACATCAAGTGTTCTCAAATCCTTAAAGACTCAATCCGATAAGATAACTTCAAAGGGAAAACTCAATCCATTACAAGAGAGTAGAGGGGGAGAAACATCATAAGATCCAACTATAATAGCAAAGCTCACGATACATCAAGATCGTGCCAAATCGAGAACACGAGAGAGAGAGAGAGAGAGATCAAACACATAGCTACTGGTACATACCCTCAGCCCTAAGGGTGAACTACACCCTCCTCGTCATGGAGAGCGCCGGGATGATGAAGGTGGCCACCGGTGAGGGATCCCCCCTCCGGCAGGGTACCAGAACAGGGTCCCGATTGGTTTTTGGTGGCTACAGAGGCTTTCCGCGGCGAAACTCCCAATCTAGGTTTCTTTCTGGCAGTTTGGGGTTATATAAGAGCTGTTGGAGTCGGGAACAAGTCAGGGGGGGTACCTGAAGCGGCCACGAGCCAGGGGGCGCGCCCAGGTGGTAGGGCGCGCCCCCACCCTTGTGGTGGCCTCGGGACTCTTCTGGCCCACCTCCGGTACTCCGTGGGCTTCTTCTGGTCCAAAAATGATCTCCGTCAAATTTCAGCTCAATTGGACTCCGTTTGGTTTTCCTTTTCTGCAATACTCAAAAACAAGGGAAAAAACAGAAACTGGCACTGGGCTCTAGGTTAATAGGCTAGTCCCAAAAATCACATAAAATAGCATATAAATGCATATAAAACATCCTAGATGGATAATATAATAGCATGGAACAATCAAAAATTATAGATACGTTGGAGAAGTATCACTCACAATTACAAAAGATGTTCAAGATAGTATATTTATATGTGAGGCCTCCCTTTCTTTATTACTTCCTATTAATTGCAACAATGACCAAAACTATGTTTGTCAACTCTCAACAACTTTCATTCATCATACCCTTTATATGTGAAGTCATTACTCTCCATAAGATCAATATATGATCTTTTTCTTTCTTTTATTCTTACTTTTATTTAATTCCCTGAAGATCATAGCAATAAAGCAAAGCCCTTTACTCAAAACTACTCTTTATTATATATCTCACGGACTTGATTACATAGAGGGATCATAAAGCAAAACTCAAAACTAGATCGTACTAAAAACATTATTCTACTAGATCAAGATATAACCCAAAGGATCAAACTAAGAAAAGCGATAAACATAAAGATGTGATGGTGATACGATACCAGGGCACTCCCTCAAGCTTGGCAGTTGCCAAGGGGAGTGCCCATACCCATGTATTTAGATCTCTTTCTTCGGAGGTGGTGATGATGGAGTTGTATTCTTCTTCTCTAACTAGCGTCGGAGGATAAAATTTTCCTCCCTTTGCTCCTCGTTATCGAGCTCAAGCTTCAATAACTTTTTGCATAATGCCGCCTTGCCGTCCTGTAAAAAATGTGGTGGGATAGATCAGACCTTAGGGAGGCTTGAGTTCTTGAACTCCACATGCATATCACCAGGTTGGGGTAGTGGATCGTCCTCTTCATCGGAACTTGTCTCCTTCTTCGCCTTTGGATCATAATCTTCTTATTCCTCTGTGACGCCCGGATAATTAAGCTACAGTAACCCTCTGGTAATGATGCCATGTCACCTCGATTACTGTTGATAATCTCGCGTCAGTTCGAAACCCAGATCAACTTTCAAATTGAAAACAAAGGCAAACAATAAAAGTTTTCAAATATTAAAACCAAATTGTTCTCGTTGTGACAAATAATGCATAAGTAATAATGTTGGAGAAACCAACATTTCTTGTAATATTTAAATGCACTAAAATAACCAAAACAGAGGGCAAAATAATTAATTAAATGCCTTTTATAAAGTTATAATAATATAAATAATTTAGTAGTGTGCCAAAATAATTGTGGCAATGGACTAATTAGTAATACTAATTTAGGTGCTCATTTGATATTTTATAAAACTAACATAAAAGAAACTTCAAGTGAAAATAGTAAAGAAATAAAATAAATAAAAAGAAAAGGTCTAAAAAAACAAAACAAAAAAAGGAAAAGAAAGAAAACACCCCAGGGCTCGGCCCGGTACCAGCCCAAGCCCAGGCCAACCAGGCTGACCCGCGCCCCGACCATCACTCCCTTATCCCCCTGGGCGACCAAACCCTAACCCCGACAGCACCACTCCCCCCCCCCACTCGTCCCACTCCTCCCTCTGCTTCCCCCCGATCCAGATTGGATCGGGCGCTCGGCGCCGCCTCTCGTCGCGCCGGCCGCGCCGGCCATCGACCTGGACCTCGCCGGACCTTCCCCCGCCGTCATCCCCGTCTTCCTCCCTGCCGGACTGCACGCCTCCTCGCCTCGCCCTCGACGGCTCCACCGAGCCTCGCCGCCCCTCTTCCCTCCATCGACCGTGAGCGAACCCCCCCCTCCTCTGTGCCTTCCTCACGCACGCCCCCCTCCCGCCTCGTCCGGTCACCCCGTGCGGGCCACGCTCACCACGCCCGCATGCCTCGCACTCGCGTGTCGCGCCTAGCCACCCCGCGCGTGTGTGCCCTTGTCTACTCTACGTGAAAGTGCTAGTTATCGACTAGAGGGGGGGTGAATAGGCGATTTTTATGAAAGTCTTCAAAACAAGGATGTTTCGAAGACAAACAATAGAAATGACCTAATTGATATGCAGCGGAAGATAAACTACAACAAGCAAACCATAGTCAAGTATGTAATAACGTGAAAGTACAGCAGCTAGGTAGTAAGGATCAAGATGGAAGATAGAGAGAAGCCACTCAACAAAAGTAGTCAAGCAATGATGTCAAATAGGTATGATAGATAGGCAATGACTTCAAGAAGACAAACTCTAAGTAAAGAGAGGGAGAAGATAGAACCAGCCACTTGTTGAAGACATAGGATTTGTTGGACCAGTTCCAGTTGCTGTGACAACTGTACGTCTGGTTAGGGAGGCTGAGATTCAACTCAGAAGACCGCGTCTTCACCTTATTTCCCTTGAGCTAAGGACACACAGTCCTCGCCCAATCACTCTGGTAAGTCTTCAAGGTAGACTTCCGAACCTTCACTGGCAATCCACAATGACTCTTGGATGCTCAGAACGCGAAGCCTAACCGGCTGGAGGATTCACAGTCCTCAAGTGTAATAAGTCTTCAGTCAGAAAGACTTCAGTGATGCCTAACACTCTTTGGCTCTGGGTGTTTGGGCTTTGTCCTCGCAAGGATTTCTCTCTCTCAAAGGCTTCAAGGTGGGTTTCTCTCAAACGACAAAAGCCGTGCACTAACTCTGAGCAGCCACCAATTTATGGTGTAGGGGGTGGGCTATTTATAGCCACTAGGCAACCCGACCTGTTATGTCCGAAATGACCCTGGGTCATTAAGGAACTGACACGTGTTCCAACGGTCAGATTTCAAACACACACGGCAACTTTACTTGGGCTACAAGCAAAGCTGACTCATCCAGCTCTGGATAAGTTTTGTTCTCATTGTCTTCACTCGGAGACATAGGATTTGGGTTGAGCATCACTTCAGTCATTCTGACCATGATCACTTGGACCCCACTTAACAGTACGGTGGTTCCTATGACACAACAAAGAAGAAAAGGAAACAACGAAGCGACCACGATCTTCACGCTCCATAGTCTTCACTCAATGTCTTCTCATGTCATAGTCTTCAATGTGAATATCTTCACATACCACCATTGTCGTCAATGTCTTCATACACTTTTAGGGGTCATCTCCGGTAGGTAAACCGAATCAATGAGGGACACTACCTGCGTTATCATGCAATTCTCACAAACGCATTAGTCCCTCAACCACATTTGTCGTCAATACTCCAAAACCCACTAGGGGTGGCACTAGATGCACTTACAATCTCCCCCTTTTTGGTGATTGATGACAAACTGGTTGAAGTTTTCAACGGGGATAAAATATGTGAAATTCTAAAGGATAGGGAATTGTCTTCATAAGTGGCAAAGGCTCCCCTTCAAGATGTGCATATAAGTAGTTTGCTTTTGGAATGCAAATGCACATGGCAGGTTGTACTTGTGGAGATCCTCTTCAACTTATGAAGATAATTCATCATGCATGAAATGATATAGCTAAGAGAATGACATGCATAATGAAAAATGGATGTCTGCAGAATGATCTAAGTGCGGAAGTTATAAATCGCACATGCGGAATTTATCATCGCACCAGAGTAAAGCAAATAGGTAGCAGACGACCATCGAGGTTTAAGTGTTACAACTCAAAGAACCAAATGTATCAAAAGCAAGAGTTGTAAACACTAGGCAAATTATTATGCAACCGCCCTTATGAACCCGCTTGAAGACTATCAAACTCATATGCTTCTCCCCCTTTTGTCAGTAAGGACCAAAAAGGTTTGAAGACATAGAGCATCTACTCGTCCTCTTCAGAAGTAGATGATGCAGCAGGGTTGTCGTTGTTGGTTGGCGGTGCAGACGAGCTTGGTGCAGTGTCGATTCGTGCAGAAGTAGGGGGCGGTGAAGTAGCATCGGCTTCATCATCGATCACTCTGGCATTGACGGTTGCCGCGGAGGAAGAATAGTCAGAGTCTTCAAGTGATGGAGTTCGTCGTAGGACTGCATTCCGTGGAGGAGTGGAGTCAAACTTGAAGCGTTCAGTGAAGCCATCATCTTGAAGATCTACTTGATCGAAAGGTGGTCAAACTCTTCCATGATCGCCGACAGGTCTCATGAGTTACAAAATCATTCTTGGTGGCAAGGTTTTGAATGCGATTGACGTCCACCAAGAGGCTTTGCATTTGTCGCTTGAGCCAGGAGTGATGCTTATCTTGTTTTTGATGCAGCGCCACAAGAAGTTCTCGATCATTGAGGACTCGAGAGCGCTTCCGAGGCCTTTGGCCAATTGTGCTCTCAGTGGCTTCAGTCCGCGCATGGTGAGGCATACGGGTGTTCCCAGCCAGAGGATAGACACGAGATACCGCTTGGACGCCTTCCATGGGTTGAGAGAAGCTATGGTGATATGCATTCTGAAGACAAAGTGGCGTTTTGGCAGGCTCAGGGTAAATGGCTTCAACTGACATATCAACCTCTGGTAGAAATATCAGATGATTGCGGCGGAGGGCTGATAGTTGATAGCAGAGTGCATCTTGATGAGGCGCATGACCCATGGAGCATAAAATTTCAGACCAAACAGATCAGATCCAGACGCAGCCAATTGTTGGATGAAGAATTCTTGCGTATTGAAGCTGATGCCATTGAGGATGTAGAAGACCAATGTCTTCATTGCTCCTTCAAGTTTTGCTGTTGATGAATGCCCTTTGATAGGCCATAGAGTTCGCCTGATGATGTGATATATTTTACGAGGCAGATACTCAAGGTCATCAACAAAGAAGTGCTGAGGATATTCAGCGTCATGTGGCAGTGGCTTCATCATGCTCAAAATCTGACTCATGTCGGGTTCTGGCTTATGAAATATGCTCTCCATTGCATCGCGGTGGAGTTGACAACCAGGTTCAAACAGCTCTCCGGGAGTGGGTAGGCCTGTGAGCTCAATGACGTCAAGAGCTTTGGCTTCATGATGAACATTTCCTGTCATCCACTCGAGAACCCATGTCTTTGTATCTCTGTTGTAGCCGCGGATGTGGAGGGTCGCATAGAATTGAAGCACAAGTTCTTCATTCCAGTGTTCTTTGTCTGTAACAAAGCTGAGCAGACCTGCATCATGAAAGCAATCAAGTGCTTCTTCTAAGCATGGCAGTCCGGCAATGGCTTCAGTGTCGAGGCACATATGAGGGAAAATGCGCCCTTGATCATACAGAACGCAGGAGTAATAGCTTTGTTGCTGATAGCTCCAGAAACGGTCAGATGATATCCTTGGCCTTGTGTAGGGGTTCTTTGCTCTGTCAAAGAAAGTGTTGTGGGCTTTGAAGCCATTTGCATTGAAAGAACCTGTAGAGGTGGCAGTGCCTGGAAACCTTGGCAGTCTTGGCTTCGGCTTCTGGACTTGAGGCCTATGCGCAATATGATAGTCGAACCGAGGACCAGAGGCATCAGCGGAGGGACGAACGGGCCATCTTATCGTGATTAGCTCGCCATAGTTGTATGCTTGCTCAATTGTGTAGGGCCTTGGTGGCGGAGCTGGGCGATGGCAATCGAGGCTTCAGTTGCTCAGCAGATGCTTTGGGAGCAGTTTCCTCATTGGCTTCAGGCACATTTCCTTCATTGGCTTCAGGAGCTGTTGGTGCCGGCTCCACATTTGGTTCAGCCATGACCACGTCATTGGCTTCATTGGTGTTGGAGGTGGCAGCCTCAATGTTTTCAACCTCCACTTGAGGAGCTGGAGGGTCGGGCACTGGCACGTTGATATCAGGAATAACTTGTTCAATTACAGGGGGTGTAGGGACACGTTCTTCTTCTTCTTGGGTGTCTTCGGCTGATGCAGCCGGATTGTCTTCAGCAGCTTTGGCTTCAGACTCGGAGACATTCACAGTTGGAGTGGCTTCTGAGAACACTTGACGTGCAACAGGTTGGTGGTGCACTTCTCCTTCTACAGAGCCTCGAGAGAGGTACTTGAGGCCTTTGACCTTTGCGAAGCTCGCGAAATCTTGGTGACGCCTTTGGAGATGGGGTTGTCTGGGCCTCAAAGTCTTCCTCTTCTTGTTGTTGTTGTTGTTGGGGAGTGACTTGTTGTTGGGGAGTACTAGGGGAGTCTTCTTGTTGCGGGCAATCAGCCCATGACGCATCCTGAGCAATTGGCGTCAGAGGACGACCAATGCTGATGAGTTCGTTGTTCGTACGAACAGGTGATGATACCACATTGTACTCAATTTGAGGAAGAACTTCATCATCTTCAGCATTGTCATGGTGACCAATGTCTTCAGCAGTGATGGGATCAAGCTGGAATCTCTTCACCGAGAGCCTCTGTGGAAGCAGGCTCATGAACGGTCATAAGTTCTTGGGTAGCGGAGACACGGGGCGAACCACTTTGAAATGGGTTCAACAACCAAGGGCTCTGTGGGAGCAGCCCGATTCTTCTTGGTCTTGAGCTTCTTCTTGGAGGAGCTGCATCGAGGCGTCGAGATTTTCCTTTTTACAGCTTCAGCCTCGGCAGCCCTCGTCTTCTTCTCGCTTGAAGCGGTTGACCGGACCTTTGGCTTCGAGCCAGTCATGCTGCTTGGGAAGACTATGCGGGGTTCTTCCTGCCTTGAAGGTGCAGCTTGGTCAGTTGAAGACTTCTTTCTCTTTGCAGCCATTCTGGGGTCAATGCCAGGACGGCCAAGAGCCTTGCGCTTCTCAGCCTCATTGTAGGCAAGCACGCACTTGTCAGCCAGAGCCTTCATGCGCTCACGAGAGCCTCTGGCTTCTTCACGCTTCTTGACAAAGGCTTCCTTGAGGTCGTGCAGCATGACCTTGAAGTTTTTGACGTATTGCACGCTGAGTGCAGCCATATGCTTCTTGAACTGAGCTTTCTCATATTCAATCTTATGCTTCAGTTCAACAATGCGCTGAGCAAGAGCTAGCTCAGAAGCAATGGCGCCATTGAAGGAGATGCTGAGGCCAATAGGAAGTTGCAGATCTTCAAAGCTGATGTTTGGTGTGTCAAACCACTCATCAATGAAGTGATGGATGATTGCCACATCAAAGAGAGGCAAATTGTTGAAGATTTATGCTTCTTATTTGCTCTTGATAAGTTGCTCGAGAGCATCATCTGCAAGATCTTCATCACTGGACAGATCAATGTGCTCTTCACGCAGAATGGCAGCAGGAGTCAGTGTCAGTTCAGTATTCTTGATACTTTTCTTTCTCTTCTCCGTCTTCTTGGAGATACGGGATTGATCTTGATCGCATAATCGCTTCGGGAGGTGCAAGATGGATGGGCTTCACACGTGAAGCTTTTGGAGGAGCGGTGACTTTGGAGCCTTGACTTTCTTAAGCTTCGCAGCTTTGGAGCAGGAGCAGAGCTGGAGCTGGGGCTTCATCGACTCAACATCGTCATAAGAGTGATCCACTTTGGCACCTTGGACCAAGATGTAAGTGATGAGGCCATCAAGGTTTGAAAAGGGACCGATGACATTGGGTTCGGCATCACGTGAGCCGTCAGCACGGGGAGCAGAGGGACCAGGGTTGAAGTCTAATCCCAATGACTTCTTGCTTTCCTTTGTAGAAGCCTTTGCGTCTTTGGAAGTTGCGCTTGAAGAGATTATCGTCCACGACACGAGCAAAGACGCGTTGGGTCGGCATTCTCAGGCTGAGGTCCACGGACCATACAAGGATAGAAGCCTTGTGCAATAGCTTCAGCCATGTTCTTGGGTGGAAGGCCTCGAAAGAGAATATCACCCCAAGGGCTTCTAATAGCATTCTTCTCGGCATATTCTGGGTGACGAAATTGTACTTGAACCAATCGTTCAGCCCAATATCGTCGAATCCATTGGATTCGCGTCTTGCGTTGATTGTAAGTCTCTTCGGATCTGTCTTGTAAAGCTCTGCGAGGTCATCGAGCAGATCTTTTGAGGTTCCCTCACGACGCTGTCTGCCGCCGCCCTTCTGACCGATTTATACGCAGCCATGAATTTCAAACTGAATGGCCTCACGTTCAAAGGCTTCAAAGGCTTGCGTTTGCTGGATGCACAAGAAGCGGCTTCGGAGAGTTAGTTTGATCTTGTAAGAATTCTGCAAACGAATGCAGACTATGAGAACCAAGGGATTCTCCCACGGACATGTACCTGTGACAGCGTTAGAGATGCGAGGGAAGGGGAAGAGGTCATATGCATTCTTAGAAGATTTTGAAGATAAATCAGTTTGAAGACATTGACCTCATGATGTGAAGACATTCACTTATACGCTGAGAGTTGGTTCTAGATTTGTACGAATCCGTGAATAAGTACAAGTGAGGAATCTAACTAGTTGTGAAGCTTAAGTGAATATACTAGGCAGTACGAGATGCAGACAGAATAGATCTAACGTAGTATGGGCAGAAACCAATTTTGGCAAGTAGGATGAATCTTGAAGATCAAAAAGATGGTAAAAATAGAGTTATATTTACCACTCGAAGAACTGCTAGACGGGAAGAAGGGAGGCCGAGAAGTTCAATCCACCGTGCCCTAACTTGGCGACGGAGGACACCTACGGCGGCGGCGGAGATGACGATGTTCGCGGCCGGCGTGAGGACGACGTCGGAGAAGTCGCGGCAGCTAAGCGCTTCGTCGCCAGCGTCGTCGAGAGCTAGCGGTGGCGCTAGGGTTTTGACGAGGTGGAGAGGTGGAAGAAGATTTTCTTTACCGCAGGGGACATGTATTTATAACGAGGTGTGTGGCACAGCGCAATTACGCAGTGTGCCTGGCGGTTCACATCTGAGGGGCACGTGGCAAGCATGCAACATACTCTGAGTTGTCCCACGTTCCCACGCCCGCCAGGTTTGTCGGATGGTCGTTCCGGCTTCTCCGGATTTCAACAGTAAGGATGAATCATTTAAAACATACTTAAAGTTTGTCTCTGTGTCTTCTGCTGACAAGGACGCAGAGAAGACATTCGACAGTTTCAATAGAATGCATATGATTTGGACAGATAGAGTTTGAGTTAGAAAGCATAGAGAGATTGGGGTCCGATCACATTTACTTAGTTCAAAAGATTCAACTTGAAGACATAGCTATAAGTGAATGTAGATGACAGAAAAATATATATATATATATATATATATATATATATATATATATATATATATATATATATATATATATCAGACAGCAACCAAATCAACATAGTGAAGAAAATCATGAAGATAGGTTGAAGTTGAAGACAAATCAAATGCGAAGATATTGCAGAAATAACGCCATGAGTGAACCACTTCAACAAAGAAATTTGGTGGTGGCGTTACCCACCGTATAGGAAGTATTAGACCCAGACAGGGCGCACAATTATCGTGGCGCTCCGAAGTCAAATTCCACTTTAATGTATTCACACTCAGAATGTAAGTCTTCATTGATTGAAGATATACGTTACTTCGTGTGTTGCACATCTAAGTCATCAACATGCATAAGTGTTAGGATGTGTGCTTGATCACAGGACATTTGAGGATTCCAAGATATTTAGCTCACACCGTAAATTGCAAAACCTTTTCTCATCCAAGGGCTTTGTGAAGATATCAGCCAATTGCTCTTCAGTGTTGACGTGAATGATGTCAATATCTTTCTTCATGACATGATCCCTGAGAAAATGATGACGGATTTCAATATGCTTTGTCTTTGAGTGCTGGACTGGATTGTTGGCAATCTTGATGGCGCTTTCGTTGTCGCAGAAGAGAGGTACTTGTGTCAGATTGATGCCATAGTCCTTGAGAGTTTTCTTCATCCATAGAAGCTGAGCACAGCAAGATCCAGCAGCAATGTATTCAGATTCAGCAGTTGATAGTGATACGATTACGCTTCTTTGAAGACCAACAGACAAGTGACCGTCGAGAAAGTGACATGTGCCTGATGTAGACTTGCGATCCACCTTGTCACCAGCATAATCAGCATCCGAAATCCAACCAAATCAAATTTTGAGCCCTTTGGATACCATAATCCGAGTGTTGGGGTGTGAGCCAAATATCGAAGAATTCGCTTCATGACTAAGTGATGCGATTCCTTTGGTGCCGCTTGGAATCGAGCACACATGCAAACACTAAGCATAATATCTGGCCTAGATGCACATAGGTAAAGTAAGGAACCAATCATGGAGCGGTATACCTTTTGATCAAACTCTTTACCATTGTCGTCGGGACCCAGATGGTGTTTGGCTGGCATTGGCATCGTGTATCCTTTGCACTCTTGCATTCCAAACTTCTTCAGGCAATCTTAGAGGTATTTTTCTTGAGATATAAAGATGACATTCCTTTGCTGACGAATTTTAAGACCAAGGAAGAACTTGAGCTCTCCCATCATGGACATCTGATATTGTTCTTGCATCATGTATCCAAATTCATCACTATACTTCTGGTCGGTGCAGCCAAAGATAATGTCATCCACATATATTTGGCATACAAACAGTTCACCATCATATGTCTTCGTGAAGAGTGTGGGATCAAGGGATCCAGGTTTGAAGCCTTTGCTCTTGAAGTCTTTGATCATTATCATACCGGTAGCGAGGAGCTTGTTTGAGGCCATACGATGCTTTATTTAGCTTGTACACCATATCGGGATGTTTTGGATCTTCAAAGCCGGTGGTTGAGCGACATATACTTCTTCTTCAATCTTGCCGTTGAGAAATGCACTCTTCACATCCATTTGATATAGCAAGATGTTGTGGTGGTTAGCATAGGCTAGTAGTATGCGAATAGCTTCAAGCCTAGCTACAGAGCAAATGTTTCATCGAAGTCAATTCCTTCAACTTGAGTATACCCTTGAGCCACAAGCCGTGCTTTGTTTCTGACGACTTGACCATGCTCATCTTGCTTGTTTCGATATATCCATTTGGTGCCAATAATGTTATGCTTGTGAGGGTCAGGACGCTTGACAAGTTCCCAAACATTGTTCAGCTTGAACTATTGAAGTTCTTCTTGCATAGCTTGTATCCATTATGGTTCCATAAAGGCTTCAGCAACTTTCTTGGGTTCTGATATTGACACAAAAGAGAAGTGCCCACAGAAATTTGCTAGCTGTGTTGCTCTTGAGCGAGTAAGCGGACCAGGTGCATTGATGCTATCGATTATCTTCTCAATATGTACTTCATTTGCAACTCGTGGATGAACTGGACGAAGACTTTGCTCTTGCTGATCACTGTCATCATTGGGAGGATTGTCTTCAGGCTGAGCATTGTCTTCTGGTTGGTTAGGTGCAGAAATGATAAGTTCCTCTTCAGGCTGTGCTTCAGAAGGCATGATTTCACCAGTTCCCATTAGCTTGATAGACTCGCTGGGTGGAGCTTCGTCTAGTGTACTTGGCAGGAACTCTCTTTGTGAACCATTGGTTTCATCAAATCGCACGTCCACTGTTTCGACGATTTTGTAGAGATAAAGGTTGAAGACTCTGTAGGAGTGCGAGTCCTTTCCGTAACCGAGCATGAAGCCTTCGTGAGCTTTAGGTTCAAATATCTCAAGGCATTGCGACAGACATCAAGTTGAAACCAAGGGATTCAACAAGCATCACTTTATCCATGTGTTGATCCTTTGAGATTGCAACTCTACCTAGACCCAATACCTTGCTTTTACCAGTGTCAGCAAATGTGATGTGACTCTTGTCTGATGGACGTAAGGTTGAGTCCATGAGAAGACTTCGATCACCAGTCATATGATTAGTGCATCCACTGTCCATAATCCATTCTAAAGCATGAGGTGTCATACCCTACAGTACAGTTAGGGGGATAGGCTTCACCAAGAGCATTGTGAAGCATAAACATTTGACGGGCAAGTGGATTATTGAAGCTTAAATCAAGATTAGGACTGATAGGATGAATGGCAAATGATTCGGGGAACGAAATACATAGTGAGACCATTTGGGCATTTGATCTTGTGCCCTACAAGATGTTTTAGGTCCCCAGCTATAGCATCAGACGCCTTTGATTTTCGGCTGGAGACCCTTTCCTGCAAAAGAGAGTTAATTCTTCTTAACCACCCACATTTTCAGGGGTGGCTTAGAAGCAATGAGTCTAAGTGCAACATCTGAGAATGTCGGCTTTGGAGCCCTAGAAAATAGCCTTGCAGGAGATGAATCATACTCATATGAATAAGCAGAAAAGTTCTTAGTTCTATGAACATAGCGGTTTGAAGACACACGCTCATATTCATAAATTTGAGTACGGTTTCCCTGCAAAACATTGGCGTTAGGGTGACTCAGGTGAGTCCTCTGTCTGTGTGAAGCCTTTGGACCATTTGACGCCTTAGGTCTGGGGTTTGTCTTCTTCCCAGGTGGTGTCATGATGACATTCACTCGAAGATTCTCAAGACAGCTTTTGGGAACCCAGATCTTCTTCATAGGTGGTCCATTCCTGCGGTTTACCAATATACGGCAAACACTTCACCATTCGATTCTTGAACAGCTTATAGTTTGCATCAAAGGATTCATCAATGATAATAGGGTTAGCATAGGTAAATCCAGATAAGGTGGATGGATCCTTTGAAGGTCCCTTTGCGACAACCCATGTGGTTTTGGGATACCGCTTTCGGGCTTCCAGAGGGAACCGTCAACATTCATTTTCCTCTCGAACCCAACACCCTCTTTCCTAGGGTTTTGGTTCAGAATCTGCTTTTTGAGGACATCGCAAAGTGTCTGATGCCCTTTCAGACTTTTATACATCCCTGTTTCAAGCAATGTCTTCAACCTAGTATTTTCATCAGCAATAGCAGTGGTATCCTCCGTAGAGGGGTTAGTTACCACATTAGTAGTTGAAGACAATGCAACAGTAGCAGCAGTTGAACATTCAAAGAACAGAGGTAGCGATATCACGCTCAAGACATTTTAGACATGGTGGTTCAAATCCATCCTGAGCGGAACTGATCTGTTGAGCGCGAAGTGACTCATTCTCTTTTTGAAGATCTTCATGAGCCACTCTCAGTTTCTCAAGCTCTTGCTTCCTTTGAAGATAATCATAGGAGAGCTTTTCATGAGTAGTTGAGAGCGTTTCATGACGACTTTCAAGTTCTTGGTACTTAGCATGAAGATTTTTAATGTCTTCAACTAAGGATCGTGTGAACGTGTCATTTCCACGTCCAACAGGTCATCGCTTTTTTCTAACAGTTTTGAGTATGTTCCATAGCTCTTTGTTGTTCGGTTGCAATTTTAGCAAGTGTTTTGTAGCTGGGTTTGGATTCACAATCAGAGTCATCTTCACTTGATGTTTGAAAGTAAGCATCACGTGATTTTACCTTGGCACCGCGTGCCATGAAGCAGTAGGTGGGAGCAGGGTCGTCCTTGTCATCAGCTTTAGCGTTGGTGTAGAAGTCATTGTCTTCAGTGTTGAAGATGGACTTGGCAACATAGGCTGTGGCTAACGCCAGACTTGCAACGCCAGGGTCGGACTCCTCTTCAGACTCCACCTCTACCTCCTCAGAAGCAGACTCCTCCTCTGAATCCATTTCCTTGCCAACAAAAGCACGAGACTTGCCAGATGAGCTCTTCTTATGCGATGAAGACTTTGATGAGGACTTGGAAGAAGACTTTGAAGATTTCTTATTTTTCTTGTCATCAGAATCATATTCCTTGCTCTTCTTCTTCTTCTTCTCATTGTCCCACTGTGGACACTCAGAGATATAGTGTCCAGTTTTCTTGCACTTGTGACAGGTTCTCTTCTTGTAGTCATGAGTGGAAGCTTCATCATTTCTTGAGCTGGATCGTGAAGACTTTCTGAAGCCTTTCTTCCTAGTGAACTTCTGGAACTTCTTCACGAGCATAGCAAGTTCCTTTCCAATGTCTTCAGGATCATCAGAACCGCAGTCAGATTCTTCTTCAGATGAGGAAACAACTTTTGCCTTCAAAGCGCGAGTTCGGCCATAGTTGGGACCATAGATATCTCTTTTCTCGTAAAATTTGGAACTCATGTGTGTTGAGCCTCTCAAGTATATCGAGACGGATCGAGTGTCTTGAAGTCGGGGCGTTCTTGTATCATGAGGGCAAGGGTGTCAAAAGAGCTGTCAAGTGATCTCGGTAGTGTCTTGACGATTTCATGCTTGGTGACCTCGGTGGCGCCGAGAGCATGAAGCTCATTTGTGATGTCGATGAGGCGATCAAACGTGAGCTGGACATTTTCATTGTCGCTTTCTCTTGAAGCGGTTGAAGAGGTTGCGAAGAACACCGATCCTTTGATCTCTCCGGGTTGAGATGCCTTCGTTGACCTTGGATAGCCAGTCCTGACTAGCTTCGACGCTTCCAGAGCACTCCACACGGCCATATCATCCCTTTGGTCAGATGACCACAGATGATGTTCTTTGTAGTAGAGTCCAGTTGGATGAACTTCTTGACATCAGCAGGGGTGACACCTTCACCAGATTTGGGAACGCCGTTCTTGACGACATACCAGAGGTCGACATCAATGGCTTCAAGATGCATGCGCATCTTATTCTTCCAGTAGGGATAGTCAGTTCCATCGAACACGAGGCAAGCAGCGGAGACTTTGATTATCCCTGCAGTCGACATAGCTAAAACTCCAGGTGGTTAAACCGAATCACACAGAACAAGGGAGTACCTTGCTCTGATACCAATTGAAAGTGCTAGTTATCGACTAGAGGGGGGGTGAATAGGTGATTTTTATGAAAGTCTTCAAAACAAGGATGTTTCGAAGACAAACAATAGAAATGACCTAATTGATATGCAGCGGAAGATAAACTACAACAAGCAAACCATAGTCAAGTATGTAATAACGTGAAAGTACAGCAGCTAGGTAGTAAGGATCAAGATGGAAGATAGAGAGAAGCCACTCAACAAAAGTAGTCAAGCAATGAAGTCAAATAGGTATGATAGATAGGCAATGACTTCACGAAGACAAACTCTAAGTAAAGAGAGGGAGAAGATAGAACCAGTCACTTGTTGAAGACATAGGATTTGTTGGACCAGTTCCAGTTGCTGTGACAACTGTACATCTGGTTAGGGAGGCTGAGATTCAACTCAGAAGACCGCATCTTCACCTTATTCCCCTTGAGCTAAGGACACACAGTCCTCGCCCAATCACTCTGGTAAGTCTTCAAGGTAGACTTCCGAACCTTCACAGACTGCGTTCACCCGGCAATCCACAATGACTCTTGGATGCTCAGAACGCGACGCCTAACCGACTGGAGGATTCACAGTCCTCAAGTGTAATAAGTCTTCAGGTCACGCAGACAGAAAGACTTCAGTGATGCCTAACACTCTTTGGCTCTGGGTGTTTGGGCTTTGTCCTCGCAAGGATTTCTCTCTCTCAAAGGCTTCAAGGTGGGTTGCTCTCAATCGACAAAAGCTGTGCAATAACTCTGAGCAGCCACCAATTTATGGTGTAGGGGGTGGGCTATTTATATCCACTAGGCAACCCGACCTGTTATGTCCGAAATGACCCTGGGTCACTAAGGAACTGACATGTGTTCCAACGGTCAGATTTCAAACACACACGGCAACTTTACTTGGGCTACAAGCAAAGCTGACTCATCCAGCTCTGGATAAGTTTTGCTCTCATTGTCTTCACTCGAAGACATAGGATTTGGGTTGAGCATCACTTCAGTCATTCTGACCATGATCACTTGGACCCCACTTAACAGTACGGTGGTTCCTATGACTCAACAAAGAAGAAAAGGAAACAACGAAACGACACAATCTTCGCACTCCATAGTCTTCACTCAATGTCTTCTCATGTCATAGTCTTCAATGTGAATATCTTCACATACCACCATTGTCATCAATGTCTTCATACATTTTTAGGGGTCATCTCCGGTAGGTAAACCGAATCAATGAGGGACACTACCTGCGTTATCCTGCAATTCTCACAAACGCATTAGTCCCTCAACCACATTTGTCGTCAATACTCCAAAACCAACTAGGGGTGGCACTAGATGCACTTACACTACGCACGGGCACCGTCATCACCGTGTTCATCCCCTACTCCAGCTCGCACACCGGCACCCCGACCGCGCCCTGCCTGCCAACCCCATGTCCCGCGGCCGAGCCTCCTGGCTCCGCTGCGTGCACGCCGCACACACACGCGGCCTCGATGTGCCTCTCCTGTTGCTGCTGCTTCCGTGGTGCACAAGCGCACCCCGCCGTTTCCGCGCACGGTTGCAGCCTCTCACGCGGCCGGCCTCGCCCGCTTGCATACCGCATCCACCCCGTCGCGCCGCGCCTCCCACCTCGGCTCCGCCGCGCCAGGCCGCACCGGCGCCGCCCCTTGCTTGCTGTCGCTGCTCCACGCCGGGCGCCTAACGGCGCCGTTCGCCCGGGTCGGGCACCAGCCTGCCCCGGCGCCTCCACTGGTTTGGGCAGGCGCCCAAACGGGCTGACGCCCGCAGCACCATTCGCCCGATGCCCGGCGCCCGTTAGGCCCCTTTAGGCCACAGACACATGGGGCCCACGCCCCTCCCAGAACGATTTTTTAAAAAGGAATTGATAAAAGTGATAATAAATAAAAATATTCATTAATTAATTAATTAACTAGAATAATTAACTTAATTAATTATGTTTAGTTAACCTAATTAAACTAATTAACTACTGTAACTTAATTGAACAGTCAATGGCACGTGGGTCACACTGGACCCACAGGTCAGTTTTTACCCAGTCAACCGCACTGTTGACTGCCAACGTCATGCTGACATCATGATGACGTCGGCATACACTATTCTGGATAATGTTGGTTTAAAGTAATTAAATAAATCCTAAAAATGAATTAAAACATTAAAAGTTAATATAAAATAATCTGTAACTCGGATGAAAATACTTTGTACATGAAAATTGCTTAGAACGACGAGACGAATCTGAATACGTAGCCCGTTCGTCCGCCACACATCCCTAGCATACACATGCAACTTTACTCCTCCGGGATGTTTGTCCGAAAACACGAAACACCAGGAATACTTTCCCGGATGTTTCCCCCCTTCGCCGGTAACACCTACTACCGCGCTAGGGCACATCCAGCACCACGTATAGCCATGTTATGATTTGATTGTTCTATTATTTATTGTGTTCCCCCTCCGTTACTTCTTTCCGATAGACCCCAAGACCGATCTGGGACTTGCCTATAATCGAGGAGTCATACCAGCGGGCACGATTGGGTTATCCACGCCCGTATTGATGGTAATCCCGTGATAAGGGGACACGATCGCTGCTTCTACAAGACGTGCCAAGGAAACCGCCTCGCGATATGCGCCAAGTCTGGTTGAAAAACACGGTTCGATAATAACCGGGCCGTGGCATGATGTCTTGGTATCAAATACGTCAGCAGGTCGGATTTGTGAATATTATTCTCTCTACGGTGGAATGTGGATCTTGTTTTGCAGAGCCGGAAACTATCCTTGTGTCCAAGATCTTCTAAGGAGTATTCGGAGGAGGAACCCGCCTTGCAATACCGAAGACAATCTGCGCGCCGGACTCATCGTCATTGAAGCCTTGTTCAGGGGCTACTGAGGGAGTCCTGGATTAGGGGGTATCCGGACAGCCGGACTATATCCTTTGACCAGACTGTTGGACTATGAAGATACAAGATTGAAGACTTCGTCTCGTGTCTGGATGGGACTCTCTTGGCGTGGAAGGCAAGCTTGGCGATACGGATATGTAGATCCCCTTCTGTTGTAATCGACTCTGTGTAATCCTAACCCCCTCCGGTGTCTATATAAACCGGAGGGTTTAGTCCGTAGGACAACAACAATCATACCATAGGCTAGCTTCTAGGGTTTATCCTCTACGATCTCGTGGTAGATCAACTCTTGTAATACTCATATTCATCAAGATCAATCAAGCAGGAAGTAGGGTATTACCTCCATAGAGAGGGCTCGAACCTGGGTAAACATCGTGTCCCTTGCCTCCTGTTACCATCCGCCTTAGACGCACAGTTCGGGACCCCCTACCCGAGATCCGCCGGTTTTGACACCGACAGCGACCAAACCCTAACCCCGACCGCACCACTCCCCCCCACTCGTCCCACTCTTCCCTCTGCTTCCCCCCCCTCCCCCCGATCCAGATTGGATCGGGCGCTCGGCGGCGGCTCTCTCCTGCGCCGGCCGCGTCGGCCGTCGACCTGGACCTCATGGGACCTTCCCCCTCCGTCCTCTATGCTGTCATCCCCGTCTTCCTCCCCGCCGGACTGCACGCCTCCTGGCCTCGCCCTCGACAGCTCCACTGAGCATCGCCGCCCCTCTTCCCTCCATCGACCGTGAGCGAACCCCCCTCCTCTGTGCCCTCCTCACGCACGCCCCCCCCCCCCCCCGGCTCGTCCGGTCACCCCGTGCGGGCCACGCTCACCACGCCCGCGTGCCTCGCACTCGCGTGTCGCGCCTGGCCACCCCGCGCGTGTGTGCCCTTGCCTACTCTACGCACCGGCACCGTTGTCACCGCTGTTCATCCTCGCTCCAGCTACTGCTGGCGCCTAACCGTGCCACGCTGCCGAGCCCGTCCCTGGCCGAGCCGCTGGCTCCGCCCAGCGTGCATGCCGACGCCTTTGCAGCGCCCTCGATGTGCCTCTCCTGCTGCTGCTGCTTCATGCGCAAGCGCACCCGCCGTTGCCAGCGCCGCAGTTGCGACCTCTCGCGCGGCCGGCCTTACCCGCTCGCCTACGCGCATCCACCCCGTCGCGCCACGCCTCCCCCTGTCACCTCGCCTCCCACCTCGGCTCCGCCGTGCCAGCGCCGCCTCGCCCGTGCTTCTTGCCGCTGCTCCACGCCAACGCCCAACGGCGTCCGTTCGGCCCCCGCCCGGGTCGGGCGCCCGCCTACCCCGGCGCCTCCACAGGTTTGGGCAGGCACCCAAATGGGCTGACGCCCGCAACGCCATTTGCCCGATGCCCGGCGCCCGTTAGGCCCCTCTAGGCCACAGACACATGGGGCCCACGCCCCTCCTAGAACGATTTTTTTAAAAGGAATTAATAAAAGTGATAATAAATAAATAAAAATATTTATTAATTAACTAGAATAATTAACTTAATTAATTATGTTTAGTTAACCTAATTAAGTAATTAAACTAATTAACTATTGTAACTTAATTGAACAGTCAATGACACGTGGGTCCCACATGTCAGTTTTGACCCAGTCAAGCGCATTGTTGACTGCCGACGTCATGCTGACATCATGATGACGTCAGCATACACTATTCTGGATAATGTTGGTTTAAAATATTTAAATAAATCCTAAAAATGAAGTAAAACTTTAAAAATTAATATAAAATAATATGTAACTCGGATGAAAATACTTTGTACATGAAAGTTGCTTAGAACGACGAGATGAATCCGAATACGTAGCTCGTTCATCCGCACACATCCCTAGCATAGCGAACATGCAACTTTACTCCTCCGGTCTGTTTGTCCGAAAACACGAAACACCGGGAATACTTTCCCGGATGTTTCCCCCCTTCGTCGGTATCACCTACTACCACGTTAGGGCACATCTAGCACCGTGTATAGCCATGTTATGCTTTGATTGTTCTATTATTTATTGTGTTCCCCCTCCGCTACTTCTTTTCAGTAGACCCCGAGACCGCGGTTGAACCAGTGATCGACTACTTCACCTTCGAGGGTCTGCTTTGTCTGCAGATAGTCTCACATAAACTAGGCGTATCAACGGGCTATGGAGATGCCCATCAATAGATATCAATGTGAGTGAGTAGGGAATCCATGCAATGGATGCACTAGAGCTATAAGTATATGAAAGCTCAACAAAAGAAACTAAGTGGGTGTGCATCCAACTCGCTTGCTCACGAAGACCTAGGGCAATTTGAGGAAGCCCATCATTGGAATATACAAGCCAAGTTCTATAATGAAAAATTCCCACTAGTATATGAAAGTGACGAAACGAGAGACTCTCTATTATGAAAATCATGGTGCTACTTTGAAGCACAAGTGTGGTAAAAGGATAGTAGCATTGTCCTTTCTCTCTTTTTCTCTCATTTTTTATTTGGGCATTTTCTCTTTTTTTATGGCCTCTTTTCTTTTCTCTTTTTTTTTTATTTTTCGTCCGGAGTCTCATCCCGACTTATGGGGGAATCATAGTCTCCATCATCCATTCCTCACTTGGGACAATGCTCTAAAAATGATGATCATCACACTTTTCTTTACTTACAACTCAACAATTACAACTCAATACTTAGAACAAAATATGACTCTATGTGTATGCCTCCATGATGTGCGGGATATGCAATGATTCATGAGTGACATGTATGAAAGAATTATGAATGGTGGCTTTGCCACAAATACGATGTCAACTACATGATCATGCTAAGCAATATGACAATGATGGAGCGTCTCATAATAAACGGAACGGTGGAAAGTTGCATGGCAATATATCTCGGAATGGCTATGGAAATGTCATGATAGGTAGGTATGGTGGCTGTTTTGAGGTAGGTTTATGGTGGGTGTATGATACCGGCGAAAAGTGCGTGGTATTAGAGAGGCTAGCAATGGTGGAAGAGTGAGAAAAGTGTGTATAATCCATGTACTCAACATTAGTCATAAAGAACTCATATACTTATTGCAAAAATCTATAAGTTATCAAAGCAAAGTATTACGCGCATGCTCCTAGGGGGATAGATTGGTAGGAAAAGACCATCGCTCATCCTCGACCGCCCCTCATAAGGAAGACAATCAATAAATAAATCATGCTCCGACTTCATCACATAACGGTTCACCATACGTGCATGCTACGGGAATCACAAACTTTAACACGAGTATTTCTCAAATTCACAACTACTCAACTAGCATGACTCTAATATTACTACCTCCATATCTCAAAACAATTATCAAGCATCAAACTTTTCTTAGTATTCAACGCACTCAAAAGAAAGTTTTACAAATCTTGAATACCAAGCATATTATTATTATTAAGCAAATTACCATGCTATTTAAGACTCTCAAAATAATCTAAGTGAAGCATGAGAGATCAAAGGTTTCTATAAAACAAATCCACCACCGTGCTCTAGAAGATATAAGTGAAGCACTAGAGCAAAACTATATAGCTCAAAAGATATAAGTGAAGCACATCGAGTATTCTATCAAATTCAAATTCATGTATGGCTCTCTCAAAAGGTGTGTACAGCAAGGATTATTGTGGTAAACTAACAAGCAAAGACGCAAATAATACAAGACGCTCCAAGCAAAACACATATCATGTAGTGAATAAAAATATAGCTCCAAGTAAAGTTACCGATGGAAGTGGACGAAAGAGGGGATGCCTTCCGGGGCATCCCCAAGCTTTGACCTTTTGGTGTCCTTAGATTATCTTGGGGGTGCCATGGGCAGCCCCAAGCTTAGGCTCTTGCCACTCCTTGTTCCATAATCCATCAAAAGATTTCACCCAAAACTTGAAAAACTTCACAACACAAAACTCAACAGAAATCTCGTGAGCTCCGTTAGCGAAAGAAAACAAAAGACCACTTCAAGGTACTGTAATGAACTCATTATTTAGTTATATTGGTGCTAAACCTACTGTATTCCAACTTCTCTATGGATTATAAACTATTTTACTAGCCACAGATTCATCAAAATAAGCAAACAACACACGAAAAACAGAATCTGTCAAAAACAGAACAGTCTGTAGTAATCTGTAACTAACGCAAACTTCTGGAACTAAAAAAATTCAGCCAAAATAGGAAGACCTAGGCAATTTGTTTATTGATCAGCACAATTGGAATCACTATTTTATCACTTTCTGGTGATTTTTAACAATTGTTTTCGTGAACCGAAAGTTTCTGGAAATTACAGCAAGATCAAATAACTATCATCCAAGACGATCCTATAGGTTTAACTTGGCACAAACACTAATTAAAACATAAAACCACATCTAAACATAAGGTAGATGGATTATTTATTGCTATACAGAAAGGATAAATATTGGGTTGTCTCCCAACAAGCTCTTTTCTTTAAAGCCTTTTAGCTAGGCATTGATAATTTTAATGATGCTCACAAGAAAGACAAGAATTGAAGCGCAAAAGGAGCATCATAAAACACATGACAAACACATCTAAGTCTAACATACTTCCTATGCATAGGCATCTTATGGGCAAACAAATTATCAAGGCAAGCAAAAACTAGCATACATAAGGAGGCGGGAAGAAACAATAGCAATCTCAACATAACGAGAGGTAATTTAGTAACATGAAAATTTCTATAACCATATTTTCCTCTCTCATAATAATTACATGTGGGATCATAAGAAAATTCAAAAAAAATAGCTATCACATAAAATATTTTCAACACGATGCTCATGCATGCAAAGTTGACACTCTTCCGAAATAGTGGGATTAACATTAACTAAAGTCATGACCTCTCCAAACCCACTTTTATCAAAAATTTCATAAGATTTAATATTCTCCAAATATGTGGGACCTAAAGTTGACACTCTTCCAAACCCACTTTCGATATTATTGCAAACAATATTATCAATCTCATATTCATCATGGGGATTAAATAAATTTTCAAGATCATAAGAAGAATCACCCCAATCATGATCATTGCAACAAGTAGTAGACATAGCAAAACTAGCATCCCCAAGCTTAGGGTTTTGCATATTATTAGCACAATTGACATCAAGAGAATTTATAGTAAAATCATTGAAATCATGCTTTTCACTGAGGGAACTATCAAGCATGGGTGCAATAGCAACGATCTCATTTTTAACATAAGGAACTATAGCAAATTCGTCTTCATAAATATTGGCATCATGGCCACAAGAATAGCAAGCATCATGTTCATCAACGGATATTGCAACCAAATCATTGGAATCATCGTTATCTATCGATTCATGCATATCATTATTTTCTTCCAAAGCAACGGTCATTCTTTCAATAAATTCTTGGACATAGACATTATGAGCAAGGTTTTCATTGCAATATTTAAGTATGACGGAATTTTCAGATTTGTTGACAGTAAAATCATACTTTTCAATAAAAGAAGCAACTTCATGAGCACCCTTAAAAACGACAAATTCTTCAATTTGTTCAACATCATGGAACTATAAACACCCCTTGCATAAGAAGATAAGATTTCATTATCATTGAACTCACATAGGTAGGGAAGGTGTTTTTTAGGATTCTTAGAGCAACAAGTAAAATCACACATTTCAATAAGATTCCAAGCATAGAATAGCAAACTATTTATATGATACCATAAGAGTCTCCCTTTTTCAGACAAACGATGACGCACAAAATGAGCATGCTCATCTAAAGATTTCCCATCAACTAAGCTAGTTGGGGTTTCAGCACGAGCGCATAAGGATCGAAGATGATCCAAGTAGAACACTTCAAGTGGATCCATAACAATAGATTTTTAGCAAGCAAATAGAAGGCACATGGTAACACAAGCAAACAAGCAAAAAGAGGTGAACGAAAAAAGAGAGGGCGAATAAAACGGCAAGGGTGAAGTGGGGGAGAGGAAAACGAGAGGCAAATGGCAAATAATGTAATGCGAGAGATAAGGGATTGTGATGGGTACTTGGTATGTTGACTTTTGTGTAGACTCCCCGGCAACGGCGCCACAAATCCTTCTTGCTACGTCTTTAGCTTGTGTTGGTTTTCCCCGAAGAGGAGAGGATGATGCAGCAGAGTAGCGTAAGTATTTCCCTCAGTTTTGAGAACCAAGGTATCAATCCAAAGAGGAGGCCACGCGCAAGTCCCTCGTACCTACACAAAACAAATAGCTCACGCAACCAACGCGGTTAGGGGTTGTCAATCCCTTCACGGTCACTTACGAAAGTGAGATCTGATAGAGATGATAAATAATATTTTTGGTATTTTTGGTACAAAGATGCAAAGCAAAATAAAAGGCAAAGTAAAAAAGCAAAGCAATAATAAAGCGTAGGAAGATTAATATGATGAGAATAGACCCGGGGGCCATAGATTTCACTAGTGGCTTCTCTCAAGAGCATAAGTATTTTACGGTGGGTGAACGAATTATTGTTGAGCAATTGACAGAATTGAGCATAGTTATGAGAGTATCTAGGTATGATCATGTATATAGGCATCATGTCCGAGACAAGCGGTGACTCACATGCGCATCTACTACTATTACTCCACTCATCGATCGCTATCCAAAGCATGCATCTAGAGTATTAAGTTAATGAAAACAGAGTAACACCTTAAGCAAGATGACATGATGTAGAGGGATAAATTCATGCAATATGATGAAAACCCCATCTTGTTATCCTCGATGGCAACAATACAATACGTGCCTTGCTGCCCCTTCATCACTTTGGGAAAGGACACCGCAAGATTGAACCCACAGCTAAGTACTTCTCCCATTGCAAGAACTACCAATCTAGTTGGCCAAACCAAACGGATAATTCGAAGAGACTTGCAAAGATAACTAATCATACATAAAAGAATTCAGAGAAGATTCAAATATTGCTCATAGATAATCTTGATCATAAACCCACAATTCATTGGTCTCAACAAACACACCGCAAAAAGAGGATTACATCGAATAGATCTCCACGAGAGAGGGGGAGAACATTGTATTGAGATCCAAAAAAGAGAGAAGAAGCCATCTAGCTACTAACTATGGACCCGAAGGTCTAAAATAAACTACTCACAGTTCATCGGAGAGGCTATGATGATGATGTAGAAGCCCTCCGTGGTGGATTCCCCTTCCGTGAGCTCGAACAGGCCCCAAGATGGGATCTCGTGGATCTGAGAAAGTTGCGGTGGTGGAATTAGGTTTGTGGCTCCGTCTACGATGTGTTGGGGTGCGAGGTATAGATAGGAGGAAGGAGTACGTCGGTGGAGCTTCGGCGGGCCCATTAGGCAGGGGGCGCGCCCTTAGGGGGGGGGCGCCCTCCACCATCGTGGCCGCCTCCCTCCTTTCTTGACCGAGGGTCCAAGTCTCCTGGATCATATCTGATGAGAAAATCACGTTCCCGAAGGTTTCATTCCGTTTGGACTCCGTTTGATATTCCGTTTCTTCGAAACATTGAAATAGGCAAAAAAGAGCAAATCTGGGTTGGGCCTCCGATTAATAGGTTAGTCCCAAAAGCAATATAAAAGTGGAAAATAAAGCCCAATATGGTCCAAAACAGTAGGTAATATAGCATGGAGCAATCAAAAATTATAGATACGCTGGATACGTATCAGTGCGTAGTCCCCAAGATATGATTTATTACTTCTCTAAAAAATATTTTCCTGCTCATAAGAAACAAGCTGCCTTACAGGAAATATTTAACTTCATGCAAACTGAAGAAGAGAGTCTCCCACAAGCTTGGGGGAGGCTTTGCCAGTTACTTAATGCTTTTCCTGATCATCCTCTTAAGAAAAATTAAATACTTGATGTCTTCTATAATGGACTAATCGATGCTTCTAGGGACTTTCTAGATAGTTGTGTTGGTTGTGTTTTCAGGGAACGAACTATTGCTCAAGCTGAAGAATTATTGAATAACATATTAAAAAATTATGATGATTGGACTCTTCCTGAACCACCCGCTAAACCCACTCCAAAGAAGAGGGGTATATTATATCTCAGTCCTGAAGATATGCAAGAGGCAAAGAAATCTATGAAGGAAAAAGGTATTAAAGCTGAGTACGTTAAAAATTTACCTCCTATTAAAGAAATACATGGGCTAAATACACCACCACTGCCTAAGGTGTAGAGGTAAATTCTCTAATGAAGTTCAATGATAATGACACTCCTCACAATATGCATCCTAGTCAATGCCTTTATGAGTTTGAAAACTATATTAGAAAACAAGATCAGTTCAATGCAAATGTTATGAAACAATTGAAATATAATTCTGATATGATTGCTTGCTTGAGTGACTTGTTATTTAGAATTTCGAATAATGTTAGAGGTGTTGGAAAACATGCTTCTATGGTACAAACCCAGCTAGAACAAGTAATAATATACATGACTTGGCTGTTAGAGTTGCAACTAGAGGAGGTAAAATGACTCAGGAACCACTTTATCCTGAGGGACACCCAAAAAGAATTGAACAAGATTCACAAAGAAACAACACCACTACACCTAGTCCTTCTAGAAAGAAAAGTAAGAAGAAAAATGATAGGACTGTGCATGCTTCTAGTGAACCTCAAATAGAGAAACCTCCTGATAATGAAAATGAAACTTCTATCTCTGGTGCTGAAACTCAATATGGTAATGAAAATCCACCTAGTGATAATGAAAAAGAACCAGATAATGATGTTGAAATAAAACCACCTATTGATCTTGATAACCCACAACCTAAGAATAAAAGGTATGATAAAAGAGACTTCATTGCTAGAAAACACGGTAAAGAAAGAGAACCGTGGGTTCAAAAACCTATGCCTTTTCCACCCAAGTTAGCTAAAAAGAATGATGATGAAGAATTTGAATGCTTTGCTAAAATGTTGAGGCCAGTCTTTTTGCTTGCTAGCTTGACTGATATCTTGAAAATGCCTCCTTATGCAAAGTATATGAAAGACATCATCACTAATAAGAGAAAAATACCGGAAGCGGAAATCTCCACTATGCTTGCTAATTGTACTTTCAAATATGGAGTACCTAAAAAACTTGGAGATCCGAGAATACCAACTATACCTTGCTCTATCAAAAAGAATTATGTGAAAACTGCTTTGTGTGATTTAGGAGCTGGTGTTAGTGTTATGCCTTTCTCTTTATATAAAAGACTCGACTTGAATAAACTCATACCTACTGAAATATCTTTGCAAATGGCTGACAAGTCAACTGCCATACCTATCGGTATCTGTGAGGATGTGCCCGTTGTTGCTAATGTTACTATCTTGACTGACTTTGTTATATTTGAGATGCCCGAGGAACACAACATGTCGATTATCCTTGGTAGACCCTTCTTGAATACTGCAGGGGCTGTTATTGATTGCAATAAAAGCAAGGTCACTTTTCATATTAATGGTAATGAGCATACGGTGCACTTTCTGAAGAAACAATTCCAAGTGAATGGTATTAATGTTATTGAAAAATCTCCGACAATCACTATTGGAAGTTTTCAAATACCTCTAGCTACTGTCCAAAAGAAATATGAAATGCTTATTGTTGGGGACATCCATATCCCCATTGAGGTAACTTAGTGATTTACGAAAATTCTTTGGTTTCATGCTAATCGAAAGTGGTTGTTAATAAGACCGGATCAACCTTATTAATGAATCATTTTTGAGCGGTATGAAGTTCATGAATTTAGTAAGAACTACCTTCTGCCCTTACTCTTTGTTTTCTATTTTTATTAATTAAATAAAAAAAATGCCATGTTTTGTCTGTTCTCTGAATTTCCCATGCAATAAAAAATGACCAAAAAATAAAAGTTCTCAGAATACCCTAAAAATTTTATACGATTTTTTATGAATATTTCTGAATTTTTGGTGCAAATAATACCAGAGGGAGGTGCACCAAGTGGGCACAACCCACCTGGGCGCGCTAGGACCCCCACGCACGCCCAGGTGGGTTGTGGTCCCCACGTGGGCCCCACTGAAATTATCGATAACAGATAGTTTGGTAGCAAGGTAATTCGTAACGGGTAACAAGTAACAAGTGTAACAAAAGGGAAGCAAGGTGGCCCAATCCGGTTTATAGCAAAGGACAAGCCTGGACGAACTCTTATGTAAAGAAAAGCGCTCCCGAGGACACATGGGAATTATCGTAAATGTAGTTTTCATCATGCTCATATGATTCGCGTTCGTTACTTTGATAATTTGATATGTGGGTGGACCAGTGCTTGGGTTCTGTCCTTACTTGGAATAGCATCCCACTTATGATTAACCCCTCTCGCAAGCATCCGCAACTACGAAAGAAGAATTAAGATAAATCTAACCATAGCATTAAACATGTGGATCCAAATCAGCCCCTTATGAAGCAACACATAAACTATAGGGTGTAAGCTTCTATCACTCTAGTGACCCATCATCTACTTGCTACTTCCCAATGCCTTCCCCTAGGCCCAAACCATGGTGAAGTGTCATGTATTCGACTTTCACATAACATCACTAGAGAAAAGGCAACATACATCTCATCAAAATATGAAACGGATATCGAAATCACATGATTACTTGTAATAAGACTTTCCCATGTCCTTGGGAACAAAAGTAACTACTCACAAAGCATGTTCATGATCATAGGGGTATTAAATATCATTAAGGATGTGGACATATGATCTTCCACCAAATAAACCAACTAGCATCAACCACAACGAGTAATCAACACTACTAGCAACCCACAGTTACCAACCTGAGGTTTTGAGATAAAGATTGAATACAAGAGATGAACTAGGGTTTGAGATGAGATGGTGCTGGTGAAGATGTTGATGAAGATTGGTCCTCCCATGATGAGAGGGCCGTTGGTGATGACGATGGCTTCGACGCCCCCCCCCCCCCCCTCATAGAGGGAAGTTTCCCCAGTGGAATCACTCCGCCAAAGACCTAGATTGCTTGTGCCCAAGTTCTGCCTCGAGACGGCAACGCTTCAACCCGAAAGTATTCTCTCTATTTTTTTTCTAGGTCAAAACCCTTCATATAGCAGAAGATGGGCACTGGAGGATGGCCAGGCGGCCCACAAGCTCATGGGGCACACCCTGGGGGGCAGGGCGCGCCCCCAGGCTTGTGGCCACCTGGTGGGTCCCATCCTAGTATTTCTTCACTCGATATTTTTATATATTCCAAATAATTCTTTGTAAAGTTTCAGGACTTTTGGAGTTGTGTAGAATAGGTATCTCAGATTTTCTCCTTTCCGGTCCAGAATTCCAGCTGCCGGCATTCTCCCTCTTCATGTGAATCTTGCAAAATAAGAGAGAAAATTGCATCATAAAGTGTAATAATAATCCATAATGCAATACATATCAACATCAAAATATGATGCAAAATGGATGTATCAGAAACCGACATGGAGAAGCTACTCTAACGCTTATAAGTGTTGGCGGTACCTGATACGTCCATTTTGCATCATGCTTTTATGTTGATATTTATTGCATTATGGGTTGTTATTACACATTATATCACAATATTTATGGCTATTCTCTCTTATTTTACAAGGTTTACATGAAGAGGGAGAATGCCGGCAGCTAGAATTCTGGACTGGAAAAGGAGCAAATATTTGAGACCTATTCTGCACAACTCCAAACGTCCTGAAACTTCACGGAGATTATTTTTGGAATATATAAAAATATTGGGTGACGAAAGTACCAGAGGGGGGCCACCAGCCAGCCACAAGGGTGGAGGGCGCGCCCTTCGACCTTGTGGGCCCCATGGTAGGCCTTCAGTGCCCATCTGCTGCTATATGGTGTCTTTTACCCTGAAAAAAATCATAAGGAAGCTTTCGGGACGAAGCGCCGCCGTCTCGAGGCGGAACCTGGGCAGAACCAATCTAGGGCTCCGGCGGAGCTGTTCTGCCGGGGAAACATCCCTCCGGGAGGGGGAAATCATCGCCATCATCATCACCATCGATCCTCTCATCGAGGGAGGGTCAATCTTCATCAACATCTTCACAGCACCGTCTCCTCTCACACCCTAGTTCATCTCTTGTATTCGATCTTGGTCCCAAAACCTTAGATTAGTACATGTGGGTTGCTAGTAGTGTTGATTACTCCTTGTAGTTGATGCTAGTTGGTTTATTCAGTGGAAGATCATATGTTCAGATCCTTAATGATAATTAATACTCCTCTGATTATGATTATGAATATGCTTTGTGAGTAGTTACATTTGTTCCTGAGGACATCGAAGAAGTCTTGTTATAAGTAATCATGTGAATTTGGTATTCGTTCAATATTTTGATGAGATGTACGTGGTCTTTCCTCTAGTGGTGTTATGTGAACGTCGACTACATGACACTTCACCATTATTTGGGTCTAGGAGAAGGCATTGGGAAGTAATAAGTAGATGATGGGTTGCTAGAGTGACATAAGCTTAATCCCTATTTTATGTGTTGCTTCGTAAGGGGCTGATTTGGATCCATATGTTTCATGCTATGCTTAGGTTTACCTTAATTCTTCTTTCGTAGTTGCGGATGCTTGTGAGAGGGGTTAATCATAAGTGGGAGGCTTGTCCAAGGAAGGGAAGCACCCAAGCACCGGTCCACCCACATATCAAATTATCAAAGTAATGAACGCGAATCATATGAGCATGATCAAAACTAACTTGACAATAATTCTCATGTGTCCTCGGGAGCATGCACTTTGCTTCTATAAGAGTTCGTCCAGGCTTGTCCTTTGTTACAAAAAAGGATTGGGCTACCTTGCTGCACCTTGTTTACTTTTATTACTTTTTACCCGTTACGATTTATCCTATCACAAAACTATATGTTACCGATAATTTCAGTGCTTGCAGAGAATACCTTGCTGAAAACCACTTATCATTTCCTTTTGCTCCTTGTTGGGTTTGACAATCTTACTTATCGAAAGTACTACTATAGATCCCCTATGCTTGTGGGTCATCAAGACTCTTTTCTGGCACCGTTGCCGGGGAGTGAAGCGCCTTTGGTAAGTGGAATTTGGTAAGGAAACATTTATATAGTGTGCTGAAATTTACTGTCACTTGTTACTATGGAAAATAATCATTTGAGGGGTTTGTTCGGGGTATCTTCACCTCGACCGGAACCACAATTAGTTGCTCCTCAACCTACTGCACCTACTGAAAATATTTCTAATGAAATTCCTTCGGGTATGATAGAGAAACTGCTAGCTAATCCTTATGTAGGAGATGGAACATTACATCCCGATATGCACCTAATCTATGTGGATGAAGTCTGTGGATTATTTAAGCTTGCATGTATACCCGAGGATGTTATCAAGAATAAAGTATTCCCCTTATCTTTGAAGGGCAAGGCATTGACATGGTATAGGCTATTGGATGATATTGGATCATGGAACTACAACCGATTGAAATTGGAATTTCATCAGAGGTTTTATCCTATTTATCTAGTTCATCGTGATCGGAATTACATATATAATTTTTGGCCTCGTGAAGGAGAAAGTATCACTCAAGCTTGGGGGAGGCTTAAGTCAATGTTATATTCATTCCCCAATCATGAGCTCTCAAGAGAAATTATTATTCAAAAAATTTATGCTCGGCTTTCTCATAATGATCGATCCATGCTCGATACTTCTTGTACTAGTTCCTATATGAAGAAGGATATTGAATTCAAATGGGATTTATTGGAAAGAATTAAATGCAACTCTGAAGATTGGGGTCTCGACGAAGGTAAGGAGTCAGGGATAAACCTTAAGTTTGATTGTGTTAAATCTTTTATGGATACCGATGCTTTTTGTGATTTTAGCACTAAATATGGTCTTAACTCTGAGATAGTAGCTTCTTTCTGTGAATCGTTTGCTACTCACGTTGATCTCCCTAAGGAGAAGTGGTTTAAATATCATCCTCCCATTGAAGTTAAAGTAGCTGAACCTATTAAAGTTGAAGAAGAAACTATTATTTATAATGTTGATCCTATTGTTCCCACTTCTTATATTGAGAAGCCACCATTCCCTGTTAGAATAAAGGATCATGCTAAAGCTTCAACTGTGGTTCGTAAGAGTAATACTAAAACACATACAACTTCTGAACAAATTAAAGTTGAACCTAGTATTTTTATGGCTAAAGATCTCTTGGTTGATAATATTGATGGGCATGTTATTTATTTTTGTGATGAAGCTGCTAGGATTGCTAAACCCGATACTAAAGACAAACATAGGCATGTTGCTGGCATGCCTGTTGTTTCTGCTAAAATAGGAGATCATTGTTATCATGTCTTATGTGATGTGGGTGCTAGTGTGAGTGAAATTCCTTTTACCTTATATAAATAGATTATAATGATATTACTCCTGCTGAGATAGAAGCTATTGATGTTACTATTAAGCTTGCTAATAGAGATACTATATCACCGATTGGGATTGTTAGAGATGTTGAAGTCTTCTGTGGGAAGATAAAATATCCTACTAATTTTCTTGTCCTTGCTTCCCCACAAGATAATTTTTGTCTCATTATATTTGGTCGACCCTTCTTGAATACTGTTAATTCTAGGATAGACTGCGAGAAATATATTGTTATTGTTGGTTTGCGAGATATGTCTCGTGATTTTAATTTCTCTAAATTTCATAGACATCCCCATGATAAATAATTGCCTAATAAAGATGAAATTATTGGTCTTGCTTCTATTGTTGTGCCTCCTAATGATCCTTTAGAACAATATTCGCTACACCATGAAAATGATATGTTTATGAATGAAAGAAGGGAAATAGATGAAGTATTCTTTAATCAGGGACCTATTTTGAAACACAATTTTCTTGTTGAAATCCTTGGGGATCCTCCTCCACCCAAGGGTGATCCCGTGTTTGAGCTTAAACAATTAGCTGATACTCTAAAATATGCTTATGTTGATGAAAAGAAGATATATCCTGCTATTATGAGTGCTAACCTTTCAGAGCATGAAGAAAAGAAATTATTGAAAACTCTTAAGAAGCATCGTGCCGCTATTGGATATACTCTTGATGATCTTAAGGGCATTAGTCCCACTTTATGCCAGCACAAAATAAAATTGGAGAAAGATGCTAAACCAGTTGTTGATCATCAACAATGGTTAAATCTTAAGATGAAAGAAGTGGTAAGGAATGAAATACTAAAGCTTCTGGAGGCAGGTATAATTTATCCTATTGCTGATAGTCAATGGGTAAGTCCTGTTCATTGTGTCCCTGAGATGGGAGGTATTACTGTTGTTCCAAATGATAAGAATGAATTGATTCCACAAAGAATTGTTACAGGTTATAGAATGGTAATTGATTTTCGCAAACTGAATAAAGCTACTCCAAAAGAAGATTACCCTTTACCTTTTATTGATCAAATGCTAGAAAGACTATCCAAACATACTCATTTTTGCTTTCTAGATGGTTATTCTGGTTTCTCTCAAATACCTGTGTGAAAAGAAGATCAAGAGAAAACCACGTTTACTTGTCCTTCCGGTACCTTTGCTTATAGACATATGCCTTTTGGTTTATGCAATGCACCTGCTACCTTTCAAAGATGTATGACTGCTATATTCTCTGACTTTTGTGAAACGATTGTTGAAGTTTTCATGGATGATTTCTCCGTTTACGGAACTTCTTTTGATGCTTGCTTAAGAAACCTTGATCGAGATTTGCAGAGATGTGAAGAAACTAATCTTGTCTTGAATTGGGAGAAGTGCCACTTTATGGTTAATGAAGGTATTGTCTTGGGGCATAAATTTTCTGAAAGAGGTATTGAAGTTGATAAAGCTAAAGTGGATGCCATTGAAAAGATGTCGTGTCCCAAGGATATTAAAGGTATAAGAAGTTTCCTCTGTCACATTGGTTTCTATAGGAGGTTTATTAAAGACTTCTCTAAAATTTCTAATCTCTTACAAAAAGATATTCCTTTTGTTTTTTATGATGATTGTGTAGAAGCATTTGAAATACTTAAGAGAGCCTTGATTTCTGCTCCTATTGTTCATCCACCTGATTAGAACCTACCCTTTGAAATTATGTGTGATGCTAGTGATTATGTTGTTGGTGCTTTTCTAGGACAAAGAGTTGATAAGAAATTAAATGTTATTCAGTATGCTAGTAAAGCTCTAGACAGTGCCCAGAGAAATTATGCTACTACTGAGAAATAATTTTTAGCAGTTGTTTTTGCATGTGATAAGTTCAGACCTTATATTGTTGATTCCAAAGTAACTATTCACACTGATCATGTTGCTATTAAATATCTTATAGAAAAGAAAGATGCTAAACCTAGACTTATTAGATGGATTCTCTTGCTACAAGAATCTGATTTGCATATTGTCGATAGAAAAGGAGCTGAGAACCCCGTTGCAGATAACTTGTCAAGGTTAGAAAATGTTCTTGATGACCCACTACCTATTGATGATAGCTTTCCTGATGAGAAATTAAATGTCATAAATGCTTCTCGTCATGCTCCATGGTATGCTGATTATGCTAATTATATTGTTGCTAAATTTATACCACCTAGTTTCACATACCATCACAAGAAAAAGTTTTTCTATGATTTATAACATTACTTCTGGGATGACCCACACCTTTATAAAGAAGGAGTAGATGGTGTTATTAGACGTTGTGCACCTGAGCATGAACAGGAATAGATCCTACGCGAGTGCCACTCCGAGTCTTATGGAGGACACCGATAACCCACAAGTATAGGGGATCGCAACAGTTTCGAGGGTAGAGTATTCAACCCAAATGTATAGATTCGACACAAGGGGAGCCAAAGAATATTTGAAGGTATTAGCAGCTGAGTTGTCAAAGTGATTAGTAGCAAAGGAGTTGGATAATTTTGATAATAGTGACAGCAGCAACGGTAAAAGTAACAGTGATAGTAGTAATTTGTAGCAAGTGTAACAGTGATGATAGCAGTAGTAACTTAGCAAAAACAATATAAGATAAATTCATAGGCATTGGGTCGGTGACTTGTTGGATGATATTCATCATGTGACAGTTATAACCTAGGACGATACGGCACTAGCTCCAGTTCATCGGAATAATGTAGGCGCATGTATTTCGTAAATAGTCATACGTGCTTTATTAAAAGAACTTGCATGACATATTTTGTCCTACCCTCCCGTGGCAGCGGGGTCCATATTGGAAACTAAGGGATATTAAGGCCTCCTTTTAATAGAGAACTGGAACAAAGCATTAACACGTAGTGAATACATGAACTCCTCAAACTACAGTCATCACCGAGAGTGGCCCGGTTGTTGTCACTCCGGGGTTGTCGGATCATCACACGTAGTAGGTGACTATAACTTGCAAGATCGGATCTAAAACACGGATAGAATGATGAATTCATAAACGGTTCATATCTGAGTTCATGGCACCCGGTCCCAAAGTGACAAGCATTAAGCATAGCAAGGTCATAGCAACATCAATCTAAGAACATAGTGGATACTAGGGATCAAGCCCTAACAAAACTAACCCGATTACATGATGAATCTCATCCAACTCCTCACCGACCAGCGAGCCTACGAAGGAATTACTCACTCCCGGTAGGGACCATCATGGAATTGGCGATAGAGATGGGTTGGTGATGACGAAGAACAAACATCCCCCTCTCCGGAGCCCCAAACGGACTCCGGATCTGCCCTCCCGAGGAAGAACAGTGCTTGGCGGCGGCTCTGTCTCGTGGAACGCGATAATTCTTTCTCCCTGATTTTTTTCTGGAAATATGTGATTTTATAGTATCAAGCGGATCGTCTAAGGGGCCACCAGGTGGGTACAACCCACCTGGGCGCGCCAGGAGAGGGGGCGTGCCCTGGTGGGTTGTGCCCACCCAGGGGCCCCTCTCCGGTAGGTCTTGGCTCTATAAATTCTCTTTTATTCCATAAAAAATCCTCACAAAGTTTTGTTTTATTCTGAGAACTTTTATTTCTGCACAAAAACAACACCATGGTAGTTCTATTGAAAACAGCGTCAGTCCGGGGTTAGTTTCATTCAAATCATGCAAATTAGAGTCCAAAACAAGAGGAAAAGTGTGAGATAAAGTAGATACGTTGGAGACGTATCAACTCCCCCAAGCTTAAACCTTTGCTTGTCCTCAAGCAATTCAGTTGATAAACAGAAAGCGAGAAAGAAAAAATTTTACGAACTCTTTTGCTCTTGTTTGCATAAATAGGCTTAAACAGCACCGAGGTTTTCAGCCAGCATTATAACTAACCATGTCGACAATAACACTTAAAGTTTATATTAACTCATATCAATGACATAATCATCTAGCGAGCAATAATAAGATATCTCAAACAGCAACACATTGTCAAAACAACCATGATATAATATGACAATACTGGTATCTCGCTAGCCCTTTCCGAGACCGCAAAACATAAATGCAGAGCACCTCTAAAGTTCAAGCAGCGACTAAACATTGTAATTCATGGTAGAAAAGATCCATTCATGATGCACCCAACATTAGCTACACACAATGCATAAATCATGACAACTGTGCTCCCTCAGTTTCTGGCGCTTGTTTTAGAAGATGATGACACAACATAAAAGTAATAAGAAAGTCCCTTCGCAGAGGGAAGCAATGATTTGCAGAGGTGCCAGAGCTCAAGTTTTAAAACAGAGATAAATGATATTTTGAGACATGCACCCTTCTTATTCACTTCACGATCATCAGTTATCAACATCTTCCATGCTAAGCACGCTAGTGGCGGTTCCCAGGCGATAAAAGTAAAGGTTTTGACTCCATTGGGAGTTTTTGTTTGATTATTCAAGAGATGAACTCTTTTTCATGTTTGCAGTTTGGGACTGGGCATCCCTATTACCGCCCATTTTCTCGTGCGATGGCGAGTGAATAAACACTCGACCTGAGAATAACCCGCTTAGCATGGAAGATATCGACCACCTCCTGTCGTTCCATGAACGATCCAGGCACACAAAAAGGATAATTTTTAGAAGTTTTTACAGGTGGCACATGCAAATTTACTTAGGACGGCATAATAGCATATATAGGTAGGTATGGTGGACTCATCTGGAATAACTTTGGGTTCAAGGTTTTTGATGTACATGTAGAGTTCCCGCTTAGTACAGGCGAAGGCTGGCAATTAGATTGAGAAGCGGCCAGCTAGAGAGCAACAACGGTCATAACCATGCATTATGCATAACTAACATTGGACACTAGCATGAGTAGGATATGAACACCATGAACATAAATATCATAGAGACTATGTTGGTTTTGATTCAACTACATGCATGAACATGTGTCGAGTCAAGTCACTCGAACATTCAGAGGAGGATACCATATCATCATACTACATCACAATCATTTTAACGCTATGTTGATATCCAAGATAAATCATTATCCACTCCTGGCTACTTATGCATGGCATGAGAAACTATAATCTCTAATTGTCATTGCAAACATGTTTAATCATAACCGGCTGAATGATGGATACTAGGTTAAACATATTTACACAAACAGAACAAGTCCTTCATACCAGTTTCTCTCTGCCACAGCTAGTTCATCGAATATTGTCATTATTGCCTTTCACTTGCATGACCGAATGATATGAAAATAATAATTGTGCAAGAGTGCCATGGGCTAAGCTGGAATCTACAAACATTTTATTCAACGGGAGAAGACAAAGTAAAATGTGCTCTTATTAGTTCAACAGTTATTCATATGAGAGCCACTCAACATTTTCATCGTGGTCTTCTCCTCGGTAAGACTCGAATAAAAAAGAAAAGAAATTCAGAGGAACACACTGAAATATTTTTGGAGTTTCTGGTTTTCTTGATCAAGCAAATAAAAGGGAAACACAAAAACGAGAAAAACTATTTACACAGGAAAGCTCCCAACAAGCAAAAGAAGAACAAGGAAATATTTTTGGGTTTTTCCTTTTTAATACTACTACTAAGCATGCATAGAAAGTAAACTACTACAACTAACTTTTTTGGATTTTCTAAAGTTTTTCAAACACACAAGAAGAAAGCAAGAAAATAATTCTAAACATGGATAATACAAAGAAAAAGTGTGAACACCGACAAATAGAATGGTATGTGAGCATGAATGTAATGTCGGTGAGAACACGTACTCCCCCAAGCTTAGGCTTTTGGCCTAACTTGGTAGTCGATCAGTAGCCTGGATGGTAGTAGAGATCCTGTGGAGCAGGCATCCACTCATCCCACTGCTGAGGCTCCCACTACTAGGGAAAACCCTAGTAGTAGCGCGGGTTTTGAGTGTAGCAGCAGCGCGGGTGGCCGCGCTACTAATAAGGCGCTACAGCTAACTTGTAGTAGTAGCGGTCCGCATTACCAGCGCTACTCATCGATGATTTATATCAGCGCTTTTTAAACGCTACTACTTAGCTATAGCGATTTCTGATCCTCGCCATCGCTATATCTTTCATCATTTTCCCGCACTTTTCCCTTTCGGTTTCCCTTTCGGACACTAGATACTAGGTATCGCTACTAGATATCAAATTCATAAACCATTCTTTGGGTAGTACTCCCTTAGTTTCCAAATTACTCGTCGTGGTTTTAGTTCAAACCACGACGGTAATTTGGAAACGAAAAGTACTATAACAATTCCATGCATAGTCAATATGCATCCTCAAGCAGTACAAGGTCATATCAACGGCGATCATCATATGTAGTTCTAGATGATATCAACGAGGATCATCATATGTAGTTCTAGATGATATCGAAGACAATCATCATCCTCAAGCCTGGGCGGTTGGTGTCTCTGATAGTAATTAGGATGGCCTGTCCAACACGAAGATTCTTTCCATCGAGGAATTTCTTTCACCCAACCGAGTTTAAGTGTGTGCGACCGTCCGTGTCCACGCTTGGTAAGTACAAGGTTGTGATGGAGCCCTTGAAGTAAGGCGTAGTCCAGCTAAGCACTCATCATCATGCTCGATACCATAACTCACAGATATGCTCTTTGCCAATTTCTGAATAAGAAAAACATATCAATTAATAAATAGCCTCGCAAATAAGTACATATGGATTATCTACACTATTAATAGTTTCCTTAGATTCTACACTAATAAGCATGTGATCGAACTCTACACTAAAACATATCATCGACTAGATTCCACACAACATACCATATCATTGGATTGTACACTAAGTATTTCATCGGATAATTTACATTTCATCTAATTTCTTACCGCCGCATGACGAAAACTCGGCTGGAAGTAGATGTCGAACAGCTTGCCAGTTGCAAGGCTGCTGGCGCACCTTGACTTGCACAGTCGACATAGTGGTGGTGGTGGTGGCGCCATTTTTCCTAAAGCAATATGAGCAAAGGATTAACGATCCACTTCACAGGAAAGAAAAACAGTAGCATGTGATATTTTTGGTTCTTCCGCGAGAAGCAATTTGATGGACAATTATAATCCTAAGATCTAGTAACATATTAGATGACAAGGTACCACCTACATTTTGCCAAAAAGTAACTTATAACAAAACAAAAGCAACTACGTACCTATCCATGTATAGAAAAAAAATAACAATAAAATGGTGCATACTAAATCAACTAAATGAACTAGTCTACTAAATCAACTAAATCAAAATGTTCTAAATCAACTAAATCAACTAAATCAACTAGCCTACTAAATCAACTAAATCATATCAACTAAATCAAAATGTTCTAAATCAACTAAATCAACTAGCCTACTAAATCAACTAAATCATATCAACTAAATGAAAATGTTGCATATGAACTAGCCTACTAAATCAAAATGTAGCAGGCAGGAGGGAGAAGGAGGGGCGACTTGAGGAGGGAGAAGAGAGTATACGGAGGAGGAAGGCGGAGCGAGGAGGGGCCAACCGGCGGCCAGTGGAGGGAGGACGGAGGACGGAGGACGGAGGAGGAAGGCGGAGCGAGGAGGGGCCGACCGGGGGCCGGTGGAGGGAGGACGGAGGAGGAAGGCGAAGCGAGGAGGGGCCGGCCAACGGCGAGTGGAGGGAGGACGGAGGAGGAGGCCGGTATCGAGTCCAACAAGGAGGAGGAGGTGACGGCGGCGCAGAGGGAGGAGGGGTGACGGGGGAGGACCGGCGCGGGGGATTGAGAGGGATCCGGTCGGTGTGTGACTGTGAGTGGATCGGATTTTGTAGTAAACATAGCAGTAGCGCTTATTGGAGAAATGCGCTGCTACTATGCACCGTAGCAGTAGCTCTCGTCGTTATAACGCGTTGCTGCTATAACTAGCCTCGCGGCGGCCTCGTGGGAATTATAGCAGTAGTGCGTCTTTAGGCGGGCGCGCTACTGCTATATTTATTTCAGCAGCGAGTTAAGCTCGACCTCGCTACTGCTAATTAGCAGCAGCGCCTTATTTTAAAGCACGCTGCTGCTAAGATTCTGTGTATAGGCTTTTCCCTAGTAGTGTCCTCTTGTGCTGCCTCCGCAGCAGCTTGAGCGTTAGGCGATGATGTCCGCAGGCATAATCCTATATCCGCCCTGACAACATAATCAAACAAAGCAGGTGCAGGCAAAGGAATAATATCACAAGTGTTAACGCTAAAGACCGGGTTATAAGGAATGGCGATGTTAGGACGATCATGTGCAAGAAAGTGATAGTGTTCCATGGCTGCACGGTCTAGGTAAACCTTGGCAGAGGGTAATCATGAGGGTGTATCTCAACATTGAAGCGAGCCGCCAAACGAGTAGTAAAAATCCCACCATGTATTTCCCCCTGGGATTTATTAAGATGCAGGCGACGAGCCACAATAGCTCCCAAGCTATAAGTGTTGTCACCCTCCGATGCCCGGCATAAAACAACAAAGTCTGGTGCGTTGAGCACACCTACTTTCTTTCTAGCAAGCAGACACTTAGCAACAAATAAAGCGAAATAATGTACAGCAAGAAAGTGTAAGCTAACAGCAACGGTGGCTGACACCCCTCTCTCATCTCCCGTAGTAAAAGTGTGATAAAAGTCCTCAAACCCAGCCGGCCTAGGCTCGGCTAAGCTCCCATCAGAAGGGATCATGCATATGTCACAAAATTCAGTAAGTGGTATCTGATGGTTTTCAGCATATAAATCAAAGCTCACTTCAGGAGGATTATTTCTAGGAAAGAAAGTAAAGCTCTGAACAAAGATGTTTGTGAGGATTTGGTGCTGGTCACACTCATCTGCGATGAAGTCGGTGAGGCCGGCATTAGCAATATATTGCATGAACTCCTGAAGAAATCCAGCCTGTTCCAAGAACGGGGTGTGCGGCCATTCGCACGGCCGTACCTCCGCCAACCTCCGAGGGTGGAGATCACTGTCAGAAGACTCCCCAATAACCTCCTTGGAGTTCTTCTTAGAGCCAAACTTCCTAAAGATATTCATGTATGCGTACAATTTTCCTATGAACAAAAATCTGAATTTTTAGTCCACAAAATTTTCTCAACAGAACTTTATAAAATTGATAGCAACTACTCATAGGGATACATAGAGGCCATAGCAAGCATTTAAACAACTTAGAACACTAAGAATTCAACATGCAAGCCCATCTACAACAACACCAAGAGTAGCTAATTATTCAAAATTTAAACTACTAAAACAAAAACTAATTGGACAAATGGTGGAGTCACATACCAAGCAACAATCCCCTGAAACAGTTTCGGAAACAGGGCTTCGAGCAAAGAGATCAAAATCCGCGAGTTTGAGCTCAAGAACACGGGAGAGAGAGCAATGGAGATTTTTTTTCTGGAGGTTAGTGATGATGTGGGCTAAAGAGATAAGTGAGGCTCGCAGAGAATACCTTGCTGAAAACCGCTTGTCATTTCCTTCTGCTCCTCGTTGGGTTCGACACTCTTACTTATCGAAAGGACTACGATTGATCCCCTATACTTGTGGGTCATCAGCTTCCTATTTGAGTGTAGTTATTTGAAGATTTTAGAGTAAATGAAAAAAGAATGTACTATCACAACTAGAGAGTCAAACCACCCGTGTTACTAAATGGTCTCACTGTTTTAGCATGTCAATCTTTCATTTCACATTTGCTTATGATAGCTTACCCTGTAACAAAACTATTGGACTTCACTGGATCTTCTTTTTCATTAGCAAATATGTATCATCTAGCCAATGCAATGTACCCCATAATGTTCAACCAAATATACTTATCCACTCATCCAACATGGGTACTCTGTTGTTCTTACAATTTTTAAGGAGCAATAACAATTGTACAAATCAAGAGAAATTGCACGGGCGCGGCGTTTCGCCGTGCCTTCGCCCGCTAGTTAATGCTAAGCGAGCTCTGATTTGAGAATAGTTGGCTTGCCTGTACATTAAATATTCAGAGTTGCTTGATGACCATTTTGCTATGATGGACAATTCATTTGATAAAACATAGTTCAACCATAAGTGACCGCCACTTCTAATAAATCCCTAACCATGTATTTTCTAGAAGAAGAAAAATCCTAAAAAAATTCCATCTTTTTTCAAAGAACAAAACCCTAACTTTTGCCATGTGCCCATTACAAATTCCTAAAAGTTTTCCATGTTCTTTAGAGAACCAATTTTTAAAAGATGTCATGTGCAATTTCATTATAGGGTGCATGGCAGTTATATAATTTTTAGACCATGGCAATTTTATTATTTAGACCATGTTGCTTTATTGTATGTAGAATTTCACTTTCATTATGTAGACCATGTAGCTTTATTGATTAGACCATGGCAATTATATTATTTATACCATGGTGTTTTTACTGTATACATCATGGCACTTTTCATTAATTGGACCATGTTTAGACTATGGTTTTCTATTATAGATAGCATGGCAATTTTCTTTTTAAGATCGTGGTATTTTTATATAGATACCATGACATTTTTATGGCAAATTTACTATTAGAACATGGTAGTTTATGATAGGTAGCATGAAACTTTTATTATTTAAACCATGGCAATTTTTATTGTTACTTCATGGCATTTCTATTAATTAGAATTTGGTAGTTTTATTGAAGGTAGTGTGACAATTTTTTTATATCTTTTTCAAAGTTTATTTTTCTCATGTTAATTTTGTTACATGTGACAATTCTGATTGAAACTCCATCACATGAAAATTCTAGATGTGACAAATAACATGACAAATTCAAACATAAAAATTTCAGATTTTTTTTTTTCAAATTATATGGCAAATAGTGAACCATGGCAATATGAACACTGCTTTTTTTTTTGGAATTTCAATCATGTGATCTTTACATGCATTTTCAAAATTTGTCATGTTTTTTTTTAGCATCAGTACAGACACAAGCGCTCATATACACGCGCATACACTCATCCTTATGAACGCATACACGCACACCCTACCCCTATGAGCACCTCCGAGAGACTGAGCTGGCATATCATCTTGAGATTTACGAAGTCACCGTAGGCGCCTCGTCGTCGACGGGAACGTCTCCTCCCACTGAAAGCACATCGCCGGAAATCCTGAAATAAATCCAGAAATAATGCGAGCACCAGGATTTGAACCCTGGTGGGTTGGGGATACCACTGTCCATCTAACCAACTCAACCACAGGTTGATTCGCTTGTCATGTTTATAGTGAACCATTTTTCCTTAAACTTTGCCATGTGAATCATGTTTTACTTTTTTTTTTTGCAAAATCCCTGCCTTTGATTTTAACAGGAATTTGATTGTTTTTCCTTCATGTTTGCCTATCATTAGTACAAATATTTTTCTAAAATTTTGCCATGCGGCCTTTTTATTTTTTAATTGTTTGTGCTCAAAGAGAATGATGATTGGGCCTAGAGGCCTGGAAAAAGGCTTATCCTGCAAAAAGTTCGCTGGGGAGATGTTTTTTGCAGCGAACCAAAACGTTCACTGAGGGTTGCTTCTTTTCTGTAGCAAACCAAAACGTTCGCTGAGGGTTTTGCTTTTGCCAGCGATCGAATCGGTTCACATTGTCCTTCCCTGAGGGAGCAACAACCAGATATTCAAGTCCTTCAAAAATGGATGAAACACTTGGCCGAATTAATGACTTGCCCAGTGGACAAAGCATAAGTGTTTTCCTGTTTGCCTATCAAGTTAAAGTCACCGACAACTAACCACGGTCCCACGTGGAGATGACAGCCATCTCTCATAGTCCCTCCGGTCCTTTTTAGTCTGTATATAAGTTTTCTCCGAAATCAAGGCATCTCTACTTTGACCAAACTTATAGAAAATATTGTTAGATTTATTATGAAATGTACTTTCATAGCATATATATATATATATATATATATATATATATATATATATTTGGTATCGTAGATGTTGATACTTTTTAATATATCTTTGGTCAAACTATACAAAATTTGCCTTGACGCAAATCTAATAGGCGGAGTAAAAATAACCGAAGGGAGTATCTCTTGCAGAAAAATGATCTTATCCTTATCCACTTGAGGCGGTGATCCACGGTCAAGGCCCATCCTCTTGCACTCGCAGTTGCTCAAGTTGGTGCGTCGTGAGGCGGACCGGTTACACGCACGCAGTAGCCCAAGTTGCTTGTTCCGGTGGTCCCTGCAAATCCCCAATGTCACAACGTATCAATCAAATTAGACAAGAGAGAAGCATAGTCTTTAGCCTGGTAAATGTAGGGCACCACTTCAAATTCCTGTCGAAAGTGCAAAAGAGCCAGATCATATGAGGAACCTGTTGACCTTGGAAGTACAAAGTGCAACGTGCCCTGTGTGTGAAGTATGTCACGAGTGACGTAATCATGACTTGTGATGACGGATGTGGTTGCTGCACCAGAAATGATGAAGCAAAAAACTACTATGATACATTAGCAGTTAAGAACAACATTAAAAATATTTTTGTTAGGAATTAAGAAAGAAGCATTTGCGAGCAAACCCGGTCCTAGTCAGCGAACAAACCCTTCGACAAATACTCGTGCTGTTGCCGCGGTCATGTCCATGCCGAGGACCGGCGTCTGGACAACGGCCGGCTGCAATATTGCAAACACGCAAAGCCGCCGAAATCTTTAAAGAAAGGGAGAGGAACCAAACCCGGCCTATGCTCCTTCTCCTTGTGACCTGGAGCCGCTTAATTTGAACTCTCCCTTGTCAACTAGCCGGGGTAGCTAGCTAGCTCGACGTTGACATCGCCAACATAAATCCATGCCGTATTGTGATGGTCCACGGCACGTAGCGCAGACCGCGTCCATGTGAAGGCGGAACGGTAGCGAGGCCAGAAAAGGTCAGCCGGCCACCAACCAAGCCCGGGCTGCGCGCGTCTGACCACGTACTGGTCGCTGGTTCAAACGCACATGACAATTCAACAGCAAATCTCAATATCCAAATGCCATCCCACGAACCTACCGCGCGCCCCGCAACCGGCCACGCTTAGGCGCTTGCTTCTATTTAAAGGGCATGGCAGCAGACACCACAGCAACCCAAACCCCGCTAAGCATCATCATTCAGCAGCACCTCCCTTCTACCTCCTCTGCTTTGCATTCCTCCTTCCGGTTCCAGCTGCAATCAATGGCTGCCATGAAGACAACCCTCCTCGCCGTGGCCGCGATGGCCGTCTTGCTAGGCACCGCGTCAGCGGTAACCTACAACGTCGGCGATCAGGGCGGTTGGACCCTCAGCACCGACTACAGCAGCTGGGTGTCCGGCAAGAAGTTCAACGTGGGTGATGACATCGTCTTCAAGTACTCGACCCCAGCGCACGACGTGGTCGAGGTCAGCAAGGCCGGCTACGACTCCTGCAGCATCGGCGGCGCCATCAACACCTTGGCCTCCGGCAACGACGTCATCACCCTCAACGCCACCGGCACCCGGTACTTCATCTGTGGCGTCCCTAACCATTGCAGCCCCACCGTCGCCGCCAGCATGAAGGTCGTGATCGACGTCGCCTCGGGCTCCTCCTCGCCGTCGTCACCCATGCCAGCGGCAGGTCCTGGCGCGAGCAACTCTCCCCCGGCGCCGCCCTCCAACGCCGCTACCTCCGTCGGTGCCACAGCAGGATTTGGCCTCGTCGCCCTACTGGCGGCCGGTCTCATGGCTTGAATATATTGATCAGCTGCCGCGCGCACATACGAGCTTTTATATTGTTAACTACTATGCTGTAGTTATTATCACGGGTGAATACATGTATTCTTTTTTAGAGCGAGAATGTGATAGTTACTTGTATCTATCACGTCTATATGTAATCTGCAGGCCTTCATGTCTTTTTATATAATGATTCTAGATTATTATTTTATAAGGGTGCGTCAGTGCATGCGTAGCAGTACCAATAGTCTTCTAACTAAAAGGAAAGAATCAATAGTCCTCTCAATTTTATCCAACCATCGACCCAAAATAATAGGTACACCTTCAGAAGCGAGAACTCAAGTGCCAATCTGCATACGAGCACAAATGCTCTGGTTAATTATCTGACATGATTGTTCTCTCCAAGATTCAGACTGTTTCCGTCTTGCAGGATGTACTGTAAGGGCACCTCTAACACGGTCCCCTAAATCAAACTCACCCGTCCATGAATTCATCCACATGCGCAGGTGGACACGAATACAGGAGAAGGCCATTCAACGCCGTATCCCGGAACATCCGTCCACATTTCAAACATGAATTGAGTAAACCAAACAAATTTCACATACCCTCCCACGTCGGTCCCGTGGGCGACGGGCAGGGCACTCCTGCCACCGCCAACACCCTCCTTCTCCCTCCCTCCTTCCTCGCCGCCACCAAAGGACGCGGTCGGGCAAAGCCTGGCCGGTGTCGGCAACGGCGAGGCATTTTGCCTTTTGCGCAGGGCCTCCGCCATGGGGAGGCGCCGCTAGGCCGGGACACCGCGATGGCGAGGGTCGCAATGGTGCGGCGGCGGATCCCACGACGGCGGTGCTCGAGACCGGCGGTGCACGGCGGGCTTCGAGGTGGCGGATCGTGCAAGCGAGGGGTGGCGACGGATCCTGATTTGGCGTCCGTCTTCAGCCGGTGGCGCGGGATGTGGGCAGGGCGGGCCAGTGTTCTCCACCGTGGTAGCGATGGCATCGGCGTGGTGGAGGCAACGGTATGGTGGCGGTCTTAGTGCTCTTATCGCATCACGACAATGATCTGCATGATCTGTCCTCTTCGATCTGGCTCTCAACGTGTTCCGGAACTGCTGCCGGAGATCTAGCCCAAGGATACCTAAATCGGATAGAATCCAGTTGTGCGCGTGCATATCAGCCTACACGGCTCCATGAGGGCATGATACGAAGCTCTATTGCTTGTTGACACCATGGGACATGTCGGTATCTCGATTTCCATGGCGTAGACAGCGATGTAGATGGTCATGGTAACTGAGATGGAGGAACAGTAAGGCGGAGGGGGCCTTGGAGGCGGGAGTCAGCCAGGTGTTTGATAACTCTCAGAAGCAGCAGTGACAAGTGGGGGCAGCAACATTGAAGGATTTTATTTTTGGTGGTGCTCCTCGGGTGCCGGATGACTTTGAGAGTGAAAACATAAGGTCTAACCATCATTAGTTATTCCTAGCAATTGCATTGCCAATTGTATAGTTTTGAGAGCTCAGACTTCAGGTGAAAACCTAAGATCTTGGATCGGGCGACGACGGTGCTTGTGCACTATTTTCATTTTGAAGGCGTCAATTTTCGAGACCTTTTATGTTTTCCAGGTGTTGTCTTTGGTGGTGGTTTATGTTTTACTACTAAGAGGAGTTGATCATCGTCGTGAGGCCCTTGAAATTTTTTCCTTTCTTTTTTCTTTTCGGACTGTGTGCATTCTGGGTGTCTTTATGACATCTTGTTGGTGCAGAGGCTGGGTGTAATTGGTATCTTCGTGATATTAATATATTCTCTTTTTTGACAAAAACAAAATTTAATGCAAACCAGATGATTTAAATTTAAACTAGACTGAATTCATAAAAAGTTTGAAATTTTCATTAAACGAAAGCGGACATGCATTTCTTTAACATAGCAAAAGCTATCCTAGTCTAAATTTTCACCAGCCAAGGGCACAGCCGCGTTGCACATCTTGATCTTTGCCAGACCTAGACGGTTTCGTCTCCCATGTCTTACTCCCACCCCCCCCCCCCCTCCCCCGCGGTCTGCAGCCCGGCCATGGACATCTCCGGCCGTGGTGATGTGGATGCACCAGGCTCTTGGCCAGCATGGACCGGTGCGAAGGACGTGGAGCTGCTGGCGTTGGAAATGTTCCCGCCCGCGATCCCCTACGTCGTCCCTGCGCCTGCCTTCGCCTTGATCTCATCGAATAGGGTGTCGCACTCTGCTGTCATGACGCACGGTCGCTACCACTCACAGCGGATGTCACGAGCGATGTGCATGGACTCATACCGTGTCCGCCGCTCATCCAAGTGTTATTATTATATTTCTTTGTTCATGATAATTGCCTATTGTTCATGCTATAATTGTATTAACCGGAAACCGTAATACATTTGTGAATACATAGACTACAACATGTCCCTAGTAAGCCTCTAGTTGACAAGCTCGTTGATCAATACATGGTTATGGTTTCCTGATCATGGACATTGGATGTCGTTGCTAACGGAATCACGTCATTAAGAGACTGATATGATGGACAAGACCCAATCCTAAGCATAGCACACGATCGTGTAGTTCGTTTGCTAGAGCTTTTCTAATGTCAAGTATCGTTTCCTTAGACCATGAGATTGTGCAACTCCCGGATACCGTAGGAGTGCTTTGGGTGTATCAAACGTCACAACGTAACTGGGTGGCTATAAAGGTGCACTACAGGTATCTCCGAAAGTGTCTGTTGGGTTGGCACGAACCGAGACTGGGATTTGTCACTCCGTATGATGGAGAGGTATATTTGGGCCCACTCGGTAATGCATCATCATAATGAGCTCAATGTGACTGAGCAGTTAGCCACGGGATCATGCGTTACAGAACGAGTAAAGAGACTTGCCGGTAACGAGAGTGAACGAGGTACGGGGATACCGACGATTGAATCTCGGGCAAGTAACATACCGATGGACAAAGGGAATTGTATACGGGATTGATTGAATCCCCAACATCGTGGTTCATCCGATGAGATCATCGTGGAACCTGCGGGAGCCAATACGGGTATCCAGATCCCGCTATTGGTTATTGGCCAGAGAGGTGTCTCGGTAATGTCTGCATGGTTCCCGAATCCGTAGGGTCTACACACTTAAGGTTCGGTGACGCTAGAGTTGTAATGGGAATAGTATGTGGTTACCGAAGGTTGTTCGGAGTCCCGGATGAGATCCCGCACGTGGCGAGGAACTCCAGAATGGTCCGGAGGTGAAGATCGATATATTGGACGAAGGGGATTGGAGTCCGGAATTGTTCTGGGAGTATTGGGTGACGACCAGCGTGACCGAAAGGAGTTTCGGAGGCCCCGACAAGCGTTGAGGGGCCTAATGGGCCAATGGGAGGGGGGACACCAGCCCACTAAGGGGATGTGCGCTCCTCCCACCCCATCTCACGTAACCTGGAGAGGTGGGGGCGCCTCCCCTAGGGCAGCTGCCCCTCCCGGCTTGGGGGTAAAGTTTCCTAGGGATGAGGGCGCCCAAACCCATCTAGGGTTTCCCCTGTGGCCGCCGCCCCTCCCCTAGGGAAACCCTAGGGCGCCTCCTCCCCCTCCTTCCCCCTATATATAGTGAGGGAGAGAGAGGGCAGCCGCACCCCTTCCCCTGGCGCAGCCCCTCCCTCCTCCAACACCTCCTCCTCCTCCATAGTGCTTGGCGAAGCTCTGCAGGAGAACCGCAAGCTCCACCACCACGCTGTCGTGCTGCCGGAGTTCTCCCTCAACTTCTCCTCTCCCCTTGCTAGATCAGAAGGAGGAGACATCCCCAGGTTGTACGTGTGTTGAACGCGGAGGCGCCGTCCATTCGACGCTTGGATCGATCTTCCACGATTTGAATCGCCGCGAGTATGACTCCATCAAACGCGTTCTTGTAACACTTCCGCTTAGCGATCTTCAAGGATATGAAGATGCACTCCCTCTCTCTCATTGCTAGCATCTCCTAGATTGATCTTTGTGACACGTATGATTTTTTAGTTATTACTACGATCCCCAACAGTGGCATCATGAGCTAGGTCTATGCGTAGATTCTATGCACGAGTAGAACACAAAGTAGTTATGGGAGATGATTTGGTCAATTTGCTTACCGTTACTAGTCTTATCTTGATTCGGCGGCATTGTGGGATGCAGCGTCCTGGACCGACCTTACACGTACTCTTACGTGAGGTTCCACCGACACACATGCACTTGATGCATAAGGTGGCTAGCGGGTGTCTGTCTCTCCCACTTTACTCGGATCGGATTCGATGAAGAGTGTCCTTATGAAGGGTAAATAGCAATTGGCATATCACCGTTGTGGCTTTTGCGTAGGTAAGAAACGTTCTTGCTAGAAATCCATAGCAGCCACGTAAAACATGCAACAACAATTAGAGGACGTCTAACTTGTTTTTGCAGGGTATGCTATGTGATGTGATATGGCCAAAAGGATGTGATGAATTATATATATGTGATGTATGAGATTGATGATGTTCTTGTAATAGGAATCAAGACTTGCATGACGATGAGTATGACAACCGGAAGGAGCCATAGGAGTTATCTTAATTTATTGTATGACTTGCGTGTCAATGAAAAACGCCATGTAATTACTTTACTTTATTGCTAACCGTTAGCCATAGTAGTAGAAGTAATAGTTGGCGAGACAACTTCATGAAGACACGATGATGGAGATCATGGTGTCATGCCGGTGACTGATACGTCTCCGTCGTATCTATAATTTTTGATTGTTCCATGCCAATTTTATTCAACTTTCATATACTTTTGGCAACTTTTTATATTATTTTTGGGACTAACATATTGATCCAGTGCCCAGTGGCAGTTTCTGTTTGTTGCATGTTTTATGTTTCGCAGAATATCCATATCAAACGGAATCCAAACAGGATAAAAATGGACGGAGCTTATTTTTGGAATATTTGGAAAATTCCGGAAGAAAAATCCACGCGAGATAGTGCCCGAGGTGGCCACGAGGTAGGGGCGCGCCCCTGACCCTCGTGGGCCACCCATAAGGCGGTTGATGCCCTTCTTCGGGCGCAAGAAAGCTAACTTTTGGAAAAAAATCACGGCGAAGGTTTCAGTCCAATCGGAGTTACGGATCTCCATATATATACGAAACGGTGAAAGGGCACCAGAAGAGAACGCAGAAACAGAGAGAAACAGAGAGATAGATCCAATCTCGGAGGGGCTCTCGCCCCTCCCATGCCATGGAGGCCAAGGACCAGAGGGGAAACCCTTCTCCCATCTAGGGAGGAGTTCAAGGAAGAAGAAGACGAAGGAGCCCCCTCTCCCCTCTCTTCCGGTGGCGCTGGAACGCCGCCGTGGCCATCATCATCACCGCAATCTTCACCAACAACTTCACCGCCATCATCACCAACTCTTCCCCCCTCTATGCAGCGGTGTAACCTCTCTCTTACCCGTTGTAATCTCTACTTAAACATGGTGCTCAATGCTATATATTATTTCCCAATGATGTATGGCTATCCTATGATGTTTGAGTAGATCCATTTTGTCCTATGGGCTATTTGATGATCAAGATTGGTTTGAGTTGCATGTTTTTATTATTGGTGCTGTCCTATGGTGCTCTCCGTGTCGCACAAGCGTGAGGAATTCCCGCTGTAGGGTTTGCAATATGTTCATGATTTGCTTATGGTGGGTGGCGTGGTGTGAAGCCTGAGACCGAGTAAGTAGGTTGTTTGCGTATGGGATAAAGAGGTCTTGATACTTTTATGTTATGGTTGGGTTTTACCTTAATGATCTTTAGTAGTTGCGGATGCTTCCTAGAGTTCCAATCATAAGTGCATATGATCCAAGTAGAGAAAGTATGTTAGCTTATGCCTCTCCCTCAAATAAAATTGCAATAATGATTACCGGTCTAGTTATTGATTGCCTAGGGACAAATAACTTTCTCGTGACAAAAAGCTCTCTACTAAAACTAATTTAGTTGTGTCTTTATCTAAACAGCCCCTAGTCTTTATTTACGTGCTCTTTATATTCTTGCTAACCTATCAAAAACACCTACAAAGTACTTCTAGTTTCATGCTTGTTTTAGGTAAAGCGAACGTTAAGCGTGCGTAGAGTTGTATCGGTGGTCGATAGAACTTGAGGGAATATTTGTTCTACCTTTAGCTCCTCGTTGGGTTCGACACTCTTACTTATCGAAAGAGGCTACAATTGTTCCCCTATACTTGTGGGTTATCAGTGACGAAGGTGATCATGCCGCGCCTCGAAGATGGGGATCAAAGGCGTGAGATGATATTGGCCATATCATGTCACCTTATGATTTGCATGTGATGTTTGTCATGGTTGCATCTTATTTGCTTAGAACGACGGTAGCATAAAATAAGATGATCCCTCACTAAAAATTTCAAGAAATGTGTTTCCCCTAACTATGCACCGTTGCGAAGGTTCATTGTTTCGAAGCACCACGTGATAATCGGGTGTGATAGATTCTAACGTTCGCATACAACGGGTGTAAGCCAGATTTACACATGTGAAACACTTAGGTTGACTTGACGAGCCTAGCATGTACAGACATGGCCTCGGAACACAAGAGACTGAAAGATCGAACATGAGTCGTATAGGAGATGCGATCAACATGGAGATGTTCACCGTTGATGACTAGTCTGTCTCATGTGATGATCGGACACGGCCTAGTCGATTCGGATCATGTATCACTTAGATGACTAGAGGGATGTCTATCTGAGTGGGAGTTCATGAAATAATTTGATTAGATGAACTTAATTATCATGAGCATAGTCTAAATTGTCTTTGCAAATTATGTTGTGGATTAATAGCTCGCGTTTTAGCTCCTTGTTTTAATACATTCCTAGAGAAAGACTAAGTTGAAAGATATTGTAGGCAATTGTGCGGACTAGGGCTGTAGTCTGAGGATTGTCCGCACTGCTACACAGAAGGCTTCTGTCCTTGATGCACCGCTCGGTGTGCCAACCCCTCTGGCGTCGTCTGTGGATGTTGTGAACATCTGGCTGACGCGTTCTGATCACTACCTGATAGTTTAGTGCGCCATGCTTTACGGCTTAGAGTCGGGGCTCCAAAAGCGTTTTGAATGCCATGGAACATATGAGATGTTCCAAGAGCTGAAATTGGTATTTCAGACTCATGACCGTGTTGAGAGGTTTGAGACCTATGACAAGATTTTGCCTACAAGATGGAGGAGAATAGCTCAGCCAGTGAGCATGTGCTCAGAATGTCTGGGTACTTCAATCACTTGAATCAAGTGGGAGTTAATCTTCCAGATAAGAGAGTGATTGACAAAAGTTCTCTAGTCACTATCACCAAGCTGCTAGAGTTTCGTGATGAACTATAACATGCAAGGGAAGATGATATCGGAGCTGTTCGTCGTGCTTAAGGCCATAAAGGTAGAAATCAAGAAGGAGCATCAAGTGTTGATGGTTAACAAGACCACTGGTTTCAAAGAAGGGCAAGGGAAAGAAGGGAAACTTCATGAATGGCAAGCAAGTTGCCGCTCCAGTGAAGAAACCCAAGAACCCAAACCCGAGACGAAGTGCTCCTATTAGGGGAACGATCACCGATAGCGGAACTGCCTCAAATACTTGGTAGACAAGAAGGCTGGCAACTTCAACAAAAGTATATTTGATATATGTGTTATTGATGTGTACCTTACTAGTACTCCTAGTAGCACATGGGTATTAGATACCAGTTCAGTTGCTAATATTGGTAACTCGAAACAAATGCTACAGAATAAACGGAGACTAGCTAAGGGCAAGGTGACGATGTGTGTTGGAAGTGTTTCCAAGGATGATATGATCACCATCGCACGCTCCCTCTACCTTCGGGATTAGTGTTGAACCCAGATAAATGTTGTTTGCATTGGTGTCTGCGTTGAGCATGAACATGATTAGATCATGTTTATTGCACTATGGTTATTCATTTAAGTCAGAGAATAATGGTTATTTTGTTTACATGAATAATACCTTCTATGGTCATGCACCCAATGTGAATGGTTTATTGAATCTCGGTCGTAGTGATACACATGTTCATAACATTGATGCCAAAAGATGTAGAGTTGATAATGACAGTACCACTTTCTTGTGGCACTGCCACTTAGTTCATATTGGTGTAAAGCGCATGAAGAACCTCCATGCCGATGGACTTTTGAAGTCACTTGATTTTGAATCACTTGACACATGCGAACCATGCCTCATTGGCAAGATGACTAAAACCCCGTTTTCTTTGTAACAATGGAACGGGCAAGTGACTTGTTGCAAATCATACATGCTGATGTGTGCGGTTTGATGAGTGTTGACGCGCACGGTGGATATCGCTATTTTCTCACCTTCACCGATGAATTGAGTAGATATGGGTATATTTACTTAATGAAGCATAAGTCTGAAACGTTTGAAAAGTTCAAGCAATTTCAGAGTGAAGTTGAGAATCATCGTAACAAGAAGATCAAGTTCCTACGATCTGATCAAGGGGAGAGTATCTGAGTTATGAGTTTGGCAATCACTAAAGACAAGGTGGAATCGTTTCAAGTTGACGCCGCCTGGAACACCATAGTGTAATGGTGTGTCCGAATGTCGTAATCGAACCTTATTGGATATGGTGCGATCTATGATGTCTCTTACCGATCTACCGCTATCATTTTGGGGTTATGCATTAGAGACAATTACATTCACTTTAAATAGGGCACCATCTAAGTACGTGGAGACGACACCGTATGAACTATGGTTTGGCAAGAAACCTAAGTTGTTGTTTCTTAAGGTTTGGGGCTACGATGCTTATGTCGATAGGCTTTGGCCAGAAAAGCTCGAACCCAAAGCGGAAAGTTGTGTCTTCATAGAATACCCAAACAAGACAATTGGGTATACCTTCTATCTCAGATATGAGGGCAAAGTGTTTGTCGCTAGGAACATGTCCTTTCTCGAGAAAGAGTTTCTCTCGAAAGAATTTAGTGGGAGGAAGATAGAACTTGATGAGGTTGTTGAACCTTCACTTCAACCAGAGAGTAGCGCATCACAAAAAGATGTTTCTGTGGAACCTACGTCAGTTGAAGAGAAAGCTAATGATGATGATCATGAAGCTTCAGATCAAATTACTATCGAACGTCGTAGGTCGACAAGGGTGTGTACAACTTCTGAGTGGTAACCCTGTCTTAAAGGTCATGTTGTTGGACAACAATGAACCTATGAGCTATGGAGAAGCGATGGTGGGCCCGGATTCCAACAAATGGCTGGAAGCCATGAAATCCGAGATAGGATCCATGTATGAGAACAAAGTATGGACTTTGGTGGACTTGCCCGATGATCGGCAAGCCATTGAGAATAAATGGATCTTTAGAAGAAGACAAACGCTGATGGTAATGTCACCATTTATGAAGCTTGACTTGTCTCAAAGAAGTTTCCGACAAGTTCAAGGAGTTGACTGTGATGAGACTTTCTCAATCATAGCAATGCGAAAGTCTGTTAAAATTATATTAGCAGTTGCTGCATTTTCATTTACGAAATCTGGCAGATGGATGTCAAAACAAAGTTTCCTTGACGGTTTCCGTGACAAAAGGTTGTATGCGATACAACCAGAAGGTTTTGTCGATCCTAAGGATGCTAAAAGGTATGAAAACTCCAGCATCCTTCTATGGACTGGAGCAAGCCTCTCGGATTTGGAACATACGCTTTGATGAGGTGATCAAAGCATTAGGGTTTATACAAAGTTTGCAAGAAACTTGTATTTGCAAGAAAGTGAGTGGGAGCACCACAAAATTTGATAAGTATATATGGATGACATATTGTTGATCGGAAATGAAGTAGAATTTCTGGAAAGCATAAAGGGTTGTTTGAATGGAGTTTTTCAAAGGAAGATCTGTGTAAAACTGCTTACATGTTGGGTATCAAGATCTATAGAGATAGATCAAGACGCCTGATAATACTTTCGCAGAGCACATACCTTGACATGATCTTGAAGGAGTTCAAGATGGATCAGTCAAAGAAGGAGTTCTTGCACGAGTTGTAAGGTGTGAAGTTAAGACTTGAAGCTTCGACCACCATGTAAGAAAGAGAAAGGACGAAAGTTTTCCCCTATGCCTTAGCCATAGGATCCATACGATATGCCATGCTGTGTACCGCGATTTGCCTTGCCACATGTCTGGCAAGGGGGTATAAGAGTGATCCAGGAGTGTATCATTGGACAGCGGTCAAAATTGTCCTTAGGAATAAGGAAATGTTTCTCGATTATGGAGGTTATGAAAAGTTCGACATAAAGGGTTACGTCGATGCAAGCTTTAACACCGATCCGGATGACTCTGAGTAGCGAACCAGATACGTATAGTGGAGCAACCATTTGGAATATTTCCAAGTGGAGCATAGTAGCAACATGTACAATATGAAATAGAGATTTGCAAAGAACACACAGGTCTGAATGTTGCAGACCCGTTGACTAAAATCTCCCTCGTAAGCATAATATGATCAAACCCTAGAAATCATTGAGTGTTAATCATATGGTGATGTGAACTAGATTATTCACTCTAGTAAACTCTTGGGTGTTAATCACATGGCGACGTGAACTAGATTATTGACTCTAGTAAACTCTTTGGGTGTTAGTCACATGGCGATGTGAACTATGAGTGTTAATCACATGGCGATGTGAACTAGATTATTGACTCTAGTGCAAGTGGGAGACTGTTGGAAATATGCCCTAGAAGCAATAATAAAATGGTTATTATATATTTCCTTGTTCATGATAATTGTCTATTGTTCATGCTATAATTGTATTAACCGGAAACCGTAATACATGTGTGAATACATAGACCACAACATGTCCCTAGTAAGCCTCTAGTTGACTAGCTCGTTGATCAATAGATGGTTATGGTTTCCTGACCATGGACATTGGATGTCGTTGATAACGGGATCACATCACTAGGAGAATGATGTGATGGACAAGACCCAATCCTAAGCATAGCACAAGATCGTGTAGTTCGTTTGCTAGAGCTTTTCTAATGTCAAGTATCATTTTCTTAGACCATGAGATTGTGCAACTCCTGGATACCGTAGGAGTGCTTTGAGTGTATCAAACGTCACAACGTAACTGGGTGGCTATAAAGGTGCACTACAGGTATCTCCGAAAGTGTCTGTTGGGTTGGCACGAATCGAGACTGGGATTTGTTCGTATGATGGAGAGGTATCTCTGGGCCCACTCGGTAATGCATCATCATAATGAGTTCAATGTGACCAAGGAGTTAGACACGGGATCATGTGTTATGGAACGAGTATAGAGACTTGCCGGTAACGAGATGGAATGAGGTATGGGGATACCGAAGATTGAATCTCGGGCAAGTAACATACCGATGGACAAAGGGAATGTATACGGGATTGATTGAATCCCCGACATCGTGGTTCATCCGATGAGATCATCGTGGAACCTGCGGGAGCCAATACGGGTATCCAGATCCCGCTATTGGTTATTGGCCAGAGAGGTGTCTCGGTCATGTCGGCATGGTTCCCGAACCCGTATGGTCTACACACTTAAGGTTCGGTGACGCTAGAGTTGTAGTGGGAATAGTATGTGGTTACCGAAGGTTGTTCGGAGTCCCGGATGAGATCCCAGACGTGACAAGGAACTCCGGAATGGTCCGGAGGTGAAGATCGATATATTGGACGAAGGGTATTGGAGTCCGGAGTTGTTCTGGGAGTACCGGGTGACGACCAGCGTGACCGAAAGGAGTTTCGGAGGCCCCGGCAAGCGTTGGGGGGCCTTATGGGCCAAGGGAAGGGCACACCAGCCCACTAAGGGGCTGTGCGCCTCCCACCCTATCTCACGTAACTCGGAGAGGTGGGGCGCCTCCCCTAGGGCAGCCGCCCCTCCCGGCTTGGGGGCAAGTTTCCTAGGGGTGGGGCGCCCAAACCCATCTAGGGTGTCCCCTGTGGCCGCCGCCCCTCCCCTAGGGAAACCCTGGGCGCCTCCTCCTCCCCCCTTCCCCCTATATATAGTGAGGGAGAGAGAGGGCAGCGGCACCCTTTCCCCTGGCGCAGCCCCTCCCTCCTCCAACACCTCCTCCTCCTCTGTAGTGCTTGGCGAAGCCCTGCAGGAGAACCGCAAGCTCCACCACCATGCCGTTATGCTGCCGGAGTTCTCCCTCAACTTCTCCTCTCCCCTTGCTGGATCAAGAAGGAGGAGACGTCCCCGGGCTGTACGTGTGTTGAACGCGGAGGCACCGTCCGTTCGGCGCTTGGATCGGATCTTCCGCGATTTGAGTCGCCGCGAGTACGACTCCATCAACCGCGTTCTTGTAACGCTTCCGCTTAGCAATCTCAAGGGTATGAAGATGCACTCCCTCTCTCTCATTGCTAGCATCTCTTAGATTGATCTTGGTGACACGTAGGAATTTTTTTAATTAGTACTACGATCCCCAACACCACGAAGGTCGGGTTCTCCGTTATCATGGCTGCGACGGCATCCTCATTCACCTGCATGCTGGTGATCTGTCTCTCTGCGTGTCGGTGCTGCACGAGGAGCTATAGGTTGTTCCGCTGCTCCTCTTGCAACACATGGAGATCGGCGGCGCAAACGGTTGTGGTTGTTCCTCCTCTGCCTGGAGTGATGGAGTCAAATCCAACAGATCCCGCGTAGAGGGTCCCAAGCCGGTAGCCTTGGCATGATGGTAACAGGGGACACAAGATTTACCCAGGTTTGGGCTCTCCTGAAAAGATAATACCCTACGTCCTACTTTGATTGTATTGATTTGAAGGTAGTACAGAGTACATGTTGATCTACCACGAGATCGTGTGTGTATGATAGTTATGAATATCTAAAATATGATCTATCAACTAGCCTGGCCTCGATTTATATAATGTACTAGAGGCCCAGGATAACATGAGTCCTACTGGGCTATGTCGGTGGAGAGAAGTGCTCCATGGATTAGGCGTCCTTGTCTTGAACAACAACACTTTTTAAATATTCCTCCTATGCATCATGGGACTTCTTGACGTGGCCCCTTGATGAACCGCCATGGGTGGTCCTCGGCCCAGCCCACCTGGCTGGGAGATGCTCCTTGACTCTTCAGAATTACTCCTTGTCCTTGGTCATCGGTCTTGAAAGCTGGTTCAACAAGTATTCCCATTTCTGATCTTGAGGATAGCCGAAACACATCTGAGTATACACGCCGGGCATCTAAGGAGCACCTTTAGGTTCTCGATCTTTATCAAATGCCTTATTTTTTCATACCACGCCACGGGTTTGAAGTTTTTTTTTCATGTATAGCGATGCCTCTTGCAGTTGGTCTCTATGCTAGACTGCTTTCGAAGTGGCGCACCACCTTGGTTTTGAGTTGTCGATGTAGCTGGCTGGCCTATGTGAAAAAAAAGTTAACCTGCCAAGACAATTTCGGTGAGTGAATTTTCCGTGGAATAATTCCAATTGATGCAATTTATTCTCTATCAAGATGCATAGGCAGTAGCCCTCAAGGTGTGTGTTGTCCTAAAGTCCAGTATGCACATGAAGGAAAGAATATAACCAATGGTCTCAGTAGCCCCTGAGATTCAGGTCGATTCATGAAATGACCTAAGGATCAAATCCTTGCTAGGGCAGCATACTTTAGAAATAGAAATGCAGTGCAACAGCCCCCGAGACTCAGGTCAGTTGCGGCCGACCGACCTGAGGAAAGAATAAAAAGTTAACCTGCCAAGCCACGGGTTTGAAGTTTTTTTCATGTATAGCGATGCCTCTTGCAGCTGGTCTCTATGCTAGACTGCTTCTGAAGTGGTGTACCACCTTGGTCTTGAGTTGTCGATGTAGCTGGCTGGCCTCTATGGAAAAAAGTTAACCTACCAAGCCAGTTTCCGTGAGCGATTTTTTCGTGGAATTTTTTTGGCACTCGTCTTACGGTTTGGTCTCAGTTTGGTAACTACAGTCGGGTGTAACCTCATAGAAATGAACTCTGACAACATCGAGGTGATAGAGACGATGAAGAATGGAGGTCATTCTTTCAGTCTATCAGCGGCAGTTTTTGATGATATATATCACCTTGCGTGTGATTTCCCGCATATTATTTTTTGAGCATACTCATAGGTAGACTGATTGTGCTTCCCATGATTTAACCAAACTAACTAGAAATAAGGTGTGTGCGGGGCGGATTGATGAACCACCTGTAAAGATTGTTGATCCTCTTGTAAAAGACAATATGATGATCACCTTGCAATAAAAAGTACTTTGATGTCTAAAAAATCCATGAGTCAAGACTCTGATTGGTCCACGTCCTTTCTTTCCACGCATGGCATCCGATCTGTGTTGTCACGTATCCCCCTTCCCACCCGCGCCGACGGTGGCCTAAGTGCTCACACAATCACAATGTGTTTGAATGTTGTCAATCCTAAGGCATCTCTCTCGTGGCATAAGATGAGAATCTACCTTTTTCTGTGAGGTTTTGGCGAGGCATGCATGCATAGTCATAGATGTTTTTTTGTCTCCAATCCTGATTTTGCTAAGGTGTTCATTTCCAATATGGATCGGTACCAGTATGAAAGAAAACGGATCATGCACTATTGATTAAGCTTGCACCCGAAAAAGAATTTTTAACTGGTAAAATAACATCGTATTAAAAGTATACAGATTTTTCTAATGAAATTCCATATATGACAAGTTAAATTTGGAATTATAGTTTAAAAGAAATAGATATTTTAAAAAGCATTTAATATGTATCGCAGGTGGATTAACCTAATTATCATAGGGTTTCCAGCAAAAACTAGAATCTGACTTAAAACTAACCTGCATGTTTATTACCAGAAACATCTGGTGGTTTTCTGCAAAAGCAAAAATTAAAATTAAAACTAGACCACGAGTTGATTATCAGAAAAATCAGAAGGTTTTCTGCAAAATAGCATGACAAACCCAGATCTATTTATTTAGTATGGTGTATGTAGTAGATAAAAATAGATTCTACTAGATAAATACTCATATCTGCAAAACTCATGCTAAAATTCCTACGCAGGAGATAATACCTTCGTCTTCCATGCACGAAACCCTCGCCTAGATCTAGAAGGAGACCGCCACATGCTATCTGGAAGGAAGACCGAGATCCTGGTTGTGGACGAAGGTACGAGCGGCATTCCATTGCGCGGCTACATGAGCCAGAAAGTCAAGGTTGCTCCAGCATGAGCCACAACCAACTGTGAAGAGGTCAGCATTCAGCAGGCCACCAACCCAAACACGGCCGCGTATGACCAGGTGACTACTCAACCCCAAAATCCAATATTCAAATGCCATTCCACCAACCCCATCTCGCTTGGCGCTTGGTTGTATATAAAGCGCACGGCAGCACAAGCACATCAGCAAACCCCAACGCCCGCTAAGCATCAGCCTTTTACCTCCTCTGCTTTGCATTCCTCCTTCCAGTTCCAATTCCAACCGCAATCAATGGCTGCCATGAAGATCACCCTCCTCGCCGTGGCCGCGATGGCCGTCTTACTAGGCACCGCGTCAGCGGTAACCTACAACGTCGGCGATCAGGGCGGTTGGACCCTCAGCACCGACTACAGCAGCTGGGTGTCCGGCAAGAAGTTCAACGTGGGTGATGACATCGTCTTCAAGTACTCGACCCCAGCGCACAACTTGGTCGAGGTCAGCAAGGCCGGCTACGACTCCTGCAGCACCGACGGCGCCATCAACACCTTGGCCTCCGGCAACGACGTCATCACCCTCAACGCCACCGGCACCCGATACTTCATCTGTGGCGTCCCTAGCCATTGCAGCCCCACCGCCGCCGCCAGCATGAAGGTCGTGATCGACGTCGCCTCGGGCTCCTCCTCGCCGTCGTCACCCATGCCAGCTGCAGGTCCTGGCGCGAGCAACTCTCCCCCGGCGCCGCCCTCCTCCGCGGCTACCTCCGTCGGTGCCACAGCAGGATTTGGCCTCGTCGCCCTACTGGCGGCCGGTCTCATGGCTTGAACGCATATATTGATCAGCTGCCGCGCGCACATACGAGCTTTTATATTGTTATAACTACTATGCTGTAGTTATTATCACGGGTGAATACATGTATTCTTTTTTAGAGCGAGAATGTGATAGTTACTTGTATCTATCACGTCTATATGTAATCTGCAGGCCTTCATGTCTTTTTATATAATGATTCTAGATAATTATTTTATAAGGGTGCGTCAGTGCATGCGTAGCAGTACCAATAGTCTTCTAACTATCTTTCAAAAAATAGTCTTCTAACTAAAAAGAAAGAATCAATAGTCCTCTCAATTTTATCCAACCATTGACCCAAAATAATAGGTACACCTTCAGAAGCGAGAACTCAAGTGCCAATCTGCAGACGAGCACAAATGCTTTGGTTATCTGACAGGATTGTTCTCTCCAAGATTCAGACTGTTTCCCGTCTTACAGGATGTACTGTAAGGGCACCTCCAACACGGTCCCCTAAATCAAAGTCATCCGTCCATGAATCTATCCAGATGCGTCGGTGGACATGAATACAGGAGAAGGCCATCCAACGTCGTGTCCCGAAACATCCGTCCACATTTCAAATATGAATTGAATAAACCAAACAAATTTCACATACCCTCCCACGTTGGTCCCGTGGGCGACGGGCAGGGCGCTCTCGCCGCCGCCAACACCCTCCTTCTCCCTCCCTCCTCCCTCACCGCCGCCAAAGGACGCATTCGGGCAAAGCCTGGCCGGCGGATTATTTAGGGTTTAGGCAGCGGCGGGGCGTTTTGCCTTTTGCGCAGGGCCTCCGCCATGGGGAGGTGCCGCTAGGCCGGGACACCGCGATGGCGAGGGTCGCGATGGTGCGGCGGTGCTCGGGACCGGCGGTGCACGGCAGGCTTCGAGGTGGCGGATCGTGCAGGCGAGGGGTGGCGACGGATCCTGATTTGGCGCCCGTCTTCAGCCGGTGGCGCGGGATGTGGGCAGGGTGGGCCAGTGTTCTCCACCGTGGTAGCGATGGCATCGGCGTGGTGGAGGCAACGGTGTGGTGGCGGTCCTAGTGCTCTTATCGCATCACGCCAATGATTTGCATGATTTGTCCTCTTCGATCTGGCTGGCGACGTGTTCCGAAACTGCTGTCGGAGATCTAGCCCAAGGATATCTAAATCGGATAGAATCCAGTTGTGCGCGTGCATATCAGCCTACACGGCTCCATGAGGGCACGATACAAAGCTCTACTGCTTGTTGATACCATGGGACATGTCGATATCTTGATTTCCATGGCGTAGACAACAATGTAGATGGTCATGGTAACTGAGATGGAGGAACAGTAAGGCGGAGGGGGCCTTGGAGGCGGGAGTCAGCCAGGTGTTTGATAACTCTTAGAAGCGGCAGTGACAAGTGGGGGCGGCAACATTGAAGGATTTTATTTTTGGTGGTGATCCTCAGGTGCCGGATAACTTTCAGGGTGAAAACATAAGGTCTAACCTTCATTAGTTATGCCTAGCAATTGCATTGCTAATTGTATAGTTTTGAGAGCTCGGACTTCCTCCAGGTGAAAATCTAAAATCTTGGATCGGGCGACGATGGTGCTTGTGCACTGTTTTCTTTTTTAAGGCGTCAATTTTCGAGACCTATTATGTTTTTCAGGTGTTGTTTTTGGTGGTGGTTTATGTTCTACTGCTAAGAGGAGTTGATCATTGTCGCGAGGCCTTTGAATTTTTTTCCTTTCTTTTTTTCTTTTCGAACTGTGTGCATCCTGGGTGTCTTTATGACATCTTGTTGGTGCAGAGGCTGGGTGTAATTGGTATCTTCGAGATATTAATATATTCCCTTTTTCTTCAAAAACCAAATTTAATGCAAACCAGATGATTTACATTTAAACCGGACTGAATTCATAAAAAGTTTGAAATTTTCATTAAATGAAAGCGGACATGCATTTCTTTAACATACCAAAAGCTATGCTAGTCTAAATTTTCATTAAATGAAAGAGGACATGATCTTTGCCGGACCTAGATGGTTCCGTCTCCCATGTCTTACTCTTCCCCCTCTGCGGTCCGCAACCCGGCCATGGACATCTCCGGTCGTGGTGACGTGGATGCACCAGGCTCTTGGCCAGTGTGGACCGGTGCGAAGGACGCGGAGCTGCTGACGTTGGAAACATTCCCGCCCGCGATCACCTACGTCGTATCTACGTCCGCCTTCGCCTTGATCTCATCGAATAGGGTGTCACACTCCGCTGCCATGATGCACGGTCGCCACCACTCACAGCGGTTGTCGCGGGCGATGTGCATGGACTCATACAGTGCCCGCCGCTCATCCACGAAGGTCGGGTGAGGGAGTCCTGGACTAGGGGGTGTCCGGATAGCCGAACTATCATCACGGCCGGACTCCAAGACTATGAAGATACAAGATTGAAGACTTCGTCCCGTGTCCGGATGAGACTTTCCTTGGCGTGGAAGGCAAGCTTGGCGTCTGGATATGTAGATCTCCTACCTTTGTAACCGACTCTGTGTAACCCTAACCTATCCGGTGTCTATATAAACCGGAGGGTTTTAGTCCGTGGGGCGAACAACAATCATACCATAGGCTAGCTTCTAGGGTTTAGCCTCCTTGATCTTGTGGTAGATCTACTCTTGTACTACCCATATCATCAATATTAATCAAGCAGGAGTAGGGTATTACCTCCATCGAGATGGCCCGAACTTGGGTAAAAACATCGTGTCCCTCGTCTCCTATTACCATCCGCCTAGGCGCAGATTGGGACCCCCTACCCGAGATCCGCCGGTTTTGACACCGACATTGGTGCTTTCATTGAGAGTTCCTCTGTGCCGTCACCGATAGGCCCGATGGCTCGCTTCGATCATCAATAACGGCGCGGTCCAGGTGAGACTTTTCTCCCGGACAGATCTTCGTATTCGGCGGCTTTGCACTGCGGGCCAATTAAGCAGCCATCTGGAGCAGATCGAAAGCTACACCCCTGGCCATCAGGTTAGATTTGGAAGTTTGAACTATACGGCCGACGTCCGCGGAGACTTGATCTTCGACGGATTCGAGCCACAGCCGAGCGTGCCGCACTGTCTCGATGGGCATGATCTAGCTCTGCCGCCGAACAGTGCCTTGGAGGCCGCACCAGCATCCGCCCCGGCCCTTAGTCCGGAGCCGGACTCCCCGATCGAGGACGAGTGGTTGGACACCACCTCGGGGGCTACGATCTCTACGGCGATTGAGCCGAACTCCATCTCTGTCCTTGGCGAAGCTCGTAACTCTAGGGTGACGGACTCCTCTCCGGACTCCGAACCCTCCGCGCCCCTGCCAATCGAATCCGATTGGGCGCCGGTCATGGAGTTCACTGCCGCGGACATCTTTCAGCACTCGCCCTTTGGCGACATCCTGAATTCACTAAAGTCTCTCTCTTTATCCGGAGAGCCCTGGCAGGACTACGGACAGGAAAGTTAGGATGCAGACTGACGAAGAAATTCAACGCCCACCCACCACCCACTTTGTAGCCAGCCGCCGATGATTTAACCGACATGCTCGACTTCGACTCCGAAGACATCGGCGGTATGGACGGCGATGCGGAGGCGACCAAGACCCAGCGCCTACGAGGCCTGTGGAAGGCCACCTCGTCATACGACATATACATGGTGGACATCCCAAAAGATGGGAACGGCGATGGAACAACGGAGGATGACCCCTCCAAGAAGCAACCGAAGCGCCGACGTCAGCGGCGCCGCTCTAAATCCCGCCACAGCAAAAACAGTGATTCCGGCACGGGAGATAATAACACCCCGGACAGTGCCGAAGACAACCCCCTCCAGCAGGACTCAGCGCAGGAGGAGGGAGAAGCAAGTCCGCACGACAGTGCGGCAGAAAGAGAGGTAGAGGACGATAATTATGCGCCTCCCTCCGAAGATGAGGCAAGCCTCAACGACGAAGAATTCATCGTGCCCGAGGATCCCGCCGAACAGGAGCGTTTCAAATGCAGGCTTATAGCCACGGCAAGCAGCCTCGAGAAAAAGCAGCAACAACTTAGAGCTGACCAAGGCCTGCTAGCTGACAGATGGACTGAAGTCCTTGCAGCCGAAGAGTATGAACTCGAACGCCCCTCCAAAAGCTACCCCAAACGCAGGCCGTTGCCTCGATCAGAGGAGGAAACACCCAAGTCACCAGCGCACGACATGGCAGACCGGCCAACCCGTGGCGCGGAAGAAGCCTCTCAGCCCTCCGCTCAAGCCACACCACGATGCCGCTCAAAAAGTACCAAGGCACGGAAAACGCTACCGGACTTGCGAGATATATTGGAGGATAAGGAAAAACATACAAGATCGATCTACGGATCGGCGTGGGCCTAACGACTCGGGATGATTACCGTCGCGCGGATACAGCAAACTCGGCCGGGCGAACACGATGAGACAAAGCTCATATGAGCTACGTCGTGATATAGCCCAATCTGAGGCGCGACACCCACTATGCTTCACAGATGAAGTAATGGATCATCCAATCACGAGGGCTTCAAACCCGTAAACATCGAATCATACGATGGTACCACAGATCCTGCGGTGCGGATCGAGGACTATCTCCTCCACATCCACATGGCCCGCGGTGATGATCTACATGCCATCAAATACCTCCCACTCAAGCTTAAAGGACCAGCTCGGCATTGGCTCAACAGCTTGCGGCCAGAATCAATTGGTTGTTGGGAGGACACGGAAGCCGCATTCCTTGATAACTTCCGGGGCACATCGATGCGACCACCAGACGCCGATGACCTTAGCCATATAATTCAGCAGCCGGAAGAATCGGCCGGAACAATTCGGACACGGTTCCTAACAAAGAAAAATCAAATCGTTGACTGTCCGGATGCAGAGGCCCTTGCAGCCTTCAAACATAACATCCGCGACGAGTGGCTAGCCCGGCACCTAGGACAGGAAAAGCCGAAATCCATAGAAGCCCTCACCACACTCATGACCCGCTTTTGCGCGGGAGAGGACAGCTGGCTAGCTCGTAGTAACAACTTGAACAAAAACCCTGGTAGTTCGGATACCAAGGACAGCAATGGCAGGTCGCGTCGCAACAAGAACAAGCGCCGCGTGCGGTGATAATGCTGAAGATACGGCAGTCAATGCCGGATCTGAGGCTCTAAACCCGATCAGCGGAAGAAGCCATTCAAAAGAAATACGGGGCCCGTCCAACTTGGACCGAATACTCGATCGCTTGTGCGGATACATGGCACCCCGAAAAACCAGCCAATCACACCAACAGGGATTGTTGGGTGTTCAAGCAAGCGAGCAAGTTAAGTGCGAACTCAATGACAAGGGGCTGCATAAGCGATGGCGAGGAAGAGCCCGGCCGCGGACAATAGAGGACGGAAGGGCTTTCCCACACAAGTGCGGACGGTGAACATGATATCGCAACCCACATACCCAAAAGGGAGCGAGCGTGCACTAAGGGGCGTATATGCGATGGAGCGGTCGCCCCAAAGTTCAACCCATGGTCTTCCTGCCCGATCACATTCGATCGAAGGGACCACCCCACTAGCATCCGTCACGGCGGTTTCGCCGCATTGGTTCTTGACCCAATCATTGACGGATTTCACCTCACCAGAGTCCTGATGGACGGCGGTAGCAGCCTGAACCTGCTTTATCAGGATACAGTGTGCAAAATGGGCATAGACCCATCAAGGATTAAACCTACAAAGACGACCTTTAAAGGCGTCATACCGGGTGTAGAGGCCAATTATGCGAGCTCGGTTACACTCGAAGTGGTCTTCGGATCCCGGATAACTTCCGAGCGAAGAGTTAATCTTCGACATAGTCCCGTTCCTGGCGGCTATAACGCCTTTGCTTGGGCGAACCGCATTTGCAAAGTTCAATGCGGTGCCGCACTATGCATACCTCAAGCTCGGGATGCCAGGCCCTCGAGGAGTAATCACGGTCAATGGAAACACCGAGCGCTCTCTCGAGCGGAGGAGCACACGGCTGACCCTCGCGGCGGAGGTACAAAGCAGCCTCTCACAGCAATTCTCGACTCCGGCCACTAAACGTCCGGACACCGTCAAGCGCGCCCGGAGTAACCTACAACAAGACCGCCTGGCACGATTCAAGCACGCGTAGCAATCCGGCACCAACCCCAGCCCTCGCGAAATTGCGAAGCCAGTACTACGCATACATAACTACGCTCTGGAGATACCATGGGCATAGGGGAAGGGGCACAACCACGGCACGCCCAGAATGCGGCTCAACCGCACCAGGGGCTCCCAATTGTGTCATTCTTTTTTTCTTTTCTTCTTTTTTCTTACTTTCAGGACTCCGTTTTCCAGAAGCCCTGTCCGGCACTTGAATTGCTGAACTCACGATGCAACAGCCAGGGAAGCAGAAAGCTACGTCGAGTGTCCAGGTAGTCTCTACTACGAGCATTATACCTGTTTTACATACCATCCCGCAGCTTACCCACGGAGAGGACATGTTAAATAGTCCCATCCCTTGCTTATCGCACAATTTGTATCGTTCTACTTTTATTTGCAGTTTCTTTTAATAACCAATATATAGCTCTTGCCTATTATTGCACTCCTTTCTATATCTATATGTTCATTTCATGACATGTTGCACCCGTACACTTTAGTACGGCCAATACACCGAGGGCTTAAGTACCCCAAAATCATGGTGTGATAAGTCCGAACACTTTCACAAGTGCGGCACCCGAACTTATAGCATTATATGCATCGGCTCGAATCATGTCTTGGTTCATTATTTGGTTTTGCCCGTCTACTATGTTTTGGTACCTTACGTTCCGTTATATCGGATAAGGTAGCACTAGGAGAACCACAGCGATAGTGCCCCGGTTGAGCTGGGTCGAGCACCTCAGGTGAGAAAGCTAAAACAGACCGTCATGATAGGGTGAGAGCCGGTCACTTTCGAGAAGGTTTTTCGGGTCCCTAAAGACTTATGCCGCTTAGAGCGAGGAACCGAATTGTCCGGCCAAGGCGTGGATAGCGCCCCGAACTCGGTCTTCTGAATACTAGGGGCTTCGCCAAAATTTAAAATTATAGAATTCTATGGCTAAGTGAGAGTGTTCAAGCATTATAAGTCCGGTTGTCTTTTTCGTTGCGTTGAGCGCCTCCCTAGATGGACCCAAGAATGGGAACAAGAGTGCTCAAGTTTATCCCGAACACCCCAGCACTCGTGGCATGGGGGCTGAAGCCAACGACTTGCCATCTCTCAAATTTGATAAACAACCGCCTGAAGGTAATATTTTAAATTAACAAGCATTGCTTAGCGCATATGAACAAGTTTTCAGCGTACAGGATAACAAATGCGAGTCTATTCAAAAATTACATCTTTGGAGAACTCATCCGCTATTCGGTGGGCACCCTTCAGGAGGCCCTCATAGTACATTCCAGGCGTGTGATGCTCCTTGCCCTTCGGTGGCCCGTCCGTCACAAGCTTCTCCGCATCCAGCTTGCCCCAGTGCACTTTAGCACGGGCAAGGGCCGAGCAGGCACCTTCAATGCAGACGGAGCGCTTGATGACTTCAATCCGTGGCCAAAGGCCCACCAGCCGCACTAAGCCCAAGTAGCTCCTGTGCATGGCTTCCAATGGCCACAACCGAACAATAAGGTCCTTCATGGCCTGTTCGGCGACCTTGTGGAGCTCGACTAGCTGCTTCAGCTGGTCGCTCAGGGGCACCGGACGTTCGGCCTCAGCATACTGAGACCAGAACACCTTCTCCGTCGAGCTCCCCTCCTTGGCGCGGTAGAACACGGCAGCATCCAATACACTACAAGGCAGATCTGTGAATGCTCCTGGAGAGCTCCGAATCCGGGTAAGTAATAGGTAATTCACTTTCACATGCTTGCTTTGCATAAAGAATGCCTTACCCGCCGCTATCTTCTTTAACGATTCAATTTCTTGGAGGGCTTTTGGGCTTCGGCCTTAGCAGCTTTGACTCTCAAGAGCCGAGGCGAGCTCGGACTCTCGAGTCTTCGAGTCACGCTCCAAACCCTCGTGTTTTTCCATGAGAGCCTGGAGGTCTTGCCGCACCTCTGCCAGCTGCGCCTCCCCCTTCTCGGTGCGTTCCGCAGCCGCTTTGTTTTCGGCCACGGACACCGCTTCCTTCAGGGTCGCCACCTCGTTCGTGGCCCCTGCAGTACCCATGTTATTCCTGTTATTTTTTGCAACTGAAACCTTTCTATAAGGTATTTCTTTCATAAGGTATTACTTACCTTCCTTGTCCTCGAGCTGCTTCTTGGCAAGGCCGAGCTCGTTCTCGAACCGCTCGAGGCTCTGCTTCAATGCATTGACCTCCATGATCGGTCTTGGCAGAGGTCAGCAAGCAACCTGCATTCCCATATTGACATACTTATGTTAGACTCCTGCGTATATCTTTTTAGATCCTTAGTCCGGCTTTTCTTTCCGAACACCGAACTAAGCATCGAGAACTACTGTCTGTCTATGCGGTAATATTTTTACATATTCTAAACTTACCTCAAAGCTGTTAGAAGGCTGAGTACGAGCTTCGGTCAGCCTGCTCTTGGCGGACTGAACTGTCCGGATCACCGCACTCATAACAGTGTGGTGCTCCTCCTTGATGGAGGCGCTGTTAAGCGCCTCCAATAAGTTATCCGGTGCCTCCGGTTGGACGGAGGACACCGGCGTCTTACCCTTCCTACGAAGGGACCGCTTGCCGGACTCCGGAACCGCTGAAGGTTCCGGCATGGAGTCCGGACGAGGGTCAGGCTTAGAGCACCTAGGGGTCTCGCCCCCACGCGCCTGGAGTCCGGGAGGTTGCCTTGCGGCGCCCCCTGCGCCACCTCCTCTTGACCAGGCCACCCTTGGGGCACTACCTCGGCGTCGTCCGTAGCGTGAGGCGATGAGGCGGCCGGAAGTGAAGTACTCTCCATTTCCGACGAACTCAGGGACCCGCTCGACGAAGCGGCGAACTCGCCCTTGGGCGGGCTGCATGATTGTTCGGCATTAGAGAACACTATGCAATAAAAAAGTCATGGGTATCCGGACACTTACGATCTCGCCAGGGGCTTGGCCCTTGTTGGCCAATCCTCCTCGTCGTTGTCGACGTTGGTGGAGAAGTCCGGAGGAAGGTTTCTTCCCTTCTTGGACCCTCCGGCCTCCCCAGTTGGGGCGGCCTTCCTTTTCCTCTCCTCCCCCGCTGGGGGAGAGGCTTCTTTTTCCTCCTCCTCGTTCTCAGGAGAAGATTCTGCTTCAGAATCTTACAGCACAAGGCGCCGGGAGCTCCTTCGAGTTCCCGTTGCCTCCTTCTTGGCCTTCTTCTCCGGCACCACATGAGGTACCGGAGCCAGCAGCCCCGTCAATCAGGCGTCCGCTGGGTCTTCTGGCAAAGGAGCCGGACAGTTAACCTATCCGGACGTCTTCAGCCAGTCCTGTTAAAGGTTCGGGAGTTTTAGATCCCGCATAGAGCCAAACTATGAAAAAAGAGTCTCATAAAGGGTAAAATAACTTACCTCGCTGGCTTGACGCTGAGCTGAATCCGCGATCTTTGGTAGCGGATGTAGAACCTCGGAACCCTTGAACATCACCTTCCGCATCTTCGTACATAGTGTCGAAGATCCTTTTCGAGATTGGGTGTTGTGCGGATCGAACTCCCACAATTTGAAGGCCCGTTGTTGGCATGGGAGAATCCGGCAGATGAGCATCACCTGGATTACGTTGACAAGCCTGAGATTCTTGTCCACCAGGTTTCAGACGCATGTTTGGAGTCCGGATAGCTCATCTGAATTCCCCCACGTCAGGCCCGTCTCTTTCCATGACGAGAGCCGTGTGGGGAAGCCAGATCTGAATTCGGGGGCCGCCGCCCATTTGGGGTCGCGCGGCTCGGTGATATAGAACCACCCCGATTGCCACCTTTATTGTCCACGAAGGAGCCCTCGAGCCATAGGACTTTGGCCATCTTGCCAACCATGGCGCCTCCGCACTCCGGCAACGACCGCCCACTACCTTCGCCTGACATTGAAGATCTTCAGCCATAAGCGAAGTGGGGCTGGATCTGAAGGAAGGCCTCGCACCTGACGATAAACGCCGAGATGTTGAGGATGAAATTCGGGGCCAGGTCGTGGAAGTCCAGGCCGTAGTAGAACATGAGCCCCCGGACAAATGGGTGAAGTGGAAAACCTAGTCCGCAGAGGAAGTGGGGGAGAAACACCACCCTCTCATGGGGCCTGGGGGTTGGAATGAGCTGCCCCGCGCCGGGCAGCCGTTGTGCGATGTTGCTGGACAAGTATCCGGCCTCCCGCAGCTTTGTGATGCGCCCCTCCGTGACGGAGGAGGCCATCCACCTGCCTCCCGCTCCGCACATAGTTGGAGAAGGTTGAGGTGGGATGTGCGGACTTGGGCGCTGGAGCTCGAGTGCGCGGAAATGGATGAGCAAAGGAGGAAGAAGGCGTAGGTGAAAAAGGTGGATCCTTATCCCCTTATATGGACGGACGAAGCTATCGTCCCCACCAGCCTGGTAAAACTCGCTTATCTCCCAAGCGCCGTAATCAATGGTGCGGATGGGTTACCCACGTCCGTGTTGATGGGAATCCCAGAATAAGGGGGCACGATCTATGCTTTGATAAGACGTGCCAGGGAAACCGCCTCGCTAAACGCGCTGAGGTGGAACAGTAAAAAACGATTCATATAAAGGCATGGCCGTGGTGTGGTGTCACGCCGCGGAATACGTCAGCAGATCTGTGCAAAAGTTATTCTCTCTACGGTGGTATGTGGAACTTGTTTTGCAGAGCCGGACACTATCCTTGTGTTCAAAACCTTCTATGAAGTATTCGGAGGAGGAACCCGCCTTGCAATGTTGAAGACAATATACGCACCGGACTCGTCATCATTGAAGCCTGGTTCAGGCTACCGAGGGAGTCTGGACTAGGGGTGTCCGGATAGCGAACTATCATCACGGCCGGACTCCAAGACTATGAAGATACAAGATTGAAGACTTCGTCCGTGTCCGGATGGGACTTTCCTTGGCGTGGAAGGCAAGCTTGGCGTCTGGATATGTAGATCTCCTACCTTTGTAACCGACTACGTGTAACCCTAACCTATCTGGTGTCTATATAAACCGGAGGGTTTTAGTCAGTGGGACGAACAACAATCATACCATAGGCTAGCTTCTAGGGTTTAGCCTCCTTGATCTCGTGGTAGATCTACTCTTGTACTACCCATATCATCAATATTAATCAAGCAGGAGTAGGGTATTACCTCCATCGAGAGGGCCCGAACCTGGGTAAAAACATCGTGTCCTTCGTCTCCTGTTACCATCCGCCTAGACGCACAGTTCGGGACCCCCTACCCGAGATCCGCCGGTTTTGACACCGACATCGGGTTTGTTGGGGAACGCAGTATTTCAAAAAAAATCCTACGATCACGCAAGGTCTATCTAGGAGATGCATAGCAACGAGACGGGGAAGTGTGTCCACGTACCCTCATAGACCAAAAGCGGAAGCGTTTAGTAACGCGGTTAATGTAGTCGAACGTCTTAACGATCCAACTGATCCAAGTACCGAACGGACGGCACCTCCGTGTTCACACGTTCATCACGATGACATCCCTCGAGCTCTTGATCCAGTTGAGGTCAAGGGAGAGTCCCGTCAGCACGACGGGGTGGCGGCGGTGATGATGAAGTTACCGGCGGAGGGCTTCGCCTAAGCACTACGACGATATGACCGAGGTGTTAAACTGTGGAGAGGGGCACCGCACACGGCTAAGAGAAGACTTGTTGTGCCTTTGGGGTGCCCCCCTCCCCCGTATATAAAGGAGGAGGGGAGGAGGCGGCCGGCCTAGGGGCGCGCCAAAGAGGGGGAGTCCTACTAGGACTCCCAATCCTAGTTGGACTCCCTTTCCTTTTCCGGGGAGGGGGAAAGAGGGAAGGGAGAGGAAGAGGAGAAGGTAAGGGGGGGTGCGCTCCCCTCCCTAGTCCAATTCGGACTCCCTATAGGGAGGGGGTGCGGCCACCCCTTGTGGGCTGCCTCCCCTCTCCCCTATGGCCCATGTAGGCCCAATATTCCCCTGGGGGGTTCCGGTAACCCATCGGTATTCCAAAAAAAAATGCCCGAATCACTCGGAACCATTCCGATGTACGAATGCAACCTTCCAATATATGAATCTTTACCTCTCAACCATTTCGAGACTCCTCGCCATGTCTGTGATCTCATCCGGGTCTCCGAACAGACATCGGTCATCAAATCACATAACTCATAATACAAATCGCCATCGAACGTTAAGCGTGCGGACCCTACGGGTTCGAGAACTATGTAGACATGACCGAGACACATCTCTGGTCAATAAGCAATAGTGGAACCTGGATGCTCATATTGGCTCCTACATATTCTACGAAGATCTTTATCGGTCAAACTGCATAACAGCATACGTTATTCCCTTTGTCATCGGTATGTTACTTGCCCGAGATTCGATTGTAGGTATCTTCATACCTAGTTCAATCTCGTTACCAGCAAGTCTCTTTACTCATTCTGTAATGCATCATCCCATAACTAACTCATTAGTCACATTGCTTGCAAGGCTTATAATGATGTGCATTACCGAGAGGGCCCAGAGATACCTCTCCAATACTCAGAGTGACAAATCCTAATCTTGATCTATGCCAACTCAACAAACACCATCGGAGACACCTGTAGAGCATCTTTATAATCACCCAGTTACGTTGTGACGTTTGATAGTACACAAAGTGTTCCTCCGGTATTCGGGAGTTGCATAATTTCATAGTCAGAGGAATATGTATAAGTCATGAAGAAAGCAATAGCAATAAAACTAAACGATCATTATGCTAAGCTAACGGATGGGTCTTGTCCATCACATCATTCTCTAATGATGAGATCTCGTTCATCAAATGACAACACATGTCTATGGTCAGGAAATTTAACCATCTTTGATTACCGAGCTTGTCAAGTAGAGACATACTAGGGACACTTTGTTTGTCTATGTATTCACACATGTACTAAGTTTCCGGTTAACACAATTCTAGCATGAATAATAAACATTTATCATGATATAAGGAAATATCAATAACAACTTTATTATTGCCTCTAGGGCATATTTCCTTCAGTCTCCCACTTGCACTAGAGTCAATAATCTAGATTACATAGTAATTATTCTAACACCCATGGAGTCTTGGTACTGATCATGTTTTGCTCGTGAGAGAGGCTTAGTCAACGGGTCTCCAACATTCAGATTCGTATGTATTTTGCAAATCTCTATGTCTCCCTCCTTGACTTGATCGCGGATGGAATTGAAGCGTCTCTTGATGTGTTTAGTTCTCTTGTGAAATCTGGACTCTTTCGCCAAGGCTATTGCTCCAGTATTGTCACAAAAGATTTTCATTGGACCGGATGCACTAGGTATTACACCTAGATCGGATATGAACTCCTTCATCCAGACTCCTTCATTTGTTGCTTCCTAAGCAGCTATATACTCCGCTTCACACGTAGATCCCGCCATGACGCTCTGCTTGGAACTGCACCAACTGACAACTCCACCATTCAATATAAATACGTATCCGGTTTGCGACTTAAAGTCATCCGGATCAGTGTCAAAGCTTGCATCGACGTAACCATTTACAACGAGCTATTTGTCACCTCCATAAACGAGAAACATATCCTTAGTCCTTTTCAGGTATTTCAGGATGTTCTTGACCGCTTTCCAGTGATCCACTCCTGGATTACTTTGGTACCTCCCTGCTAAACTTATAGCAAGGCACACATCAGGTCTGGTACACAGCATTGCATACATGATAGAACCTATGGCTAAAGAATAGGGAATGACTTTCATTTTCTCTCTATCTTCTGCAGTGGTCGGGCATTCAGTCTGACTCAACTTCACACCTTGTAACACAGGCAAGAACCCTTTCTTTGACTGATCCATTTTGAAATTCTTCAAAACTTTATCAAGGTATGTGCTTTGTGGAAGTCCAATTAAGCGTCTTGATCTATCTCTATAGATCTTGATGCCCAATATATAAGCAGCTTCACCGAGGTCTTTCATTGAAAAATTCTTATTCAAGTATCCTTTTATGTTATCCAGAAATTATGTATTATTTCGAATCAACAATATGTCATCCACATATAATATTAGAAATGCTAAAAAACTCCCACTCACTTTCTTGTAAATACAGGCTTCTCCAAAAGTATGTATAAAACCATATGCTTTGATCACACTATCAAAGCGTATATTCCAACTCCGAGAGGCTTGCACCAGTCCATAAATGGATCGCTGGAGCTTGCACACTTTGTTAGCACCTTTTGGATCGACAAAACCTTCTGGTTGCATCATATACAACTCTTCTTTAAGATATCCATTAAGGAATGCAGTTTTGACATCCATTTGCCAAATTTCATAATCATAAAATGCGGCAATTGCTAACATGATTCGGATAGACTTAAGCATCGCTACGGGTGAGAAGGTATCATAGTAGTCAACTCCTTGAACTTGTCGAAAACCTTTCGCAACAAGTCGAGCTTTGTGAACGATAACATTACCGTCGGCGTCGGTCTTCTTCTTGAAGATCCATTTATTCTCTATGGCTTGCCGATCATCGGGCAAGTCAACCAATGTCCACTCTTTGTTCTCATACATGGATCCCATCTCAGATTTCATGGCCTCAAGCCATTTTGCGGAAACTGGGCTCATCATCGCTTACTCATACTTTGTAGGTTCGTCATGGTCAAGTGACATGACCTCCAGAACAGGATTACCATACCACTCTGGTGCGGATCGTACTCTGGTTGACCTACGAGGTTCGGTAGTAACTTGATCTGAAGTTTCATGATCATCATCATTAGCTTCCTCACTAATTGGTGTAGGAATCACTGGAACTAATTTATGTGATGAACTACTTCCCAATTCGGGAGAAGGTACAATTACCTCATCAAGTTCTACTTTCCTCCCACTCACTTCTTTCGAGAGAAACTCCTTCTCTAGAAAGGATCCATTCTTAGCAACGAATATCTTGCCTTCGGATCTGTGATAGAAGGTGTACCTTGATCTCTTTTGGGTATCCTATGAAGACACATTTCTCCGATTTGGGTTCGAGCTTATCAGGTTGAAGCTTTTTCACATAAGCATCGCAGCCCCAAACTTTAAGAAACGACAGCTTAGGTTTCTTGCCAAACCGCAGTTCATATGGTGTCGTCTCAACAGATTTAGATGGTGCCTTATTTAACGTGAATGCAGCCGTCTCTAAAGCATAACTGCAAAACGACAACGGTAAATCAGTAAGAGACATCATAGATCACACTATATCTAATAAAGTACGGTTACGACGTTCGGACACACCATTACACTGTGGTGTTCCAGGGGGCGTGAGTTGTGAAACTATTCCACATTGTTTCAAATGAAGACCAAACTCATAACTCAAATATTCTCCTCCACGATCAGATCGCAGACACTTTATTTTCTTGTTACGATGATTTTCCACTTCACTCTGAAATTCTTTGAACTTTTCAAATGTTTCAGACTTATGTTTCATTAAGTAGATATACCCATATCTGCTCAAATCATCTGTGAAGGTCAGAAAATAATGATACCCGCCGCGAGCCTCAACACTCATCGGACCGCATACATCACTATGTATTATTTCCAACAAGTCAATTGCTCGCTCCATTGTTCCACAGAACAGAGTCTTAGTCATCTTTCCCATGAGGCATGGTTCGCAAGCATCAAGTGATTCTAAAAGCCCATCAACATGGAGTTTCTTCATGCGCTTTACACCAATATGACCTAAACGGCAGTGCCACAAATAAGTTGCACTATCATTATTAACTTTGCATCTTTTGGCTTCAATATTATGAACATGTGTATCACTACAATCGAGATTCAACAAAAATAGACCACTCATCAAGGGTGCATAACCATAAAATATATTAATCATATAAATATAACAACCATTATTCTCTGATTTAAATGAATAACCGTTTTGCATCAAACAAGATCAAGATATAATGTTCATGCTCAAAGCTGGCACCAAATAACAATTATTCAGGTCTAAAACTAATCCCGACGGTAGATGTAGAGGTAGCGTGCCGATGGCGGTCACATCAACCTTGGAACCATTTCCCACGTGCATCGCCACCTCGTCCTTAGCCAATCTTCATTTAATGCGTAGCCCCTGTTTCGAGTTGCAAATATGACCAACAGAACCAGTATCAAATACCTAGGCGCTACTACGAGCATTAGTAAGGCACACATCAATAACATGTATATCAAATATACCTTTCACTTTGCCATCCTTCTTATCCGCCAAATACTTGGGGCAGTTCCGCTTCCAGTGACCAGTCCCTTTGCAGTAGAAGCACTTTCGATTTGAGCTTAGGTCGGACTTGGGCTTCTTCACTTGAGCAGCAACTTGCTTGCCGTTCTTCTTGAAGTTCCCCTTCTTCCCTTTGCCCTTATTCTTGAAACTAGTGGTCTTGTTAACAATCAACACTGATGCTCCTTCTTGATTTCTACCTCTGCAGCCTTTAGCATCGCGAAGAGCTCGGGAATAGTCTTTTCCATCCCTTGCATATTATAGTTCATCACAAAGCCTTTATAGCTTGGTGGCAGTGATCGAAGAACTCTGTCAATGACACTATCATCAGGAAGATTAACTCCCATCTGAGTCAAGTGGTTGTGGTACTCAGACATTCTGAGTATGTGTTCACCCTTGTGAACTATTCTCCTCCATTTTGCAGCTATAGAACTTGTTGGAGACTTCATATCTCTCAACTCGGGCATTTGCTTGAAATATTAACTTCAACTCCTGGAACATCTCACATGCTCCATGACGTTCAAAACTTCTTTGAAGTCCCGATTCTAAGCCGTAAAGCATGGCACACTGAACTATCGAGTAGTCTCAGCTTTGCTCTGCCAGACGTTCATAACGTCCGGAGTTGCTCCTGCAGCTGGTCTTGCACCTAGCGATGATTCCAGGATGTAATTTTTCTGTGCAGCAATGAGGATAATCCTCAAGTTACGGACCCAGTCCGTGTAGTTTTTACCATCATGTTTCACCTTAGCTTTCTCTAGGAACACTTTAAAATTCAAGGGAACGGTAGCACGGGCCATTGATCTATAACAACATAGACATGCAAAAACTATTAGGTACTAAGTTCCTGATAAATTAAAGTTCAATTAATCATATTTCATAAGAACTCCCACTTAGATAGACATCCCTCTAGTCATCTAAATGATCACGTGATCCATATCAACTAAACCATGTCCGATAATCACGTGAGATGGAGTAGTTTTCAATGGTGAACATCACTATGTTGATCATATCTACTATATGATTCATGTTCGACCTTTCGGTCTCAGTGTTCCGAGGCCATATCTGCATATGCTAGGCTCGTCAAGTTTAACCAGAGTATTATGCACGTGCAAAACTGGCTTGCACCCGTTGTATGTGAACATAGAGCTTATCACACCCGATCATCACGTGGTGTCTTGGCACGACGAACTGTAGCAACGGTGCATACTTAGGGAGAACACTTATACCTTGAAATTTAGTGAGGGATCATCTTATAATGCTACCGCCGTACTAAGAAAAATAAGATGCATAAAGGATAAACATCACATGCAATCAAAATATGTGACATGATATGTCCATCATCATCTTGTGCCTTTGATCTCTATATCCAAAGCACCGTCATGATCTCCATCGTCACCGGCTTGACACCTTGATCTCCATCGTAGCATCATTGTTATCTCGCCAACTATTGCTTCTATGACTATCACTACCGCTTAGTGATAAAGTAAAGCAATTACATGGCGATTGCATTTCATACAATAAAGCAACAACCATATGCTAGTTGTCGATAACTTCTACAAAACATGATCATCTCATACGACAATTTATACCTCATCACGTCTTGACCATATCACATCACAACATGCCCTGCAAAAACAAGTTAGACGTCCTCTACTTTGTTTGCAAGTTTTACGTGGCTGCTACGGGCTTCTAGCAAGAACCGTTCTTACCTACGCATCAAAACCACAACGATTTATCATCAAGTGTGATGTTTTAACCTTCAACAAGGATCGGCCGTAGTCAAACTTGATTCAACTAAACTTCGAGAAACAGACACCCGCTAGCCACCTGTGTGTGAAGCACGTCGGTAGAACAGTCTCATGAACGCGGTCAAGTAATGTCGGTCTGGGCTGCTTCATCCAATAATACCGCTGAATAAAAGTAAGACGTTGGTGGTAAGCAGTATGACTATTATCGCCCACAACTCTTTGTGTTCTACTCGTGCATATAACATCTACGCATAGACATGGCTCATCGGCCACTGTTGAGGAACGCAATATTTCAAAGAAATTCCTACGATCACGCAAGATCTATCTAGAAGATGCATAGAAATGGGACGGGAGAGTGTGTCCACGTACCCTCGTAGACCGAAAGCGGAAGCGTTTAGTAACGCGGTTGATGTAGTCGAACGTCTTCACAATCCAACCGATCCAAGTACCGAACCTACGGCACCTCCGTGTTCAGCACAAGTTCAACACGATGACGTCCCTCGAGCTCTTGATCGAGTTGAGGTCAAGGGAGAGTTCCGTCAGCACGACGGTGTGGCGACGGTGATGATGAAGTTACCGACACGGGGCTTCGCCTAAGCACAACGACGATATGACTGAGGTGTTAAACTATGGAGGGGGGCACCACACAGCTAAGAGAATACATTTTGTGCCTTTGGGGTGCCCCCCTCCCCCGTATATAAAGGAGGAGGGGCGGAGGCAGCCGGCCTAGGGGGCGCGCCAAAGAGGGGAGTCCAACTAGGACTCATAATCCTAGTTGGACTCCCATTCCTTTTCCGGAGAGGGGGAAAGAGGGAAGGGAGAGGAAGAGGAGATGGTAAGGGGGGCACACCCCCTCCCAAGTCCAATTCAGACTCCCTATAGGGAGGGGGCGCGGCCACCCCTTGTGGGCTGCCTCTCATCTCCCCTATGGCCCATGTACGCCCAATATTCCCCCGGGGGGTTCCTGTAACCCCTCGGTGTTGTAAATATGCCCTAGAGGCAATAATATATTAGTTATTATTATTATATTTCCTTGTTCATGATAATCGTTTATTATCCATGCTATAATTGTACTGATAGGAAACTCAGATATATGTGTGGGTACATAGACAACACCATGTCCCTAGTAAGCCTCTAGTTGACTAGCTCGTTGATCAATAGATGGTTACAGTTTCTGACCATGGACATTGGATGTCGTTGATAACGGGATCACATCATTAGGAGAATGATGTGATGGACAAGACCCAATCCTAAGCCTAGCACAAAGATCGTGTAGTTCAGGTATGCTAAAGCTTTTCTAATGTCAAGTATCATTTCCTTAGACCATGAGATTGTGCAACTCCCGGATACCGTAAGAATGCTTTGGGTGTACCAAACGTCACAACGAATCGGGTGGCTATAAAGGTGCACTACGGGTATCTCCGAAAGTGTACATTGGGTTGGCACGAATCGAGACTGGGATTTGTCACTCCGTGTGACGGAGAGGTATCTCTGGGCCCACTCGGTAGGACATCATCATAATGTGCACAATGTGACCAAGGGGTTGATCACGGGATGATGTGTTACGGAACAAGTAAAGAGACTTGCCGTAGCGAGATTGAACAAGGTATCGGGATACCGACGATCGAATCTCGGGCAAGTACTATACCGGTAGACAAAGGGAATTGCATACGGGATTGCTTGAATCCTTGACAACGTGGTTCATCCGATGAGATCATCGTGGAACATGTGGGAGCCAACATGGGTATCCAGATCCCGTTGTTGGTTATTGGCCGGAGAGTTGTCTCGGTCATGTCTGCATGGTTCCCGAACCCGTAGGGTCTACACACTTAAGGTTTGATGACGCTAGGGTTATAGGGAAGGTATCTACGCGCTTACCGAATGTTGTTCGGAGTCCCGTAGGAGTGCTTTGGGTGTACCAAACGTCACAACGTAACTGGGTGACTATAAAGGTATACTATGGGTATCTTCGAAAGTATCTGTTGGGTTGACATGGATCGAGACTGGAATTTGTCACTCCGTATGACGGAGAGGTATCTCTGGGCCCACTCGGTAATGCATCATCATAATGAGCTCAAAGTGACCAAGTGTGCGGTCACGGGATCATGCATTACTGATGCAGTAAAGTGACTTGCCGTAACGAGATTGAACGAGGTATTGGGATACCGACGATCGAATCTCGGGCAAGTAACGCATCCGGCCCGGCAAAGGGAATCGTATACGGCGTTGCTTGAATCCTCGACATCGTGGTTCATCCGATGAGATCATCGAGGAGCATGTGGGAGCCAACATGGGTATCCAGATCCTGCTGTTGGTTATTGACCGGAGAGTCGTCTCGGTCATGTCTACGTGTCTCTCGAACCCGTAGGGTCTACACATAAGGTTCGGTGGCGCTTAGGGTTATTAGGAAGACTTGTATGTGATTACCGAATGTTGTTCGAGTCCGGATAAGATCGAACGTCATGAGGAGTTCCGTAATGGTCCGGAGGTGAATATTTATATATGGGAAGTTGTCATACGATCACCGGAAAGGTTCGGGGCATATCGGTATTGTAAGGGGCCACGGGAGGGGTTCGGGGTCCACGGGAGGGCCACCTCTCTTGGAGGGCCTCATGGGCCGTAGTGAGCAGGGAACCAGCCTGGAGGGCTGGGCGCATCCCCTTGGTCCCATGCGCCTAGGGTTGGGGGAAACCCTGGTGGGCGCCCCCTTGCTTGGGGGCAAGCCCCTCCTTGCCCCCTCTAGATCTCATCTAGAGGGGGCCGACCCCCTTCCCCCTTCCCCTATAACTAGAGGGGCGAGGGGAGGGCTGCACAGAACATCCAAGGCGCAACCCCTCCCCTCCCCAACACCTCTCCTCCTCTGTTAAGAGCTTGGTGAAGCCCTGCCGGAGTACTGCCTCTCCACCACCACCATGCCGTCGTGCTGCTGCCGGAGATCTCTTCCTCAACCTCTCCCTCCACCTTGCTGGATCAAGGCGCAGTAGACGTCTCCGCTCCGTACGTGTGTTGAATGCGGAGGTGTTGTCCGTTCAGCACTAGGATCATCGGTGATTTGGATCACGTCGAGTACGACTCCTTCAACCCCGTTCTCTTGAATGCTTCCACTCGTGATCTACAAGGGTATGTAGATGCACCCCTCTCTCGTTGCTAGATGAACTCATAGATTGATCTTGGTGAGCGTAGGAATTTTTTTATTTTATGCAACTCCCCAACAGGGGAAACCCTAGGGCAACTCCCTCTCCCCTTTGCCCCTATATATAGTGGAGGTTTTTGGGCTGCCTAACACACGAGTCTCTCTCTCCCAAGGCGCAGCCCTACCTCTCTCCCTCCTCGTCTCTCGTAGTGGTTGGCGAAGCCCTGCTGGAGTACCGCGCTCCTCCACCACCACCACGCCGTCGTGCTGCTGCTGGACGGAGTCTTCCCCAACCTCTCCCTCTCTCCTTGTTAGATCACGGCATGGGAGACGTCACCGGGCTGCATGTGTGTTGAACGCGGAGGCGCCGTGATTCGGCGCTTAGATCGGAATCAACCGCGATCTGAATCGCGACGAGTACGACTCCTTCATCCACGTTCTTGCAACGCTTCCGCTTAGCGACCTACAAGGGTATGTAGATGCACTTCCCTTTCCCTTGTTGCTAGTTTACTCCATAGATTGATCTTGGTGATGCGTAGAAAATTTTGAATTTCTGCTACGTTCCCTAACAGTGGTATCAGAGCTAGGTCTATGTGTAGTTTCTATGCACGAGTAGAACACAAGTTGTTGTGGGCGTTGATGTTGTTCAATATTCTTACCGTTACTAGTCCAATCTTGTTTCGACGGTATTGTGGGATGAAGCGGCCCGGACCGACCTTACACGTACACTTACGTGAGACGAGTTCCACCGATCGACATGCACTTGTCGCATAAGGTGGGTAGCGGGTGCCGATCTCTCCCACTTTAGTCGGATTGGATTCGATGAAAAGGGTCCTTATGAAGGGTAAATAGCAATTGACATATCACGTTGTGGGTTTTGCGTAGGTAAGAAACGTTCTTGCTAGAAACCCATAGCAGCCACGTAAAACATGCAAACAACAATTAGAGGATGTCTAACTTGTTTTTGCAGGGTATGCTATGTGATGTGATATATGTGATGTATGAGATTGATCATGTTCTTGTAATAGGAATCACGACTTGCATGTCGATGAGTATGACAACCGGCAGGAGCCATAGGAGTTGTCTTAATTTATTGTATGACCTGCGTGTCAATGAACAACACCATGTAATTACTTTACTTTATTGCTAAAGCGTTAGCCATAGTAGTAGAAGTAATAGTTGGCGAGACAACTTCATGGAGACACTATGATGGAGATCATGATGATGGAGATCATGGTGTCATGCCGGTGACAATGATGATCATGGAGCCCCGAAGATGGAGATCAAAAGGAGCAAAATGATATTGGCCATATCATGTCACTTTTTGATTGCATGTGATGTTTATCATGTTTATGCATCTTATTTGCTTAGAACGACGGTAGTAAATAAGTTGATCCTCGTTAAAATTTCAAGAAAGTGTTCCCCTAGCGTGCACCGTTGCGAAAGTTCGTTGTTTCGAAGCACCACGTGATGATCGGGTGTGATAGATTCTAACGTTCACATACAACGGGTGTAAGCCAGATTTACACACGCGAAACACTTAGGTTGACTTGACGAGCCTAGCATGTACAGACATGGCCTCGGAACACAAGAGACCGAAAGGTCAAGCATGAGTCGTATGGTGGATACGATCAACATGAAGATGTTCACCGATGATGACTAGTCCGTCTCACGTGATGATCGGACACGGCCTAGTTGACTCGGATCATGTAATCACTTAGATGACTAGAGGGATGTCTATCTGAGTAGGAGTTCATAAGATGAACTTAATTATCCTGAACATAGTCAAAAGGTCTTTGCAAATTATGTTGTAAGCTCGCGCTTTAGTTCTACTGTTTAGATATGTTCCTAGAGAAAATTTAGTTGAAAGTTGATAGTAGCGATTATGCGGATTAGGTCCGTAAACTGAGGATTGTCCTCGTTGCTTTGTAGAAGGCTTATGTCCTTAATGCACCGCTTCATTGTCTTTGAACCTCGAACGTCGTCTCGGATGTTGCGAACATATGACATACACGTTTTGATAACTACGTGATAGTTCAGTAATGTTAAACGGTTTAGAGTTGAGGCACCGAAGACGATTTCGAAACGTCGCGAAACATATGAGATGTTTCGAGGGCTGAAATTGGGATTTCAGGCTCGTGCCCACATCAAGAGGTATAAGACCTCCGACGAGTCTCTTAGCCTGCAAACTAAGGGAGAAAAGCTCAATCGTTGAGCTTGTGCTCAGATTGTCTGAGTACAACAATCACTTGAATCAAGTGGGAGTTAATCTTCCAGATGAGATAGTGATGTTTCTCCAAAGTCATTGCCACCAAGCTGCTAGAGCTTCGTGATGAACTATAACATATCAGGGGTAGATATGATGATCCTTGAAATATTTGCTATGTTTGACACCGCGAAAGTAGAAATCAGGAAGGAGCATAAATTGTTGATGGTTAGTGAAACCACTAGTTTCAAGAAGGGCAAGGGCAAGAAAGGATACTTCATGGAACGACAAATCAGCTGCTGCTCTAGTGAAGAAACCCAAGGTTGATCCCAAACCCGAGACCAAGTGCTTCTGTAATAAGGGGAACGATCCTTTGGAGCAGAATTACCCTAGATACTTGGTAGATGAGAAGGCTGGCAAGGTCGACAGAAGTATATTGGATATACATTATGATGTGTACTTTACTAGTACTCCTGGTAGCACCAGGGTATTTAAATACTGGTTCGGTTGCTAAGTGTTAGTAACTCGAAATAAAAAGCTACGGAATAAACGGAGACTAGCTAAAGGTGAGATGACGATGTGTGTTGGAAGTGTTTCCAAGGTTGATGTAATCAAGCATCGCATGCTCCCTCTACCATCGAGATTGGTGTTAAACCTAAATAATTGTTATTTGGTGTTTGCGTTGAGCATAGACATGGTTGGATTATGTTTATCGCAATACTGATTATTCATTTAAGGAGATTAATGGTTACTCTGTTTATTTGAATAATACCTTCAACGGTCTTGCACCTAAAATGAATGGTTTATTAAATCTCGATCATAGTGATACACATGTTCATGCCAAAAGATATAAGATAGTAATGATAGTACCACATACATGTGACACTGCCATTTCAGTCATACTAGTATAAAACGCATGAAGAAGCTCCATGTTGATGGATCTTTGGACTCACTCGTTTTTGAAAAGATTGAGAAATGTGAACCATGTCTATTGGTATGTACGCATGAAGAAACTCCATGCAGATGGATCGTTTGGACTCACTTGATTGTGAATCACTTGAGACATGCAAATCATACCACATGGGCAAGATGACTGAAAAGCCTCGTTTTCAGTAAGATGGAACAAGAAAGCAAATGTTGGAAGTAACACATTTTGATGTGTGTAGTCCAATGAGTGCTGAGGCATGCAGTGGATATCGTTATGTTCTTACTTCACAGATAATTTGAGTAGATGTTGAGTATATTTACTTGATGAAACACAAGTCTGAATTATTGAAAGGTTCAAGTAATTTCAGAGTGAAGTTGAAGATCTTCGTGACAAGAGGATAAAATGTCTGTGATATGATCATAGAGATGGATATCTGAGTTGCGAGTTTGGTACACAATTGAGACATTGTGGAAATTGTTTCACAACTAACACCGCCTGGAACACCATAGTGTGATGGTGTGTCCGAACATCATAGATGCACCCTATTGGATATGGGGCATACCATGATGTCTCTTATCGAATTACCACTATTGTTCATGGGTTAGGCATTAGAGGCAACCGCATTCACTTTAAATACGGCACCATGTAATTCTGTTGAGATGACACCGTATGAACTATGGTTTAGGGAAACCTAAGCTGTCGTTTCTTGAAAGTTTGGGGCTACGACGCTTATGTGGAAAAGTTTCATCCTCATAAGCTCGAACCCAAAGCGGATAAATACATCTTCATAGGTCACCCAAAACAGTTGGGTGTACCTCCTATTTCAGATCCGGAAGCAAAAGTGATTGTTTCTAGAAACGGGTCCTTTCTCGAGGAAAAGTTTCTCTCAAAAGAATTGAGTGGGAGGATGGTGGAGACTTGATATGGTTATTGAACCGTCACTACAACTAGTGTGTAGCAGGGCATAGGAAGTTGTTCCTGTGGCGCCTACACCAATTGAAGTAGAAGCTTATGATAGTGATCATGAAGCTTCGAATCAATTCACTACCGAACCTCGTAGGGTGACAAGGATGTGTACTACTTCAGAGTGGTACAGTAATCATGTCTTGAAGGTCATGTTGCTAGACAATAATGAACCTACGAGCTATGGAGAAGCGATGGTGGGCCCGGATTCTGACGAATGGCTCGAGGCCATAAAATCCGAGAGAGGATCCATGTATAAAACAAAGTGTAGACTTTGGAAGAACTACTCGATGGTCGTAAGGCTGTTGAGTACAGATGGATTTTAAAAGGAAGACAGACAATGATGGTAAGTGTCACCATTAAGAAAGCTCGACTTGTCGCTAAGATGTTTTCCGACAAGTTCAAGGAGTTGACTACGATGAGACTTTCTCACTCGTAGCGATGCTAAGAGTCTGTTGGAATTATATTAGCAGTTACTGCATTATTTATGAAATCTTGCAGATAGGATGTCAAAAAACATTGTTTCCTCGACGATTTTCTTGAGGAAAGGTTGTATGTGATACAAGCAGAAGGTTTTGACAATCCTGAAAGACGCTAACAAGTATGCAAAGCTTCAGCAATCCTTCTAAGGACCGGAGTAAGCATCTCGGAGTTGGAATGTGCGCTTTGATGAGATGATCAAAGATTTTGGGTTTATACAAAGTTTATGAGGAACTTGTATTTCCAAAGAAGTGAGTGGGAGCACTATAGAATTTCGATGAGTATATGTTGCTAACATATTGTTGATCGTAAATGTTGTAGAGTTCTGGAAAGCATATAGGGTTGTTTGAAAAGTGTTTTTCAATAGAAAACCTGGATTAAGCTGCTTGAACATTGAGCATCAAGATCTATGAGGATAGAACAAAAACGCTTAATGGTACTTTCAAATGAGCACATACCTTGACATGATCTTGAAGGTGTTCAAGATGGATCAGTCAAATAAGGAGTTCTTGCCTGAGTTGTAAGGTATGAAGTTAAGACTTAAAGCTCGACCACGGAAGAATAGAGAGAAAGGACGAAGGTCGTCCCCTATGCTTAGACGTAGGCTCCATAGTATGCTATGTTGTGTACCGCACCTGATGTGTGCCTTGCCACATGTCTGGCAAGAGGGTACAAAGGTGATCAAGGAGTGGATCAGCAGATAGCGATCAAAATTGTCCTTGGAGTAGTAAGGACATGTTTCTCGATTATGGACGTGATAAAGAGTTCGGCGTAAAGGGTTACATCGATGCAAGCTTTAACACCTATCCGAATGACTCTGAGTAGCAAACCGGATACGTATAGTGGAGCAACCATTTGGAATAGCTCCAAGTGGAGCGTGGAAGCAGCATTTACAATATGACCTAGAGATTTGCGAAGTACATACGGATCTGAATGTTGCAGACCCATTGACTAAAACCTCTCTCACAAGCAAAACATGATCAAACCCCAGAACTCATTGAGTCTTAATCACATGATGATGTGAACTAGTTTATTGACACTAGTAAACTCTTTGGATGTTGGTCACATGGCGATGTGACCTATGAGTGTTAATCACATGGCGATGTGAACTAGATTATTGACTCTAGTGCAAGTGGGAGACTGTTGGAAATATGCCCTAGAGGCAATAATAAATTAGTTATTATTATTATATTTCCTTGTTCATGATAATCGTTTATTATCCATGCTATAATTGTATTGATAGGAAACTCGGATACATGTGTGGGTACATAGACAACACCATGTCCCTAGTAAGCCTCTAGTTGACTAGCTCGTTGATCAATAGATGGTTACGGTTTCCTGACCTTGGACATTGGATGTCGTTGATAACGGGATCACATCATTAGGAGAATGATGTGATGGACAAGACCCAATCCTAAGCCTAGCACAAAGATCGTGTAGTTCGTATGCTAAAGTTTTTCTAATGTCAAGTATCATTTCCTTAGACCATGAGATTGTGCAACTCCCGGATACCGTAAGAATGCTTTGGGTGTACCAAAGTCACAACGTAACTGGGTGGCTATAAAGGTGCACTACGGGTATCTCCGAAAGTGTCTGTTGGGTTGGCACGAACCGAGACTGGGGTTTGTCACTCCGTGTGACGGAGAGGTATCTCTAGGCCCACTCGGTAGGACATCATCATAATGTGCACAATGTGACCAAGGGGTCGATCACGGGATGATGTGTTACGGAGCGAGTAAAGAGACTTGCGGTAACGAGATTGAACAAGGTATCGGGATACCGACGATCGAATCTCGGGCAAGTACTATACCGGTAGACAAAGGGAATTGCATACGGGATTGCTTGAATCCTTGACATCGTGGTTCATCCGATGAGATCATCGTGGAACATGTGGGAGCCAACATGGGTATCCAGATCCCGCTGTTGGTTATTGGCCGGAGAGTTGTCTCGGTCATGTCTGCATGGTTCCCGAACCCGTAGGGTCTACACACTTAAGGTTCGATGACACTAGGGTTATAGGGAAGGTATGTACGCGATTACCGAATGTTGTTCGGAGTCCCGGATGAGATCCCGGACGTCACGAGGAGTCCTGGAATGGTCCGGAGGTGAAGATTGATATATTGGACGAAGGGTTTTGGAGTCCGGAAGTGTTCCAGAGGTACCGGGTGATGACCAGCATGACCGAAAGGTGTTTCGGGAGCCCCGGCAAGTGTTGGGGGGCTTCATGGGCCAAGGGGAGGGGTCAAACCATCCCACTAAGGGGCTGTGCGCCCCCCTCACCTATTCCCACGTGACCAGGGGGTTTGGGGCGCCCCATCTTGGGTTCCCACCTCCTGGCTTGGAGGCCAAGTCACCCAAAGGGGAGATCCCATCTGCAGCCGCCGCCCCTAGGGAAACCCTAGGGCGCCTCCCCTCCCCTTTGCCCCTATATATAGTGGAGGTTTTGGGGCTGCCTAACACACGAGTCTCTCTCTCCCAAGGCGCAGCCCTACCTCTCTCCCTCCTCGTCTCTCGTAGTGCTTGGCGAAGCCCTGCTGGAGTACCGCGCTCCTCCACCACCACCACGCCGTCGTGCTGCTGCTAGACGGAGTCTTCCCCAACCTCTCCCTCTCTCCTTGCTGGATCAAGGCATGGGAGGCGTCACCGGAGCTGCATGTGTGTTGAACGCGGAGGCGCCGTGGTTCGGCGCTTAGATCGGAATCAACCGCGATCTGAATCGCTACGAGTACGACTCCTTCATCCACGTTCTTGCAACGCTTCCGCTTAGCGATCTACAAGGGTATGTAGATGCACTCCCCTTTCCCTCGTTGCTAGTTTACTAAATAGATTGATCTTGGTTATGCGTAGAAAATTTTGAATTTCTGCTACGTTCCCCAACACTCGGTACTCCGAAAAAATGCCCGAATCACTCAGAACCATTCCGATGTCCGATGCAACCTTCCAATATATGAATCTTTACCTCTCGACCATTTCAAGACTCCTAGTCATGTCCGTGATCTCATCCGGGACTCCGAACAGACTTCGGTCATCAAATCACATAAGTCATAATACAAATCGTTATCGAACGTTAAGCGTGCAGACCCTACGGGTTCGAGAACTATGTATACATGACCGAGACACATTTCCGATCAATAACCAATAGAGGAACCTGGATGCTCACATTGGCTCCTACATATTCTATGAAGATCTTTATCGGTCAAACCGCATAACAACATACATCATTCCCTTTGTCATCGGTATGTTACTTGCCCAAGATTCGATCATCGGTATCTTCATACCTAGTTCAATCTCGTTAGCGGCAAGTCTCTTTACTCGTTCCATAATGCATCACCCCATAACTAACTCATTAGTCACATTGCTTGCAAGGCTTATAGTGATGTGCTTACCGAGAGGGCCAAGAGATACCTCTGTGGTACACGGAGTGACAAATCCTAATCTCGATCTATGCCAACTCAACAAACACCATCATAGACACCTGTAGAGCATCTTTATAATCACCCAGTTACGTTGTGACGTTTGATAGCACATAAAGTGTTCCTCCGGCATTCGGGAGTTACATAATCTCATAGTCAGAGGAATATGTATAAGTCATGAAGAAAGCAATAGCATTAAAACTAAACGATCATTATGCTAAACAAACGGATGGTCTTGTCCATCACATCATTCTCTAATGATGTGATCCCGTTCATCAAATGACAACACATGTATATGGTCAGGAAACTTAACCATCTTTGATTAGCGAGCTAGTCAAGTAGAGGCATACTAGGGACACTCTGTTCGTCTATGTATTCACACATGTTCTAAGTTTCCGGTTAATACAGTTCTAGCATGAATAATAAACATTTATCATGATATAAGGAAATATAAATAACAACTTTATTATTGCCTCTAGGGAATATTTCCTTCAGGGTTCTCCGCGACCATGGATACAACGACATCCTCATTCACCTGCATGATGGTGATCTGTCCCTATGCATGTCGGTGCTTCACGAGGAGCTATAGGTTGTACCGCTGCTCCTCTTGAGGCACAAACGGCTGTGGTTGTTCCTCCTCTGCCTTGAGTGATGGAGTCAAATCCAATAGATCTCGCGTAGAGGGTCGAGCCGATAGCCTTGGCATGATGGTAACTGGGGGCACAAGATTTACCCAGGTTTGGGCTCTCTTGAAAAGATAATACCCTACGTCCTACTTTGATTGTATTGATTTGAAGGGAGTACAGAGTACATGTTGATCTACCACAAGATCGTGTGTGTATGATAGTTATGAATATCTAGAATATGATCTATCGGCTAGCCTGGCCTTGATTTATATAATGTACTAGAGGCCTAGGATAACAGGAGTTCTACTGGGCTATGTCGTTGGAGAGGAGTCCTCCATGGATTAGGCGTCATTGTCTTGAACAACAACACTTCTGAAATATTTCTCCTATGCATCGTGGGACTTCTTGACGTGGCCCCTTGATGAACTGCCATGGGGGGTCCTTGGCCCAGCCCACCTGGCTAGGAGATGCTCCTCGACTCTTCAGAACTACTCCTTGTCCTCAGTCATCGGTCTTGAAAGCTGATTCAACAAGTATTTCCACTTCTGATCTTGAGGATAGCCGAAGCACATCTGAGTATACACGACGGGCATCTAAGGAGCCTCTTTAGGTTCTCGATATTTATCAAATGCCTTAATTTTTTCATGCCACGCCATGGGTTTGAAGTTTTTTTCCATGTATAGCGATGCCTCTTGCAGCCGGTCTCTATGCTAGACTGCTTCTGAAGTGGTGCACCACCTTGGTTTTGAGTTGTCGATGTAGCTGGCTGGCCTCTGTGGAAAAAAGTTAACCTGCCAAGCCAGTTTCTGTGAGCGAACTTTTCGTGGAATAATTTTGATTGATGCAATTTATTCTCTGTCAAGATGAATAGCCAGTAGCCCTCAAGGCGTGTGTCGGCCTAAAGTCCGGTATGCACATGAAGGAAAGAATAAAACCAATGGTCTCAGTAGCCCCTGAGATTCGTATCCTTGCTCAGCAGCATATTTTAGAAATAGAATTGCAGTGCAACGGCCCCTGAGACTCAGGTCGGTTGCGGCCGGCCGACCTGAGGAAAGAATAAAAGGTTAACCTGCCAAGCCACGGGTTTGAAGTTTTTTTTCATGTATAGTGATGCCTCTTGCAGCTGGTCTCTATGCTAGACTGCTTCTGAAGTGGTGCACCACCTTGGTTTTGAGTTGTCGATGTAGCTGGCTGGCCTCTGTGGAAAAAAAGTTAACCTGCCAAGCGAGTTTCCTTAAGCAAATTTTTCGTGGAATTTTTTTTGGCACTCGTCTTAGGGTTTGGTCTCAGTTTGGAAACTACAGTCGGCTGTAATCTAATAGAAGTGAACTCCGGCAACATCGAGGTGATAGAGACGATAAAGAATGGAGGTCATTCTTTTGGCCTATCAGCGACAGTTTTTGATTATTGCTACCTCTTGATCACTGCGTTGGTTTTCCCTTGAAGAGGAAAGGGTGATGCAGTAAAGCAGCGTAAGTATTTCCCTCAGTTTTTGAGAACCAAGGTATCAATCCAGTAGGAGGCCATGCACGAGTCCCTCGCACCTACACAAACAAATAAATCCTCGCAACCAACGCAATAAAGGGGTTGTCAATCCCTTCACGATCACTTACGAGAGTGAGATCTGATAGATATGATAAGATAATATTTTTAGTATTTTTATGATAAAGATGCAAAGTAAAGAAAGCAAAATAAAAATGACGCCAGAAATAGCTTGTTGACGGGAGATTAAATACGATGGAAAATAGACCCGGGGGCCATAGGTTTCACTAGTGGCTTCTCTCGAGAGCATAAGTATTACGGTGGGTGAACAAATTATTGTTGAGCAATTGACAGAATTGAGCATAGTTATGAGAATATCTAGGTATGATCATGTATATAGGCATCACGTCCGCGACAAGTAGACCGACTCCTTCCTGCATCTACTACTATTACTCCACACATCGACCGCTATCCGGCATGCATCTAGAGTATTAAGTTCATAAGAACAGAGTAACGCTTTAAGTAAGATGACATGATGTAGAGGATAAACTCATGCAATATGATATAAACCCCATCTTGTTATCCTCGATGGCAACAATACAATACGTGCCTTCCTGCCTCATCACATCGGGAAAGGACATCGCAAGATTGAACCCAAAGCTAAGCACTTCTCCCATTGCAAGAAAGATCAATCTAGTAGGCCAAACCAAACTGATAATTCAAGAGACTTGCAAAGATAACCAATCATACATAAAATAATTCAGAGGAGATTCAAATATTGTTCATAGATAATCTTGATCATAAACCCACAATTCATCGGTCTCAACAAACACACCGCAAAAGAAGATTACATCGAAAAGATCTCCACAAGAGAGGGGGAGAACATTGTATTGAGATCCAAAATAGAGAAGAAGCCATCTAGCTAATAACTATGGACCCGAAGGTCTGAGGTAAACTACTCACACATCATCGGAGAGGCTATGGTGTTGATGTAGAAGCCCTCTGTGATCGATGCCCCCTCCGGCGGAGCTCCAGAAAAGGCCCCAAGATGGGATCTCACAGGTACAGAAGGTTGCGGCGGTGGAATTAGGTTTTTGGCTCCGTATCTGGTAGTTTGGGGGTACGTAGGTATATATAGGAGGAAGAAGTATGGCGGTGGAGCAACATGGGGCCCACAAGGGTGGAGGGCGCGCCTAGGAGGGTAGGCGCCCCCCTACCTCGTGCCTTCCTGGTTGATGTCTTGACGTAGGGTCCAAGTCCTCTGGATCACGTTCGTTCCAAAAATCACGTTCCCGAAGGTTTCATTCCGTTTGGACTCCGTTTGATATTCTTTTTCTGCGAAACTCTGAAATAGGCAAAAAAATAGCAATTCTAGGCTGGGCCTCCAGTTAATAGGTTAGTCCCAAAAATAATATAAAAGTGTATAATAAAGCCCATTAATGTCTAAAACAGAATATAATATAGCATGGAACAATAAAAAATTATAGATACGTTGGAGACGTATCAAGCATCCCCAAGCTTAATTCATGCTCGTCATTCCTTGAGTAGGTAAATGATAAAAACAGAATTTTTGATGCGGAATGCTACTTGGCATAATTTCAATGTAATTCTCTTAATTGTGGTATGAATATTCAGATCCAAAAGATTCAAGACAAAAGTTTAATATTGACATAAAAATAATAATACTTCAAGCATACTAACTAAGCAATTATGTCTTCTCAAAATAACATGGCCAAAGAAAGTTATCCCTACAAAATCATATAGTCTGGCTATGCTCTATCTTCACCACACAAAGTATTTAAATCATGTGCAACCCCGATGACAAGCCAAGCAATTGTTTCATACTTTTGATGTTCTCGAACTTTTTCAATCTTCACGCAATACATGAGCGTGATCCATGGACATAGCACTATATGTGGAATAGAATGGTGGTTGTGGAGAAGACAAAAAAAAGAGAAGATAGTCACACATCAACTAGGCGTATCAACGGGCTATGGAGATGCCCACTAATAGATATCAATGTGAGTGAGTAGGGATTGCCATGCAACGGATGCACTAGAGCTATAAGTATATGAAAGCTCAACAAAAGAAACTAAGTGGGTGTGCATCCAACTCGCTTGCTCACGAAGACCTAGGGCATTTTGAGGAAGCCCATCATTGGAATATACAAGCCAAGTTCTATAATGAAAATTTCCCACTAGTATATGAAAGTGATATCATATAAGACTTTCTATCATGAAGATCATGGTGCTACTTTGAAGCACAAGTGTGGTAAAAGGATATTAACATTGTCCCTTCTCTCTTTTTCTCTTATTTTTTTATTTGGGCCTTTTCTCCTTTTTTATGTCCTCTTTTATTTATTTATTTTTAGTCCGGAGTCTCATCCCGACTTGTGGTGGAATCATAGTCTCCATCATCCTTTCCTCACTTGGGACAATGCTCTAAAGAATGATGATCATCACACTTTTATTTACTTACAACTCAAGAATTACAACTCAATACTTAGAACAAAATATGACTCTATGTGAATGCCTCCGGCAGTGTACCGGGATATGCAATGAATCAAGAGTGACATGTATGAAAGAATTATGAACGGTGGCTTTGCCACAAATACGATGTCAACTACATGATCATGCGAAGCAATATGACAATGATGGAGCGTGTCATAGTAAACGAAACTGTGGTAAGTTGCATGGCAATATATCTCGGAATGGCTATGGAAATGCCATGATAGGTAGGTATGGTGGCTGTTTTGAGGAAGGTATATGGTGGGTGTATGATACCGGTGAAAAGTGCGCGGTATTAGAGAGGCTAGCAATGGTGGAAGAAAGAAAAGTGCGTATAATCCATGGACTCAACATTAGTCATAAAGAACTCATATACTTATTGCAAAAATCTACAAGTTATCAAAGCAAAGTATTACGCGCATGCTCCTAGGGGATAGATTGGTAGGAAAAGACCATCGTCAGTCCCCGACCGCCACTCATAAGGAAGACAATCAATAAAAAATCATGCTCCGACTTCATCACATAACGGTTCACCATACGTGCATGCTACGTGAATCACAAACTTCAACACAAGTATTTCTCAAATTCACAACTACTCAACTAGCATGACTCTAATATTATCATTTCCATATCTCAAAACAATTACCAAGCATCTAACTTCTCATAGTATTCAACACACTCATAAGAATTTTTTTACTAGTCTTGAATGCCTATCATAATTAAAGCAAATTATCATGCTGTTTTGTAGGACTCTCAAAATAATCTAAGTGAAGCATGAGAGAACAATAGTTTCTATAAAACAAATCCACCACCGTGCTCTAAAATATATAAGTGAAGCACTAGAGCAAAAACTATATAACTCAAAAGATAAAAGTGAAGCACATAGAGTATTCTAACAATTTACGAATCATGTGTGTCTCTCTCAAAAGGTGTGCAGCAAGGATTATTGTGGTAAACTAAAAATCAAAGGCTCAAATATACAAGACGCTCCAAGCAAAAAACATATCATGTGGTGAATAAAAATATAGCTCCAAGTAAAGTTACCGATGGAAGTAGACGAAAGAGGGGATGCCTTCCGGGGCATCCCCAAGCTTTGGCTTTTAGGTGTCCTTAGATTATCTTGGGGTGCCATGGGCATCCCCAATCTTAGGCTCTTGCCACTCCTTGTTCCATAATCCATCAAATCTTTTACCCAAAACTTGAAAACTTCACAACACAAAACTCAGCAGAAAATCTCGTGAGCTCCGTTAGCGAAAGAAAACAAAACACCACTTCAAGGTACTGTAATGAACTCATTATTTATTTATATTGGTGTTAAACCTACTGTATTCCAACTTCTCTATGGTTTATAAACTATTTTACTAGCCATAGATTCATCAAAGCAAACAACACACGAAAAACAGAATCTGTCAAAAACAGAACAGTCTGTAGTAACCTGTAACTAAAGCAAACTTATGGAACTTCAAAACTTCAGCCAAAATAGGACAACCTAGACAATTTGTTTATTGATCAGCAGCAATTGGAATCAATATTTTATCACGTTCTGGTGATTTTTAACAATTATTTTTGTGAACAGAAAGTTTCTGGAATTTTCAGCAAGATTAAATAACTATCATCCAAGAAGATCCTATAGGTTAAACTTGGCACAAACACTAATTAAAACATAAAAACCATCTAACCAGAGGCTAGATCAAATATTTATTCCTAAACAGAAGCAAAAAGCAAAAAAACTAAAAATGAAATTGGGCTGCCTCCCAACAAGCGCTATCGTTTAACGCCCTTAGCGAGGCATAAGAACAAGGATAGATCTAGGTATTGCCATCTTTGGTAGGCAATCCATAAGTGGCCCTCATAATATATTCATAAGGTAATTTTATTTTCTTTCTAGGGAAGTGTTCCATGCCTTTCCTTAACGGAAATTAGAATCTAATATTCCCTTCCTTCATATCAATAATTGCACCAATCGTTCTAAAGAAAGGTCTACCAAGAATAATAGGACATGAAGGATTGCAATCTATATCAAGAACAATAAAATCTAAGGGCACATAATTCCTATTTTCAACAATAAGAACATCATTAATTCTTCCCATAGGTTTCTTAATGGTGGAATCCGCAAGGTGCAAGTTTAAAGAGCAATCATCAAAATCACGGAAACCTAGCAAATCACACAAAGTTTTTGGAATCATGGAAACAGTAGCACCCAAATCACACAAAGCATAGCATTCATGATCTTTAATTTTAATTTTAACAGTAGGTTCCCCCCTCATCATAAAGTTTTCTAGGGATAGAAACTTCCAACTCAAGTTTTTCTTCATAAGATTGCATCAAAGCATCAACGATATGTTTAGTAAAAGCTTTATGTTGACTATAAGCATGTGGAGAATTTAGCACGGATTGCAACAGGGAAATACAATCTATCAAAGAGCAATTATCATAATTAAATTCCTTGAAATCCAAAATAGTGGGTTCACTAATATCAAGAGTTTTGATCTCTTCAATCCCACTTTTACCAATTTTTGCATCAAGATCTAAAAACTCCGAATTTTTGGAACGCCTTCTAGGTAAAGGTGGATCATATTCAGTCCCATCATTATCAAGATTCATTTTGCAAAACAAAGATTTAATAGGGGCCACATCAATAACTTTTAGATCTTCATCTTTATTTTCATAGAAACTAGAAGAACACGCTTTTGCAAAACAATCTTTCTTAGCATGCATCCTAGCGGTTCTTTCTTTGCACTCACCAATGGAAATTCTCATGGCTTTGAGAGACTCATTGATATCATGCTTAGATGGAATAGATCTAAGTTCCAAAGAATCAACATCAAGAGAAATTATATCAACGTTCCTAGCCAATTCATCAACTTTAAGCAATTTTTCTTCAAGCAAAGCATTGAAATTCTTTTGCGAATTCATAAACTCCTTAACACTAGTCTCAAATTCAGAAGGTATCTTATTAAAATTTCCATAAGAATTGTTGTAGGAATTACCATAATTATTGGAGGAATTACTAGGATACGGCCTAGGATTAAAGTTTCCTCTATACGCGTTGTTACCAAAATTATTCCTACCAACAAAATTCACATCCATAGATTCATTATTATTCTCAATCAAAGTAGACAAAGGCATATCATTAGGATCAAAATAAACACTTTTATTAGCAAATAATTTCATAAGTTCATCCATCTTTCCACTCAAAACATTAATTTCTTCTATCGCATGCACTTTTTTATTAGTGGATCTTTCGATTGTGCCATTGAGAATAATTAACCATAATATTATCTAGGAGTTTAGTAGCTTATCCTAAGGTGATTTCCATAAAAGTGCCTCCCGCGGCCGAATCTAAAAGATTTCTAGAAGCAAAATTCAATCCGGCATAAAATTTTTGTATAATCATCCACAAATTCAAACCATGTGTAGGGCAATTGTGTATCATTAATTTCATCCTCTCCCAAGCTTGTGCAACATGTTCATGATCAAGTTGCTTAAAATTCATAATATCATTTCTAAGAGAGATGATCTTAGCGGGAGGAAAATACTTAGAGATAAAAGCATCTTTGCACTTATTCCAAGAATCAATACTATTTTTAGGCAAAGACGAGAACCAAGCTTTAGCACGGTCTCTAAGCGAAAAAGGAAATAGCTTCAATTTAACAATATCATTGTCCACATCTTTCTTCTTTTGCATATCACACAAATCAACGAAGCTATTTAGATGGGTAGCGGCATCTTCACTAGGAAGGCCGACGAATTGATCTCTCATGACAAGATACAACAAAGCAGCATTAATTTCACAAGACTCAGTATCGGTAAGAGGAACAATCGGAGTGCTAAGGAAATCATTGTTGTTGGTATTGGTAAAGTCACACAATTTGGTATTATCTTGAGCCATCGTGACAAGCAAGCAATCCAACACACGAGTAAACAAGAAGCAAGCGAAAAAGAGGCGAACGGAAAAGAGAGGGCGAATAAAACGGCAAGGGTGGAGTGGGGGAGAAGAAAACGAGAGGCAAATGGCAAATAATGTAATGCGGGAGATAAGGGTTTGTGATGGGTACTTGGTATGTTGACTTTTGCGTAGACTCCCCGGCAACGGCGCCAGAAATGGCTCGTTGTCAGGAGTCCAAATCTTGACTTGACCTTGCGTAAGCCTCCACGGCAACAGCGCCAGAAACCCTTCTTGCTACCTCTTGAGCACTGCGTTGGTTTTCCCTTGAAGAGGAAAGGGTGATGCAAAGAAAGCGTAAGTATTTCCCTCGGTTTTTGAGAACCAAGGTATCAATCCAAGAGGGAGGCCACGACGAGTCCCTCGCACCTACACAAACAAATAAATCCTCGCAACCAACGCAATAAAGGGGTTGTCAATCCCTTCACGGTCACTTACGAGAGTGAGATCTGATAGATATGATAAGATAATATTTTTGGTATTTTTAAGATAAAGATGCAAAGTAAAGAAAGAAAAATAAAAACGACACCTGAAATAGCTTGTTGACGGGAGATTAAATATGATGGAAAATAGACCCGGGGGTCATAGGTTTCACTAGTGGTTTCTCTCGAGAGCATAAGTATTACGATGGGTGAACAAATTACTGTTGAGCAATTGACAGAATTGAGCATAGTTATGAGAATATCTAGGTATGATCATGTATATAGGCATCACGTCCGCGACAAGTAGACCGACTCCTTCCTGCATCTACTACTATTACTCCACACATCGACCGCTATCCAGCATGCATCTAGAGTATTAAGTTCATAAGAACAGAGTAACGCTTTAAGTAAGATGACATGATGTAGAGGGATAAACTCATGCAATATGATATAAACCCCATCTTGTTATCCTCGATGGCAACAATACAATACGTGCCTTGCTGCCCCTCATCATTGGGGAAGGACACCGCAAGATTGAACCCAAAGCTAAGCACTTCTCCCATTGCAAGAAAGATTAATCTAGTAGGCCAAACCAAACTGATAATTCGAAGAGACTTGCAAAGATAACCAATCATACATGAAAGAATTCAGAGAAGATTCAAATAGGGTTCATAGATAATCTTGATCATAAACCCACAATTCATCGGTCTCAACAAACACATCGCAAAAGAAGATTACATCGAATAGATCTCCACAAGAGGGGGATAACATTGTATTGAGATCCAAAAAGAGAGAAGAAGCCATCTAGTTAATAACTATGGACCCGAAGGTCTGAGGTAAACTACTCACACATCATCGGAGAGGCTATGGTGTTGATGTAGAAGCCCTCCGTGATCGATGCGCCTAGGAGGGAGAAGTATGGCGGTGGAGCAACATGGGGCCCACAAGGGTGGAGGGCGCGCCTAGGAGGGTAGGCGCCCCCCTACCTCGTGCCTTCCTGGTTGATGTCTTGACGTAGGGTCCAAGTCCTCTGGATCACGTTCGTTCCAAAAATCACGTTCCCGAAGGTTTCATTCCGTTTGGACTTCGTTTGATATTCTTTTTCTACGAAACTCTGAAATAGGCAAAAAAACAGCAATTCTGGGCTGGGCCTCTGGTTAATAGGTTAGTCCCAAAATAATATAAAAGTGTATAATAAAGCCCATTAATGTCTAAAACAGAATATAATATAGCATGGAACAATAAAAAATTATAGATACGTTGGAGACGTATCAATTATATATATCACCTTGCGTGTGATTTCCCGCATATTATTTTTTGAGCATGCTCATAGTGAGAATAATTGTGCTTCCCATGATTTAGCCAAACTAACTAGAAGTAAAGTGTGTGCGGGGAGGATTGATGATCCACCCGTAAAGATTGTTAATCCTCTTGTAAAAGATAATATGGTAATCACCTTGCAATAAAAAGTACTTAGATGTCTAACAAAACCATGAGTTAAGACTTTGATTTGTCCACGTCCTCTCTTTCCACGCATGGCATCCCATCTGTGTTGTCACGTATCCCCCTTCCCACCCGCACCGACGGTGGCCTAAGTGCTCACACAATCACAATGCATTTGAATGTTGTCAATCCTAAGGCATCTCTCTTGTGACATAAGATGAGAAATCTACTTTTTTCTGTGAGGTTTTGGCGAGGCGTGCATGCATAGTTATAGATGGTGTTTTCGTCTCCAATCCTGATTTTGCTAAGGTGTTCATTTCCAATATGGATCGGTACTAGTATGAAAGAAAAACGGATAATGCGCTATTGATTAAGGTTGCACCCGAAAAAGAATTTTTAACAGGTACAATAACATCGTATTAAAATTATACACATTTTTCTAATGAAATCCCATATATGACAAGTTAAATTTGGAATTAAAGTTTAAAAGGCATAGATATTTTAAAAAGCATATAATATGTATTGCAGGTTGATTAACCTAATTATCATAGGGTTTCCAGCAAAAACAAGAATTTGAATTAAAACAAACCTGCAGGTTTATTACCAGAAACATCTGGTGGTTTCCTGCTAAAGCAAAAATTAAAATTAAAACTGGACCACGGGTTGATTATCAGAAGAATCAGGAGGTTTAGTGCAAAATAGCATGACGAACCCAGATCAATTTACTGAAGGAAATATGCCCTAGAGGCAATAATAAAGTTGTTATTTTATATTTCCTTATATCATGATAAATGTTTATCATTCATGCTAGAATTGTATTGACCGGAAACTTGATACATGTGTGGATACATAGACAAAACACGGTGTCTCTAGTAAGCCTCTACTAGACTAGCTCGTTAATCAAAGATGGTTAAATTTTCTAACCATAGACATGTGTTGTCATTTGATGAACGAGATCACATCATTAGGAGAATGATGTGATGGAAAAGACACATCCGTTAGCTTAGCATATTGATCGTTCAATTTTATTGCTATTGCTTTCTTCATGACTTATACATATTCCTTTGACTATGAGATTATGCAACTCCCGAATACCGGAGGAATACCTTGTGTGCTATCAAACGTCACAACGTAATTGGGTGATTATAAAAGATGCTCTACAGGTGTCTCCGATTGTGTTTGTTGTGTTGGCATAGATCGAGATTAGGATTTGTCACTCCAAGTATCGGAGAGGTATCTTTTGGCCCTCTCGGTAATGCAGATCATGATAAGCCTTGCAAGCAATGTGACTAATGAGTTAGTTGCGGGATGATGCATTATGGAACGAGTAAAGAGACTTGCCGGTAACGAGATTGAACTAGGTATGAAGATACCGACGATCGAATCTCGGGCAAGTAACATACCGATGACAAAGGGAATGACGTATGTTGTCATTACAGTTAGACGGATAAAGATCTTCGAAGAATATGTAGGAACCAAGGTTCCGCTTTTGGTTATTGATCGGAGATGTGTCTCGATCATGTCTACATAGTTCTCGAACCCGTAGAGCCCGCACGCTTAACGTTCGATGACGATTTGTATTATGAGTTGTGTGTTTTGGTGACCGAAGATTGTTCGGAGTCCCGGATGAAATCACGGACATGACGAGGAGTCTAAAAATGGTCGAGAGGTAAAGATTGATATATTGTACGATAGTATTCGGACACCGAAATGGTTTCGAAGTGTTTCGGATATTTATCAAAGTACCGAGGGGTTACTGGAACCCCCCGGGGAAAGTAATGGGCCACAATGGGCCATATGGGAGAGAGAGGGAAGCCCACAAGGGGTGGCGCCCCCCATGGGGAGTCCGAATTGGACAAGGGAAGGGGGCGCGGCCCCCCGTTCCGTCTCCCTCTCCCTCTCCGTCCCCTTCAAGAAAGGAAGGGGGCGAATTGGACTAGGAGTCCAAGTGGGACTCCTCCCACTTGGCGCGCCCCCTAGGCCGGCCCCCTCCCCTCCCCTTCTTTATATACAGGGGCATAGGGGCACCCGAAAGCACATCAATTGTTTCTTAGCCGTGTGCAGTGCCCCCCCCCCCCCTCCACCATTTACTCCTCCGGTCATATTGTCGTAGTGCTTAGGCGAAGCATTGCGCGGATCACATCACCATCACCGTCGCCATGCCGTCGTGCTGATGAAACTCTCCCTCGACACTTTGGTGGATGAAGAGTTTGAGGGACGTCATCGTGCTGAACGTGTGCAGAACTCGGAGGTGTCATACATTCGGTGCTTGATCGGTTGGATCGCGAAGACGTTTGACTACATCAGCCGTGTTAAGCTAACGCTTCCTCTTTCGGTCTAAGAGGTTACGTGGACACACTCTCCCCCTCTCATTGCTATGCATCTCCTAGATAGATCTTGCGTGATCGTAGGATTTTTTTGAAATTGCATGCTACGTTTGAAGGAAATATGCCCTAGAGGCAATAATAAAGTTATTATTTATTTCCTTATATCATGATAAATGTTTATTATTCATGCTAGAATTGTATTAACCGGAAACATAATACATGTGTGAATACATAGACAAACAGAATGTCACTAGTATGCCTCTACTTGACTAGCTCGTTGATCAAACTTGGTTATGTTTCCTAGCCATAGACATGAGTTGTCATTTGATTAACGGGATCACATCATTAGGAGAATGATGTGATTGACTTGACCCATTCCGTTAGCTTAACACACGATCGTTTAGTATTCTGCTATTGCTTTCTTCATGACTTATACATGTTCCTATGACTATGAGATTATGCAACTCCCGTTTACTGGAGGAACACTTTGTGTGCTACCAAATTGTTGGGGAACGTTGCAGAAAATTAAAATTTTCCTACGGTTTCACCAAGATCCATCTATGAGTTCTACTAAGCAACGAGTCAAGGGAGAGAGTTTGCATCTACATACCACTTGTAGATCGATGCGGAAGCGTTCGAGGGAGTGGTGATGATGAAGACGTTCCCAACGTGATTCCGATCACCGATGACCAAGTGCTGAACGGACAGCACCTCCGCGTTCAACACACGTACGGGACGATGGCGTCTCCTTTGTCTTGATCCAGCAAGGAGGAAGGAGAGGTTGAGGAAGATCACTCCAATGGCAGCACGACGGGCGTGATGCAGATGGAGGGATCAGATTCGGCAGGCTTCGCCAAGCGTATGCGGAGGAGGAGAGGTGTTGGGGAGGGAGGCTGCGCCTTCAATGGTGTGTGCAGCCTCCCCTCACCCTTGTATTTATAGGGGAAGGGAGGAGGGGTCGGCCCCTCTAGATGCCATCTAGAGGGGGCGGCCAAGGGAGGGGGCTTGCCCCCCAAGCAAGGGGGGCGCCCCCTTTAGGGTTCCCCCCCTCAACCCTAGGCGCATGGGCCAAGGGGAGGAGGTGCGCCCAGCCAATGAGGGGCTGGCTGCCCCCACGCAGCCCAAGTGGCCCCCCAAAAGGGGTGGCCCCTCCCGTGGTCCTCCGGAACCTTTCCGGTGGACCCTCCATAATACCGATATGACCCGAAACTTTTCCGGTGTCCGTTTGACGAGTTCCCATATATAAATCTTTACCTCCGGACCATTCCGGAACTCCTCGTGACGTCCGGGATCTCAACCGGGACTCCAAACAACATTCGGTAATCACATACAAGTCTTCCTATTAACCCTAGCGTCACTGAACCTTAAGTGTGTAGACCCTACGGGTTCGGGAGACATGCAGACATGACCGAGACGCTCTCCGGTCAATAACCAACAGCGGGATCTGGATACCCATGTTGGTTCCCACACGCTCCTCGATGTTGTCATCGGATGAACCACGATGTCGAGGGTTCAAGCAACCCGTATGCTATTCCCTTTGTCAGGCGGTATGTTACTTGCCCGAGACTCGATCGTCGGTATCCCAATACCTCGTTTAGTTTCGTTATCGGCAAGTCACTTTACTCGCATGCCGTAATGCATGATCCCGTGACGGACACTTGGTCACTTTGAGCTCATTATGATGATGCACTACCGAGTGGGCCCGGTGATACCTCTCCGTCATACGGAGTGACAAATCCTGTCTCGATCCGTGTCAACCCAGCAGACACTTTCGGAGATACCTGTAATGCACCTTTATAGTCACCCGATTACGTTGTGACGTTTGGTACACCCAAGGCATTCCTACGGTATCCGGGAGTTACACGATCTCACGGTCTAAGGAAGAGATACTTGACATTGGAAAAGCTCTAGCAAAACGAACTACACGATCTTTGTGCTATGCTTAGGATTGGGTCTTGTCCATCACGTCATTCTCCTAATGACGTGATCCCGTTGTCAATGACATCTGATGTCCATAGTCGAAAACCATGACTATCCGTCGACCAACGAGCTAGTCAACTAGAGGCTCACTAGGGACGTATTGTGGTCTATGTATTCACACGTGTATTACGATTTCCGGATAATACAGTTATAGCATGAATAAAGACAATTATCATGAACAAGGAAATATAATAATAATGCTTTTATTATTGCCTCTAGGGCATATTTCCAACACAAATGTCACAACGTAACTGGGTGATTATAAAGGTGCTCTATAGGTGTCTCCGAAGGTACTTGTTGGGTTGGCGTATTTCGAGATTAGGATTTGTCACTCCGATTGTCGGAGAGGTATCTGTGGGCCCTCTCGGTAATGCACATCACTTAAGCCTTGCAAGCATTGCAACTAATGAGTTAGTCGCGGGATGATGTATTATGGAACGAGTAAAGAGACTTGCCGGTAACGAGATTGAACTAGGTATTGAGATACCGACGATCGAATCTCGGGCAAGTAACATACCAATGACAAAGGGAAGAACGTATGTTGTTATGCGGTCTGACCGATAAAGATCTTTGTAGAATATGTGGGAGCCAATATGAGCATCCAGGTTCCGCTATTGGGTATTGACCGGAGACGTGTCTCGGTCATGTCTACATAGTTCTCGAACCCGTAGGGTCCGCACGCTTAACGTTTCGATGATAGTTATATTATGAGTTTATATGTTTTGATGTACGAAGGTTGTTCGAGTCCCAGATGTGATCACGGACATGACGAGGAGTCTCGAAATGGTCGAGACATAAAGATTGATATATTGGAAGCCTATGTTTGGATATTGGAAGTGTTCCGGTGAAATCGGGATTTTATCGAGTACCGGAGGTTACGAACCCCCGGAGGATTAATGGGCCATAGTGGGCCTTAGTGGAGAAGAGGAGAGGCGGCTGGGCAGGACGCGCCCTCCCCTAGTCCGAATAGGACAAGGAGAGGGCCCCCTTCCTTCTTCTCCTCCACCTCTTCCCCCCCCCCCCCCCCAAGTCCTAATCCAACTAGGAAAGGGGGGAGCCCTACTCCCGGTGGGAGTAGGACTCCTCCTGGCGCGCCCCCTCTAGGTCGGTCGCACCTCCCCCCTTGCTCCTTTATATCTGAGGCGGGGGGCACCCTAGAGACACAACAATTGATCGTTTGATCTTTTAGCCGTACGGTGCCCCCTCCACCATAGTCCACCTCGATATCTTGTGGCGGTGCTTAGGCGAAGCCTGCGTCGGTAGAACATCATCGTCGCCACCACGCCGTCGGCCGACGAAACTCTCCCTCAACACTCGGCTGGATCGGAGTTTGAGGGGCGTCATCAGCTGAGCGTGTCTTTGAACTTCGGAGGTGCCGTATGCTCGGTACTAGATCGGTCGGATCGTGAAGACGCATTTAATAAATCAACAGCGTTGTGCTAACGCTTCCGCTTTCGGTCTACGAGGGTACGTGGACATACTCTCCCCTCTCGTTGCTATGCATCACCATGATCTTGCGTGTGCGTAGGAATTTTTTTGAAATTACTACGTTCCCAACAACGTTCCCAACATTTATTTAGTATGGTGTAATAGATAAAAATAGATTCTAGATAAATACTCCTATCTGGAAAACTCAAGCTAAAATTCCTACGCAGGAGATAATACTTTTGTCTTCCATGCACGAAACCCTCCCCTAGATCTAGAAGGAGACCGACACATGCTATCTGGAAGGAAGACCGAGATCAAAAAAGTAATTTTACCCGTGGCGGGAGGTACCGGCGCACCATCCGCCATCTATCCTGTTTCATCAAGATTCATGCTGTCAGACTCTGTATAAGTTGTAAATTGATTCCCACTGCTATACCCGGTCAATACAACTGCACACCTGAGACAAAACAGTGTCTAACAGCTTTTTGCAGGAGAGAGAGAGAGTTAGAAGCGAGAGATGTGTGCTACATGCATTCTCTGCCTCTCCATACAAGTGACTTGTATTTAATTTCATCCTTATATTTTGCATGATTGATATCTGTTAAATGAAATATCCATTTTTGAAACTTTTTATATATTTTGAATCGTGATGAGAAGATCTTCAGAACAAGATCAATCTTGGATATATTTAAACTTCTTTTTATTTTATATATTTCAGTTATCTTTGAATTGACTTTCATAAAACACAAAATTGTTTCGCTGTGAAATGATATTTATTTCACACATTTTAAAAGATGGATTTAGGCTCATTCAAAAATTATTTCACTCATTATCAAAAGATGGATTTAGGCTCATTCAAAACACTGGATTCAATGAATTAAAATACGTATTTCACTTATTTCAGAAAGTTGATTTCAATCATTATAAAAACTCATTTGTTTATGTTCAAAAAACCAATTTCACTCATCTGAAGAAACATATTTCACTCATCTGAAGAAAATAATTTTTACTCACTTGTGAAAATATATTTCAGTTAGTTGAGAAAACATATTTCAAAATTGATTTCACTTGATGCAAAGAACTGATTTCAATTATTTCAAAAAAAACTATTTCACACAATTCAAAAAGTTATCAAATGGAAAAACAATTTCACTCACTTCATAAAACAGATTTCGCTCATTTATAAAAAAACAATTTCACTTATTTTAGTTGTTTCAAAAAAGTGATTTCACTCATTACAAAAGATAGATTTCACTTATTTTTGTAATGAGTGAAATCACTTTTTGAAACTAATTTCAGTTGTTTCAAAAAAATGATTTCACTCGTTACAAAAGATAGATTTCACTCATTTCACTAGTTTCAGAAAAAAAATTACACCCACAATATACACACTGAAATATATGTTTCAATTATTCGAAATAATTTATATCTATTAACTTAGTGAAATTTATTTTTTGGACAAAGTGAAATGTGAAACTCTTTATTTCTAAATCTAGTTGAAAAATATTCAAGTTTGAACTTGTTCTGAAGATCATGTTGCAAGGAATTTGAATATATAAAAAAATAAATAATGGATTTTTAATGTGAAAGATAGTGACCATCTAAAATTGTAAGCAAAAATAAAAAGATGCATTTGTTTGGAAGGGTAGAAAGAGGAAAGAAGTTGCATGCATGCGTACAATGCACTGGCAAAAGAAGTATCTGTAGCTGACATACTAGTGCAAAGTGGTGAAAAGAGGTGGACCAGCCATCTGACATCCAAAAATGCTATATCGAAGGATGGGTTATGAAAATACTAGTGCTATACGAGAGGTGGGACACGTGAGCGCACGAATCGCAAACCAGACGAACGGTGAATGGCTTGCCAGTACCTCGAGGATCCGGTAAAAGAGACTTTGCGAGACCGAGATCCTGGTTGTGGACGAAGGTACGAGCGGCATTCCTTTGCGCGGCTACAGGAGCCAGAAAGTCAAGGTTGCTCCAGCATGAGCCACAACCAATTGTGAAGAGGTCAGCATTCAGCAGGCCACCAACCCAAGCACGGCCGCGTATGACCAGGTACCTACTAGTAGAGCAGTAGTATAATACTAGTACTGGCTTTTGTTCAAACGCACATGACTACTCAACCCCAAAATCCAATATTCAAATGCCATTCCACCAACCCCATCTCGCTTGGCGCTTGGTTGTATATAAAGCGCACGGCAGCACAAGCACAGCAGCAAACCCCAACGCCCGCTAAGCATCAGCACAGTCTTGCCTTCTACCTCCTCTGCTCTGCATTCCTCCTTCCAGTTCCAACCGCAATCAATGGCCGCCATGAAGATCACCCTCCTTGCCGTGGCCGCAATCTCGGCAGTCTTACTAGGCACCGCGTCGGCGGCGACCTACGGTGTCGGCGAGCCGGGTGGTTCATGGACCCTCAACACCGACTACAGCAACTGGGTGTCCAACAAGAAGTTCCACCCGGGTGACGAGATCGTCTTCAAGTACTCGACCCCGGCGCACAACGTGGTCGAGGTGAGCAAGGCCGGCTACGACTCCTGCAGCACCGCCAGCGCCATCATCACCTTAACCTCCGGCAACGACGTCGTCGTCCTCAACGCCACAGGCACCCGGTACTTCATCTGCGGCATCCCTAGCCACTGCAGCCCCACTGCCGCCGCCAGCATGAAGGTCGTGATCGACGTCGTCCCGAGTTCCTCCTCATCGTCTTCACCCATGCCGGCTGCCGGTCCTGGCGCGACCAACCCGCCACCACCCTCCTCTACCGCAACCTCTGTCGGGGCCACAGCAGGATTTGGCCTTGTCGTCCTACTGGCCGCCAGCCTCATGGCTTAGAAGTTAGAACGCATATTTCAGCCAGCTGCATCCGGCACGCACATCTGAGCTTACATATTGTTTGATTGGTTATTACTGGGGAATATATACATGTATTATTGCTTAGAGCGAGGATGTGAGAACTACTTTGTATCTCTCACGTTTGTATGTAATCTACTGGCCTTTAGGCATTTCATATTGATTTTTGAGGTAAAACTAGTAAATGTGCGTCAGTAGATTACATACAAACGTGAGAGATACAAAGTAGTTCTCACATCTTCGCTCTAAGCAATAATACATGTATATATTCCCCAGTAATAACCAACCAATCAATATGTAAAGCTCATATGTGCCTAGCCAGAGCAAAGTTAGCAACGTCGAAAGAAATTTAATAATATCGATTTGTCATGATTTTTTTAACCATCCCATATTATGTTAGTACCTCCGTCCGAAATAAACTATCGCTGAAATGAGTGTTGAACTGTAGTTGAAATGAGTGTATCGTACACTCATTTCAGCGACAATTAACTCCTCGGAACGGTCGGTCGCCCTTTCCCACATGGTGGCTGTCCATCAGTTACACACGCATCCCGCATGGTGGCTGCCCTACAGAAACGTGCGCCTCCACCTCCGGCGTGTCGTCTGCGATGCTCTACGTTATCAGCTCTATCTTCGACGCACATCACAACGCCGCCGCAACCAGGGTAGGCAACGTCCCCGAACGGCCATATGGGCAGCTCATCTCGTAGCCCATCCCGTGTTTCTTGAACATGTGTTTTCACATCCAGAGGACTCGGGACGAAACCATTCGAGTTGGATCCAGATCAAATTCTACGGTACTCAATTTGATAAACAAAACATGTGTCATATACTCCCTCCGTCCGGAATTATTTGCCATATACATCCATTGAATTATTTGCCATATACATCCATTCGAGCGACAAGTAATTTCGGAAGGAGGTAGTTATGACCTAACACATGTTTTGTTAGTCAAACAAATCGATACCATCTCAAAACTTCCAAAAAATATTAGTAAACCCTTTCCCCAGAAGCAGGAGTCACATGTACAGTAAAAGTTTTGCAGTCTAAAAATATCAACCGTGTAGTAATCAATTACTGATCTGAGCTCAACTGCTGATAAGGATAACAAATCACAATCAAAACAATGTTGACAAGTAGTAACAAGAACGTAGAACTAGGACATGAATCAATATAGGGTGAACCCAAAGAACTGCCCAACTAGAAGAGCTAACCCCATGCATACAGCTACAAGGGAAGCAGCCCAGGTCAGCTTCTCCGTTATCTTAGGTATCCTATCCTTTAGAGCCTCACTACAAGAACCTACAAAAGCAGTGTAGCTACCCATCGAAAATACAGTCCCGACCAAGAACATACCGAGGTAGGCCGCGCCTGCAAAGCGTGATGGCAGAGCAAGAGCAGGCAAGACCATCAGCAGCGCATCTGGCTGGAGGCCATGAACGACTCCGGTGGCAAATGTTGTGAAGCCAACTTTCTTCTTCCTGGGAGCAACAGCAGGGGCCTGTTGCAAGGGCTCACTGCCACTCATGTCTACACCCTCCAGAATTAGCCCTGACTCTTGGACCTCCGAAGCTTCCCGGATGCCAGTCGCGCCAATCAAAAGAAGGGTCAGACCTACAACTCTTGTTCCCCATATACGGAGAACCTCAATGTGCAAACGATCCTTGAGTAACAAGAAGAGCAGGCCAAAAATTATTTGTCCAGCATCATGGCCACAGCCCCAAAGGGCACCAACTAGTCCACTCTCCAGTCTTGATCTCCCAATTGATAGTGGTGCCAATGCAACAAGATGGTCAGGCCCAGATAAGGTATGTAAGCAGCCCGCGAAGAAACCAGCCCAGCCACTGCTCAATAACTCTGTTGAGAGGAGTCCACCAGATTTGATTACTGGTTGCACCGATGCATAGGCAGGATGGGGAATGCTAGAGTGCAAGGCACTTGCAGTAAGTGTCATAAGCAGGACAAGGGCAGCAGTAGAAGCCTGTGGAACAGAAAATAACTGTTAAATCTGAAAATAGGTGCAAAAGAATCACCAAGAAAATTAATAAGAATGGCATAAGCTGTTATGGAATAGATGTCACAGTTTCGTGCATAAACACAACAAAATAGAGCAGAAAGCAAGAAGATCCTAATGGTTAATTAATTTCAGATGATGAAGCGTGCATTCAGATTTAGGGCCAGAACATCATACAGTACGACAAAATACTATACCATAACTTATATAGAATCTCAAATCTGCACATAAGCCCTGGCCCACTTCATAAATGAATGCTTCATACTTCCATTCTAAAATTACTATTTGTTTCATCTAGCAATATTCAAGACCATGTGCTATTCTGTACCTTAACGTCTTAAGGTAAAATATTACTGTTCTTTTTGCATGGGCATAAAAAGGAGATTCTTAGGGCCAGTTCTTTTGGGTGGCTTAAAAAATAAGCTGCCTCTACCCAGCTTAAAAAATAAGCCGCTCCCTAAATTTGTTGAGGATTCTAAATTAGTTATCACATAACTAGTTCAGAAGCCCCAATGAATGAGGGATGCGGCTTATGGGGAAAGCTGGGGAGGAGGCGGCTTATTATTTAAACCGCCAAAAGAACTGGCCTTAGTACCAAAGCGCATGCTAGTGCCAAGAAACAGGTGCAAGAAAGAAATTAGTTACATGTTTATCCGCCAAAAGAAATTAGTTGACTATAAATGGTTGAAGGCCATAGTTGCCCAAAGGTCGCCTGAAGTGGATGAGATAATGATATGCCATAATGTACTCATTATTTACATGTTTATCCATCGTTGTTGTGGTAACAGGCCTGATCTCTAATAAGAAACACTTTGTTTTAGATGGCTATATCTTACTTTTTCAGTTGTCCTAGGGTGAGCAGACTTTTTGGGTGAGTATGGTACCTGCGGAAACTACTCCTAAAAACTACCTTGATTTTATTAATATATTTCAGAAAAACTCGCAACTATCATCCTAAAAACTTGCAAAATAACTAGTTCACATGATTAAGTGTTTAATGTCTTTGGAAAATAAATTGCCGAGTGAATGTTCGCAGTGAATTTTGAATATAATAACTAAAGCTCACATCGGTTAACAACTATCAAAGATATTCAGTGGGATTAATCATTCTAAGCAGATGCGCCGTTTTAGAAGCTTAGTATTTGCAACATCATGGTTCACAGGTTCAGTGAAGTGCTGCAACCCTGTCCTTGTAATAATAAGCTGCAGTTCAAATGATTCTAGAAGAAGATTCTTGTTGTATCGTGCCATATACATGTTTCACAGATATGATTTTAGTTACTGTTTCATTTCTTTCAGATACATCGCCTTCAACACAATTCATCACAGTAAAATCCACAGGACATTTCCTCCGGTTTAACACACCTAAGATTGTTTCCTGTGCATTGCCTTTCTCTTCCTAGGTGTAAACTGCAAATTAAAGCCCAGCTGACACATTCCTCTTTTCAACTAAAGAGGCCAAGCGACAACACGAAGAGAATTTCAACTTGTCACCAAGCACACAGTTTCGATTCCTCCTCCATCTATATAGGATCTAAATATACTATAATATTTTCGAACCTAGACGGAAATAAGCTTGTGTGGAGGAAGCCAGGCAAGGTATTCCATGGAAAAGGGAGATTACTATCTCCTCCACATGCGCATTAAATACTCCAAGCTTTCAGGATCTGAGGAGTAGAATTCCGAGCAATTTCGTGCCTATTTCTTGTAAAATTTTCGTGTATAGGCCACTAGTTAGGACTAAATTCCTCTACAGCGGAGCTGGGGAACCATCTAAGCAATCCTACAACCCTGAGAACCGAATATCTATATCTGGATAAGAGAACAGAAATTTGAAATTTCTTCTCACCTTGGGGAGCAGGCTCCCGAGCAGCTTCAACGGAGGCCCAGCCGCCGCCGCCACATCCTCGACGGGTGCCGGGGCAGAAGCACCGTCATGCCGCACCGCGTCGGCGACCGCGGCACCGAGGCGCGGCGGCTGCGCGCACAGCCGGGCCCATGGCGCGGCGCTCCCAGCACCCGCGGAGGCGGGGGCGGCGCGGCGGGTGGTGAGGAAGGGGGATCTGCTGGGCAGGTGGATCCGGGGCTGGGCCGGGGAGACCGCCGTCCTGGAGATGAGCCGCTCCATGGCGCCGTGGGGAGGGGGAGGAGGAGGAGCAGGAGAGTCCAAGGGGGGTGGAGAGAGATCGTGCCAGCCAACTTTCGGGACGGGGAGGTTGGGGCCTGCGTGCGGAAGTACGGGCTGGTTGGTTGGTTGCTCGCAGCGCAGCACGGCACGGCACGGCGAGGCGGCTGCGTTGCCTTGAGTGTGCACGGGGTGGTTGGGGGCGGGCTGGGTCGCGGAGGAGGTGGTGGTGGTACGACGCGCACGTTCCCTGTTGTTAGTCGCCCCTCGCCCGTGACAAGCTTGCCACGATATGCTGTAGTGCAACAAGGGTTTTTTATGGGGGAAATGTCAAACATACTGGTCAGGATTTCTAGCCAGCTATCGGAAAAAGTCCAAAACGAACCTTAAACTCGTAGACGGAAACTAAGTTGAACCCTGAATTATCTCGGAAATCAGCACAACAAACTATTCGATCCGACCTATTTTGAATCTTGAGAGCGTTCTCAAACAAGGGTTGTTGACGTGGCAGGTCGAATCCCTACAGTTGCGACTGGGCCAGCCCAACAGACGCAAAACGAGTTTTTTTCCCTTCTCATAAAACGCGAGGTAAAAATACCGAAAGGGTGTGGTCGTGACTGGGCGGCCGAATAGACGCGAAGTGATATTTTATTTTTCGTAAAACACGCAAGGTAAAAATAGAGAAAAAAATACAAGGATTCGAGCTTGCAACTTGCCGCTGCCGAATTCCTCCCACTACAACAATTGGCTCTTGTTACTACTCCCTTCGTCTGGAAATACTTGTCGGAGAAATGAATGTATCTGGACATAATTTAGTTTTAGATACATCAAGTTCTAACCATTTCCGCAAAAAGTAATTCCGGACGGAGGGAGTATACTGAAAGGCCCGAACAATTAAACTACTCAGAGCAGCGTCGCTATTTGAAACATTTTTTGAAACATTTTTCGAAGGGCAAACAAATATTTAAAACATGCAGGGCTGAACAATTTTTGAAATATCCTTTTTTAAAAGCGGGAACAATTTTTGAAAAATCTGAATAATTTTATTAAAAATGAACGCTTCTTTTGAAAACACAATCTGAAAAAGTGAACACTATTTGAAACATAATTTTAAAAAAATGGGAACAAAAATTAAAACCTGAAAAATGTTTGTATTGTTTTATAAAATGTTTATTGTCATTAAGAAAATATAAACCTTGTATTTGGAAAATGTTACTGTGTCACATTTGTCGATATTTTGGGAAATTTGTAAATTATTTGGGTTTAAAAGTATAATCGTATTTCTAAATTGTTCATATTTTATTTAAAGAAATGTTTCGTAATTTTTCAGGAATGCTGAACGCTTCTGTCGGAAATCCATTTTGGTGTTTTTACATAAGACATGCTATATAAAATCACTAGAAGCCCGCAGGCCGATTTGCTACATGCAGCCACTGCTAGTTCGATGTCCTGAGTTAGAGTCCTTCTAGGCCCATTTTTTGCGGCTGCTGGTATTTTCTGTCGCTCCCAATAGAAGACAGTGGGTACGTGTAGTTTAAAAAAATGTGTATTGTAATATGAAATGTAAAAGAATTTATTATCATTATGAAAATGAAACCAAAGAAAAAAAGGAAAATGAAAGAAAAAGAAGAAGAAAACAGAGTAGAGCCAGCGAGCGACTTCGCTAATGGGCCGGCCCAATTCATCCTAATTTCGAGCTAGATGCTTGCCACCTCAGTGGATCCCATCTAGACATCCTCAAGGTTTAAAATAGACCGAGATTAAAAAGTTTGGTGTGTTGATTTTCGGGATTACAAGTTCAGGGTTCGATTTAGTTTTTGTCTACAAGTTCAAGTAGCCAGCTATCCTATCCTATCCTACCTACTAAAATCATTTATACTAGACAAACCAAACCAATAGTAATAACATGACAGGGAAAATTATAAATTATATCATTGAAAATCTCTTTCGAATGCGGATTTAATCGAATGATTGTGGTGACACGTATAACGTCCAACATCCGTCATAAGCCCCGTGGAGGATCTTCCAAGTGACACCGCACTCGCAGATCCGGAGCTGGCGAAGGACGAGGACGAGTCGATTGGCTAAGACCGGGAGGGTTAGGGGTTTGGTGTTGTTCGACCAAGAGAAGTAATGGGAAGGGGAAAGGGAAAGAGAAGAATCTGAGAAAAGACAAAAGAGAAATCCAGCGCCAGATGTTATTAGGGTTGCTAGAGGTGGTTTTCTACACGAATTCGCTTTCACCATAGGTTTATTTACAGAGGCGGTTTCGTTTCATGACTCGTCTTAGTGAATTATTAGGAGTAGTCTCCTTCTAATTACCGCATGGCTTTGGTACTCAAAAAGGAAAAACCATATGTTCTAGGTCATTTAGAGGCGGCTGTATTTTTTTAAGGTGAAAACTACCTTCGTTAGCCACCTCATAAAACTCAACACAGGCCACCGAGAGACCCCCACATCAACGTTGCACACAACATCGTCTCATTACCTATCGCGCCCATGACCTGGTGACTCTGACTTCAGTGTGAAAAAAAGTCTAAGCGAAGATCCATCGAAGAACAACACCAAACACATGCCGACCAGCCATCTCAAATGAGCACCACCACAACAACCAAGCAACTCTAATTATGGTGAAGCCGTTGTCGTTGTTACACGAGTGGTCCAACCACAAGTCCCTCCATCCTGCCTCAACTCCTAGAATGATGCCTGTTGGAGTAAATGACCACGGGTAGCCTCATCGACCCCTCATGGTATTTCAAGGAATCGGGGCTAGCTGCGCCCCTCACACCTCCTGGACGAACGGCCGGCTCCTTGGGCCGGCTAGTCTAGAAGGCCGGCTGCTAGAAGACGACAAGACATCAAAAGGCGGCCATGAGGGAGCCGACTCCTAGCAGGCGGCCCCTCGTCACCTCAAAGTTTGCACCCACATAACTGTGATGGGACGGGGCGTGGCTACAGTGCGACCTGCCACCCCCGAATCCAGGGCGGATCGTGGCCATAGTGCGGTGTACCAAGCGGACACCACTCGCCCGGCGCGACACTGTTGCCACGCAGCCCGTGACATCACTTACGTCAGAGGGAGCCACGCTCCCCATGATGGGCGGTCGGTACGGCTCGCAGGCGGCGGGCCCTACCTGTCCGCGAGCCACCAGAAGGCAGCGAACCCCCAAGCAGGCGGCAACAAGGGCGGGCCGACTCTTAGCAGGCGGCCCTTGTCCCCCTCGGAGTCTGCGCGCCATTAACTAGATGAGACGGGGTGTGGCTACAGTGAGCGTCCGCCCAGCGATCAGCCATGCTCCCCGACAAAGCCTCCGTCATCGAGGCGGGGCTCTGATGCTCATCGGTCAGCATGGCCTGCAGGCGACGGGCCCTACCTGTCGGCCGAGATCACGGCAGCCGGCGGGACCCACCAAGTGGCGGGCCCCAGTAGCCGGCGGAGAAGCCGGCGCCCAGAGACACTGACGGCAGGGTCCTACACCCGGCCGGATTACAATTGTATCCCTGGGGGGTAGGCCTATATAAACCCCCTAGGCTCCCCCATGCAAGGGGTTGAGAACCTTCGAGATCACACACACCCATATAGAGAGAGGAGTAGAGCTAGCCTTGCCCTTCTTCCTTCTCTAGCCGAACAGCTCAAGGAGCAATCTTGTAGCTACTCTATTGACGATAGTCATCATGCGGAGACCCCACAAAGCAGGACTAGGTGTAGCGACCTGACCCAACATCGGTCAAGTCTACGTATGCATGCCATCCCAAGATCATCTTTGGTACTCACAAGACATCGATAAAGTAATCAAAGTTCAATCACACCTGAATTTTATTACACGATTCTCATATAGAGTCTTTATTACAAGGGAATAAATTCGGCTCAAGGCCAACTCATGAGAAATAAACTACTAATCCGCGAAGCGTCCGAGGTAAAGCGAGTCCATCCGACTCAAAGGGCAATCGCCAAGCGGGCGTAGCCTCACTCGATCGGAATATACCTACGCAACATAAGACGTTGCAGCCATGTAGGTCGACTTTTGGAATAAGTCGGCAAGTCATGAAGAATAACAATAATAAAGTTACTACACTATATGCATTTTGGCTGTGGAGCTCTAAGTTTCATCATTTTGCGAAAAAGCCAATTTTATCCTACTACAAAGTGGACTTATTTGCAAATTACTACAAATTGTTGGTAGTTATTGAGATGGTTCCGCCAACCAAAATCTCGTTCCCAAATTATTAAGTCATAAACCCTCAAATTAATTCATTAGTTTTAGTGTTGAGATATCCGAATACTTCCAAGTTCCAGAGGCTCAAATGTCCGTAATCGGGACACGGCTAATCGATTAGGTTATAACTCTCTGCAGAGGTTTAGCACTTTCCCGCAAGAATCATTCCCTCCTTTAGAGTCTTCGCACTTCATGGTGTTTGAAGGCGGACCAGATGAAACAGGGTCTTCCAAAGAGTTCTTGGCCACCGCCGGTACCCATCCAATCCTACCGTTCGTCTACTTCTCGTAGTACCGTCGGCCAGCGTCACTACTTTAGGGTCAACCCAAACCAGAGCCCATAATGGCTTGCGGCTGCAGTAAGCTTCCGGTCATGGGGCATCCATCCTTCTCTTCGTGGCTGGGTGAAGCTTTCCGCAGGATGTCATGGCGCTTCTCCATGCATCCTGGCCACCACTGGGTGCTCCAGGGTGCCCGTCAACCGTCCTCCACCCAGTAGTGATTTTCCGAAGTCCATCTTGATCATTGTAGTTCATGGGGTTATCATCATCATTGACTCTCACATCTTGCTTATGAATATCACTCATACCAAATCCAGTCTACGAGCATAGCAAAATAACTACTACGTACCGGGGTCATGGTAACAAGGGGATTGGTTCATCCTACCACATGATACTACTCAAGTTTAATGACTTCAAGATTTCACTACTGCATGCATGGTGGGGTGGTGACAACTACTAATGCACAAAAACATAGGTATAGAAATAACATGATCAAAACTTGCCTTGCCGATGATCCTCGTAAGCTAAAGAGTCGTAGTAGCAAGCTTAGCACTCAGGAAACTCTACCGAGACAAACAATAACACAATAAGCACAAAGCAAGAGGATCACACAAGATAACAATAGTAACATAGCACAACAAAACAATCAAAACCAAATCCAAAAGAAAAACTCAAAGAAACCAATTCAAAGTTTTTCCTACTCCAAACAATAACAAAAATAGTTTTTATATAACAAAAATTCCTTAATATAACCTAATCATGGTTTTAGGTTAACTTAACAGAAAAGGATTCACTAAGCAACTAGGAGCAAAAAGAATTAATTAAAAAGCTATTATAAAACTCATTCTAGGCCTAATCCAATTTCTATTAAGAAAAATAATTTAAAGCTTTTATTAATTATAAATAAAAGTTCATCTACTAGAATGACAGAAACTAACCTAGAATAACTCATCACAAGTTAAAAATAAATTAATTTACTAATTAATTTAATAGGAAAACAGGAACTAGTTAATTAATTAGGATTAATAGGATTCTGCTTAGAACTAATTATTTGTTAATCCTAAAATACCCAAATTAATTTCTAGGGTTTGGCAATGTCAAAATAAAGTGGTGACAAAAAGAATCATGCAAAAATAATTTTTCTAACTAAAGTTATAGCAGATTTACTATTCTGGCTAAAACAATATTAAAGCATTTTTAATTATTTTTAACATGGCTAAATATATAATCTACAGAAACTACACAAAATTTGCAATCCAACAAAAAAAATTAAAATTAAAAAAATATTAAAAAGAATAAAAGATATACATTTTTGAAAAGCGAAACTATTCGCTAAAGCAGAAAATCAAAATAAAAGAAAAGGCCTAATGGGCCTATCTTTGTGTATGCGTTAGATAGCCTAAACGGGCCTAGGTTTAAACTAAGCGAACCGGCCTAAAAAAACCTAAACTAAAACTAAACCGATCGAACCGGCCGGTTTTCTAACTAAAACCTAACCCTTGGGGTTCTAATCCTAGCCCTAGATCTAGGATCGGACGGGGAGGCGATGCCGGTGACTTATCGGACTCCGACGGCGGCGGGCGGCGAAAAGTGCGTCAGGCGTCCAAGGCGTCATGAGCTCCGAGTCGTCGGGAAGACGCACGAGGTCGGGGAGGGGTTCGGTGGTGTCGGGGTTGGTCGGGGGGGGGGCTAGGGTGGCGTCGGCGTCGGCTTTGGCGGCGGTGGCGAGCTCGGGACTCCGGTGACGTCGAGCGGGAGGGAGAGGAGTCTGGCGAGGTTTCGAGAAATGGGGTGCGCGACTCGGCTTTTATAGCTGGGGGTCGGGGTGGCTTCGGAAGGGCATCGGGGCGGTCGGGAATCCGGATCCTTCGGGATCCGGTGGATCTCCAGCGAGCTCGTGGCGTGAGGGGGAAGGAGGCGGGCGGGTCCCACGGTCACGGGAGAGAGAGAGGCGAGGTCGGGTGGCGAAGCCTAGGGGGTTCAGGCGGCGAGGGGTGAGGTGGCCGGGCTGGCTGGGCCGGCTGGGCTGGGGCTGCGGAGGGAGCGGGCTGGGCTGGGTGGCCTAATTTGGCGCTTGAGGGTTTTTAATTTTTTTAATAAAACAAAAACAAAAATAAAACCAAATCCATAAATATTTTATATAGGGTATATATATACCAAAATGATCAGGAAATATTCCCTTTCATTTGAACATTTTTCCAAAGGCAAAATCCAAACTTCATAAAAATCTATTTTTTCAAATTCAAATAAATTTCAGATTTGAATCCAAATCTTTTGGCAATGTTTCCTCACGATATTTTGGAGTGTCATGTTTGCTCCTCTCATACTTTTGATCAAGTATTTATCGGGCTTGGTTTTTTGAAATGATTCCCACATGCCAAGTTTGAAATTCAAATTCAAAACTCAAAATTCTCTGAAGCTTCAAATGGCATTCAAATTCAAACAGGATGCATAGGATGCTTAGCTATAATTGTAAAACATTCCAAATAGGAAATTTGGGATGTTACAAACCTACCCACCTTAAGATGAATCTAGCCCTCGAGATTCGGGTTGGCTAGCAAATAGGTGCGGGTGATCTCGAAGAAGGTCTTCTTCGCGCTCCCAGGTGGCTTCTTCCTCGGTGTGGTGACTCCACAACACCTTGCAAAACTTGATGACCTTGCTGCGGGTGACTCGGCTTGCGGTCTCGAGAATTGGACGGGTTTCTCCTTGTAAGTCAAATCCTTTGTCATTGTATGGCCTCTAGGGGCACCTTGTGTCTCTCAACGGAACATCGGCCATGTCGGCATGACACTTCTTCAAATGAGAAACATGGAAAACATCATGAACTCGGACAATCCTTCCGCAATTCCAACTTGTATGCAACTTCTCCACGACGTTCGAGGATTTTGTATGGGCCAATGAATCGGGTGCTAACTTTCCCTTGACACCAAACCTCTTGATTCCACGAAGTGAGACACACGAAGATATGCTCGGTCTCCCACTTCGTAAGTCACCTCCTTTAAACTTCTTGTCGGCATAACTCTTACGTCTTGTTGTGCTATCTTGAGCCGGTCTCGAATCAGCTTGACTTTCTCTTCGGAATCCTTGATAAGATCGGAACCGAAAAGTGATCGATCTCCAACACTATCCCACAGCAATGGCGTTCTGCACCTCCTTCCGTATAGAGCTTGAAAGGGCCATCTTCAAAGCTGGATTGATAAGCTGTTGTTGTATGAGAACTCTGCGTCGGCAAATTATCATCCCAGCTAGACCCATAGTCTAGCACACAAGCTCTCAACATGTCCTCCAGAATCTGATTGACTCTCTCAGTCTGTCCATCTGTCTGCGGATGAAAAGCGGTACTGAATTCCAGCCTCGTACCCAAAGTTTCATGCAATTGCTTCCAAAACTTTGAGGTAAATCGCGTTCCTCTATCGACACGATTTTCCTCGGAACTCCATGCGGACACACGATCCTCGGTCATGTATATCTTGGCTAACTTAGCACTTTGGTATAGGTAGTCTTCACGGGAATGAAGTGAGCTACCTTAGTCAAACGATCAACTACTACCCAGATAGAATCATAACCTGAACGGGTCCTGGGTAATCCTGTGATGAAATCCATACCAAGTTTCTCCCATTTCCAATCGGGAATCGGCAAAGGTTGAAGTAACCCTGCTGGCTTCTGATGTTCTGGCTGCGGCTGTTCCCATTTCCTCCATGGTTATGGCCTCCATGGTTATGATGGGTGTGCCCTCCTGAGTATGGTGCATAACGGGGCTTCTGCTGAGCTCCCGAGTTGTGCTTTCCCTGGCTGTACTTTCGCTATGCGGACTTCGATCTGCTCTTGCTTGCCTTCAAGTATGATGGCCTTGTCTACCAGTCCCTGGTAGTTGGCGAAGGTGGCCACAATAAGCTGCATGCTCAGTTCATCATTGAGTCCCTCAAGGAACTTCTCCTGCTTGGCGGCATCTGTGGCCACATCATCAGGGGCATAGCGAGCGAGCTTGCTGAATTCATCCACGTCTTGTGCCACAAAGACGGTTCCCTGGCGCAAGTTGCGGAACTCACGCTTCTTGAGACTCATGGCTCCAGTGAGACATGAGCGGTGCGAAGGCTTCTGGAATTGATCCCAAGTGATGGCTCCAATGGGAAAAGTGGCGGTGTAATTCTCCCACCAAGAAGCTGCAGGTCCATCCAGTTGATGCGGCAAAGCGCACCTTCTCAAAGATCGGTGCATCCAACGGTGACTAGCTCCCTTCCGATTTTGCGGAGCCAATCATCGACCACAATTGGCTCGGTGCTACTAGAGAACAACTGGCGGATTCAACCTCGTAAAGCGAGTCAAGTTGTCCACGGTGGGTGGTGGCGGTGGATTGTTGGCGGTGTTGTTCGATTCTGAATAAGGAGTTGCATCGGTGCATTACGCTCTTTGGATCATTTGGGTGAGCTCGGCGGGTAACCAAAGTGTCACGTCTCGGAGGCATCTGGTGTTTTTGGAGTGGGTGAGAAAATTAGAATAGAACAATGGTCTATAAGGAATAACACTACCCACATGAATGCACAATCATAACACACCAATCATTTATTCATTCCACTCAAACATGGTTCAAACTCGATTACAAAAGCTCATGACTAATCGAAGGAAAAACATCGGCCCTAACTGATCGACGAAAAAGTAAAAGATAACATGGTGGTCGACTAAAAGTCTTCATCAGTGGCGCCTCCTCTTGGGGTTTCCTTCAGTGGTACTCCCTTCGAAATCCTGATCATTGCTCACGAGGGGTGCTTCGTCTCCACTCGGGTAAAGGTCCTCTCCCAAGTCCATCTTTTCCTCTATCGTGGCAAGCTTCATCTTCGTGTCGTCGACTATCTCCATGAAGTCCGTGATTTCTTCCTCATGGCCAAGGAAGTCTGCGCGTGCCTTCTCCTCCAGTTCAGGTTCTTGGAACAAAAGCTTCGGTGTGTCTTCGATTCTGGCGAGTCCGAATCTCCCGTTTCTGAGAAGACACTCCAAGTCTTGGATGTACGAGAGGGTGGAATCGTCCTCAATGGTACGGATGATATCTCCATTCCTTGCCTGCGAGAAACCATGGCGAGGTGCGAGTGATCGAGCTCGGCCTGTACTCCTCTCGGAGATGTCCAAGTGCTCGATAGATCGCCACGTCCCTTCCGATGATCCAGTTGAACTCGGTGAACTCAAAGTTGATAGGCTCGTGTGTCCTCCAAAAGTCCTCCACAGGATATGCACCTCAATCACATGGCGGGTGTCCGTCGGAAGTGCATTAGTGGGTTTCCGGTGATCGAGGGTAGAGCTATCTTCAGCTGCTTCACCATCTGGACCAGCTTTCTTCCAAAGGGCATCGTCTCATCGGGCCGGCGTAACTCCGGTAGCAAAACTGGGGTGAACTTCGTGACCATCTAGAATGTTGCAAAGGGAGAAGAGTCGAGAATTGAACAGGGAAGAATTATAGAATGAAAAGGGGTTCAAAGTAAATGGTCTCTGCTTATGGCTTTCCGATCCTAGGGGTTACGATCCTACGGTCGGCGTGTGCTCGATACCATCTACATGTAGCGACTGACCCAACATCGGTCAAGTCTACGTATGCATACCATCCCAAGATCATGCCGGTACTCACGACATCGATAAAGTAATCAAAGTTCAATCACACCTGAATTTTATTACACGATTCTCATATAGAGTCTTTATTACAAGGGAATAAATTCAGCTCAAGGCCAACTCATGAGAAATAAACTACTAATGCTGCGGAAGCGTCGAGGTAAAGCGAGTCCATCCGACTCCAAAGGGCAATCGCCATGGCGGAGCGTAGCCTCACTCCCGATCGGAATATACCTCTTGCAACATAAGACGTTGCAGCCATGTAGGTCGACTTTTGGAATAAGTCGGCAAGTCATGAAGAATAACAATAATAAAGTTACTACACTATATGCATTTTGGTTGTGGAGCTCTAAGTTTCATCATTTTGCGAAAAGCCAATTTTATCCTACTACAGTGGACTTATTTGCAAATTACTACAAATTGTTGGTAGTTATTGAGATGGTTCCGCCAACCAAAATCTCGTTCCCAAATTATTAAGTCATAAACCCTCAAATTAATTCATTAGTTTTAGTGTTGAGATATCCGAATACTTCCAAGTTCCAGAGGCTCAAATGTCCGTAATCAGGGGACACGGCTAATCGATTAGGTTATAACTCTCTGCAGAGGTTTGCACTTTCCCGCAAGAATCATTCCCTCCTTTAGAGTCTTCGCACTTCATGGTGTTTGAAGGCGGACCAGATAAACAGGTCTTCCAAAGAGTTCTTCCGCCACCGCCGTACCCATCCAATCCTACCGTTCGTCTACTTCTCGTAGTACCGCCCAGCCAGCGTCACTACTAGGGTCAACCCAGCCAGAGCCCATAATGGCTTGCGGCTGCAGGTAAGCTTCCGGTCATGGGGCATCCATCCTTCTCTTCGTGGCTGGGTGAAGCTTTCCGCAGGATGTCATGGCGCTTCTCCATGCATCCCGGCCACCACTGGGTGCTCCAGGTGCCCGTCAACCGTCCTCCACCCAAAGTAGTGATTTTCGAAGTCCATCTTGATCATTGTAGTTCATGGGGTTATCATCATCATTGACTCTCACATCTTGCTTATGAATATCACTCATACCAAATCCGTCTCTGAGCATAGCAAAATAACTACTACGTCCCGGGTCATGGTAACAAGGGATTGGTTCATCCTACCACATGATACTACTCAAGTTTAATGACTTCAAGATTTCACTACTGCATGCATGGTGGGGTGGTGACAACTACTAATGCACAAAAACATAGGTATAGAAATAACATGATCAAAACTTGCCTTGCCGATGATCCTCGTAAGCTAAAGAGTCGTAGTAGCAAGCTTCAGCACTCCGGAAACTCTACCGAGACAAACAATAACACAATAAGCACAAAGCAAGAGGATCACACAAGATAACAATAGTAACATAGCACAACAAAACAATCAAAACCAAATCCAAAAGAAAAACTCAAAGAAACCAATTCAAAGTTTTTTCCTACTCCAAACAATAACAAAAATAGTTTTTATATAACAAAATTCCTTAATATAACCTAATCATGGTTTTAGGTTAACTTAACAGAAAAGGATTCACTAAGCAACTAGGAGCAAAAAGAATTAATTAAAAAGCTATTATAAAACTCATTCTAGGCCTAATCCAATTTCTATTAAGAAAAACAATTTAAAGCTTTTATTAATTATAAATAAAAGTTCATCTACTAGAATGACAGAAACTAACCTAGAATAACTAATCACAAGTTAAAAATAAATTAATTTACTAATTAATTTAATAGGAAAACAGGAACTAGTTAATTAATTAGGATTAATAGGATTCTGCTTAGAACTAATTATTTATTAATCCTAAAATACCCAAATTAATTTCTAGGGTTTGGCAATGTCAAAATAAAGTGGTGACAAAAAGAATCATGCAAAAATAATTTTTCTAACTAAAGTTATAGCAGATTTACTATTCTGGCTAAAACAATATTAAAGCATTCTTAGTTATTTTTAACATGGCTAAATATATAATCTACAGAAACTACACAAAATTTGCAATCCAACAAAAAAAGAATCATCAAAAAATATTAAACAGAATAAAAGATATACATTTTTGAAAACAGAAACTATTCGGCTAAAACAGAAAATCAAAATAAAAGAAAAAGGCCTAATGGCCCTATCTTGTGCCTATGCGTTAGATAGCCTAAACGGGCCCTAGGTTTAAACTAAGCGAACCGCCTAAAAAACCTAAACTAAAACTAAACCGATCGGAACCGGCCGGTTTTCTAACTAAAACCTAACCCTTCGGGGTTTCTAATCCTAGCCCTAGATCTAGGATCGGACGGGGGAGGGCGATGCCGGTGACTTACCGGACTCCGGCGACGGCGGCGGCGGCGGCGAAAGTGCGTCGGGGCGTCCGGGCGTCGGCGAGCTTCGGCGAGTCGTCGGGAAGACGCGCACGAGGTCGGGGAGGGGTTCGGTGGTGTCGGGGTTGGTCGGGGGGGGGGCGAGGGTGGCGTCGGCGTCGGCTTTGGCGGCGGTGTGAGCTCGGGACTCGGTGACGTCAGCGGGAGGGAGAGGGGGTGCGGCGAGGTTTCGAGGGGGGAAATGGGGTGCGACGACTCGGCTTTTATAGCCTGGGGGGTCGGGGTGGCTTCGGAAGGGCATCGGGGGCGGTCGGGGAATCCCGGATCCTTCGGGATCCGGTGGATCTCCGGCGAGCTCGTGGCGTGGGGCGGGGGAAGGAGGCAGGCGGGTCCCACGGGTCGGGAGAGAGAGAGAGGCGAGGGTCGGGTGGCGAAGCCTAGGGGGTTCAGGCTGGCGAGGTGGTGAGGCGCCGGGCTGTTGGGCTCAGTGGCTGGCTTTGGGTGAGACTGCGGAGGGAGCGGGGCTGGGCTGGGGTGGCCTAAATTTGGCGCTTAGGGGTTTTTATTTTATTTTTTTTTAATAAAACAAAAACAAAAATAAAACCAAATCCATAAATATTTTATATAGGGTATATACATACCAAAATGATCAGGGAAATATTCCCTTTCATTTGAACATTTTTCCAAAGGCAAAATCCAAACTTCATAAAAATCTATTTTTTTCAAATTCAAATAAATTTCAGATTTGAATCCAAATCTTTTGGCAATGTTTCCTCTGATATTTTTGGAGTGTCATGTTTGCTCCTCTCATACTTTTGATCAAGTATTTGTCGGGCTTGGTTTTTTGAAATGATTCCCACATGCCAAGTTTGAAATTCAAATTCAAAACTCAAAATTCTCTGAAGCTTCAAATGGCATTCAAATTCAAACAGGATGCATAGGATGCTTAGCTATAATTGTAAAACATTCCAAATAGGAAATTTGGGATGTTACACTAGGGGTGTTATCTCCATGGAGAGCCCCGAACCTAGGTAAGATTCGCGGGTGTATGCGGTCTCGCTCACTCCTGCTCACTCCCGCTTCTAGAGCTCGGCGACGTATTCTTGTCCCCATCCATGATTAGCCACCCCCTGGCATATATCGCTAGATATCCCCGACATTTGGCGCCCACCATGGAGCAAGGTGCACCGTCGTCCGAAAACACGTTTTGGATGGGAACCCTCTTCCTTCCTGGCGAGCGCAGCCAGCCCGGCACGCCGATGGCGTTTGAATCGACATGCTGCGCGGCGCGGAGGCCGCTTGCGCCGCGAGCTGCCTCGCTGATCTCATCGGCGGGATCCGCCTCTCCGACCAGCCTGCGCCCAGCGAGGGGGCAGCTAGCTCTGAGAGCCGCCTCCTCGACCTCCTCGGCAAGCTCCACATCGCCAATGAGCCCGCCTCCGATTTGGAGTACATCGTCTCCACCGACCCGCCTGTCGACATGGTCATCGACGCCGACACCGCGCCCTCTGATGCCTTCCCTGGAGACGTGGTGATCATCGACGACCCTCTCCCTCGCGCAGAGATAAGCGGGCGCCCGGCAAATCCGCAGGTGCTGGTCATCAGCCACGACGGAGCCTCCGATGGAGCCGGCCAGGACCCGCTGCAGGCGGTGATGCGGGACCTGTCCGCGCCCATAGCGCTGGTGCAAATGGAGAAACGCTGGAAGCATGCCGTGTTGCGCTCCTCGACAGCGCCAGCAAGCTGGTGGCCATGAGATGTCTCAACGAGCCCTACCAGCGCGAGATCGACCGCGCCGTCTGCGGCACACCGGCTGCCGATGAACCCAGCCGCACGGGCACGATCCAGCAGCGCGGTGTGGCCATCGCCAGCATGCTGGGGGCTGACCGCCCGGTCTACGCCATGCCCCTGGAGAACTTACGCGCCGCGCAGGTGGCGGCAGCCGAGCTGGACCACTTGGAGGGCGACGAGCAGCGTTGCTTGACGGGCGCGTTCAACAGCTCCTCGACGCGGCCGCCATGCAGCAGGAAGCTCACCGCCGCGTGCTGGAACCCGGCGTGCAAGCTGAGAATCACCTCCCCCCCCCCCAAGTGAGCACGGCGCAACCTCCCGGTCGCCGACAGTCAGCGCCCGCAACCGATGAGACCAAAAGCCGGCTGCTAGCCGCAGCCGCACACGCATCACCATCGAGCGCGACCAAGACGGCCACCCACGAGCAGTGGAACGACGGGACGATCGTCTGCCTCCCCCGCACAGGGAGAGGCGCACTTCCCCGCAGCCTGTTGAGCACCCGACTCTCAGAGGCCGGCTAGGCCGCCATGAAGGAGGCGAAGAAAGCGATGCTCGTCACCGGATCGACCGACTGGTTCGGTCCCTGGCGGTAGAAGAAGAAGATGCAATCGGACCGGCCTGTCTTGGCCCCCACATTCGCGACGAGCCCTTCCCCAAAGGGTTCTCGCTCCCTCGAGATACACCCAAGTATAGCGGCTCCGTGAAGCCAGAGGATTGGTTGGTCGACTACTCCACTGCCGTCAGCATAGCAAACGGCAACAAGCGTGTTGCCGTGAAGTACGTTTCGCTCATGCTCCAGGGCACGACCCGGACATGGCTGAACAGCCTCAAGCCCTACAGCGTCAACAGCTGGCTGGATTTCGCCGATGTCTTCATCTGCAACTTCACCGGCACCTACAAGCGGCCGCCCAAGCCCCGCCAGCTCTCCCTGTGCGTCCAAGGCCCGACAAAGTCCACCTGCGACTACTTGACGCGGTGGGCTGAACTGCGCAACTCTTGCGAAGGGGTGCACGAGGTGCAAGCCATAGAGTACTTCACTGCCGGGTGCCGAGAAGGCACGCTACTCAAGCACCGACTCCTATGCGACGAGCCGGCCACACTCGACGAGCTGCTGATCATAGCAGACAAGTACGCCACTGCCGACTCCTCCATGAAGTCGGAGCTCCGGGTGGACGCGTCCGGGAAGGTGCTCCCTCTGGCTCCTCAGACGCCGGCTGGTGATTCCAGTCGGCGCCAGCAGTCGAACGATAACAAGCGCAAGGCCCCGCAGCCGGCTTCCACCAGCCGGCAAGTGGCCATAGTTGAAGATCAGCAGCCGGAGGGTCAACCCGGCCCCAAGCACCAGAAGGGCGGCAAGCCTGCTTGGTTGCCCGCCTTCTCTTTCGAACAGACCCTCGATGCTCCCTACAAGTTCCACAGCGGCGCGAAGCCATCCAACCACACCACTCGGAAGTGCCAATGGCTCACTCGCATTGCCTAGGGAGGACTACCGCCTCTGTCTGCCGGCCCGCCGGCTCCGCCTCCTCAGCAGCCAGCGGCCCTTCCTGTCGCTGCCATCCAAGATGAATTCCCTGAAGAGCATGGAGCCTACGTCGTCTTCACTAGTGTGGCCGACGACAAGCACAGTCGGCGTCAGCAGCGCCGTGAGGTGAATGTTGTCGCCTCTGAAGTCCCAGAGTTCATGCACTTGTCCGAGAGGCCCATCAGCTAGAGCCGTGCCAACCACCCGGAGGTGATGCCTTCTCTGGGTTGCTACGCCATGGTGCTGGATGCCACCTTTTCAACGGAGAGGCGAGCATGTCGCTTCCCCCGAGTCTTGATAGGGCGGTAGCAGAATCAACATCCTCTAGCGCGACACTTTAGAGAAGTTGTGCATCAAGGAAAAGTAGCTCCGGCCCAGTCGGACTGTCTTCCACGGCATTGTACCTGGCCTTTCCTACTCTCCAATCGGCAAGATCAAGATAGACGTCCTCTTTGGAGACAAAGATCACCGCCGTGAGCCCATCTGGTTTGAGGTGGTCGACCTGGAGAGCCCCTACCACACGCTCCTAGGTCGGCCAGCTCTAGCCAAGTTCATGGCGGTGCCGCACTATGCCTACCTCAAGATGAAGATGCCGGGTACCAAGGGCATCATCGCCATAGCCGGTGACTACAAGAAGTCAGTCGCATGTGATGCGCCAGTAGTCGGCTGGCCGAGTCCCTCGTGATTGCCGTAGAGAAGAGGCTCGTTGACCGGGTTGTGGCCATGGCTAGCAAGCAGCCGAACCTGTCGCCAGACCCCAAGGAGTCGGAAACCCAGGGCTCCTTCCAGGCAGCCAAAGAAACCAAGAAGATACCCTTGGATCCGGAGCACCCGGAGAGGCACGCTGTCGTGGGGACCAACCTTGATAGCAAATACTAAAACGAGCTCATTGATTTCCTCCGTGAGAATCGGGACATCTTTGCATGGTCTCCCAAAGACATGCCGGGTGTTCCGACGGATTTTGCCGAGCACAAGCTACATGTCAGATCTGACGCAAAACCAGCCAAGCAACCCCTCCGCCACCTTTCGAAAGAGAAGAGAAGAATTGTTGGTGAAGAGATCGTCCGGCTTCTAGCAGTCGGCTTCATCATGGAAGTGTTTTACCCAGAGTGGATTGCCAACCCGATCCTTGTACCGAAGAAGAACAACAAGTGGCACATGTGTATTGACTACACCAGCCTCAACAAAGCCTGCCCCAAAGATCTGTTTGCTCTGCCCCGGATAGATCAAGTGATTGACTCCACAACCGGATGCGAGATGCTGTCTTTCCTTGATGCCTACTCCGGCTATCACCAGATCAAGCTGAAACTGGCCGATCGGCTGAAGACCGCCTTCATCACACCATTTGGAGCCTTCTGCTACCTGACCATGACATTCGGCTTGAGAAATGCCGGTGCCACGTTTCAGCGTTGCATGAAGAAGTGCCTCCTCAAGAAACTCGGTAGAAATGCCCACGTCTATGTAGACGACATCATGCTGAAGACAGAGAAGCGAGGCACCCTCCTGGAGGATCTCAAGGAGACCTTTGATAATCTGCGCCATTTTCAAATCAAGCTCTACCCAGAGAAGTGTGTCTTCGGAGTCCCATCCGGCCAGCTCCTTGGTTTCCTTGTCTCTGAACGCGGCATCGAGTGCAATCCCGTGAAGATCAAGGCCATTGAGCGGATGGAGAGACCCACCCGGCTGCATGACGTCCAGAAGTTCACCGGGTGCTTGGCATCCCTCAGCCGTTTCATTAGTCGGCTGGGCGAGAAGGCTCTTCCCCTGTACCAGTTAATGAAGAAAACCACTCACTTCGAGTGGAACAACAAGGCGGACGAGGCCTTCCTCCAGCTCAAGAAGATGCTGACCACGCCGCCTGTCCTGGCGGCTCTGGCTGCTAAGGAGCCCATGCTCCTCTACATCGCCCCCACCAGCCGGGTGGTGAGTACAGTGATCGTGGTCGAGCGCCCAGAAGACGGCAAGGCACAGCCGGTCCAGAGGCCCGTCTACTACTTGAGTGAGGTGTTGTCGGCCTCCAAGCAGAACTACCCCCACTACCAGAAGATGTGCTATGGCATGTACTTTGCCGCCAAGAAGCTCAAGCAGTACTTTCAAGAGCACTCCATCATGGTCGTCTCCACTACCCCACTTGCCGAGATCATAGGCAGCAGAGATGGATCAGGCCAGAGCTAGCTCCCCACACCATCCTCTACCAGCCACGCACCGCCATCAAGTCCCAAGCACTGGTCGACTTCCTCGTCGACTAGGCCGAGACCTAGTACCTGTCGCCAGCGCCGGATTCCACCTATTAGCGGATGCACTTTGATGGCTCGAAGTTGCAAACCGGTTTGGGAGCCAGCATCCTGCTCACCTCTCCCAAAGGCGACAAGCTTAGATACACACTTCAAATTCACTTTGACGCCTCCAACAACGTGGCCGAGTATGAGGCACTCGTCCACGGGCTCCGACTGGCCAAAGAAATTGGCATCCGCCGAGTGCTGTGCTACGGCGACTTGGACTTGGTGGTCCAACAGTCGTCTAGCGACTGGGACGCCAAGGATGAAAACATTGCGAGCTACCGCTTCCTCGTCCAGCAGATCGGCGCATATTTTGACGGGTGCGAGTTCCTTCACGTGCCACGGGCCGACAACGAGCAAGCTGATGCCCTGGCACGGATCGGCTCCACCCAGCAAGCGATACCAGCCGGCGTCTCCCTCCAGTGCCTCTGCAAGCCATCCATCAAGCTGTCCCTGGAACAGTCGGATCCGGCTTGGGGACCGCAGCAGTCGGCACGGGGACTTCGGCAGGCGGCTCGGGGACTGCAGCAGTCGCACCCGGCACAGGAGCTTCAGAACCCGGCCCGAGGGTTGTAGCAGGCGGCACGGGGACTTCGGCAGGTGGCTCGGGGACTCCAGTAGTCGCACCCGGCCCGGGGGCTGCAGCAGTCGGCCCGGGGACTTCAACGACGCAGCAAGCGGCGGCCGACTCCAACTCGCCGCCTCCCAACCCAACCGCCCTGATACTAGTGGTCGTGATGACAGTGGTCGAAGCACCATCATGGGCGCAGCCCATTCTCAACTGGTGAGTGGAGAGCTACCAGCCGACGAGATCTTGGCCCTACAGGTGCAACGTCGGGCAGCATCATACACAATAGTGAACAGAGAGCTTGTCGGTAGCGGCGTTTGTCGTCTTCGGTGACTGCGTAGAGCCAGAGAAAGGCAGGGCAATCCTGAGAGACACCCACCAAGGCGAGTGTGGCCACCATGCGGCCTCCAGATCCCTTGTCGCCAAAGCTTTCCACCATGGATTCTTCTGGCCGAATGCTTTGATGACGCCAAGGACTTGGTCAAGAAGTGCAAAGGGTGCCAAAAATTCAGCTCCAAGCAACACCTGTTGACTTCTGCACTCAAGACCATCCCCCTCACTTGGCCATTTGCCGTCTGGGGGATGGACATGGCGGGGCCATTGAAGACAGCACGCGGCGGCATGACCCACCTGCTCGTCGCCGTGGACAAATTCACCAAGTGGATTGAAGCGAAGCAAATCAAGAAGCTGAACGGTCCGACTGCTGTGACCTTGATCGCAGACATCACCGTCCGGTATGGTGTACCACACAGCATCATCACCGACAATGGCACAAACTTTGCCAAAGGCGCCTTGGCCCATTTCTGCGCGACGAAGGGCATCCGACTAGACTTAGCGTCTGTTGCCCATCCGCAGTCAGACGGCCAAGTTGAGCGAGCAAACGGCATCATCTTGTCCGGCATCAAGCCCGGCGGGTCGAGCATTTGGAGCGCTTCGGTGGCTCTTGGATCAAAGAGTTGCCGACTGTCCTCTGTAGTCTCTGGACCACGCCGAACAAATCAACCGGCTTCACTCCCTTCTTCCTCGTGTACGGGGCCGAGGTCGTCATCCCAACAGACATCGAGTTTGACTCGCCTCGCGTCACCATGTACATGGCGGCGGAGGCGAAGGAGGCGCGAGAAGATGGTGTCGATCTTTTGGAAGAGGGCCAGCTATTGGCACTCAGTCGGTCCGCCATCTACTAGCAGAGCCTGCGTCGCTACCACAGCCGGAAGGTCAGGCCACGATCTTTCTGAGAGGGGGACCTTGTGCTCCGGCTGATCCAACGAACAGCCAGCCAGCACAAGCTCTCGGCCCCTTGGGAAGGGCCCTTCATCATCAGCAAAGCCTTGGGCAACGACTCCTACTACCTCATCGACGCGCAGAAGCCCAGGGCGCGCAAGAGGGACGATTCCAGCAAGGAAACAGAGCGCCCATGGAACGCAAATCATCTCCGAAGATTTGATAGTTAATGCAGTATGTATCACGCTACCTTTTGTATTAAGAGCAAAGACATCGGGTCCCTCGAGGAGCACTTGGGGGCTACCCTTTTTATCTATATGATAAGATTATGCCTGTGAATGTATTATTTCATTCCTCCGCCCGGCACCGGGTCCGACCAGTCTGCCCAGGGGCTCTCCGCGTTGTCCTACGTTGATGCCACCTGCAGCCGGACAAGTAGTGTGCTGACATCTAAGCCCTCTCTTGCCTTAAGCTGCAGCTCGCAGAGCGACTGTCCGGCTGGCAAGAGCTAAAGGCAGAAAACGGTCTCCACACGAAAAATGACTAAGGAAAAACATCAGCATAGGCCAAGCCGGCTCCTTGCCTCACCGTCCGGCTGCTGAGCAGCCGGCCGGCTTCTCACTTGACTTGCTACGTTCTAAGCGGCCGAAGTACTTGTCTATCCTAAACGGCCAATTCCCTGACCCAGCCACAGACCGCAGAGCGGCTGTAAGGCCGTCAGCCAAAGGAAGGCATCAAAGGAAAAAAAGCCAAAAAGAACAGAAAAGCAAAAAAAAGTTAGAACCCGACAAAACACAACTTGTGCGAGAATAAGTTAATTTACATAGCAAAGGCTCACAGCCAGCATTCAACAAAGTTTGAACATACACCCCTAGTGGGTGGAATTGCGAGAATTTAACTTGTTCAAAAGATTATAAGAACAGGAAAGCAGGAAAGATAAAGTGGCTGCCTAGGCTAGAGGAGCAGCAGGCGGATCCGACAGGTCGGTGGAGGCAGAGGCGCCGGGTGGTGGAGCGGCCGACTGGTGGGTCTCGGCCTGGTCGGCACTGCCAGCAGTCGGCGCGGCTGCGCGCAGCTCGCTGGTCGAGGCTTGATCAGGCAAAGGCCGGCTGTCTGCTCCGTCGTCCGGCGTGATGTCTTCACCGTCCTCGTCCTCTTCTTCCTCGCCCTTGTCGCTGCAGGCGATCTCCTCCGCCGAGTCCTCCCCATCCTCCGGGTTCAGCCCGAACTAGTTGGGAGGCACCTCAGCGCCTTCCTCATCCAGCTCGGGGATGAAGACGGTGGTGTTGGCGTACTCGACGATGGCCGCCACGCGTTGGGTGAGCGCGCGGCTCGCCGCCGCCAGCTCTGGTGCGGCCTCCTGCCGGAAGGTGGCCAGCTAGGCAAGATCCAGCCCCGGATATCATGCCTTGATGAACTCCAAGGCCGTCTGAGCACCGCCGAGCATGGCGCCCTTCCGAACCTCGGCGCCCCACTTTGCTATCTCCGGCCGGTCGGCGATCTGCTGGGTGCGGGTCTGAGCATCTGGCCAGAGGGCGGTCGACACCTGAGACCCGGCGCGCTGCAGGCGGCGGAGCATCCAATGAGCCGGCTGCAGGCGCGTCTTGACAGCCAGAAGCTGCTCGCCCAGATTCCGGGGCACGTTGGGCACAATATCCGCGCCCGCCCTCCGCACGTCGCGCCGCGCCTCGATGGCCTGGCTGACGGCGATGGAATGACCGGGAAAGAATTTTGCGCAAAGAGAAGATCAAGAAATTAGAAGGCAGAAGCCGGCTCATGCAGTAGTCGGCGGCTGGTAGAAAGAAAAAATTAACTTACCATCGATCATATCCTCGATCTCGCTGTAGCCGTCGGTCAAGAACTTCTCCATCTTGGCCCAGTTCAAGCATTGAGTCTCGAACTCGGCCCTGAGGAGGTCTTCGCCCTCCTTCATCTTGTGGAGCTCCGCCTTGTGCCGCTCCGCCTGGGCCGCCGGCTCCTTGGCCAGGCAGTCGTGCTCCTGAGCCGCCTGGCTGTGTTCCTACTCCTTGGTGTGGAGCGCGAACTCAGCCTCGCCCAGGAGCTTCCGCAGATCTGCGGCGGCCTCTGGAAAGATAAGAAAGATAGCGTCAACACCAACCAAAGACAAGAAGTCGCCGGGAGATCCGGCCCGCTAGCTTGATCGGCCGAATCTCTGGGGCTACACCAATGGTGCGCTGATGCGCCTCATGAGAAAGAAGACGGAATGCTTACTCCGGCTCTGATTCAGGTCGGCAGTCCACTTGGCCAGCTCCTGGTTTTGGGTTGTAGGCTGCCATGCGGAGGTTGTGGTAGTCCTGCAACAAAACAACAGAAGAAGAAAACAAGTTAGCACTCGGAGCATACCTTGAAGTTCCGAGCCGCCTGCTCATCAGCCGGCCCGGAACTCGGGGGCTACACCTAGTGGGTGCGCCGGCGCGCCCCCACGGAAGATTGCAAAAATTAAAAAACAAGAAGTAAATGATGTAGCCAGATGGCCGCCCACGTTGCCAAGAACTCTTGCATGGATTGCTTGAGGGTGGCGCCTTGGGTGTTGAATCGGGCCAAGACATACTGCACAGAAACATTCAAGACACCTGTGTCGCCCCTAGACGTCCAGTCCGGTGGGGCGGAGCTGGTGGCCTCGGTGTCGGGCGCCGACATGCTAGCGGCCCCGAACTCCAACGGCCTTGGCTCCGAGATCGCCCTCGCCGGGCGTTAGCGAGCGGGAACGAGGACCGTGGGAGTCGGACCCACCACCAACTCGCCGCCTGATGGCGGCACCAGCGACGCTTCAGGTCGACTGCCCTGCGCGTTAGATGTCGGCGGGCGCGGGGGTACCTCCGCCTCTAGAACAACAGGGCCGCCTCCTCCCCTCTCCAAGGCCGGCTGGTTATCGCCGGCCCCTCCTGTCGGCGCTTGGCTCTCCGGCACTGGCGGCTCGCATGTGGGCCGGTGGACTCTGGAGCCCGGCTGCGGGACGCCTCCGCCTCCTGCGCCTTGGCGGTCGCGTCCGCCTGCTCCTTGGCCGCTGCATCGGCCTGAGCCCTGGCCGCCGCATCGGCCTCTGCTTGCGCTGCCTTGGCCGCCTCCATCTTCTCCCGGGCCGCGGCCTCCCGCTCCTCTCGCACCTCCCGCGCGTTCCTCTCCGTCGCCTCCTGGAGGGCAGCAAGTGGGTCCGCACGGCGGGGGTCTACGGAGCCGTCTGCCGCCCCAATCACCGAGCCGAACGAGGGCCGCGACGAGGAAAGTGGGGCACTACGCACCAAAGAGAGAAGGAAATAAGAAAATCGCAAAGATAGAAGAGAAGAAAAGCGAGCGCAAAACAAAATGCAAGAAAAGTCAAGACACTTACACGGACACCAGCGGGAGCCACTTTGGGCCCTTCTGGAGGAGGGCCGCCTTCGTGGCGGCCTCTTTCCACTTGGTCACGTCGGCCGAGGTCTTGATCTTCTGGGGCCGACTGCTGAACAACCCGGCGTCAGCCCGACTCTTCGGCACGCCACCTGCTGCAGTCGGCGCGGACAGGAGCTGGCGTCTCTCCTGCCGGTGCCAAAGGCGTGGCGCGGCTCGTCATCATCCTCGTCGTCGTCCGGCCACTCCCCGAGGCCGCCTCCTAAGGAGCCGCCTGCTCCCTCACTGCCACCTCTAGTGGCGTCATCCTCCTCCATGGCGGCCGCCCCCAGCTCGGGGTCGTCCAAGTCGCATTCCCCGCGGTCCACCAGGTATTGCTGGCCTGGTGCCAGCGCGTCGTTCTCCGTTTGGCCTGGAAAGCACTGCATGGCGGCCAAGTGGTCAGGCGGCAAGAAGAAACCCAAGCAAACAAAGAAAAAGAGAGCTAAAAAGCTTACCACAGGCGGCGGGTTGGCACGGCTGTACGGCTCCTTGCCGAACCGCCAGTCCATCTTCGAGAGCTTGCAGTTGGAGAAGAAATTCACCAGATGGACCACCTCCACGTCCGGCAGCACTTTGGTGCACATCCGGCAGGGGTCCCGGCGCCCGCTCATGCAACTGATTATGTGGGGCCGGGCTTGAAGGGGCAGCACCCGACGCTCCACGAAGGCGGCCAGCAAGTCTGAGGCCCTCCGACTCCGTCATCTCCTGGATTAGGGCAAGAGCGGTGGAGGAGGCGATCGACAGGTTCTTCGGCCGGAACTTCCAGTTAGTGTGCGGCTCAGCAGGTGGGCCGGCTGTGTAAACTGGCAGGTTGATGTAATCCCGCGATGCATGGATGTTTTGGGAGTAAAAATAAGATTTCTGCCATAGCTTGGCTGACTGCAGCAGTGCGAGGGCCGGGAAGCGGACCCCGCTACCGGTGCGCCGCACCGCGATGCATGCCCTGCATTGAGCCGCCTCGTCCTTGGCGGCGGTGCCGAGCTTGAGGTAGAAGAGCTCTCCCCGCAGCTCCAGCGTCGGCGGGACATCAAGATATCCCTCGCAGAGGATGATGAAGGCGGCCAGCGACACCACCGTGTTTGGCGTGAGGTGGTGCGGCTGGAGGCGGTAGAAGTCAAGAAATGAGCGTTGAAAACCGCTCGCCGGCAGGCCGAAGCCGCAAAGAAAATGCAAACGGAAGACGACGCACTCGCCGTCCTCCGGCTCCAGTGAGATGTCCGCCTCAGGAGGAACGCACACTTTCACATTCGACGTGTGGGGAAGCCGTCGCGTTTGGCGGAGGAACTCCAGGTGGTCATCATGGACGTTGGAGCCGCCCGATCGGCCGAGCGCCGTGCGCCATGGGCCCCGTGTTCGGCGACGGCGCGAGGTGTGCGAGGGCAAAACCACGGCGATGCAGAGAAATCCGATGACTGCGGGCTACAGCTGCGCTCAGGTGACGAGAGAGGGTGCAGCGGCAGCGAGAAGAAGCAAAGGAAGAAGAAGACGTAGGACGAGGAGGGCGCGCGTGCGTTCTGCCGCCCCATCCTCCCCCTACATATAGGCCCCGAGGCGGAGCCGAGGGGTTCTGAGGGGGATTAACCGCGCCCTCCCCCATGACCTCTCATCTCCCGCGCCGTAACGACGTGTATTTAACGTGCCTGGGAAGCTCAACCGCCCGCTTCGGCCGCAGCGGATCAGCCCAGCGTCTTTGAGGCCCCAGTAGTGGCGGGCGAACTGCGGCGGCGATCCGTCGCCGCCGCGTGAACTGGCGAGCCGGCAACCGGCTGGCGGCGCTGCGTGGCGGATAAGCAACGGGCGGCAAGCCTACCACCCGGCAGGCTCGCCACCCATCCCCCACCAAGATGATTCGAATTCACCAAGCGGCCGGTCCGGCCCCAGCCGGATCCTGGCAGTCGGCACCTCCCAAAGACGGACGAAGCAAGATTACCAGGACACTCAGAGTAGGAAGCTGTTGAGGCTCCTCGGTTTTTCAGCCGTGGCGCCCCATCAGCTTCGGGGACTACTGTCGGAGTAAATGACCACAGGTAGCCTCATCGACCCCCCATGGTAATTCAAGACATCAGGGCTAGCTGCGGCCCCACACCTCCTGGAGGAACGGCCGACTCCTTGGGCCGGCTGGTCTAGAAGGTCCGCTACTAGAAGATGACAAGACATCAAAAGGTGGCCACGGGGGAGCCGACTCCTAGCAGGCGGCCCCTCGTCCCCTCAAAGTTTGCACCCACATAACCGCGACGAGACGGGGCATGGCTACAGTGCGACCCGCCACCCCAGAATCCAGGGCGGATCATTGCAACAGTGCGGTGTACCAAGCGGACACTCCTGGCCCGGCGCGGCACTGTTGCCACGCAGCCCGTGACATCACTTACGTCAGAGGGAGCCACGCTCCCCATGATGGGCGGTCGGTACAGCCCACAGGCGGTGGGCCCTACCTGCCCGCGAGCCACCATAAGGCGGTGAACTCCAAGCATGCAGCAACGAGGGCGGGCCGACTCCTAGGAGGCGGCCCTTCTCCCCCTTGGAGTCTGCACACCATTAACCAGATGAGACAGTGTGTGGCTACAGTGAGCGTCCGCCAAGCGGCGGGACTGTAGCCATGCTCCCCCGACAAAGCCTCTGTCATCAGGAGCGGGGCTACAGTATAAAGCAGTCAGCATGGCCCTTAGGCGACGGGCCCTACCCGTCGATCGAGATCACGACAGCCAGCAGGACCCACCAAGCGTCGGGCCCCAGCAGTTGGCGAAGAAGCCGGCGCCCAGAGACACTGACGGCCGGGTCCTACACTCGGCCGTATTACAATTGTACCCCTAGAGGGTAGGCCTATATGAACCCCCAGGCTCCCCCATGCTAGGGGTTGAGAACCTTCAAAATCACACACACCCATATAGAGAGAGGAGTAGTCCTAGACTTGCCCTTCTTCCTCGTCTGGCCGAACAGCTCAAGGAGCAATCTTGTAGCTACTCTATTGACGATAGTCATCATGCGGAGACCCCGCAGAGCAGGACTAGGGGTGTTATATCCATGGAGAGCCCCGAACCTGGGTAAGATTCGCAAGCGTATGCGGTTTCGCTCACTCCCGCTTCTAGAGCCCGACGACGTACTCTTGTCCCCATCCATGATTAGCCACCCCATGGCATATGTCGCTAGATATCCCCAACGTATCTATAATTTTTTATTGTTTCATGCTATTATATTATCCATCTTGGATGTTTTATATGCATTTATATGTTGTTTTATATGATTTTTGGGACTAACCTATTAACCTAGAGCCCAGTGCCAGTTTCTGTTTTTTCCTTATTTTTGAGTTTTACAGAAAAGGAATACCAAACTGTCGGTGGAAAACGACACCTATGGGATCACTGGAATCCCTTCTACGGTTGTGGGGCGCGGGGATCGTGAGAAGAGCGGGACTAGTAGACAACACAAAGGGGATTTACCCAGGTTCGGGCTGCAAAGATGCGTAAAACCCTACGATCCTGCTTTGGTGGATGTATTTAGTGTTCTTGAGCCCTTGAATTAGCTCTAGGTGCTGGTAGGTTCGAAAGAGCCGAATACTTCTCCAGTGCGCCATGGGCCTCCTTTTATAGGTGAAAGGGTCTGCCATAGTGGCACACAGGAGGTGGAAAGTGCTACAGCGCTGTGAGCTTATCGCTGGCGTTACAGGACAAAGCACATTTAATGCGAGGCTTAGGTGTCCCTTCGCTTTATCGGGGACGGGAGCGAGGCATGTACCAACCGTCGCCTCTCCTCCTTGCTTCGACACGCACCCTGGCCAGCGGTGCATGCGGTGCCATGTAGGCAGGCAGGGAGCTGAGGTGGCGCGGTGGTGGAGCCTCCACGAAGGGTTGCATGTGGCGCACAGGCATCCCCGACAAGGATCTTGCCGGGGGTCTTGTGGGTTTCTTCGGTGAGGATGGTTGCCTTCCTATCCCCATTTTATCTTGACTATTCTTTGTCTTCACAAAGATCTGCATGCCACCACGGAGGTGCCTCCCGAGCCCTGTCCCAATGTGTTTGTCAGGCGTTGGTGGGCTCAAGGGTGGCTCGCTCAGCTGGCGTGGGCGAGCTACCCCGGCAAGGGTCTTTCCGGGGCCGCTGAGGCTGCCCCGGCAAGGGTCCTTGCCGAGGAAACCTGCTTCGTCCATCTGATCTTTTTGGCCTTGGTCCTTGTCGTTGCTTCGCTTTGTCTTGGGCTTCGGTCTTACCTTGGCTCACCTCCCGCTCGCTTGGTGGTGGTAGGCGCTCTCTGTTGCTCGTGCACAGGTATAGGGGTACAAAAGCGTGCCCCTCTTTTTGTACACCGACAGGAGCCCCCGGGCCTGGGCCACACATAAGCGCGACATGTTGTTGGGCCAGGCCCAAAAGGGTGCACGGGCAGGTGGGGCGGTTTTTACCGCGGTAAGATTCTTCGCGCGCTTCGCCTCCCACGACCCGCGTGCATGGCGCGGCGTGGAGGGGTGTGCGTGACGTGGGCGGCATGCGTGGGGCGGTTTCCACATGCATGCATCACATCACAGTTAATGGGCAGCGCGCCCTGCGGCTTCCCCATAAAAAAGGATAATCATGGCGACTGCTCCTTTTACCTTCGTGACAACCCCAATCTCGTAAACATCCGCCTCGGCTTCCTGTTCTTCTCCAAGCTTTGTTTACGCTTTCGCTGTCATCGGCGCTTCGCCGCCTCTACGTCCTGCTCCCCTCCTCCAGCCGCCATGGCGCCAAAATCCACCAAGGGCAAGGGGGTTGCCAAGGACGCCGGAGCTGCGGAGCCGCCGGAGAGCACGCTGGTGGTGCAACGGATGCAGTCCACCTTCTTCTCCCCCTTGACGGTTAACGTGCTCGAGCTTCGGGACTTCTTTAGGCCCCTGTGGGGAGTGAAGACGGGGGGGGGGGGGGGGAATTCGGGGCATCCAGCCACGCTCATCATCCCCGCCGACTGCGCCGAGGCTGCCCCAAATCGGTACCCCTTCTTTGTTGATTATTTTTCTTGTGGGCTCTGTCCTCCCTTCTCCGATTTCTTCAGCGACCTCATGCACACCTTCGGCATCCGCCTCCTGGATTTTACTCCGAATGCGGTGGCGTGCATGTCTATTTTCGCGCATCTATGCGAAGGCTTCGCCGGGGTGCACCCCAACACGGCGCTTTTCTGCCATTACTTCTCCCCTCGGATCCAACCAGGGGGCGCCATCTCCGGTTGCATCACCTGGGTCTCTAGATCCAAGGGAGCGTACCCGTAGGGCGCCATGAAGGAGAGGTGGGAAGAATGGCGGGGCCGATGGTGCTGGATCGAGGAGGAGGACCTGTCGGCGTTCTGCGAAGTTCGTCGGGCGCCGCCGGTCCGCAGAAGCGATTGGAGCGACGTTGATGCTGACGACGAGAGGCTCACGGTCGCCACCACCAGGATCCTCTGACTCACCGAGGCCGGCCTCACCCTCGAGATGATCGGGGCGGACTTCATCCGCCACCGATCGCTTCCACCGTGATAACAAGGAGGCTGCTGGCTCTTCACGAACCTGCCGACATCATGCGGCTTCGTCCCGGCCTCGACCACAACTTCACAGTGATGGCGCACGCCCACTTCTGCCAGTGGCTCTTCCAGCTTGACGTGGGCCACGACGGCGAGGTCGAGCGGACCGGCAAGGTCGCAAGGGCCACCGCGAAGGCCGACAAGGTCCTCAAGGGGCCTTTGTTCAAGCCGCCGGCGGGGGTGGTCCCATTGGCAACAATTCGCGTCGGTCCGAGATCATTGCCATGATGCTGGACTGCAATGCGCATGGCCCCGACCTGAGCTGGAAGGAGCCGGAGGACGCCGAGGTGCAGCAGTTCTTCGATACCCTGCACGAGGGGTATGTCAACGCCGACGCCGAGCGGCTGCTTGTCCAGGACACCACCCAGGCGGAGCTGGACTACATCGCCACCAGGGCGAGGGAGGCACAGCTTGCCAGGGAGGCCGGCAGCGCCGGTGGTGTGGAGGACAAGGCCGTGACGTTCGCGGAGGAGGAGGAGCTCGCCCGGTGGGCGGCGGCCGCCGGAGGAGCCAGTCGTGCCGCACCGAGGCTCCTTTGGTTGAAGATGTGACCGGTGAGTCGTCGTCGGAGGAGGCCGAGACCGCAGACCCGACGCCACCTACGGGGAGGGGGCGAGTCTTGTGGCGGGCCAGCTCTGGCGAGCCGGTCCGGCCCGGCAGGGCTGTGCAGCCGTAGCTGACCTTGGAGGGGTCCCGGCCCCACACGAGGGTCGCGGCGGCGAAGAAGCCGGCGAAGGTCGCGGTGAAGAAGAAGACAACCGCCCCTTCTTCATCCAAGCGTGCCCATATGCCGCCTCCTTCCCCTCCTTCGGCAGACCAAAGATGTTGGTGGGAAACGACACCTATGGGATCACTAGAATCCCTTGTACGGTTGCAGGGCGCGGGGATCGTGAGAAGAGCAGGACTAGTAGACAACACAAAGGGGATTTACCCAGGTCCGGGCCGCAAAGATGCGTAAAGCCCTACGATCCTGCTTTGGTGGATGTATTTAGTGTTCTTGAGCCCTTGAACTAGCTCTAGGTGCTGCTAGGTTCGAAGAGTCAGAATCCTTCTCCAAGGCGCCATGGGCCTCCTTTTATAGGCAAAAGGGCTGCCACAGTGGCACACAGGGGAGGTGGAAAGTGCTACAATGGCTGTGAGCTTATCGTTGGCGTTCTGAGTGACAAAGCACATTTAATGCGAGGCTTAGGTGTCCCTTGGCTTTGCTCGGGGGCGGAGGCGAGGCCTCTCCCGTCCGTCGCCTCTCCTCCTTGCTTCGACACGCACCCTGGCCAGCGGTGCATGCGGTGCCATGTAGGCAGGCAGGGAGCTGAGGTGGCGCGGTGGTGGAGCCTCCACGAAGGGTTGCATGTTGCCACGCAGGTGCCTCGCCCACTGGTTGGGTCGGCATGTTGCATGCTAACAGCGACGGAGACTTGGTCGGAAAAGGGTCTGGCAAAGCGGGTGGCTCTGCACGCTTGGTGAGAGTCTTGCCGGGTGGCCCGGTAAGGGTCTTGCCGTGGCGCGCAGGCATCCCCGGCAAGGATCTTGCCGGGGGTCTTGTGGGTTTCTTCGGTGAGGATGGTTGCCTTCCTATCCCCATTTGATCTTGACTATTCTTTGTTTTCAAAAAGATCTGCATGCCACCACGGAGGTGCCTCCCCAGCCACGTCCCTGGCGCGCTTTGTCGGCGCTGGTGGGGTCAAGGGTGGCTTTCCGCCGGCTGGCGCGGGCGTAGCTACCCTAAGAAGGGTCTTGTTGGGGCCGCTAAGGCTGCCCTGGCAAGGGTCCTTGCCGGGGAAACCTGCTTCGTCCATCTGATCTTTGTGGCCTTGGTCCTTGTCGTTGCTTCGCTTTGTCTCGGGCTTCGGTCTTACCTTGGCTCACCTCCCCTGCTCTTGTCGGGGGTTGGGTGCGACATATGCCAAAGGATGGCTTATCATGGAGGGGGCGAGTAGAACGTCGCCGGTGCCTGGAAACGGGATGAGGCGAAGACATGCACGCCGGCGAATCTTACCCAGCTTCTGGGCTCTCCGAGGAGATAACACCCCTCATCGCTGCTCGCTGGGTCTCCGCATGATCACTATGGCAAAGTGAGTACAAGATGCTCCTTGAGCTGTTCGGGGTGAGGAAGGAGAAGGGCACGGCTAGCTCTTCTCTCCCTCTATGAGTGTGTCTAAAACTACTAGCTTCCAACCCTTTGCATGGGTGCCCCGGGGGGTTTATATAGGACTAACCCCCGGGGGTACAACGGTAATCCGGCTGGGTGCGGGCCCAAGCCATCAGTCTCTAAGTCACCATCTTCTCCGCCGACCTCTGGGGCCCGCCGACTAGTGGGCCTGGCCGACGGCCAGTCCAGCATGAGGGGCCGACAGCCTTGTCATGGCCGGTCTTGCTGGCTGCAGACATCAGAGGCAGTGCTTCTAATGACGCGAAGCTTGGTCATGGGGTCATGGCAACAAGTGTCGCCAGCCGGGCGGCGATCACCGCTGCCATTCCCCGCCTTGTTCGGTTAATGGCGCGGAACCCGGAGGGGCCGGCCGACTTCCGGAGGCCGACTTCATCGGGTCCGGTTTTTGGGGCGCTCGCTGTCTTTGATACTTCCCGCCGACAAAGCGGGTCTCGCTGCCTTCGGTCGCATGATGACATGTGCCATCGTGGGTACAGAATTCGCTTACGGGCTGATGTCGTGGCCGGCGTAGGTCAAGGTTGCCGCCGCCGGACGGAGATCTCCGCCGCACGGGCGCTCAGAGCCATACCTGCCCTTTATGGGCGGGCAGGGATGGGCCGCGAGGCGGCTACCCCATCCCGCCTTCGTAGTCGCCGTAGGAGGCGGTTGGGGTCGCGGGCCGACTTCCGTAGCCGGCTCGGCCGAGGTCGCCGGCTTGGGGTCGGCTTGTCCTGAGGTCGCCGGCTTAAAGTCGGCTTGTCTTGAGGCCGCCTCTGGGACTCGGCCCAGAGGGGTAGTCGCCGACTCCATTGCCGACTCTCTGAAGGCGGCTTTTCGTCTTGGCGTCTTGAAGGGCGCAGTCTGCCCTGATGTTTTGAAAGGTTCAGGGGCTCGGGTCTGCCTACCCATGGCCCATTACTCCGACAGTAGTCCCCGAAGCTGGTGAGGTGCTGAGGGCAGCCTGTCGAGGAGCCTCGACAGCTTCATCCCTTTGGTAGAAGAATCTGGACTCAGCCCGCCGTCTCCATCTTGAGCCGACTAGCTGGAATCGGCCTTGCAGGGGTCCGTCTTGCTCTTCAAAGGTTTCAAAGGTCGCAGCGGGATCCGGGCGGCGTGTCTGATAAGCTTCCCGGCAGCAGCCCATTGTGGGCCCGCCACATGACGCCCAAGGCTGCAGGCTGCCGCCCACGCTGCGATGACAAGACAGGCCAGCGGGGCCCGCCACTACTGCGCGCGCGCAGCAGATCCGCCGCGTCGTGGCGGTCGGTTGTTTCACGCCACGCTATCGCGCGCGATAACGCTCATGGGTTAAATCGTGGGGGCGTGGGGATGGGGCGCAGTTAATCCCCACGCCTACCGCTCGCCCAGCTCAGGCGCCTATATAGGCGGGGAGGGAGGGGGCGGTGACGCACGCGCACTCTCTCATCCCCGCTCCCTGCCTCGTCTTCTTCCTCGCTCCACCGCGCCAACCTCGTTTATTCCTTTCTCCACCGCGCCGAGCCTCGCCGCGCCGCGGAGATGAGCTCCTCATCCGCCGCCGCGCCTCCCACCGCGCGCTCCGGCGTGTGGGACGACTCCATCATCGACGACAACATAATCGAATTCCTTCGTCAAACGTGCCGCATCCCCGGCAGCCACCTAGTGCGGGCCCGCGCCGCGCCGGAGTGCGAAATCACGCCGGCGCTGGAGGAGGGCGAGCGGGTGATTTTCCGCTCGCACCTCATGCACGGGCTAGGGCTGCCGGCGAGCGGCTTCTTCCGCGCGTTCTTGGAGTTCTTCGGGCTCCAGCCGCACCACCTCACCCCCAACACGGTGGTGTTAGTCACCGCCTTCAGATCCTTATGCGAAGGTTTTTCTCGGAGTTCTCCCCACCATCGAGCTGTGGGGAATTCTTCCAAGCGGCTTCGGGACCCACGTCGCCGCCTGCGTCGCTCAGGCGGCACGCTCATCGCCAAGAGGAGGCCGGTGCCCGAGAACCCTTTCCCGCCATCCCCTCATCAAGTCGGTGAAGATGTGGTAGCGTTCATACTTCTACATCAAGAAGCGTCACTCAAAGGCGATCGGGTCAACTTGTCGCCCTATGGGCAAGGCGAAAATGGTCGGGCGACCCATCACCTGGTCCTACAGGGCCCGGACGACTGACTCGCGAGTAACGCCGCCGTTGGCACTGCTCACAGAATGATAGAGTCGGAGGGCCCGACCGGGCAGACTTGTCAGCCGCACTGGCGGCGCCGAAGTTCTCCCTCTTCAAGGCCGACCTCATCTGATCTGCCAGATGAGCGGCCCCCGGGACCCCAGCCGGCTGTGCTCCAAGGACATGCCCCACGCGGAGGTGGTGGACACGGTGAACTTCTTGGCGAACCGCGACCTCAGGAGGAATGGCATTTCGGCAAGGAGCCATACTCGCGCGCCATTCCCCCGCCGTTGGTAAGTCGTCTCTTGCTTCTCTATTTCCTTCTTTAGCCGGATCCGACTCTTACTTTCCTTGGTCTTTTCTGACTCAGAATCTTCTCATGCCGCCGATCGGCGCCTGGGACGGCTCAGGAATTCTGCCCCGACTGGCGGAGAGCGACGCCGACGACCTCGACTTGGGTGTGGCGGCAATGGAGGCCGACGCCGAGGGAGGGGAGGGGCCGACGACCAGCCTTCGCCACCTGGCCGACCGCCCGATGATGACGCCGAGAAGGAAGTCGCTTCCGCCAGCAGAAGCCGGCCATCCAGCGCGAGCTCCTCCGCCGCCTTTGGGAGGTCGAGGCGGCGCAAAGAGGCGCCGGGCCGAAGTCCAGCCAAGCGCCAGGCCAAGAAATTAGGGGAGCTGCCGCCAATGACTAGGCAAGAAGCGGCCGCGAAGGCTAACCGCTTCCGTAAGGAGGTGAAGAAGCCAACGCTGGTCTCCGCGTAAGTATCTTTTTTATTCTGTCTTGTTTCCTTCTGGTCCATCTTGCCCGAGTCTTCTCATGTCCTTTTTTCTCATCAGGGCTCCCTCACCTTGGAGAGGGTCGCCGCCGCCTGGCTATGGGGTCGGCGGAGACGCCCGCCATCACCGGCGGGTTGACCTGCGGCCGCCTCGGGAGGCAACAGAGCAGAATGCGCAGGAGAAGCGCGACGAGGGAGGAGGCCGCCTGTCGCGAGAAGGCGGAGGCCGAGAAGGCGGTCGGGCCGCCGGCCGCAGCAAAAGGCGAGCCGAGGAGGCCGTGACGCCTTCAGTCGGCGCTGTTCGCCACTCCGGCCGAAGCTCGGCCACCGCCGCCGGAGTTCACGGGGCAATGGAGGGAGTCGGTGGTGAGGTCCCCATCGCAGGGAGGAAGGCGGCGAGGTCTCGCCGGGCGCTGCCGTTGCCACCTCCGCCGCCTCCGCAGTCCGAGATCGCGCGAGGCAAACAGCCGGGCGGACCTGCCTGCGTTGCCGCCGACCGGCGACGAGGCCGTGGCGCTTTTTCATGTCGCCGCCGGGCGCCGGGCCTTTTGAGAAGGCGCATTTCGGCGCCGCACTTTGGAGACCGGCGCCGCCAGCTCGCCATCCTCGACGATGAGGCGACGAGCGCCGTGCCTTCTGGGTGGGTGCGAGGAGGCGGCACAGGCTCCGGGCCGAACACGGGCGCTCTGGACGCCCAAGCCGGTTGCCGCGGCTGAAGGCGACGCCCGTAACCTTTCCAAGGCGCACTGGCATCGCGATCCGCCTGTGCGGGTATGTTTCATTTCCAATTTTCTCTTGATCTTCTTCGTAAGCGCCAACAAGACTCCACCGGGTGTAGTCCTCGAAGTTTCGGGTCAAGGCCGAGCAAGTGCCCGGAACTTTATTTGCTTACTTCCAAGTTTTTACCTATGTCTGGAATTCTTGTTACAGGAGTATCACAACCTCAAGGCTAACATCGCCTTCAACCGCAACGTTGAAGAATTGAACAAGCTGGCTGCTGACCGGGCGAGGAGCCGAGGTGAGTTTTCTTCTTCAAGGGGCGCTACCGGCACACCTGCTGGTTGTAGTCCCCGAGATTCGGGCCGACTGCTGCGCAGTCGGTCCGGATCTTCCTGGCGACCTTCTTAACTGATGACTTCGTGTCCTTCTTCTTTTTATTCTTTAGAGTCCAACGCCGCTCTGCGGGGGCAGCTGAGTACGGCCGAGACCGCTTTGCGTTCCAAAGGGGAGGAGTGCGGCAAGCTCGCCGCAGAGCGCGACCTGCTGGCTACGCAGCTGGCGGAGCAGAGGGAGCTGCTCAAGGCGGCGCAGGCTGAGGCGGAGAAGAAAGAGGCCGCCTCCGCCGAATTTGAGAGCGAAGGCCCGCCTCGACCGGCTGTGGAAGCGCAATGACCTCCCGGCTTCCATGAAATCAAGATATCGCCGGTGGTAAGTTTGCCTTTACTTATTACGTGGGTTGCCGACTATGGGTTAAGCCGGCTCCTGCTTTTTCCGGACGGCTTCTTCTTCTTCTTGGCAGACTTCTTCCCGGTCACACGCAGCGCCAATCGTGCCATCGAGGCCGAAAGCGCGAAAGGCGCGGAGGGCGGGTGGCGCCGAGATCGCAGCTAACGCCTTGACCCTTGACGAGCAGCTCCTAAGCATCGAGGCTCGCTCGCGGCCGGCACATCGGATGTTCGCGCCGCCTTCGCCGCGGTCGGGCCCAGCGATTGCGCCTGCGGGCCGGACATGCCAGCCAGCAGACTTCCCAGCCGGACCGCCGACCGGCTGGAGGTCGCGGGCCGGGCGCTCTTGAGGCTTGGAAGGGCTCCGCTGCTCGGGCTGGAGCTCGCCGGGCCTCGGAGTTCGCTGGCGTGGTATCCAGTGGCTCGACCTGACCGGCTGGCCGCTGCTCCGGCCGTAACCTCAGCGGAGCTGCCGCCGAGGGCGCCCTCGCCGAAGCGTCTTGGCGGTCAGCCGACTACGGACACAGGTGTTGTTCTTCGTCCACTGGCGGGCTGAAAGGCGGTGGGGAAGCACCGCCGAGTGGTTCGGGATGAACCCGGACTACAGCGAGGACTCAGCGGAGGTGATCGACTCAAAGACCGAGGATGAAGACGAGGGGAGGACGGAGACGGCATGGAGGCGCCAGAAGACGGAGCGGGCGGCCAGCCTCGGCTCGATCAGCGCCTCAGGCTTCACGAGCCGCGCCCATCTGAGCCCGGCTGCGCGAGACGATCAAACCGAGATCGCCCGGCCAGCCGCCCGGACTGACGCCGCCCGCCTCCCGGCCTTCCAACCCCATCCGATTTCTAGGCCGCTGCCTTTGTCTTTTATTTTATCTGCTTGCTAGTCTTTTGAAAGAACTTTTGTTACATTCGCACAATTCCACCCAAGGGTGTATTCTGAACCTCTGTCAAGATCCGCCAAGGGCCTAAGTTTGTGTAACTATTATTCTAATTTTATGTTTCCTTGCTTATTGCTCTTGTGGCTTTTTCCTTTGCCGCCTTCCCTTAGATGCCGCTTGCACATCGGGCAACCGCCTCATGGATTGCCGTCTAGGTCAAGTGCTTGGCTACTTTGAGAAGGCAAGTACTTGGCCATTTTAGAGTCGTTTTAGCAAGTTGGGTAGAAAACGGCAAGCCGACTTCTTAAGAGTCGGTTTAATGTAACGGGCTGGGAGCCGATTTAAACTATGTTTATGCTGTGGGTCCTTGGCCATTTTTTTCGTGTGGGCGCTCGCTCTACCTTACTCCCCGCCCACCAACAGTCGCTCCGCAAGCTGCAGCTTTTGACAGAGATTGCTTGGCAATCGCACGCCACTTGTCCGACTTCGTGAAGCACTTCATAGCTTAGCATGGCGTGAGTCCCCCGGCCGACTAGTCGAGCCCAAAGTGCCAAACAACATAATCAAAGGGTAACATACTCAAAGGCATAATTCTTATCATACATATAACAAAGAGGGCAGTCCCTCGAGCCTGCCCTCGGGGGCCCGGAGTCTTGGTATTTCAAACACAAAAGGGTAGCGTGGTACATACTGCATCAACTGTAAAATCTTAGGAGGAGATTCACATTCCATGGCCGCTCCGTCTCCTTGCCGGAGTCATCCCTCTTGCGTGCTCGGGCTTCGAAAGGCCGATCGTAGTAGGAGTCGCTTCAAAGACTTTCATCGATGATGAATGGGCCTTCCTAAAGGCGCCGATGTTTGTGCTGGCCGGTTGTTCACCGGATCAGCCGGAGCACAAGGTCGCCTCTAGGATTGATCTTGGCTTGACCTTCTTGTTGTAGTAGCGGCGCAGGCTCGCTGGTAGATGCTTTGGACCGGCCGAGTGCCAACAGCCGCCCTCTTCCAGCAGATCGACACCGCCTTGACGCGTGCTTCTTCCGCTTCCTCCTCGGTGTACATGGTGACTCGCGGGGAGTCAAACTCTATATCCGTTGGGATGACGGCTTCGGCACCGTAGACAAGGAAGAAGGGTGTGAAGCCAGTTGACTTGTTTGGAGTCGTACGCAGACTCCAGAGGACGGCTGGCAACTCCTCAAGCCAGCAGCCGGCCGAACGCTCCAATGGTTCGACCAGTCGAGGCTTGATGCCAGACAGGATGAGGTCGTTCGCTCGCTCCACCTGGCCGTTGGACTGCGGATGGGCAACGGACGCTAAGTCCAGTCGGATGCCCTGCGTCGCGCAGAAGCGGGCCAAGGCGCCTTTGGCGAAATTTGTGCCGTTATCGGTGATGATGCTATGTGGTACACCGTACCGAGTCGTGATGTCGGCGATGAAAGTCACTGCCGTAGGACCATTCAACTTCTTGATGGGTTTTGCCTCTATCCACTTGGTGAACTTGTCCACCGCGACAAGTAAGTGAGTTAGGCCACCTCGTGCCGTCTTGAATGGTCCCACCATGTCCAGTGCCCCAGACAAAGAAAGCGCCAGCGATGGGGATAGTCTTGAGCGCCAAGCCACCTGAAGCGGCTTGGAGCGGAACACCGCACCCCTTGCATTTTGAACTAATTTCTTGGCCTCTTCTAGGGCAGTTGGCCGAAGAAACCGTGTCGAAGGCTTTGGCGACGCAGTGCTCACGGAGGTTGCATGATGGCCGCACTCGCCTCGATGGATGTCTTCAAGGATTGCTTGGCCTTGCTTCGATTCGACGCAGTCACCGGTAGACACCGGTGACGCCATACCGACCAGCTCTCTATTGACTATAGTGTAGGCTGCCGCCGGGCATTGCACTTGCCGAGCCAAGGTTTCATCAGTTGGTAGCTCTCCGCTTATTAAGAACTTCGGATGGGCTGGGCCCATGAGGGTGCCGTTATTTCTTCCGGATCGCCAAGATCGCTACTTGGACGAGGGCGGCCGGGCTGGAGGCGGCGGGTTGGAGTCCGCAGCATCTTGCCGGGTTGAAGAAGTCCCGGCCGACCGGGCGCAGTCCCCGGCCGAGTAATCGGAGTCTTCGCGATGGTCGCCGCAGTCCCCGGGCCGGGTTCTGAAGTCCCCGGGCCGGCTTCGACTGCCGTGTTCATGGGGGCGTCTGCAAGGATTCTTGCGTCGTCTGCTGAGGTTCTGGAGTCGGATCCGGCTTCTTCAGGGGGAGCCGACACAAAAATGGAGTCTGACTCTGGTGACGGCTTGACAGACGGCTTGAGAAGGCGCTGAAGGGCGACGCTGGATGGTATTGCCTGACGGGTGGAACCGATTCTTGCCAGGGCATCTGCTTGGTCGTTGTCGTTTCTTGGCACGTGGAGGAATTCGCATCCCTCAAAATATCCAGTCAGCCGTGCACTGTAAAGCGGTAGCTCGCCATATTTGCATCTTTGGCGCCCCAGTCGCGGATGATTGGACCACCAAGTCGAGTCGCCATAGCCGCACGGTGATCCGGCGAATGCCAAGCTCTTTGTGGCAAGCCGGAGCCCGTGGGATGAGCGCCGTATTCGGGCGACGTTGTTGGAGGCGGCGAAATGGATTTACAGCGTGCCAGACTTGAGCTTGTCGCCTTAGGGGAAGTGAGGACCACGCCCGGCTCCCAAGCCGGTGCGCATCTTCGAGCCATCAAGTGCATCCGCTAATGGTGGAGTCGGCGGCCGGCGAATCTTGGGTCTCGCCCAATCGACGAGGAAGTCGGCGGCGCTTGTGACTTGATGGCGGTGCGGGGCTGGTAAAGATGGTGTAGGGGGCCACCTCTATGGCCCATTTGGCCACTCGGACTGAAGCATCTCGGCTTCCGATGATCTATGCTATTGGGGACGTGCAAACCACGGTGATTGGATGCTATTGAAAGTAAGGCTTCAACTTCTTTGAGGCAAAGAGCACGCCGCAACACATCTTCTTGTATTGGGGGTAGTTCTGCTTGGAGGTCGGCGATTTCGCCAGTAATGTCTGGCAGCCTCACGGATGTAGCGCTTGCCTTCCTCCTTGCGTTCAACTACAATGACTGTGCTGACTACCCTGCTGGTGGCGGCAATATACAGGAGCATGGGCTCCTTTGGAGTCGGAGCCGCCAACACTGGGGGAGTAGTCAGCATTCTCTTCAACTGGAGAAAAGCTTCGTCCGCCTTTTGAGTTCCATTCAAGAAGGTGGTCTTCTTCATAAGCTGGTACAGAGGAAGAGCTTTCTCACCCAAATGATCGATGAATCGGCCGATAGACGCCAAGCAGCCGGTGAACCGCACGCCTAGCAGTCGGCGGGTACTTCCATCCTCTCGATCGCCTTTGATCTTCACGGGTTGCACTCTATGCCGCTACCAGATACTGTGAAGCCAAGGAGCTGGCCGGCCGGTACTTCAAGACGCATTTTTACGGGTTGAGCTTGATCTCTAATCGGCGCAGGTTTTCAAAGGTCTCTTTGAGGTCTTCCAACAGCGTTCCTCGCTTCTCCGTCTTCACCACCACGTCGTCCACGTAAACGTGGGCGTTTCTGCCAAGCTGCTTGAGGAGGCACTTCTGCATTCAACGCTGAAAGGTGGCGCCGGTGTTCCTCAAGCCGAACGTCATGGTCAGGTAGCAGAAGGCTCCAAATGGCGTGATGAAGGCGGTTTTCAATCTGTCGACCGGGTTCAGCTTGATCTGGTGATATCCTAAATATGCATCTAAGAAGCTCAACAGCTCGCATCCGGCTGTGGAGTCTATCACCTGATCAATTCTTGGCAAAGTTTAACGGGTCCTTGGGGCAGGCTTTGTTGAGGCTTGTGTAGTCAATACACATCCGCCATCGCTTGTTCTTCTTTAGTACCAAGACCGGGTTCGCCAACCATTCCGGAAAGAAAACTTCCATGATGAAACCGCTACGAGGAGCCGGGTTATCTCTTCTCCAACAACTCTTCTTTTCTCTTCTCGACAAAGCGGCGCAAGGGCTGCCTCGACGGGCTTTACATCAGATCGGACATGTAACTTGTGCTCCGGCGAACTGGCCGGTACACCTGGCATGTCTTTGGGGGACCATGCGAAGATGTCCCGATTCTCACGGAGGAAATCGACGAGCTTGCCTTCCTATTTGCTGTCGAGGTTTGCGCCTATGACAGCGTATTTCTCCGGGTGCTCCGGGTCCAAGGGTATCTTCTTGGTCTCCTTGGCCGGCTTGAACGAGCCCTCATCTTATGACTTCTTGGGGTCGGGTGATATCTCTGGCTGCTTGCCGGCCACTGCCACAATCCGATCCAGGAGCCGCTTCTCAGCCGCGATCACTGTGAACTTCGCCAGCCGGGTTGCTTTCATTTGACAAAGCGGACGACTTTCTCAGAGTCGCCGCCACGGTCGAATCCCTTGGAACTCGGCATCTTCATCTTGAGGTAGGCGTAGTGGGGATCGCCATGAACTTGGCCAAAGCAGGTCGGCCAAGCAAGGCATGGTAGGGGCTCTCGAGGTCCACCACTTGAACCAGACCGGCTCTCGGCGAAAGTGATCCTTGTCCCCAAAGAGGACGTCCTTCATCGAATCTTGCCAATCGGTGAGCAGGAAAGGCTGTGTACAATTCCGTGGAACACATCCGACTATCTTGAAGCTGTCTTTGCTTGATTCCTAGCTTCTCCATCGTATCCTTTTACAGGATGTTGATGCCGCTGCCTCAATCTATCAGCTTTTCGCGATAAGCGAGCAGCCCGCCTATCCGTGGCAAGGGTGGCTCCCAAGACCGAGGCGTAGGGAGCCCAGATTCGCATCACATCTGGGTGATCAAAGACGGCTCCAGCTAATGGGTTTCTCGGACCCGATGCATGTATTCTGGGGTATCGATGCTACGCATTCACTTCTTATTCTTCTTCTGCCGCGCGATCGTCGACCACGCTGTAAAGCTTTCTGACATAGGCGCCCGTGCTCTTACGGGTAATACGTCTTGCTCTTGCGCCCGGTAGGCACGACAACCCGGCTTCTTTGGGGGCGGTGGTGGAAGCGTGACCCAATGGCGGAGGAGGGGCAAGGCCGCCTCTTGGCGATCTGGTGAGCGGTGGCACTTCCGGGTGGTGTGATTTGACGGCTTCGGCGCCGGCTGTGGAACTTGCAGAGGTCCGGCCCAGAGTTTGCTTTCGTAAGAGAAGGCCGGCAACCAGTTGGACTTGCCGCTTTTCGCCGCTTGGTGAGGCTGCCCTTCCGCCGCTGGTTCGATCAGCCGCCACCGCCGGCTGTTGGAAGCCGGCTGCGGGGACTTGCGCTTATGATCATTCTGCTGCTGTCACCGACTGGCGTCGCCAGCCGGAGTTCTGGGAGCATGAGGAGCTACTTTGCCAGTCGCGCTGACTTCGATCTCGGACTTCATGGAGGAGTCGGCTGTATGCATTTGTTCTGCTATGACCAGCAGCTCGTCGAGGGTCTCCGGCTCGTCGCAAAGGAGCTTGTGCTTGAGGAGGGTGCCTTCTCTGCACCCGGCAGTGAAGTACTCGATTGCCTGCACCTCGGGCACTCCTTCACAGGAGTTCCGGAGCTCGGCCCAGCGTGAGGTAGTCGTAAGTAGACTCGTTGGGGCCTTGCACGCACAAGGACAGCTGACGGGGCTTGGGAGGTCGCTTGTATGTGCTCGTGAAGTTGCGGACGAAGGCCTCGGTGAAGTCGACCCAGCTGTTGATGCTGCGGGGCTTCAAGCTGTTCAACCATGTCCGGGCCGTGCTCGGAGCATGAGGGGAACATACTTTACGACAGCGCGCTTTGTTGCCGTCACGCTATGCCGGACGGCCGTGGAGTAGTCCACTGGCCCGGTCCTCCGGCTTCACGGAGCCGGTGTATTTGGGTGTGTCTCGGGAGTGTGAATCCTCGGGGAAGGGCTCGTCTCGGATGCGAGGTCCCAAATAGGGCGGGCTCAACTCGCCTTCTTCTTCTAGCGCCAGGATCGGTGGAGTCGCCGATCCGGTGGCGGCGCCGTTTTCTCGACTTCTCTCGGGCGGCCAAGGCGGTCGCCGAGAGTCGGATGCTCGACGGGTGGCGGGAGACTCGCCTTTTCTCTCAAGGGGAGGAGGAGGCTGATAGTCGTCCCGCCACTCCACTGCTCTTGGGCGGCCGTCTTCGTCGCACTCGATGGAGATGTGAGTCCGGCTATGGCCGACAGCCGGATCCTTGTTCTTTCTTCCGCGGACACCGCCAGTCGGCGTCCGAGATGTCGCGCCTTGATCTCGGCGAGGAGGCAAGTCGCCGTGTTGTCGTCGTGGCGCCTCCGTGCGGCAGCCGGCTTCGTCTTGCGCGGCGGCCGCGTCGAGTAGCTACTAGACTCGCTCCGTCATCAGGCGGCGCTCCTCGCCCTCAAAGTTGTCCAGCTATCCGCCGCCGCCTGGGCAGCGCGAATGTTCTCCGCCGGCGTGGCGTACGAAGCGATCGCCTTCAAACAATTTGGCGGCTGCCACGCCGCTTGCGGACCGCGCTTAGGGGACTAGGCCCGGTCGAGCCGGCGAGCCGCCTACGTGCCGCGATCCATCTCGGCTGACAAGCTTCCGGCTAAGCGCCTCATGCTTGCCGGCTTCAGGCGCCACGAGGAGAGCTGGAGGCGGCGCGTTTCCAGCGTTCCAGCGCCGGGTATCCTCCGGAATGGAGGCGGCCGGTCTTGCGAACAGCGCCGAGAGGGTCACGAAGCCCCCCTCGCCGGAGGGGCTCGCTGTGACCGGCGACGAGTACCTTCTGTGGACGGTGCTCCCGCCGCTCTCCGCGCGAGGGAGAGGCTCATCGTAGACCACCACGTTGGTGGGGAACGCGTCGAGCGACGCGGTGTCAGAATCGACCAGCATCGGGTCGGTGGAGCCTACGGACTCCAGGTTGGCGGCAGGCTCGCCGGCGACGTGGAGCTGCTCGAGGAGGCCCGTGAGGAGGCTTTTGGGGCCGTCCGGTCCTGCGTCGGATGCACGAGCTTCGTCGGAGAGGCGAACCTCGCCGACAAGTTCGGCGAGGCAGCTTCGCCGCCTTGGTGACCTCGGCGCCATGTAAGCAGCGTCGGCGCAGACTCCGTCTGGCGTCATGCGGGCTAGCTGCTTCGCCAGGGAGGAAGAGGGTTCCGCCCGCAGTGTGTCTCGGACGACGGTGCACCGTGCCCCACGGTGGGGGCCAAATGTCGGGGTTGGGTGCGACATATGCCAAAGGATGGCTTATCATGGAGGCGAGTAGAACGTCGCCGGTGCACAGAAACGGGATGAGGCGAAGACATGCACGCCGCGAATCTTACCTAGCTTCGTGGCTCTCCGAGGAGATAACACCTCATCGCTGCTCAAGGGGTCTCGCGCATGATCACTATGGCAAAGTGAGTACAAGATGCTCCTTGAGCTGTTCGGGTGAGGAAGGAGAAGGGCACGGCTAGCTCTTCTCTCCCTCTATGAGTGTGTCTAAAACTACTAGCTTCCAACCCTTTGCATGGGTGCCTCGGGTTTATAGGCCTGCCCGGGTACAACGGTAATCCGGCTGGTGCGCGGCCCAAGCCGCCGCCTCTAATTCGCCATCTTTTTCCGGCCGACCGGGGCCCGCCAACTAGTGGGCCCGTGACGGTCCAGCATGGGGGCCGACAATCTTTGTCACTGGCGGGTTTGCCGCTTGCAGATTACTGTAGCCGTGCTTCTAATGACGCGAGCTTGGTCATGGGGTCATGGCAATAGCAGCCGCGGGCGGGCGGGCGATCACCGCGTGCCATTCCCCGTCTTGTCTGGTTAATGGCGCGTGGAACCCGCGGGAGGGGCCGGCCGACTCCCGGAGGCCGACTTCATCGGGTCCGTCTTTGGGGCGCTCTCGCCGTCTTCGGTACTCCCGCCGACAGGCGGGTCCCGCCGTCTTCGGGTCGTACAGACAGGCCATCGTGGGTATGTGAATCGCTTGCACGGGGCTGATGTCAGGGCCGGCGTGGCAACAATGCCGCGCCGGACGGAGATCTCCGTCGGTACGGCGCTCCGTAGCCATACCTGCCCTTTATGGGTAGGGCAGGGATGGGCCGCGAGGCGGCTTTACCCCATCTCGCTCGTAGTCGCTCAGGCAGGAGGCGGTTGGGTCGCGGGCCGACTCCCCGTAGCCGGCCTCGCCTGAGGTCGCCGGCTTGGGGTCGGCTTGTCCTGAGGTCGCCGGCTTAAAGTCGGCTTGTCTTGAGGCCGCCTCTGGGACTCGGCCCAAAGGGGTAGTCGCCGACTCCATTGCCGACTCTTTGAAGGCGGCTTTTCGTCTTGGCGTCTTGAGGGGCGCAGTCTGCCCCGATGTTTTGAAAGGTTCAGGGGCTCGGGTCTGCCTACCCGTGGCCCATTACTCCGACAGCTCTGCTTGGTGTGGTCGTGGGCGCGGCTCTGACTTCCCGTGCACAGGTATAGGGGTACAAAAGCGCGCCCCTCTTTTTGTATACTGACACAAACGGAGTCCAATTGGCGTGCCAATTTTTGATGATTTTTTATGGACCAAAAGAAGCCTCCGGAGTAAAAGAGTTGGGCCAGAAGAGTCCCGAGCCATCCACGTGGGTGGAGGGCGCGCCTAACCCCCCTGGGCGCGCCCCCTATCTCGTGGATGACTCAGAAACCCCCCCTGACGTGAGACCGACGCAAAAAATTCCTATAAATACAGAAACCCCCAGAAAGAAACCTAGATCGGGAGTTCCGCCGCCGCAAGCCTATGTAGCCACCAAAAACTAATCGGGACCCTGTTTGGCACCCTGCCAGAGGGGGGAATCATCACCGGTGGCTATCTTCATCATCCCGGCGCTCTCCATGACGATGAGGGAGTAGTTCACCCTCGGGGCTGAGGGTATGTACCAGTAGCTATGTGTTTGATCTCTCTCTCTCTCTCGTGTTCTTGATATGGCACGATCTTGATGTATTGCGAGCTTTGCTATTATAGTTGGATCTTATGATGTTTCTCCCCCTCTATCTTCTTGTAATGGATTGAGTTTTCCCTTTGAAGTTATCTTATCGGATTGAGTCTTTAAGGATTTGAGAACACTTGATGTATGTCTTGCATGGGATACCCGTGGTGACAATGGGGTATTCTATTGATCCACTTGATGTATGTTTTGGTGATCAACTTGCGGGTTCCGTGACCTTGGGAATCTATGCATAGGAGTTGGCACATGTTTTCGTCTTGACTCTTCGGTAGAAACTTTGGGGCACTCTTTGAAGTCCTTTGTGTTGGTTGAATAAATTAGTCTGAGATTGTGTGATGCATATCGTATAATCATACCCGCGGATACTTGTGATGACATTGGAGTATCTAGGTGACATAGAGTTTGGTTGATTTGTATCTTAAGGTGTTATTCTAGTACGAACTCTAGGATAGATCGAACGGAAATAATAGCTTCGTGTTATTTTACTACGGACTCTTGAATAGATCGATCAAAAAGGATAACTTTGAGGTGGTTTTGTTGGTGTCAAAACCGGCGGATCTCGGGTAGGGGGTCCCGAACTGTGAGTCTGAGGCGGATGGTAACAGGAGGCAGGGGACATGATGTTTACCCAGGTTCGAGCCCTCTCGATGGAGGTAATACCCTACTTCCTGCTTGATTGATCTTGATGATATGTGTAGTACAAGAGTTGATCTGCCACGAGATCATAGAGGCTAAACCCTAGAAGCTAGCGTATGGTATGATTGTTGTTGGTCCTACGGACTAAACCCTCTGGTTTATATAGACACTGGAGGGGGCTAGGCTTACACAGAGTCGGTTACAATGGGCGGAGATGTACATATCCGTATCGCCAAGCTTGCCTTCCACGCCAAGGAGAGTCCCATTCGGACACGAGACGAAGTCTTCAATCTTGTATCTTCATAGTTCAACAGTCCGGCCAAAGGATATAGTCCGGCTGTCCGGGTACCCCCTAATCCAGGACTCCTCAAGAGTCTCTAACCAGGCTTCAATGACAATGAGTCAGCGCGCAGATTGTCTTCGGCATTGCAAGGCGGGTTCCTTCCTCGAATACTCAGAGAAGATTTTGAACACAAGGATAGTGTCCGGCTCTACAAAACAAGTCCCACATACCACCGTAGAGAGAATTATATTTCCACAAATCTAATCTGCTGACGCACTTGATATCATGACATCATACCAAGGCCTGGTCATTATTCGAACCATTTTTCTCAACCAGCCTTGGCGCATATTGCGAGGCGGTTTCCTTGGCACGTCTTGTCGGGCAGTAGATCGTGTCCCCTTATCGTGGGATTCTCATCAATACGGGCGTGGTAACCCAATCGTGTCTGCTGGTATAACTCCTTGATTGTAGGCAAGTCCCAAACGGTCACGAGGAGGACGCTTTGGTATTCACCCTCTTTACAAAGAGACCAAGGCCTATCCTTTTACTCCTCGAACTCAATCGAATCCTTCCCCGCCTCGAGTTCCACCACCAAGCTCAGTCAGCGCCGGACCTTCAACCATGTCCGGATCCAACCTTCAAGGTTGGTGGATGCCTTCCTCCGTCACGGAGGAGGACGTCAAAAAGTTAAGAGAGGCCAAGTTTCTGACCGGCGAGATCCCGCAACGGCTGCCTGCTCGAGGGCAGGCCATTCCCACTCCCAAACCCGGCGAGAGCGTTGTGTTCGTATCTCACTTCCTCCTAGGGCTAGGCCTTGCCCTAGACCCCTTCGTGAGGGGCTCATGTTTTACTATGGGCTGGATTTCCATGATCTGGCTCCAGATTCTGTCCTCCATATCTCGTCGTTCATCATCGTGTGTGAAGCTTTCCTCCATATTACCCCTCACTTCGCCCGTGGCTCAAGACCTTCAAGGTGGAGCCGAAGATGATCGAGGGTGGCACATGAAAAGTGCGGAGGCACGAATAAGCAAAGTACCGGGCGCCCCAAGGCCGAGAGGGTTCTTTCTAGGAGGTGTCCAAATTTTATGGCAACGAGAATGGTTTTATATCACAGCTCCTGTGGGTACCAAGTGGGTGGCTCCCCTGTTTCGCCGGGCCCCCGCCACAACTAGCGCCATGGGTCAACAAGGGGCTGGACTGGGGCCATGAAGGATGTGCCAATATTGCAGAGTCAGATCCAGGATCTCCTAGAGAGAGACATCGCCTAATCACGGTAATGCAAGTCATGTTAATTGGCCGAGTCTCGCTCGCAAACGCCGTCCCCCTCCGCATGTGGGAGTTCAACCTGAGGGACCATGAGCTATCCATCATTTCCTCGGCATGACGCTCGAGGAGATGTACAAATTGTTCTTCGGACCACAAATAATGTGTCCGGACACCACCGAGGATGTGGGTTTGAACTGCAATCGTCCAGATACCCAAGTAAGTAGTCCTGTAACCGAACATGTTGTATCTTTATTTATCACAACATCATTCTGAAAACTCGCTCTCTGACCAGGACTGGGTAACAAAGGCGAAAAGATGATCAGGTGTCCGGCCCCCCTCCCTGAGGTCTCACCAGATCATGTACTAGCCAGGATGCTGGAGCTCGCGCCTTACCAAGCGCCATTAGAGGAAGACAAAGGGGGGAAGAAAGAGGCTAGCGCCTCTGCGAAGGAGGATAATCAGGGGGAAGAAACTGAAATTCCCCCTTCCCAAGGAAGGAAGAGGACCGCCTCTGAAGACCCGGAGACAATGGTCTCTAAACAGGGGAAGAAATCTTCGCCAGAGGGTCCTGCCCCGGGGGTACCCCGGCCGCACAATGCCCGCAAGGGGGTCAGCCCCCAGCCGAGCTGTAAGTAGAAAGGGGACTTAATAATAAAAAATGTCCTACTTTGCTTCTGAGGAAAATAACCGAAACGCTTATCTTGTAGTCCGGATCATAGACATTCTCGGCAGAGTTCGTCTTCGGGGGATCTTCTTCCAGAGATGATGGAGAGCGAAACGCCTCCCCATGCCCTCCCGCCTTACGAGGCGGGCGACCCCGAGGTGTCGTCGCGGAGGGCTTCTCCTGATCCGGCAAGGCCAGAGGGTAATCCTTTGGCCACCCAAAGTCCTCAGTATCCGACTCGTGAAGAGAGCAACCGGAAGGGTCCAGCACCGTCTGTTATGCGGTCGGACGTACTGAAGGATCTGCTAGAGCAGGCGGCTATCTCAGAAGCACATCGTACGCTAATGGGTACGGTGGTTGAGAGGATTTCATCCACCGAAAGCGGGTTGCATGAAGCCTTTATGAGTCTGCTGAAAGGTTTTGAGGTACGTGAAATAGTGTGTATTTTGACAAGCACCGCACACGTTAAGGTGTGACCTGTGCAGATAGTAGCCCCTGAGACTCTGGTTGCTGCTGAAAACGGCGGCAAACAGAGGATCATAGTCCCAGGTAACAATCCGACCGTCCTCATATGCAGGTGGCGGAAGGTCCGGTGGCTAGCCGGACTAGTGAGTTTGCCGAGCTGAAGCGGCAACTTGATGCGGCGGATGCCGACATCGTGCTTGTCAACAAGCGGCTTGATGAGGCACAGGATGTGATTTCTCCAGTGATCGGTACATAGTAAGAGGAGCATGATGCCAGTATCTTTAATATGTTGCAACTGCAGATGGAGCTACGGCCGTGGAGACCCTTTGAGCGGAACATGCCCGGGCCAAAGAACAAGCCAGGAAAAGTGATGCGGCCGCCCTGAAGGCGGTCGAGGAGCTGAGAGCCGAAAAGGCTGCTCATTGCCGAAGCAAGGAGGAAATAGCCAAGATGTCTGTGGAATTGAAGGATGCCGCCGGCCGTTACGATCGAGCTTCTCAAAAAGGAAGATCGAGCGAAGATGACGGACCTAGAGAAGGCCACGGTGGCGGCCAAGGACGCCCGCTCTACAATTAGAGCGATGAAGGAGGACTGCGTCACGCCGGGGATATCGCGGCTGGGAAGCGCTTTATGTTGCAGATGAAGTTCGTAGATCCTCAGTACACTCCGCTGGATCGGCTGTGGAGTTCTGCGGACGCTTATCTGGATTTGGCAGCAAGTGCCACTGATGCGGCCAAATACTTCAAAGATCAAAAAGATCGCGAAGTGGAGAAGTTGTTCTGGTCACAATTTAACGTTCCAGCGCGTCCGCTTCCTTTGAATGAGCGGATGGCCGAATGCGCCGAGCTTCATAGGTTGTCCGGGCTCGCCATGAGGTCCGTTGTGGATTATCTATGGCCGGAAGGGCCAAGGCCGAACAGTTATTTTAGTTTGGTGCAGCAATTCCTTGGTACCGTGCCGCGCATCGATGCTATGAAGAGGTCGGCGTGTATCGAGGGTGCGCGGATGGCGCTTGCCTGTGTCAAGACATAATGGGCGGAGATGGAAGCCACCGCAATTGCAACCCTGGGTTCGGCCGTTAGCCGAGTAGCTGCCGAGCACTACTTCGACGAAGTCCTTGAAGGTGCTCGTTCAATAGAAGCTCAGTGCTCGAAGAATATTATGTTCTAGTGACATGTATTCCCATTGAAAAACAATGTTTTGCTGAATTGTAAAGGCAAACTTTATACTTTTTCCTGAAAGTATGATGATGCCTCCTGTGCGGCCGTTTATGTATATATGTATATAACCTGAAAGTTTGCAGTCGTCTGCTTCAGCCCCCACGCGTATAATGCGGGGGTGTTCGCAGAAGACGCATGTTCACACTTGATCCAACGTCTTGGTCCATTAAGGAGGTGATAGCGCAGCGAACGAGGCAACCGGACTATATTGCTTTAACACTTCCACTTAGCCATAGGAGTTTGACAGTGGGGCTACTATATAGCCCCTGGTGGCTCCGCCGGCCATCCGAATACGGGCGCCAGACATGCCTGGCCGGAAACGGCCCTTCGTTAATGCGGAGGAATCCGAAGATTCCGCTCGTCATCGAAAGTGGTTGACCAGTCTCGCTCTTTATCATGACACAGTTTTCGGCTTTCTCTACTGAGGTGCTCGTCCGGCCGAACCAGGGCACAATCGCAGTAGTTCTCCTGGTGCCGCCTTAGCCGATAGAGCGGAACGTAAGGTAGCAAAACACAGGAGTTGGGCAAACCCAACATTTGACCAAACACATGATTCGGAGCTGATGCATATAAGGCCAAACTCGCGACGCCGAACACTCCCTAAGGTATTCGGTCTTTAAAGATATATACCGGGCTAAATGATGCCCTTAGATAATGAGCCTCTAGTGTCCGGGTACGAGCAATATTCTGACGTGGCCACATGCCAAGAATGTCAGCATCCTTCTCGGTTGTATTGAGAATCTGGAGGATGTGAACAACAAAAGACAGTAAAAAAGGTTTACGCAGGGTCTTAATCTAAAGAGAAACCTTTGAACGGGTCCCTGTTGCACGTCCGCGCCTGTGTCTTCGTTGTGCCGTATCCTGGACGGGTGTAGTATGATTGTCATCTGTAAAAGAGAGGAACTTAGTTGAAAGTTGTCGTGCAAAAAATTGGCTATTATAAATAAACCATTTAAAATTTAAGATGGGTAAAGTTGAGCCGAACTATCACTGAGAAGCCCCTGGTACCGTCTACATGGGTATAACCATCAAACCAATCTCTATCCAATGATTAGCTAGACTCATCTAAACGTGTCCGTGGTCTTAACGACCGGTCATCTGTTCTGGTGGTGAGGCCTTCTAGTGTTCGTTTGTTAAAGCAGCCGTACGTTCTTCTACTCGTAAGGAGCGCTCAACATTTCCATGTACTGTGATGATGCCACGCGGACCGGGCATTTTAAGCTTAAGAAAAGCGTAATGCGGTATTGCATTAAAACGAGCGAAAGCCGCTCGTCCGAGTAGTGCTTGATAGCCATTTCGGAATGGAGCAATGTCGAAGGTTAACTTTTCACTTCGGAAGTTGTCGGGCGAGCCGAACATAACCTCTAGTATTAGAGAGCCCGTGTACCGAGCCTCTGTGCCTGGTATTACTCCCTTGAAGGTAGTATTACTGTGGCCGATTTTTGTTGGGTTTATCCCCATTTTGCGGATGGTGTTCTGATATATCAGATTTAGACTACTGCCGCCGTCCATAAGGACTCGTGTGAGATGGTATCCGTTTATTATTGGGTCCAGCACCAAGGCGGCTGATCCTTCATGCCGGATGTTTATTAGGTGATCCCTGCGATCAAAAGTGACCGGGCAGGCCGACCAGGGGTAAAACTCGGGGGTGACGGGCTCTACGGCTTTCTGTATTTCGGAGTACGTATTTGTTTCTCCTCTTTGTCACGTGGATCACGTTTATTGTCTTGACTTCTGGTGGGAATTTTTTTGTGCCCCAGTGCCTTGCTGGTGAGGCTCATCCTCGTCTTCCCTTGTTGTGACCTCCCCCTTCTGTTCGGCGTTTAGCTTGTCGGCCTGCTTGAAGACCCAGCATTCTCTGTGGGTATTATTTGCAGGTTTATCGGGGGTGCCGTGGATCTGACATAGTTTGTCTAGAATCTTGTTTAGGCTGGTCGGTCCATCTCTGTTGCCTTTAAAGGGCTTTTTCCGCTGACCCGGTCGAGAGCCCATGAATCCGGCATTTACCGCCATGTTATCTGGGCTGTCTTCTTTGTTCCGGCGCTTGTTTTTACTGCGTCGTGGTTTTCCATTCCCATCCCTGACTTCGGATGTGCTTGGGTCGCTGGTGCTGCTTCGGACTAACCAGCTGTCCTCGCCCGTGCAAAAGTGGGTCATAAGGCTTGTTAGGGCTGCCATTGTTCTTGGTTTTTCTTGGCCGAGGTGTCTGGCAAGGCATTTGTCTCGGACGCTGTGCTTGAAAGCTGCTAAGGCTTCGGCGTCCGGACAGTCGACAATTTGGTTCTTCTTAGTTAGAAACCTGTTCCAAAGCTTTCGGGCTGACTCTCTGGCTGTTGAATTATATGACTCAAATCATCTGCATCCGGAGGTCGGACAGAAGTCCCTTGAAAATTAGCCCGAAAAGCATCCTCGAGCTCTTCCCAACTTCCGATGGAGTTTTCGAGGAGGCTTTTTAGCCAGTGCCGAGCTGGTCCTTTGAGCTTGAGGGGCAAGTATTTGATGGCATGGAGATCGTCTCCACGAGCCATATGAATATGGAGGATAAAGTCCTCAATCCTGCACTCCGAATTGCATTGTCCCGTCATACGCCTCTATGTTCACCGGTTTGAATCCTTTCCGAAATTCATGGTCTAATACCTCGTTGGTGAAACATAGGGGTGCGGCACCCTTTATTTAGCTGCACCATGGCGCTCGGACGGTTGTGATATTTGGTTTTGGTTGATTGTCGAGCGCTGCTTCCTTGATCCGTAGATGGATCTGGTTGCGTCGGTCCTTTGATGCGAGTCCTTGCGTGGGTCATGTACTGACTCATGTGCGGCCTCGTTGGCCGCTCTATCGCGGCCACGAGGTCGTCGATCCGACCGGCCGGCAGTTCTATTTTTTGGCTGTGGGGGCTCTAAGGCCTCATCATCGAATTCAGGCAACAACTTTCGCTTTGGGTAGCTCTTCGTGTGGCGACTGCCACCATACTTTTCTGCCGTATCGAGCACCTTGTTCCATCTACTGTTGAGTGTGTTTTGTGCGGCCTTGAGCCTTTGCTTCTGCTTCTTCAGACTCCTCGCAGTGGCGATAAGCCTTCTACGGAAGTTCTCTTGCTCCAGCTGCCTTTCCGGGATGATGTGTTCATCGTCATCCGGACTGTTCTCTTCTCCGGAGACGGGTTGATTAGCTTGATGCTCGGCGTCGCTGTGTTCGGTCAGTGGCTCCGTACTTTGTTCATCGTCCGCTGGCTCACCCTGCTCTATCGCTGGGTCTATTTGGTCTTCGTTTGCTCCGGAGTCGACCGTGGTATTGTTTTTTCTTGCGCTGTTATCGCTGTTTTTGCCAAGGCGGGATTTGGAGCGGCGCCTATGGCGCCGCTTTGATTGCTTCTCGAGGGAGCTATCTTTCACTGCATCTTTTCGTTCCTCGTCGTCATTTTCTTTGGGTGTATCCACCATGTATATGTCATGTGATGAAGTGGCGGTCCAGCGCCCTATTAGCGGTGGTTCTTGCTTGTCTCCTGCATCGTTGTTCATACCATCGATGTCTTCGGAGTCGAAGTCGAGCATGTCGGTTAAATCATCTACAGTGGCTACTAAGTGTGTGGTGGGTGGGGGGTGAATTTCTTTGTCATCCGCATCCCATTCTAGCCGATCATAGTTCGGCCAAGGTTCTCTTGACAGGGAGAGAGACCTTAACGAGTTTAGTACATCGCCGGGCGGCTTAGTGCCGAAAGATATCCGCGGAGGTGAACTCCATGATCGGCGCCCGATCAGATTCGATAGGCATGGGCGCAGCGGTTCGAGTCCGTGGCGGAGACGAGTCCGGGTTCGGCGCCACGGTTCTCGTGAGGGTAAGGTCAGATTCGCCTCTATCGCCATCGAGGGTGCAGCCTCCAAGGCGGGTCTATCCGCCCGATCCTCGGATGGCGCAGTCCGTTCCGGATTGAAGGCCGGAGTGGTTCGGGCGTGATTTCCCGAACACCGTCCGACAAGAGAGCTACATCGCGTTTCGCCGTGATCGTGCGGCACACCTGGCATGGGCTCGAATTCGTCGAAGATTAAGTCTCCACGGACATCGGCAGTGTAATTCAAGTTTCCAAACCTGACCTGGTGGCCAAGGGCGTACCTCTCGATCTGCTCCAGATGGCCAAGCGAGTTGGCCCGTAGTGTGAAGCCGCCGAATACGAAGATCTGTCCGGGGAGGAAAACCTCACCCTGGACCGCATCGTTATTGATGATCGGAGGAGCCATCCAGCTTTACGGCGACGGCGCAGTGGAACTCTCAATGAAAGCACCAATGTCGGTGTCAAAACCGGCGGATCTCGGGTAGGGGGTCCCGAATCGTAAGGCCCGAGGCGGATGGTAACAGGAGGCAAGGGACACGATGTTTACCCAGGTTCGGGCCCTCTCGATGGAGGTAATACCCTACTTCGCTTGATTGATCTTGATGATATGAGTAGTACAAGAGTTGATCTACCACTTAGATCGTAGAGGCTAAACCCTAGAAGCTAGCCTATGGTATGATTGTTGTTGGTCCTATGGACTAAACCCTCCGGTTTATATAGACACCAGAGGGGGCTAGGGTTACACAGAGTCGGTTACAATGGGAGGAGATCTACATATCCATATCGCCAAGCTTGCCTTCCACACCAAGGAGAGTCCCATCCGGACACGAGGCAAAGTCTTCAATCTTGTATCTTCATAGTCCAATAGTCCGGCCAAAGGATATAGTCCGGCTGTCCAGATACCACCTAATCCAGGACTCCCTCAGGTTCCGTACCCTACAATAATCTATTCGTTTGTTCTCCGCTATTAGTGACTTTGGCGTTACTCTTTGTTGCATGTTGAGGGATTGTTATATGTGTAGGGGAACGTAGTAATTTCAAAAAAATTCCTACGCACATGCAAGATCATGGTGATGCATAGCAATGAGAGGGGAGAGTGTCGTACATGTACCCTCGTAGACCATAAGCGGAAGCATTATGACAACGCGGTTGATGTAGTCGTACGTCTTCGTGATCCGACCGATCCAAGTAACGAACGCACGACACCTTCGAGTTCAGCACACGTTCAGCTCGATGATGTCCCATGAACTCCGATCCAGTAGAGCTTCGCGGGAGATTTCTGTCAGCACGACGGCGTGATGGTGATGATGTTGCTACCGACGCAGGGCTTCGGTACTCCGGTAACCCCCCGGTACTCCGGTATTTATCCGAACTTGCCCGAAACCTTTCCGAAGTCCAAACATAGTCGTTCAATATATCGATCTTTATGTCTCGACCATTTCGAGACTCCTCGTCATGTCCGTGATCATATCCGGGACTCCGAACTAACTTCGGTACATCAAAACACATAAACTCATAATACCGATCGTCACCGAACGTTAAGCGTGCGGACCCTACGGGTTCGAGAACTATGTAGACATGACCGAGACACGTCTCCGGTCAATAACCAATAGCGAAACATGGATGCTCATATTGGCTCCTACATATTCTATGAAGATCTTTATCGGTCAAACCACATAATAACATACGTTGTTCCCTTTGTCATCGGTATCATACTTGCCCGAGATTCGATCTTCGGTATCTCAATACCTAGTTCAATCTCGTTACCGGCAAGTCTCTTTACTCATTTCGTAGTACATCATCCCACAACTAACTCATTATTTGCACTTGCAAGGCTTATAGTGATGTGCATTACCGAGAGGGCCCAGAGATACCTCTCCGACAATCGGAGTGACAAATGCTAATCTCGATCTATGCCAACCCAACAAGTGCCTTCGGAGACACCTCAGAGAGCACCTTTATAATCACCGATTCGTTGTGACATTTGGTAGCACACAAAGTGTTCCTCCGGTATTCGGGAGTTGCATAATCTCATAGTCATAGGAACATGTATAAGTCATGAAGAAAGGAATAGCAATATACTAAACGATCGAATGCTAAGCTAACGGAATGGGTCAAGTCAATCACACAATTCTCTAATGATGTGATCCCGTTAATCAAATGACAACTCATGTCTATGGTTAGGAAACTTAACCATCTTTGATAAACGAGCTAGTCAAGTAAAGGCATATTAGTGACACTCTGTTTGTCTATGTATCCACACATGTATTATGTTTTCGGTTAATACAATTCTAGCATGAATAATAAACATTTATCATGAAATAAGGAAATAAATAATAACTTTATTATTGCCTCTAGGGCATATTTCCTTCAGCCTCCCACTTGCACTAGAGTCAATAATTTGGATTACACAAGAATGATTCTAACACCCATGGAGTCTTGGTGTTGATCATGTTTTGCTCGTGAGAGAGGCTTAGTCAACGGTTCTGCAACATTCAGATCCGTATGTATCTTGCAAATGTCTATGTCTCCCACCTGGACTTGATCGCGGATGGAATTGAAGCGTCTCTTGATGTGCTTGGTTCTCTTGTGAAATCTGGATTCCTTTGCCAAGGCAATTGCACCAAAGATTATCACAAAGATTTTCATTGGAGCCGATGCACTAGGTATGACACCTAGATGGGATATGAACTCCTTCATCCGAGACTCCTTCATTTATCGCTTCCGAAGCAGCTATGTACTCCGCTTCACACGTAGATCCCGCACGACGCTTTGTTTAGAACTGCACCAACTGACAGCTCCACCGTTCAATAAAAACACGTATCCGGTTTGCGATTTAGAATTGTCCGGATCAGTGTCAAAGCTTGCATTGACGTAACCATTTACGACGAGCTCTTTGTCACCTCCATAAATGATAAACATATCCTTAGTCCTTTTCAGGTATTTCAGGATGTTCTTGACCACTGTCCAGTGATTCACTCCTGGATTACTTTGGTACCTCCCTGCTAAACTAATAGCAAGGCACACATCAGGTCTGGTACACAACATTGCATACATGATAGAGCCTATGGCTGAAGCATAGGAGACACCTTTCTTTTTCTCTCTATCTTCTGCAGTGGTCGGGCATTGAGTCTGACTCAACTTCACACCTTGTAACACAGACAAGAACCCTTTCTTTGCTTGATCCATTTTGAAATTCTTCAAAACTTTATCAAGGTATGTGCTTTGTGAAACTTCAATCAAGCGTCTTGATCTATCTCTATAGATCTTGATGACCAATATATAAGCAGCTTCACCGAGGTCTTTCATTGAAAAACTCTTATTCAAGTATCCTTTTATGCTATTCAGAAATTCTATATCATTTCCAATCAACAATATGTCATCCACATATAATATTAGAAATGCTTTCTGAGCTCCCACTCGCTTTCTTGTAAATCTGAGGCTTCTCCAAAGTCTCATATAAAACCATATGCTTTGATCACACTATCAAAACATTTATTCCAACTCCGAGATGCTTGCACCAGTCCATAGATGGATCGCTGGAGCTTGCACACTTTGTTAGCATCCTTTGGATCGATAAAACCTTCAGGTTGCATCATATACAACTCTTCTTCCAGAAATCCATTCAGAACGCAGTCTTTACATCCATTTGCCGATTTCATAATCATAAAATGCGGCAATTGCTAACATGATTCGGACGGACTTAAGCATCGCTACGGGTAAGAAGGTCTCATTGTAGTCAACTCCTTGAACTTGTCGAAAACCTTTTGCAACAAGTCGAGCTTTGTAGACATTAACATTACCGTCAATGTCAGCCTTCTTCTTGAAGATCCATTTATTCTCGATGGCTTGCCGATCATTGGGCAAGTCAACCAAAGTCCACACTTTGTTCTCATACATGGATCCCATCTCAGATTTCATGGCCTCAAGACGTTTTGCGGAATCTGGGCTCATCATCACTTCCTCATAGTTCGTAGGTTCGTCATGGTCAAGTAACATGACCTCCAGAACAGGATTCCCTTACCACTCTAGTGCGGTTCTTACTCTAGTTGATCTACGAGGTTTAGTAGTAACTTGATCTGAAGTTACATGATCATCATCATTAGCTTCCTCACAAATTGGTGTAGAAGTCACAGGAACAGATTTCTGTGATGAACTATTTTCCAATAAGGGAGCAGGTACAGTTACCTCATCAAGTTCTACATTCCTCCCACTCACTTCTTTCGGGAGAAACTCCTTCTCTAGAAAGGATCCATTCTTAGCAACGAATGTCTTGCCTTTGGATCTGTGATAGAAGGTGTACCCAACAGTCTCCTTTGGGTATCCTATGAAGACACATTTCTCCGATTTGGGTTCGAGCTTAACAGGTTGAAGCTTTTTCACATAAGCATCGCAACCCCAAACTTTAAGAAACGACAACTTTGGTTTCTTGCCAAACCACAGTTCATAAGGCGTCGTCTCAACGGATTTAGATGGTGCCCTATTTAACATGAATGCAGCCGTATCTAAAGCATAACCCCAAACCGATAGCGGTAAATCAGTAAGAGACATCATAGATCGCACCATATCTAGTAAAGTACGATTACGATGTTCGGACACACCATTCTGTTGTGGTGTTTCGGTGGCGTGAGTTGCGAAACTATTCCGCATTGTTTCAAATGAAGACCAAACTCGTAACTCAAATATTACCCTCCACGATCAGATCGTAGAAACTTTATTTTCTTGTTACGATGATTTTCCACTTCACTCTGAAATTCTTTGAACTTTTCAAATGTTTCAGACTTATGCTTCATCAAGTAGATATACCCATATCTGCTCAAATCATCTGTGAAGGTGAGAAAATACTTGATGCCCGCCGCGAGCCTCAATATTCATCGGACCACATACATCAGTACGTATGATTTCCAGCAAATCTGTTGCTCGCTCCACAGTTCCGGAGAACAGCGTTTTAGTCATCTTGCCCATGAGGCATGGTTCGCAAGTACCAAGTGATTCATAATCAAGTGATTACAAAAGTCCATCGAATGGAGTTTCTTCATGCGCTTTACACCAATATGACCTATCTGATTGCCACAAATAAGTGCTCTCTGCATCTTTTGGCTTCAATATTATGGATATGTGTATCACTACTATCGAGAGTCATCAAAAATAGACCACTCTTTAAGGGTGCATGACCATAAGAGATATTACTCATATAAATAGAACAACCATTATTTTCAGATTTAAATGAATAACCGTCTCACATCAAACAAGATCCAGATATAATGTTCATGCTCAACGCTGGCACCAAATAACAGTTATTCAGGTCTAAAACTAATCCCGAAGGTAGATGTAGAGGTAGCGTGCCGACGGCTATCACATCGACTTTGGAACCATTTCCTACGCGCATCGTCACCTCGTCCTTAGCCAATCTTCGCTTAATCCGCAGTCCCTGTTTGATTTGCAAATATTAGCAACAGTAACCCGATATCAAATACCAGTTACTCTGCGAGCTTTAGTAAGGTACGCATCAATAACATGTATATCACATATACCTTTGTCCATCCCGCCATCCTTCTTATCTGCCAAATACTTGGGGCAATTCCGCTTCAGTGGCCATTCCCTTTGCGGTAGAAGCACTTTCGATCTCAGGCTTAGGTCCAGACTTGGGTTTCTTCTCCTGAGCAGCAACTTGTTTGCCGTTCTTCTTGAAGTTCCCCTTCTTCTTCCCTTACCCTTTTTCTTGAAACTGGTGGTCTTGTTGACCATCAACACTTGATGCTCTTTCTTGATTTCTACCTCCGCAGCCTTTAGCATTGCAAAGAGCTCGGGAATTGTCTTATCCATCCCTTGCATGTTATAGTTCATCACGAAGCTTTTGTAGCTTGGTGGCAATGATTGAAGAATTCTGTCAATGACACTATCATCCGGAAGATTAACTCCCAGTTGAATCAAGTGATTGTTATACCCAGAAATTTTTAGTATATGCTCCTTGTGAACTATTCTCCTCCATCTTGCAGCTGTAGAACTTACTGGAGACTTCATATCTCTCAATCCGGGCATTTGCTTGAAATATTAACTTCAACTCCTGGAACATCTCATATGCTCCATGACGTTTAAAACGTCGTTGAAGTCCCGGTTCTAAGCCGTAAAGCATGGCACTCTGAACTATCGAGTAGTCATCAGCTTTGCTCTACCAGACGTTCATAACATCTGGCGTTGCTCCTGCAGCGGGTTTGGCACCTAGCGGTGCTTCCAGGACGTAATTCTTCTGTGCAGCAATGAGGATAATCCTCAAGTTACGGACCCAGTCCGTGTAATTGCTACCATCATCTTTCAACCTTGCTTTCTCAAGGCAGCATTAAAATTCAACGGAACAACAACACGATCCATCTATCTACAACAACATAGACATGCAAAATACTATCAGGTACTAAGTTCATGATAAATTAAAGTTCAATTAATCAAATTACTTAAGAACTCCCACTTAGATAGACATCCCTCTAATCATCTAAGTGATCACGTGATCCATATCAACTAAACCATGTCCGATCATCACGTGAGATGGAGTAGTTTTCAATGGTGAACATCACTATGTTGATCATATCTACTATATGATTCACGCTCGACCTTTCGGTCTCAGTGTTCCGAGGCCATATGTGCATATGCTAGGCTCGTCAAGTTTAACCCGAGTATTCTGCGTGTGCAAAACTAGCTTGCACCCGTTGTATATGAACGTAGAGCTTATCACACCCGATCATCACGTGGTGTCTCGGCATGACGAACTTTGGCAATGGTGCATACTTAGGGAGAACACTTGTACCTTGAAATTTAGTGAGAGATCATCTTATAATGCTACCGTCAATCAAAGCAGAATAAGATGCATAAAAGATAAACATCACATGCAATCAATATAAGTGATATGATATGGCCATCATCATCTTGTGCCTTTGATCTCCATCTCCAAAGCACCGTCATGATCACCATTGTCACCGGCACGACACCTTGATCTCCATCATAGCATCATTGTCGTCTCACCAACTATTGCTTCTACAACTATCGCTACCGCTTAGTGATAAACTAAAGCAATTACATGGCGATTGCATTTCATATAATAAAGCAACAACCATATGGCTCCTGCCAGTTGCCGATAACTCGGTTACAAAACATGATCATCTCATACAATAAAATGTAGCATCATGTCTTGACCATATCACATCACAGGATGCCCTGCAAAAACAAGTTAGGCGTCCTCTACTTTGTTGTTGCAAGTTTTACGTGGCTGCTATGGGATAAGCAAGAACCGTTCTTACCTCGCATCAAAACCACAATGATATTTACGTCAAGTTAGTGCTGTTTTAACATTCACAAGGACCGGGCATAGCCACACTCGATTCAACTAAAGTTGAGAAACCGACACCCGCTTGACCATTGTGCGAAGCATATCGGTAGAACCAGTCTCGCGTAAGCGTACGCGTAATATCGGTCCGGGCCGCTTCATCCAACAATACCGCCGAATCAAAGTATGACATGCTCGTAAGCAGTATGACTAGTATCGCCCACAACTCACTTATGTTCTACTCGTGCATATAACATCTACGCATAAACCTGGCTCTGATACCACTACTGGGGAACGTAGTAATTTCAAAAAAATTCCTACGCACATGCAAGATCATAGTGATGCATAACAACGAGAGGGGAGAGTGTCGTCCACGTACCCTCGTAGACCGTAAGCGGAAGCGTTATGACAACGTGGTTGATGTAGTCGTACGTCTTCACGATCCGACCGATCCAAGTACCAAGCGCACGACACCTCCGAGTTCAGCACACGTTCAACTCGATGACGTCCCACGAAATCCGATCCAGCAGAGTTTCGTGCGAGAGTTCCGTCAGCACGACGGCGTGATGATGGTGATGATGTTTCTACCGACGCAGGGCTTCGCCTAAGCACCGCTACGATATGACCGAGGTGGATTATGGTGGAGGGGCACCGCTGCGGCTAAAAGATCAATGATCAACTTGTGTGTCTATGGGGTGCCCCTCCCCGTATATAAAGGAGTGGAGGAGGGGAGAGGCCGGCCCTCCTAGGCGCGCCCCAAGGGGAGTCCTACTCCCACCGACCCTTCCAAGAGTAGGAGTAGGAGAGAGGGAAGGAGGAGAGAGAGAGGGAAGGAAAGGGGGGCGCCGCCCCCTCCTTGTCCAATTCGGATTAGAGGGGGAGGAGGCGCGCGGCCTGCCCTAGACGCCCCTCCTCTTCTCCACTAAGGCCCAATAGGCCCATTACACTCCCCGGGGGGTTCCGGTAACCCCCCGGTACTCCGTATTTATCCGAACTTGCCCGGAACCTTTCCGAAGTCCAAATATAGTCGTCCAATATATCGATCTTTATGTCTCGACCATTTCGAGACTCCTCGTCATGTCCGTGATCATACCCGGGACTCCGAAATACATTCGGTACATCAAAACACATAAACTCATATCTGCGATCGTCACCGAGCGTTAAGCGTGCGGACCCTACGAAGTTCAGCACACGTTATTTCGATGATGTCCCACGAATTCCGATCCAAAGCTTAGTCGAGAGAGTTCCGTCGACGGCTGACGCGTGATGACGGTGAAGATTTTGCTAGTAACGCAGGGCTTCGGTACTCCGGTAACACCCCGGTACTCCGGTATTTTTCCGAACTTGCCCGGAACCATTCCGTAGTCCAAACATAGTCGTCCAATATATCAATCTTTATGTCTCGACCATTTCGAGACTCCTCGTCATGTCCGTGATCATATCCGGGACTCGAAACTACCTTTGGTACATCAAAACACATAAACTCATAATACCGATCGTCACCGAGCGTTATTCGTGCGGACCCTACGGGTTCGAGAACTATGTAGACATGACCGAGACACGTCTCCGGTCAATAACCAATAGCGGAACCTGGATGCTCATATTGGCTCCGACATATTCTACGAAGATCTTTATTGGTCAAACCGCATAACAACATATGTTGTTCCCTTTGTCATCAGTATGTTACTTGCCCGAGATTCGATCGTCGGTATCTCAATACATAGTTCAATCTCGTTACCGGCAAGTCTCTTTACTCGTTCCGTAGTACATCATCCCACAACTAACTCATTAGTTGCATTGCTTGCAAGGCTTATAATGATGTGCATTACCGAGAGGGCCAGAGATACCTCTCCGACAATCGGAGTGACAAATCCTAATCTCGATCTATGCCAACCCAACAAGTACCTTCGGAGACACACAGAGCACCTTTATAATCACCCAGTCATGTTGTGACATTTGGTAGCACACAAAGTGTTCCTCCGGTATTCAGGAGTTGCATAATCTCATAGTCATAGGAACATGTATAAGTCATGAAGAAAGGAATAGCAATATACTAAACGATCGAATGCTAAGCTAACGGAATGGGTCAAGTCAATCACAACATGCTCTAATGATGCGATCCCGTTAATACAATTAGTGACCCTCTGTTTGTCTATGTATCCACACATGTATTATGTTTCTGGTTAATACAATTCTAGCATGAATAATAAACATTTATCATGAAATAAGGAAATAAATAATAACTTTATTATTGCCTCTAGGGCATATTTCCTTCAATATGATCGATTATGTTATTATTGTTGATAGAACTTGCACTAGTGAAAGTATGAACCCTAGGCCTTGTTTCCTAGCATTGCAATACCGTTTATGCTCACTTTTACCACTTGCTACCTTGCTGTTTTTATATTTTGACATTACAAAAACCTATATCTACCATCCATATGGCACTTGTATCACCATATCTTCGCCGAACTAGTGCACCTATACAATTTACCATTGTATTGGGTGTGTTGGGGACACAAGAGACTCTTTGTTATTTGTTTGCAGGGTTGTTTGAGAGAGACCATCTTCATCCTACGCCTCTGATAAGTGCATTTCATATATATAATTTGGCACTCAAATTTAGCATCTATCGTGATATATCCATCTATTCTTGCTATGAATTGTGATATATTTGAATGAAAATCATATAAAAGATCATTTACTCGTTACTTGTTTCTTTTACATAAAAGTGCGATGAGGCACTATAATCGTCAAGAGTCCATCCATGTGGCTATTGAGAAGAGAGAAGGGCAGGAAAGAAGTGAAGAAAAGGACATGAGCATCAAGGAAAGAAGAAACCGGGGGCCAAAACTTAAGATGGAGGGGATCTACTTGGGAAGAAAGAAGGAAAGGAGAAGGGCCAAATCAGAAAAGTGGCAGACTAGAGGAGGGGTCAAAATCCCTAGCAGCAGCCCGATCCCCTTTGGGCTGGCATATCCTCTCTCCCTCATCCCTCCTTCTCTACCTTCGCCCGCCCGCCACGGCCAGCCGGCGTGGTGGTGCGCCAACCAGCGCCATCCATCCACCACAACACCATCACCTCCGACCATCCACGCAGCCAGTGCCATCCATCATCTGCACCTTCACCCAGCGCCTCCACATCTCCACTTCACCACCGCGCCATCCAGCACCACCACCGCGCCTCCACAACACCCAGCGCCACCACTCTCAATCTCCTGCTGGTCCTAACCTTCTTCTTTCCCCAATCTCGTTCTTTGCTCCTAACCTTCCCAGCGCCACTGCTGCTGCTCTTCTCTGAACCCGATGCTACCGCCCTTCTTCTCTTCCCTCTGTTACTACTCCATCTCCAGGCGCCCTTCTTCTGCTGTTGCCTCAACCTGCTGCTTCTTCCTCTCTGAATCCCTACTGCTGCTGCTCCTTTCTCCATGCCCTAGTTGCTGCTTCTTCTTTCTCTAATCTCCTGCTGCCATCTCTCTTTCTCATTCTCTTCTCTGAATTTTCTGTAGTTTGAGACGTGTAGTCTGTAACATTCAGATTCTAAGAGTACTTGCTTCCTGTATTAGTTACTTCTACTATCTATTTTTAGTTGTTCAATACTACTCCGTTGATCTGTGATACTAGTCAAGTGGCTTGTTTAATTTGTTTACTTGTGTAACCTGAATCATGGTGTAGTACCATGTTCGCATATGTGTGCTTATGTGTGTTACGTAGTCCTGTGTTAATTACGTTCATGTGAAAATATATATGTTTGTGTTGTGATATATTTACATCTCTGTCATAGCATTCTTTCTTCCCTTTGTTACTTGTATGATAGTAATATATGTGTTCGTGTCTCATTGCTTCCCTTTATGTTAGTGTTTTAGCGTCTCTAGTAAAACAAAAATACCAAAGTAAGTTAGTAAAATCTGAATCTACCTTTGCTTATCGCATTTTCATTGGCGACAATCTTCTTCCCATCATTTGAATTGTATTACCTAGCTTTAGTCGGCGTAGCCGCTGATTGCCTAGTCCTGTGGAGAACACGACATCCGTAGTTTGGGGCGTAAAACCCCCTTGTGCATAATCGATCATTTTGGCACCGTTGCCGGGGACTTAAGTCGAGCGATTTTGTTAGGCTATAGACTAGGTTTTTCTTGTTTTCTCTTTGTGCTATATATATGTGATATATCTCTAACCCCTAACCCTTGTTCAAGTTATTTTCTCTTTCTTTGCTTGGTCATTCTGCGAGTTATTGCATCTTCTCAGATATGGCTTACTATTCAGATCATCATGCTTATGCGAGCAACACTACAAACAGCACGGAAAGTATTCAAGACCTGATAAGTAAGATTTCCCATCGATTAGATGATTTAGCTCAGCAGCGAGAAGTAGTTTTTGAGGATAGGCCTAGCTCTTATGAACCTTATTCTAGAGGTCATCCTTATGTTGCTCCTACATGCCATATTTGTGGACTTCAGGGCCATTCACCCGCTGAATGTCAGCGTGGTTACTCTCATCCTCCCGATTGTTATGGCATGAGCTTAGCCCCTGACCTAGCTCATACCAAAACAATTACTCATATGGGTGGCCTGAAACCAGAATATGTCATATAGGAACAACAACCCTGAGATCTCACCGTTTGCTTCTAGTTATCCAATGCAGGGATTTAGAAATGAAGAGGAGAGCCACAACCATGCACCACAACAATTTTATTCACCTCCTACTCATATATCGCAGCACCAGGAGATGTGTCCAATGGAGTTAAATGGTCCTCCATTTGGTCAACCAACAACTCCAAAGACCTGTTGTGCAATCTCATGTGCAAGTGCCCACACAAGATGAGTTCGATGACATAGAGAAGCTCACACTTTTGAGTCTCGAGTTCACTTGGAGTGCCAAGGATGATCCCATTAGGAAGGTGATACTTGAGGAAATGAAGAAGATTAAGAGTGGAAAGGAGCTAGTGGAAGAAGTAAGGAAGATTGAGAAGAACATCAACGCTGGCAGTACTATCTCTTCCCTCCTTGAGTTGAGTATTTCTGGGATACCCCTTGATACATGTGAGGTCCCAACACCGTCACATTTAGCTGAGCAAGATAGCGAGAGCCCAGATGAAGAGATACCTCAGATTGAAGATGTACTCGAAGCCAAGGCACAAGATGATCCAGAGCTCAAATGCCCAAGTGATCAAGTTGAAGACTCATCATCTACTACTCCTGAAGAAGTAGAAGAAGCTGTTGTAGTTGAAGATGAAGAACCAGAAATTCAATTGCCTATCATCATACAAGAGTGTGACATTGCAGGTTTATCTAATCCTCTCAATGGCATGTCCCTATATGAATTGTTTGCTACTACCTTGCATTGCATGATGCCATCTGTTAAAGTAGATTTGAAAAAGTATTTGCTTGGATATGATCATATATACCCTGTTAGTGGCATTACTCACATTAGTGATGATCACAGTTACTTTCCTCGTGCTAGACCTATGCTTTATGAAACATATCATTCCCATGCTAGTCTTGAGCTTAATGATAAATATCATCCTCATGTTAGTTTTGACCTTGCTGATTTCTACCATCCTAAACATGTGCTTTATAGCTATGCTTATGTAATTGGATACTCGATTGATGACTTGGAGGGTATTATCCCTACCGCTTGCATTGTCTCTTTTGTGGAGTGTTTTTTCAGGTTGTTGCTTACGCATCGTTCACTTCATCTTGACCAGGTTCGAGGCGACATTCCTTGGGACGGGTGGATCTGAGCACGGAGATGAGGAGAATCAATGGGCACATCTGGCGAGGAAGGGAGAAGCTGGAGCAGGCATGAGGATAGAGAAGCAAAAGGAGAGGAGCAACAACTTAGAGAGTGATCAAGCAAGTGCTACTTCATAGTGCCCGGTGAGCTGTTTCATGACCCCAATCTGAATACCATCATACATTATACATGCTGTAATCAAGCGCTATTTGGGTCACTTGAGCAATTTCTTAAATATCGTCCCACTGAATTTTACCTTCGACATAGGGTGATTGATGTGAATATGTGAAGTGAGTGTTGAATGCCTTGTAAACTAGTGATCTACATATTGCGTGCTTTGCTGAAATTAGTGAGAACTATTAGTTTTGACTGCTCAAATCCCTAGTACACTAGAAAACTTATTCATTTTCTCGCTTTTACCTTGATACACCTATATCATTAAGTGTCAGATGCTGAGTTTGTGCCTATTGTGTTCCCATTCAGAGCAATCACTTACCACTATGGATTAGCATGCTATGTTCCCTGGATCGGTAGCATGTGAACTAGACATGGATGAGTGTTGATTCTTGTTTTTATTCATTTGAAAAGTAAAAAATGTATATCTTATAATGAATAAGTCTGGTATACCTCTGAGTAGCATGTCATGTTCCCTGGATCGGTGGCATGTGAAATCTGGTAGCTTGGACAGTAATAATGTCGGAGTAATGGGCCACGGGTAGGCAGACCCGAGGCCCTGAACCTTTCAAAACATCGGGGCAGACTGCGCCCCTCAAGACGCCAAGACAAAAGCCGCCTTGAGAAAGTCGGCCCGCAGAGTCGCCTGACGCCTCTAGGCCGAGTCAGGCGGCCTCGGGGACCAGCCGACTCCAAGCCGGGCGACCTCCAGTGAGGCCGGCTCTGAGGGAGTCGGCCCGCGACCCCAACCACCTCTTGCTGGCGACTCTGGCGGGATGGGATAAAGCCGCCTCGCGGCCATGCCCTGCCCATAAAGGGCGGTATAGCCTGAGCGCCCGTGCAAGCGGAGATCTCCGTCCGGCGCAGCACTGTTGCCACGCCGGCCCTGACATCAGCCCCGTGGGCAGATTCCTGTACCCACGATGGCCTGTCAGTACGACCCAAAGACGGCGGGACCCGCCTGTCGGCGGGAGTACCGAAGACGGCGAGAGCGCCCCAAAGACGGACCCGTTGGAGTTGGCCTCCGGGAGTCGGCCGGCCCCTCCCGCGGGCTCCACGCGCCATTAACCAGACAAGACGGGGAATTGCAACAGTGATCACCGCCCGGTGGCGGCACTGTGCCTTGACCCCATGACCAAGCTTCAGCGTCATTAGAAGCAGCTGATAATCTGCGGTAAGCAAGACCCGCCCATGGGCGGCAAGGCTGTCGGCCCCATCTTTGGGCCGTCGGCAGGGGCCCACTAGTCGGCGGGCCCTAGAAGCCGGCGGAGAAGGCGGCGACTTAGAGGCGGCGGCTTGGACCCGCACCCAGCCGGATTACCGTTATACCCCGGGGTAGGCCTATATAAACCCCGGGCACCCATGCAAAGGGTTCGAACCTAGTAGTTTTAGACACACGCATAGAGGGAGAGAAGAGCTAGCCGTGCCCTTATCCTTCCTCACCCCGAACAGCTCCAGGAGCATCTGGTACTCACTTTGCCATAGAGATCATGCGGAGACCCCACAGAGCAGCAGTAGGGGTGTTATCTCCTCGGAGAGCCACAGGCTGGTAAGATTCGCGGCGTGCATGTCTTCGCCTCATCCCGTTTCGAGCACCGGCTGACGTTCTACTCTCCCCTCCATGATAAGCCATCCTTTGGCATATGTCGCACTCCAACCCCGACATTTGGTGCCCACCGTGGGGCCTGGTGCACCGTCGTCCGGAGACACGCTGCGGGCGGGAACCCTCTTCCTCCATGGCGGCGCAGCCAGCCCGCACGCCAGACGGAGTCTGCGCCCGACGCTTGTACATGGCGCCGAGAAGTGCGCTCGCTTGGCGAGCTCCTCGCCGAACTTGTCGGCGAGGTTCGCCTCTCGGCGAGCCTGCATCCGGCGCAGTACGGGACGGCCCGAAAGCCTCCTCGCGGGCCTTCTCGAGCAGCTCCACGTCGGCCGGCGAGCCTGCCGTGCCGACACGAGTCCATAGGCTCCACCGACCCGATCTGGTCGACTCGACACCGCGTCGCTCGACGCGCGTTCCCACCAACGTGGTGGTCTCTGACGAGCCTCTCCCTCGGCGGAGGCGGCGGGAGCACCGTCCACAGAGGTACTACGTCGCCGGTCACGGCGAGCCTTCCGGCGAGGGCTCGTGACCCTCTCGACGCTGTTCTACAAGACCTGACCGCCTCCATTCCGGAAGACGCCCGGCCGGCAGCTGAAGACGCCGCCTCCAGCTCCTCGTGGGCGCGAGAAGCTGGCAAGCATGAGGCGCTTATCGGAAGTCTATCGGCGAGATGGATCGCGCGTGGGCGGCTTCGCCGGCTCGACTGAGCCTAACCGCCTAAACGCAGGTCAGCGGCCTTGGCGTGGCCATCGCCCGATCTGCTTAGGGCCAGTGTCGCCTGTCGCCACGCCCGCGGAGAACATTCGTGCTGCCCAGGCGGCGGCGAACGAGCTGGATAACTTCGAGGGCGAGGAGCGCCGCCTGATGACGGAGCGAGTCCAGCAGCTCCTCGACGTGGCCGCCGCGCAAGACGAAGCCGGCTGCCGCACGGAGGCGCCGCGGCGACAACACGGCGACTTGCCTCCTCGCCGAGATCAAGGCGCGACGTCTCGGACGCCGACTGGCAGCGTCCGCGGAAGAAAGAACAAAGATCCGGCTGTCAGCCATAACCGGACTCACATCTCCATCGAGCGAGACAAAGACGGCCGCCCGAGAGCAGTGGAGCGGCGGGACGACTATCAGCCTCCTCCTCCCCGCAGAGAAAGGCGAGTCTCCCCGCGGAAGAAAGAACAAGGATCCGGCTGTCAGCCATAGCCGGACTCACATCTCCATCGAGCGAGACAAAGACGGCCGCCCGAGAGCAGTGGAGCGGCGGGACGACTATCTGCCTCCTCCTCCCCGCAGAGAAAGGCGAGTCTCCCCGCCACCTGTCGAGCATCCGACTCCCGCCTTGGCCGCCGAGAGGAGTCGGAGAGAACGACGCCCGCCACCGGATCGGCGACTCCACCGATCCCTGGCACTAGAAGAAGAGGACGAGTTGGCCCCGCCCTGTTTCGGACCTCGCATCCGAGACGAACCCTTCCCCCGAGGATTCACACTCCCCCGAGACACACCCAAATACACCGGCTCCGTGAAGCCGGAGGACTGGCTGGTGGACTACTCCACGGCCCGTCAAGATAGCTGTGACGGCAACAAGCAGCGTTGCCGTAAAGTATGTTCCCCTCATGCTCGAGGCACGGCGGACATGGTTGAACAACGACTTGAAGCCCCGCAGCATCAACAGCTGGGTCGACTTCACCGAGGCCTTCGTCCGCAAGTTCACGAGCACATACAAGCGACCTCCCAAGCCTCGCCCGGCTGTCCTTGTGCGTGCAAGGCCCCAACGAGTCTACTCGCGCGACTACCTCACGCAGCTGGGCCGAGCTCCGGAACTCCTGCGAAGGAGTGCACGAGGTGGCAATCGAGTACTTCACCGCCGGGTGCGGAGAAGGCACCCTCCTCAAGCACAAGCTCCTTTGCGACGAGCGGAGACCCTCGACGAGCTGCTGGTCATAGCAGACAAATGCGCTGACTGCCGACTCCTCCATGAAGTCGGAGATCGAAATCAGTCACGGCCCGGCAAAGTAGCTCCTCATGCTCCAGAACTCCGGTGGCGACGCCCGATCGGCAGGCAACAGAGAATGATCATAAGCGCCAAGGCCCGAAGCCCGGCTTCCGAGAGCCGGCGGTGGCGATCGAAGACCAGCGGCGGAAGGGCAGCCTCACCTTAGCGGCGAAGGCGGCAAGTCCAAGCGGTTGCCGGCCTTCTCTTACTGAAAGCGTACTGGACGAACCTCGCAAGTTCCACGGTAGCGCGAAGCCGTCAAATCAAACCACCCGGAAGTGCCACTGGCTCACCAGGATCGCCAAGGGAGACGGCCTTGCCCCTCCTCCGCCTGCTGGGCCGCCGCCTCCACCGCCGCCCCAGCAGCCGGCTGTCAGGCCAGTCGGCGCAGTGCAAGACGATTACCCAGAAGAGCACGGCGCCTATGTCGTGTTTACCAGCGTGGCTGATGATCGCCCATGGCGGCAGCGGCGGCAAGAAGTGAATCTGATAGCATCGGTACCCAAATTCATGCACTGGTTTGAGAAAGCCATTAGCTGGAGCCGTGTTGATCACCCAGAGGTGATGCCGAGTCCGGGCTCCTAAGCCCTGGTCTTGGGAGCCACCCTTGCCACGGATAGGCGGGTCGCTCGCTTCTCGCGAGTGCTGATAGACGGAGGCAGCAGCATCAACATCCTGTACAAGGATACGATGGAGAAGCTAGGAATCAAGCAAAGACAGCTTGACATAGTCGGACTGTGTTCCACGGAATAGTACACGGCCTTTCACGCTCACCGATTGGCAAGATTACGATAGGCGTCCTCTTTGGGGACAAGGATCACTTCGCCGAGAGCCGGTCACGGTTGAAGTGGTGGACCTCGAAAGCCCCTACCATGCCTGCTTGGCCGACCTGCTTTGGCCAAGTTCATGGCGATCCCCACTACGCCTACCTCAAGATGAAGATGCCGAGTTCCAAGGGATTGACCGTGGCAGCGACTACAGAAAGTCGTCCGCCTATGCAGCTGAAAGCAGCCGGCTGGCCGAGTCCCTGGTGATCGCGGCTGAGAAGCGGCTCCTGGATCGGATTGTGGCAGTGGTCGGCAAGCAGCCAGAGATATCGCCCGACCCCAAGGAGTTAGAAGCTGAGGGCTCGTTCAAGCCGGCCAAAGAGACCAAGAAGATACCCTTGGACCCGGAGCACCCGGAGAAATCTGTTGTCATAGGTGCAAACCTCGACAGCAAATAGGAAGGCGAGCTCGTCGATTTCCTCCGTGAGAATCGGGACATCTTCGCATGGTCCCCCAAAGACATGCCAGGTGTACAAGCCAGTTTCGCCGAGCACAAGTTACATGTCGATCGATGTGAAGCCCGTCGGGCAGCCCTTGCGCCTCTGTCGGAAGAGAAAAGAAGAGTTGTTGGAGAAGAGATAGCCCGGCTCCTCGCAGCCGGTTTCATCATGGAAGTTTTCTTTCCGAATGGTTGGCGAACCGGTCTTGGTACTAAAGAAGAACAAGCGATGGCGGATGTGTATTGACTACACAAGCCTCAACAAAGCCTGCCCCAAGGACCCGTTCGCTTTGCCAAGAATTGATCGGGTGATAGACTCCACGGCGGATGCGAGCTGTTGAGCTTCTTAGATGCATATTCAGGATATCACCGGATCAAGCTGAACTCGGCCGACAGATTGAAGATCGCCTTCATCACGCCCGTTTGGAGCCTTACGCTGCGACCATGACGTTCGGCTTGAGGAACGCCGGCGCCACCTTTCGGCGTTGCATGCGAAGTGCCTCCTCAAGCAGCTTAGCGAAGCATACGTTTACGTGGAGCGATGTGGTGGTGAAGACGGAGAAGCGAGGAACGTTGTTGGAAGACCTCAAAGAGACCTTTGAAAACCTGCGCCCGATTCCAGATCAAGCTCAACCCGAGAGAAATCGTCTTGAGTACCGGCCGGCCAGCTCCTTGGCTTCCTGGTATCTGAGCAGCGGCATCGAGTGCAACCCGTGAATATCAAAGCGATCGAGAGGATGGAAGTACCCGCCGATCGCTAGATGTGCAGAAGTTCACGGCTGCTTGGCGTCTATCGGCCGATTCATCGATTGGTGGGCGAAAGCTCTTCCTCTGTGCCAGCTTATGAAGAAGACCACCTTCTTGAATGGAACTCAAAGCGGACGAAGCTTTTCTCTAGTTGAAGAGAATCTTGACTACTCCCCGATCTTTGGCGGCTCCGACTCCAAAGGAGCCCATGCTCCTGTATATTACCGCCACCAGGCGGGTAGTCGGCCTGATCATTGTAGTTGAGCATAAGGAGGAAGGCAAAGGCGCTACTGTCCGAGAGACCGGTGTATTACAGGCGAAATCTTGTCAACCTCCAAGCAGAACTACCCCCACTACCAGAAGATGTGTTACGGCGTGCACTTTGCCGCCAAGAAGTTGAAGCCTTACTTTCAAGAGCATCCAATCACCGTGGTTTGCACGACCCCACTAGCAGAGATCATCGGAAGCCGAGATGCTTCAGGCCGAGTGGCCAAATGGGCCATAGAGTTGGCCCCCTACACCATCTTTTACCAGCCCCGCACCACCATCAAGTCACAAGCACTGGCCGACTTCCTCGTCGATTGGGCCGAGACCCAGTATCTGCCGCCCGGCGCCCGACTCCACCATTGGCGGATGCACTTTGATGGCTTCGAAGATGCGCACCGGCTTGGGAGCGGCGTGGTCCTCACTTCCCCTAAGGCGACAAGCTCAAATGCGTCTGCAGATCCATTTCGCCGCCTCCAACAACGTCGCCCGAATCTGGCGCTCATCCACGGGCTCCGGCTTGCCAAGAGCTCGGCATTCGCGGATCTGTGCTATGGCGACTCCGACTTGGTGGTCCAACAGTCATCCGGCGTCTGGGACGCCAAAGATGCAAATATGGCGAGCTACCGCTTTCTGGTACAGCAGCTGAGTGGATATTTTGAGGGATGCGAATTCCTCCACGTGCCAAGAAAGCGACAACGACCAAGCGGATGCCACAGCAAGAATCGGCTCCACCCGTCGAGCAATACCATCCGGCGTCGCCCTTGGCGCCTTCTCAAGCCATCTGTCAAGCCGTCACAGTCGAGACTCCACTTTTGTGCGGCTCCCCCTGAATAAGTCGGATCCGACTCCAAAGCCTCGTGAGACGGCACAAGAATCCTTGCAGACGCCCTCAAGAACGCGGCGATTGAAGCGGCCGGGGACTCGAGAATCCTTGCGAGCGCCCCCATTGCGAAGACTCCGATTACTCGGCCGGGGACTGCACGGTCGGCCGAGGACTTCTTCAACCCGACAAGCTGCTGCAGACTCCAACCCGCCGCCTCGGCCCACCGCCCTCGTCCAAGTAGCGATGCGGCTGTCGAAGAAATAGCAGCACCCTCATGGGCCCAGCCCATCTGAAGTTCTTAGTAAGCGGAGAGCTACCAAGCGATGAAACCTTGGCTCGACAAGTGCAACGCCGAGCGGCAGCCTACACTATAGTCAATAGAGAGCTGGTCAGGCGTAGCGTCACCGGTGTCTACCAGCGCTGCGTCGAATCAGAGTAAGGCCAAGCAATCCTTGAAGACATCCATCAGGGCGAGTGCGGCCATCATGCATCCTCAAGAGCACTCGTCGCCAAAGCCTTGAAACCACGGTTTCTTACGGCCAACTTCCCTAGAAGAGGCCAAGGAATTAGTTAAAAATGCAAGGGGTGCGGTGTTCGCTCCAAGCCGCTTGACCGGCTTCGGCGCTCAAGACTATCCCCATCGCTGGCCCTTTGCTGTTTGGGGCACTGGACATGGTCGGACCATTCAAGGCGGACACGAGGTGGCCTAACTCACTTACTTGTCGCGGTGGACAAGTTCACCAAATGGATAGAAGCAAAACCCATCAAGAAGTTGAATGGTCCTACGGCAGTGACTTTCATCGCCGACATCACGACTCGGTACGGCGTACCACACAGCATCATCACCGACAACGGCATAAATTTTGCCAAAGGCGCCCTGGCCCGTTTCTGCACGATGCAGGGCATTCGACTGGACTTAGCGTCCGTTGCCCATCCGCAGTCAAACAGCCAGGTGGAGCGAGCGAACGGCCTCATCCTGTCTGGCATCAAGCCTCGACTGGTCCAACCACTGGAGCGTTCGGCCGGCTGCTGGCTTGAGGAGTTGCCAGCCGTCCTCTGGAGTTTGCGTACGACTCCAAACAAGTCAACTGGCTTCACACCCTTCTTCCTCGTCTCACGGTGCGAAGCCCGTCATCCCAACGGATATAGAGTTCGACTCCCGCGAGTCACCATGTACACGAAGAGGAAGCGAAGAAGCACGCGTCAAGGCGGCGTCGATCTGCTGGAAGAGGGCGGCTGTTGGCACTCGGCCGGTCCGGCATCTACCGGCAGAGCTGCGCCGCTACTACAACAAGAAGGTCAAGCCAAGATCATTCCTAGAGGCGACCTTGTGCTCCGGCTGATCCGGTGAACAGCCGGCCAGCACAAGCTAGCCGGCACCTTGGGAAGGACCATTCATCATCGATAAAGTCTTTGGGCAATGACTCCTACTACCTGATCGGCCTTTCGAAACCCGAGCACGCAAGAGGGACGACTTCCGGCAAGGAGGCGGGCGGCCATGGAATGCGAATCCACTCCGAAGATTTTACGATTGGCCTTGCGGTATGTACCACGCTACCCCTTTGTGTTTGAAATACCAAGACTCGGCCCCGAGGCGAGCTCGGGGACTGCCCTCTTTGTTATCTGTATGATAAAATTATGCCTTTGAGTATGTTACCCTTTGATTATGCTGTTTGGCACCGGGCTCGACTAGTCGGCCGGGGACTCGCCGCCTTTGAGCTATGAAGTACTTCACGAAGTCGGACAAGTAGCGTGCGGTGCCTAAGCAAATCTCCTGCCCGAGAAGCCGCAGCTCATGAGCGACTTTTGGTGGGCAGGAGTAAGGTAGAGCGGGCGCCCACACGAAAAATGGCTAAGGACCCAAAGCATAAACATAGTTTGAATCGGCTTCCAGCCCGTTTCGTGAAACCGACTCTTAAGAAGCCGGCTTGCCGTTTTCTACCCAACTTGCTTAAACGACTCTAAAAACAAGGCCAAGTACTTGCCTTCTGAAAGTAGCCAAGCACTTGACCTAGACGGCAATCATGAGGCGGTTGCCCGGCAAGCAAGCGGCATCTAAGGAAGGCGGCAAAGGAAAAAGCCACAAGAGCAATAAGCAAGGAAACATAAAATTAAAATAATATTTACACAAACTTAGGCCCTTGGCGGATCTTGAACAAAGGTTGAGAATACACCCTTGGGTGGAATTGCGCAAATTAACAAAGTTCTTTCAAAAGACTAGCAAGCAGAGAAAATAAGGGCAAGGCAGCGGCCTAAGAAGCGTGACGGGGTTGGAAGGCGGGCGGCGGGCCGAGGCCGAGGCGGCTAGCTGGCGATCTCGGCTTGATCGTCTCGGCAGCTGGCTTAGATGGGCGGCGGCTTCGTTCTTTGGAGGCGGTCGAGCTGAGGCTGGTCGCCCGCTCGTCTTCTGGCGCCTCCATGCCGTCTCCGTCCTCCGCCCCGTCTTCATCCTCGGCGCTGGAGTCGATCACCTCTGCCGAGTCCTCGCCGTAGTCCGGGTTCATCCCGAACCACTCCGGCGGTGCTTCCCCACCGTCTTCAGCCCGCTCAGGGACGAAGACGCTGGTGTCCGTGTAGTCGGCGATCGCCGCCGCACGCTCGACAAGGGCGTCCTCCGCGGCCAGCAGCTCTGCCTGGGCTTCTGACCGGAACGCGGCCAGCCGGTCCAGGTCGAGCCCTGGATACCACGCCTTGACGAACTCCAGGGCTCGGCGAGCTCCAGCCCGAGCCGCGGAGCCCTTCCAAGCCTCAAGACGGCCAGCCGCGACCTCCGGCCCGGTCGGCCCGGTCCGGCTGAAGTGCGTAGAACCGGCATGTCCGGCCACGCAGCAGCGATCGCTGGGCACCGACCGCGGCGAAGAGGTGCAACATCCGATGTGCCGGCCACAGACGAGCCTCGATGCTCAGGAGCTGCTCGTCAAGGGTCCGGGGGGTGTTGGCTGCGATCTCAGCGCCACCCGCCCTCCGCGCCTCACGCTCGGCCTCGATGGCCTGATTGGCCGCCTGCGTGTGACCAGGGAAGAAGTCTGCCAAGAAGAAGAAGAAGCAAGTCAGAAAAAATAGGAGCCGGCTTAACCCATAGTCGGCAACCCAAAAGAAAAAGTAAAAGCAAACTTACCATCAATGATATCTTCGATTTCATGGAAGCCGGAGGTCACCTGCGCTTCCCTGTCGGTCCAGGCGGAGCGCTCGCTCTCAAATCCGGCCAGGAGGGCGGCCTCTTTCTTCTCCGCCTCAGCCTGCGCCACCTTGAGCAGCTCCCTCTGCTCCGCCAGCTGCGTAGCCAGCAGGTCGCGCTCTGCGGCGAGCTTGCCGCACTCCTCCTCTTTGGCGCGCAAAGCGGTCTCGGCCGTACCCAGCTGCCCCCGTAGAGCGTCGTTGGACTCTGAAGAATAAAAGAAGAAGAAGGACGCGAAGTCGTCAGTTAAGAAGGTCGCCAGGAAGATCCGGCCTGACTTCGCAGCAGTCGGCGCGAATCTCGGGGACTACAGCCCGCGGGTGCGCCAGCGCACCCCCGCGAAGAAGAAAACTCACCTTGGCTCCTCGCCAGGTCAGCAGCCCGCTTGTTGAGTTCTTCAACGTTGCGGTTGAAGGCGGTAGCGCGGAGGTTGTGATACTCCTGTAACAAGAATTCCAGACATAGGTAAAAAAAACTTGGAAGTAAGCAAATAAAGTTCCGGGCCGCCTGCTTTCGGCCGCCACGAAACTTCGAGGACTACACCCGGTGGAGTGCTGTTGGCGCCCACGAAGAAGATCAAGAAAATTCGGAAATGAAACATACCCGCACGGCGGATCGCGATGCCAGGTGCGCCTTGGAAAGGTTCTGGAGGGCGTCGCCCTTCGGCCCGCAGCTTCGCTTGGGCGTCCAGGAGCGCCGTGTTCAGCGGGCCCGTGCCACCTCCTCGCACCCACCCAACGGGCGCGGCGCTTGTCACCTCAGCGTCAGGGATGGCCGAGCTGGCGGCGCCGGTCTCCAAGGGGCGCGTCACCGAGGTCGCCTTCTCAAGATGGCGCCGCGCTGGCGAGGCGACTTGAAGAAGCAGCTGCGCCACGGCCTCGTCGTTGGTCGGCGGCACAGGTGGGTCCACCGGCTGTTTGCCTCGCCGCCTTCCCTCCCTGCGATGGGGACCTCACCACCGACTCCCTCCGACTGCCCCGTGAACTCCGGCGGTGGTGGCGCTGAAGCTTCAGTGAATGCTGGCAGCGCCGGCCCGAAGCGTCGCGGCCTCCTCGGCTCGCCTTTTTGCTGCGTGGCGTCTTCGACCGCCTTCTCGGCCTCCGCCTTCTCCCGACCAGGCGGCCTCCTCCTCGTCGCGCTTCTCCTGCGCATTTCGCTCTGTCGCCTCCCGGGCGGCGCAGGTCAACCCGCCGACTATTGGCGGGCGTCTCCGCCGACCCCATGACGGAGGCGGCGGCGACCCTCTCCAAGGTGAGGAGCCTGATAAGGAAAAAGGACATGAGAAGACTCGGGCAAGACGGCCTAGAAGAAAACAAGACAGAATAAAAAAATACTTACGCGGAGACCAGCGGTGGCTTCTTCACCTCCTTGCGGAAGCGGTTAGCCTTCACGACTGGTTCTTCGCGCTGAGTCGCGGCGGCCGCTCCCCTGAATTTCTTGGCCTGGCCGCTCGGCTGAGCCGGCCCGGCCCGGCGCCTCTTCGCGCCGCCTCGACCTCCCAAGGCGGCGGAGGAGCTTGCGCCTGGATGGCCGGCTTTACATTGGCGGCGAAGCGACTTCCTTCTCGCCCGTCATCATCGGGCGATCGGCGAAGGTGGCCGAAGGCCTGAGGTCGTCGGCCCCTCCCCCTCCCTCGGCGTCGGCCTCCATCGCCGCCACACCCAAGTCGGGGTCGTCGGCGTTGCTCTCCGCCCGGTCGGGGATGAATTCACGAGCCGGCCCCGCGGCGCCGGCCGAGGGCGGCATGAGAGGATTCTGAGTCAGAAAAAGACCAAGGAAAGTTAGAGCGGATCCGGTGAAGAAGGAAATAGAGAAGCAAGAGGCGACTTACCAGCGGCGGGGATTGGCGCGCGAGTATGGCTCCTTGCCGAATTGCCATTCCTCCGTGAGGCCGCAGTTCGCCAAGAAATTCACCGTGTCCACCACCTCCGCGTGGGGCATATCCTTGGAGCACAGCCGGTGGGGTCCCGGCCGCTCATCGGCCGTCGGATGAGGTCGGCCTTGAAGAGGGAGAACTTCGGCGCGCCACGAAGGCGGCCGGCAAGTCTGCCCTAGTCGGGCCCTCCATTGTATCATCACTTGTGAACTGTAGCGGCTGGCGTTACTGCGGGGAGTCGTGCCCGGGCCCTATAGGACCAGGTGGTGGGTCGGCCCACGGCTCGCCGCCCATGTAAAGGCGGCAAGTTGACCTAATCGCCTTGGGGCGGCGTTCTTAACGTAGAAGTATGAGCGCTGCCACATCTTCACCGACTTGATGAGGGAGATGGCGGGAAAGGGTTCTCGGGCACCGGCCTCCTCTTGGCGATGAGCGTGCCACAGAGCCCGGCACGCGGCGTGGGTCGAGCCGCTGGAAGAATCCCCACAGCTTCGATGGTGGGGGCGACTCGAAAACCTTCGCATAAGGATGCGAAGGCGGCCAGCAGCAACACCATGTGTTAGGGGTGAGGTGGTGCGGCTGGAGCGAAAAAACTTCGAAGAATGCGCGGAAGAAGCCGCTCGCCCGGCAGCCCAAGCCAGCGCATGAGGTGCGGCGGAAAATGACCCGCTCGCCCTCCTCGGCGCCAGCGTGATTTCGCCCTCCGGTAGCGGTCTTGAGTCCGCACTAGGTGGCTGCGGGGATGCGGCGCGTTTGTGAGGAATTCAATGATGTCGTCGTCAATGATGGAGCCGTCCCACACGCGGGCCTTGCGGTGGGGGCGGCGGCGGATGAGGAGCTCATCTCCGGCCTTGGCGAGGCCCGGCAGCGGTGGGCGAAGAAAAGCGAGGCCAGCGGCGCGGTGGAGCAAGGAAGAAGAGCGAGGCGAGGCGGGGAGGAGAGAGTGCGCGTGCGTCACCGCCCCTCCCTCCCCGCCTACTTATAGGCGCCCTGAGCTGCCCGAAGCGGGCGTGGGATGCTCGCGCCCGTCCCCACGCCCCCGATTTAACCCACGGCGTTAATGCGCGCACTAACGGCGTGGGGAGCTAACCGCCCGCCACGACGCAGGCGGATCCGCTGCTTGGCGCGGGAGCACGGTAATGGCGAGCCACTGCACGGGCCTGTCTTGTCACGCAGCGTGGGCTGGCGGTAGCCTGCCAGCGTGGCGTCATGTGGCGAGCAACGGGTGGCTGCCGGGGAAGCTTATCGAGCACGCCGCCCGGATCCCGCTGCGACCTTGAAACCTTTGAAAAGCAAGACGGCCCCTGCAAGGCCGACTCCGGCTCAAGATGGAGACGGCGGGCGAGTCGATTCTCCTAACAAAGGGATGAAGCTGCCGAGGCTCCTCGACAAGCTGCCCTCGGCACCTCACCAGCCGGGGACTACTGTCGGAGTAATGGGCCACGGGTAGGCAGACCCGAGCCTGAACCTTTCAAAACATCGGGGCGGAGTCGCCCCTCAAGGCGCCAAGACAAAAAGCCGCCTTGAGAAAGTCGGCAGCAGTAGTCGCCCGCCCCTCTAGGCCGAGTCAGGCGGCCTCACGACGAGCCGACTCCAAGCCGGCGACCTCCAGTGAGGCCGGCTATAGAGTCGGCCGCGACCCCAACCACCTCTTGCTGGCGACTCTGGCGGGATGGGATAAAAGCCGCCTTGTGCTCATCCTTGCCCCTGCCCATAAAGGGCGGTATAGCCCTGAGCGCCGTGCAAGCGGAGATGTCCGTCCGGCGCAGCACTATTGCCATGCCGTACGACATCAGCCCGTGGGCGATTCTGTACCCACGATGGCACATGCATGCGACCGAAGGCGGCGGGACCCGCTTTGTCGTGAGTACCAAAACGGTGAGCGCCCCAAAGAGCGGACCCGTTGGAGTCGGCGGCCCCTCGCGGGCTCCATGCGCCATTAACCAGAGACAAGGCGGGGAATGGCAGCGGTGATCGCCCGCCCGGTAGCGGCAACCTTTGTTGCCATGACCTCATGACCAAGCTTCGCGTCATTAGAAGCCGCGCTACGATAATCTGCAGCTGGCAAGACCCGCCAGCGGCGAAGAAAGCTGTCGGCCCCATCTGGAGCCGTCGGCGGGGCCCACTAGTCGGCGGGCCCCGAAGCCGACGGAGAAGAGCGGCGACTTAGAGGGACGGCTTGGACCCGCACCAGCCGGATTACCGTTGTACCCCGGTAGGCCTATATAAACCCGGGGCACCCATGCAAAGGGTTCGAACCTAGTAGTTTTAGACACACGCATAGAGGGAGAGAAGAGCTAGCCGTGCCCTTCTCCTTCCTCACCCGAACAACTCGAGGAGCATCTGGTACTCACTTTGCCATAGTGATCATGCGGAGACCCAGCAGCAGCGATAGGGGTGTTATCTCCTCGGAGAGCCACGAAGCTGGGTAAGATTCGCGGCGTGCATGTCTTCGCCTCATCCGTTTCGAGCACGGCTGACGTTCTACTCGCCCCCTCCTTGATAAGCCATCCTTTGGCATATGTCGCACCCAACCCCCGACAAATAAATAAATAAAAATGTAATTGTTGAACCAGGTGTATACCATGTTCTCGGGATCGGTGGTATGTTCCTTTGGGTTGACAAACTAAAAAAAACTAATAATTGGTCGAGCCAGGTGTATACCATGTTCTCGGGATCGGTGGTATGTTCCTTTGGTGAGATTGATAAAATATTATCATTACTTCCTTCAAATTTAATAAGTGGTTCAACCACAATGTTATATTTCTGCAAATAAGTGATTTAATTCAAGTTCCTTTTGTTCTCAGGGATCATGCTCTCTTTAGGAACCTTTTGGCACGATCAGCATTTGAACTTGCTAATCTTCGTTTATCATCACAAAAGTTTAAAATGGTTGAGTTTACTAGTGTCCTATTGATATGTAGCACTCTTAACCATTAATTTTTCACTAGCCAAGTCCAAAGCATGCCTTTGTTTAGAGATCTACTTCACTTGGCATTCTCTAGTCAGCTCACTATTCACTATCTTGCTCTTGTCATATGCCTTTACTTGAGGACAAGTAAAGATTTAAGTGTGGGGGAACTTGATAAGTGCATTTCATATATATAATTTGGCACTCAAATTTAGCATCTATCGTGATATATCCATCCATTCTTGCTATGAATTGTGATATATTTGAATGAAAATAATATAAAATATCATTTGCTCGTTACTTGTTTCTTTTGCGTAAAAAGTGCGATGAGTCACTATAATCGTCAAGAGTCCATCCATGTGGCTATTGAGAAGAGAGAAGGGCATGAAAGAAGTGAAGAAAGGGACATGAGCATCAAGGAAAGAAGAAACCGGGGCCAAAACTTAAGATGGAGGGGATCTACTTGGGAAGAAAGAAGGAAAGGAGAAGGGCCAAATCAGAAAAGTGGCAGACTAGAGGAGGGTCAAAACCTCTAGCAGCAGCCACTGATCCCCTTTGGGCCTGGCATATCTCTCTCTCCCTCATCCCCTCCTTCTCTACCTTCGGTCGCCGCCACGGCCAGGCCGGCGTGGTGGTGCGCCAACCAGCGCCATCCATCCACCAGCAACACCATCACCTCCTAGCCATCCATGCAGCGAGTGCCATCCATCATCTCCACCTTCACCCAGCGCCTCCGCATCTCCACTTCACCACCGCGCCATCCAGCACCACCACCGCGCTTCCACAACACCCAGCGCCACCACTCTCAATCTCCTGCTGCTCCTAACCTTCTTCTTTCCCCAATCTCGTTGCTGCTCCTAACCTTCCCCGTGCCACTGCTGCTGCTCTTCTTCGAACCCCGTCTTTGCCGCCCTTGTTCTTTTCCTACTGTTACTACTCCATCTCCAGTGCCCCTTGCTGCTGTTGCCTCAACCTGCTGCTTCTTCCTCTCTGAATCCCTACTGCTGCTGCTCCTTTCTCCATGCCCCAGTTGCTGCTTCTTCTTTCTCTAATCTCCTGCTGCCATCTCTCTTTCTCCTTCTCTTCTCTGAATTTTACGTAGTTTGAGGCGTGTAGTCTGTAACAATCAGATTCTAAGAGTACTTGCTTCTGTACTAGTTACTTCTACTATCTATTTTTAGTTGTTCAATACTACTCTGTTGATCTGTGATACTAGTCAAGTGGCTTGTTTAATTTGTTTACTTGTGTAACTTTGAATCATGGTGTAGTACCTGTTAGCATATGTGTGCTTATGTGTGTTCTGTAGTCCTGTGTTAATTACGTTCATGTGAAAATATATATGTTTGTGTTGTGATATATTTCTGTCTCTGTCATAGCATTCTTTCTTCCCCTTTGTTACTTGTATGATAGTAATATATGTGTTCGTGTCCCATTGCTTCCCTTTATGTTAGTGTTTTAGCGTCTCTAGTAAAACAAAAATACAAAAGTAAGTTAGTAAAATCTGAATCTACCTTTGCTTATACGCATTTTCATTGGCGACAATCTTCTTCCCATCATCTGAATTCTATTACCTAGCTTTAGTCGAGCGTAGCCGCTGATTGCCTAGTCCCTGTGGAGAACACGACATCCGTAGTTTGGGTCGTAAAACCCCACTGTACTTCCAATCGACCAGCCTCCCACAGATTGATAAACCTTAGGTCATCCACTTGATGGAAATTTGCTACTGTCCTACAAACCTCTTCACTTGGAGGCCCAACAACGTCTACAAGAAGAAGGTTGTGTAGTAGACATCAAGCTCTTTTCTGGCGCCGTTGCCGGGATGGCGAGGAAAGCGGCACTAACACCCCGTCAACGAAGCTCTTTTGGTGCCGTTGCCGGGGAGGTTAGTGCTTGAAGGTATATCTTTAGATCTTGCAATCGAGTCTTTTAGTTTTTTGTTATATCACTAGTTTAGTTTATAAAAGAAAACTACAAAAAATTGAATTGAGGGTGCCTCATGTGCTTCATCTTTTTAGCATCTTCGTGAAAATGATGGAAAGGAAAATTGTGCTCAAGTGTTAGAAGAAGAATGCATTAAAATGTTTGGCACTAAATATTTGAATGATGAGCATGGTTGCAATGTTGTTAGTATGAATTCCTTGAATATCCATGATGCTAATGATATGCAAAGCCACAAGATTGGGGATGTTATGTTTGACAAAGATGATATTTTTTATCCCCCAAGTTTTGAAGAGCAAATTTATTATGATGATATCATGCCTCCTATTTATGATGATCATATTGATGAAAGTGTGTTTGGAAGAGTGTCAACTTTAGGAAGTAATGATCCCACTATTTTCGAGGATGTTGAATATTATTGTGATAATTATAAAAGTGGATTTGGAGAGGTCATGACTTTATTTAGTGATGATTCCACTACTTCGGAAGAGGTTCCAATTGATTATGAGAACAAAGTTGCTATCTATGTCGAATTGGTAGGTGCGACATATGCCAGCGGGTGGCTAATCATAGTGGGAGCCAATAAGGCGTCGCCGGTGCACGGAAATGGGATGAGGCGAAGACATGCACGCCGTGAATCTTACCCGGCTTGGGGCTCTCCGTGGAGATAACACCCCAAGCTGCTGCTCTGGGGGTCTCCGCATGATCACTAGATGAACAAGTTGCTACAAGAGGCTCCTTGAGCTGTTCGGTGTGAGGAAGAAGAAAGGCACGGCTAGCTCTCCTCTTCCCTCTCGTGGTGTCTAAAACTATCAGAGTCCAACCCTTTGCATGGGTGCCCCAGGGGGTTTATATAGGCCTACCCCCAGGGGTACAATGGTAATCCGGCTAGGTGTGGGCCCTAGCCATCAGTGTCTTCATTCGCCGGCTTCTCCGCCGGCCGTTGGGGCCCGCCGACTAGTGGGCCCCGCCGCTGCCGGCTTCTGGTCGACAGTGGCCCCCACCGTTGAGGGCTTTGTGATCCGACCGATCCAAGTAACGAACGCACGACACCTTCGAGTTCAGCACACGTTCAGCTCGATGATGTCCCACGAACTCCGATCCAGTAGAGCTTCGCTGGAGATTTCTGTCAGCACGACGGCGTGATGACGGTGATGATGTTGCTACCGACGCAGGGCTTCGGTACTCCGGTAACCCCCCGGTACTCCGGTATTTATCCGAACTTGCCCGAAACCTTTCCGAAGTCCAAACATAGTCGTTCAATATATCGATCTTTATGTCTCGACCATTTCGAGACTCCTCGTCATGTCCGTGATCATATCCGGGACTCCGAACTACCTTCGGTACATCAAAACACATAAACTCATAATACCGATCGTCACCGAACGTTAAGCGTGCGGACCCTACGGGTTCGAGAACTATGTAGACATGACCGAGACACGTCTCCGGTCAATAACCAATAGCGGAACATGGATGCTCATATTGGCTCCTACATATTCTATGAAGATCTTTATCGGTCAAACCGCATAATAACATACGTTGTTCCCTTTGTCATCGGTATCTTACTTGCCCGAGATTCGATCTTCGGTATCTCAATACCTAGTTCAATGTCGTTACCAGCAAGTCTCTTTACTCATTTCGTAGTACATCATCCCACAACTAACTCATTATTTGCATTGCTTGCAAGGCTTATAGTGATGTGCATTACCGAGAGGGCCCAGAGACACCTCTCCGACAATCGGAGTGACAAATCCTAATCTCGATCTATGCCAACCCAACAAGTGCCTTCGGAGACACACTGTAGAGCACCTTTATAATCACCCGATTCACGTTGTGACATTTGGTAGCACACAAAGTGTTCCTCCGGTATTCGGGAGTTGCATAATCTCATAGTCATAGGAACATGTATAAGTCATGAAGAAAGGAATAGCAATATACTAAGCGATCGAATGCTAAGCTAACGGAATGGGTCAAGTCAATCACACAATTCTCTAATGATGTGATCCCGTTAATCAAATGACAACTCATGTCTATGGTTAGGAAACTTAACCATCTTTGATAAACGAGCTAGTCAAGTAAAGGCATATTAGTGACACTCTGTTTGTCTATGTATCCACACATGTATTATGTTTTCGGTTAATACAATTCTAGCATGAATAATAAACATTTATCATGAAATAAGGAAATAAATAATAACTTTATTATTGCCTCTAGGGCATATTTCCTTCAGTCCCATTACTAGAGTCAATAATTTGGATTACACAGTAATGATTCTAACACCCATGGAGTCTTGGTGTTGATCATGTTTTGCTCGTGAGAGAGGCTTAGTCAACGGTTCTGCAACATTCAGATCCGTATGTATCTTGCAAATGTCTATGTCTCCCACCTGGACTTGATCGCGGATGGAATTGAAGCGTCTCTTGATGTGCTTGGATCTCTTGTGAAATATGGATTCCTTTGCCAAGGCAATTGCACCAGTATTGTCACAAAATATTTTCATTGGAGCCGATGCACTAGGTATGACACCTAGATCGGATATGAACTCCTTCATCCAGACTCCTTCATTTACTGCTTCCGAAGCAGCTATGTACTCCGCTTCACACGTAGATCCCGCCACGACGCTTTGTTTAGAACTGCACCAACTGACAGCTCCACCGTTCAATAAAAACACGTATCCGGTTTGCGATTTAGAATTGTCCGGATCAGTGTCAAAGCTTACATTAGCGTAACCATTTCTGACGAGCTCTTTGTCACCTCCATAAGCGAGAAACATATCCTTAGTCCTTTTCGGTATTTCAGGATGTTCTTGACCTGTCCATGATCCACTCTGGATTACTTTGGTACCTCCTGCTAAACTAATAGCAAAGGCACACATCAGGTCTTGGTACACAGCATTGCATACATGATAGAGCCTATGGCTGAAGCATAGGGAACATCTTTCATTTTCTCTCTATCTTCTGCGGTGGTCGGGCATTGAGTCTGACTCAACTTCACACCTTGTAACACAGGCAAGAACCCTTTCTTTGCTTGATCCATTTTGAAATTCTTCAAAACTTTATCAAGGTATGTGCTTTGTGAAACTTCAATCAAGCGTCTTGATCTATCTCTATAGATCTTGATGACCAATATATAAGCAGCTTCACCGAGGTCTTTCATTGAAAAACTCTTATTCAAGTATCCTTTTATGCTATTCAGAAATTCTATATCATTTCCAATCAACAATATGTCATCCACATATAATATTAGAAATGCTCTGAGCTCCCACTCGCTTTCTTGTAAATACAGGCTTCTCCAAAAGTCTGTATAAAACCATATGCTTTGATCACACTATCAAAACATTTATTCCAACTCCGAGATGCTTGCACCAGTCCATAGATGGATCGCTGGAGCTTGCACACTTTGTTAGCATCCTTTAGATCGATAAAACCTTCAGGTTGCATCATATACAACTCTTCTTCCAGAAATCCATTCAGGAACGCAGTCTTTACATCCATTTGCCAGATTTCATAATCATAAAATGCGGCAATTGCTAACATGATTCGGACGGACTTAAGCATCGCTACGGGTAAGAAGGTCTCATTGTAGTCAACTCCTTGAACTTGTCGAAAACCTTTTGCAACAAGTCGAGCTTTGTAGACATTAACATTACCGTCAGCGTCAGCCTTCTTCTTGAAGATCCATTTATTCTCGATGGCTTGCCGATCATCGGGCAAGTCAACCAAAGTCCACACTTTGTTCTCATACATGGATCCCATCTCAGATTTCATGGCCTCAAGCCGTTTTGCGGAATCTGGGCTCATCATCACTTCCTCATAGTTCGTAGGTTCGTCATGGTCAAGTAACATGACCTCCAGAACAGGATTCCCTTACCACTCTAGTGCGGATCTTACTCTAGTTGATCTATGAGGTTTAGTAGTAACTTGATCTGAAGTTACATGATCATCACCATTAGCTTCCTCACAAATTGGTGTAGAAGTCGCAGGAACAGATTTCTGTGAAGAACTATTTTCCAATAAGGGAGCAGGTACAGTTACCTCATCAAGTTCTACATTCCTCCCACTCACTTCTTTCGGGAGAAACTCCTTCTCTAGAAAGGATCCATTCTTAGCAACGAATGTCTTGCCTTTGGATCTGTGATAGAAGGTGTACCCAACAGGTCTCCTTTGGGTATCCTATGAAGACACATTTCTCCGATTTGGGTTCGAGCTTAACAGGTTGAAGCTTTTCACATAAGCATCGCAACCCCAAACTTTAAGAAAGCGACAACTTTGGTTTCTTGCCAAACCACAGTTCATAAGGCGTCGTCTCAACGGATTTAGATGGTGCCCTATTTAACATGAATGCAGCCGTATCTAAAGCATAACCCCAAAACGATAGCGGTAAATCAGTAAGAGACATCATAGATCGCACCATATCTAGTAAAGTACGATTACGATGTTCGGACACACCATTACGCTGTGGTGTTTCGAATTGGCGTGAGTTGCGAAACTATTCCGCATTGTTTCAAATGAAGACCAAACTTCGTAACTCAAATATTATCCTCCACGATCAGATCATAGAAACTTTATTTTCTTGTTACGATGATTTTCCACTTCACTCTGAAATTCTTTGAACTTTTCAAATGTTTCAGACTTATGCTTCATCAAGTAGATATACCCATATCTGCTCAAATCATCTGTGAAGGTGAGAAAATAACGATGCCCGCCGCGAGCCTCAATATTCATCGGACCACATACATCAGTACGTATGATTTCCAGCAAATCTGTTGCTCGCTCCACAGTTCCGGAGAACAGCGTTTTAGTCATCTTGCCCATGAGGCATGGTTACTTAAGTACCAAGTGATTCATAATCAAGTGATTACAAAAGTCCATCGAATGGAGTTTCTTCATGCGCTTTACACCAATATGACCTATACAAAGATGCCACAAATAAGTGCTCTCTGCATCTTTTGGCTTCAATATTATGGATATGTGTATCACTACTATCGAGAGTCATCAAAAATAGACCACTCTTTAAGGGTGCATGACCATAAGAGATATTACTCATATAAATAGAACAACCATTATTTTCAGATTTAAATTAATAACCGTCTCACATCAAACAAGATCCAGATATAATGTTCATGCTCAACGCTGGCACCAAATAACAATTATTCAGGTCTAAAACTAATCCCGAAGGTAGATGTAGAGGTAGCGTGCCGACGGCTATCACATCGACTTTGGAACCATTTCCTACGCGCATCGTCACCTCGTCCTTTGTCAATCTTCTCTTAATCCGCAGTTCCTGTTTCGATTTGCAAATATTTGCAACAGAACCAGTATCAAATACCCAGGTGCTACTGTGAGCTTTAGTAAGGTACGCATCAATAACATGTATATCACATATACCTTTGTTCATCCTGCCATCCTTCTTATCTGCCAAATACTTGGGGCAATTCCGCTTCGATGGCCATTCCCTTTGCGGTAGAAGCACTTTCGATCTCGAGCTTAGGTCCAGACTTGGGTTTCTTCTCTGAGCAGCAACTTGTTTGCCGTTCTTCTTGAAGTTCCTTCTTCTTCCCTTACCCTTTTTCTTGAAACTGGTGGTCTTGTTGACCATCAACACTTGATGCTCTTTCTTGATTTCTACCTCCGCAGCCTTTAGCATTGCAAAGAGCTCGGGAATTGTCTTATCCATCCCTTGCATGTTATAGTTCATCACGAAGCTTTTGTAGCTTGGTGGCAGTGATTGAAGAATTCTGTCAATGACACTATCATCCGGAAGATTAACTCCCAGTTGAATCAAGTGATTGTTATACCCAGACATTTTTAGTATATGCTCACTGACAGAACTATTCTCCTCCATCTTGCAGCTGTAGAACTTACTGGAGACTTCATATCTCTCAATCCGGGCATTTGCTTGAAATATTAACTTCAACTCCTGGAACATCTCATATGCTCCATGACGTTCAAAACGTCGTTGAAGTCCCGGTTCTAAGCCGTAAAGCATGGCACACTGAACTATCGAGTAGTCATCAGCTTTGCTCTACCAGACGTTCATAACATCTGGCGTTGCTCCTGCAGCGGGTTTGGCACCCACCGGTGCTTCTAGGACGTAATTCTACTGTGCAGCAATGAGGATAATCCTCAAGTTACGGACCCAGTCCGTGTAATTGCTACCATCATCTTTCAACCTTGCTTTCTCAAGGAACGCATTAAAATTCAACGGAACAACAACACGATCCATCTATCTACAACAACATAGACATGCAAAATACTATCAGGTACTAAGTTCATGATAAATTAAAGTTCAATTAATCAAATTAGTTAAGAACTCCCACTTAGATAGACATCCCTCTAATCATCTAAGTGATCACGTGATCCATATCAACTAAACCATGTCCGATCATCACGTGAGATGGAGTAGTTTTCAATGGTGAACATCACTATGTTGATCATATCTACTATATGATTCACGCTCGACCTTTCGGTCTCAGTGTTCCAGGCCATATCTGCATATGCTAGGCTCGTCAAGTTTAACCCGAGTATTCTGCGTGTGCAAAACTAGCTTGCACCCGTTGTATATGAGCGTAGAGCTTATCACACCCGATCATCACATGGTGTCTCGGCATGACGAACTTTGGCAACGGTGCATACTTAGGGAGAACACTTGTACCTTGAAATTTAGTGAGAGATCATCTTATAATGCTACCGTCAATCAAAGCAGAATAAGATGCATAAAAGATAAACATCACATGCAATCAATATAAGTGATATGATATGGCCATCATCATCTTGTGCCTTTGATCTCCATCTCCAAAGCACCGTCATGATCACCATTGTCACCGGCACGACACCTTGATCTCCATCATAGCATCGTTGTCGTCTCGCCAACTATTGCTTCTACAACTATCGCTACCGCTTAGTGATAAACTAAAGCAATTACATGGCGATTGCATTTCATACAATAAAGCAACAACCATATGGCTCCTGCCATTGCGATAACTTCGGTTACAAAACATGATCATCTCATACAATAAAATGTAGCATCATGTCTTGACCATATCACATCACAGGATGCCCTGCAAAAACAAGTTAGACGTCCTCTACTTTGTTGTTGCAAGTTTTACGTGGCTGCTATGGGATAAGCAAGAACCGTTCTTACCTACGCATCAAAACCACAACGATATTTCGTCAAGTTAGTGATGTTTTAACATTCACAAGGACCGAGCATAGCCACACTCGATTCAACTAAAGTTGGAGAAACTGACACCCGCCAGCCACCTGTGTGAGAAGCACATCGGTAGAACCAGTCTCGCGTAACCGTACGCGTAATATCGGTCCGGGCCGCTTCATCCAACAATACCGCCGAATCAAAGTATGACATGCTCGTAAGCAGTATGACTAGTATCGCCCACAACTCACTTGTGTTCTACTCGTGCATATAACATCTACGCATAAACCTGGCTCTGATACCACTATTGGGGAACGTAGTAATTTCAAAAAAATTCCTACGCACACGCAAGATCATGGTGATGGATAACAACGAGAGGGGAGAGTGTCGTCCACGTACCCTCATAGACCGTAAGCGGAAGCGTTATGACAACGTGGTTGATGTAGTCGTACGTCTTCACGATCCGACCGATCCAAGTACCAAGCGCACGACACCTCCGAGTTCAGCACACGTTCAACTCGATGACGTCCCACGAACTCCGATCCAGCAGAGTTTTGTGCGAGAGTTCCGTCAGCACGACGGCGTGATGATGGTGATGATGTTTCTACCGACGCAGGGCTTCGCCTAAGCACCGCTACGATATGACTGAGGTGGATTATGGTGGAGGGGGCACCGCACACGGCTAAAAGATCAATGATCAACTTGTGTATCTATGGGGTGCCCCCTCCGCCGTATATAAAGGAGTGGAGGAGGGGGAGAGGCCGGCCCTCCTAGGCGCGCCCCAAGGGGAGTCCTACTCCCACCGACCCTTCCAAGAGTAGGAGTAGGAGAGAGGGAAGGAGGAGAGAGAGAGGGAAGGAAAGGGGGGCGCCGCCCCCTCCTTGTCCAATTCGGATTAGAGGGGGAGGAGGCGCGCGGCCTGCCCTAGACGCCCCTCCTCTTCTCCACTAAGGCCCAATAGGCCCATTACACTCCCCAGGGGGTTCCGGTAACCCCCCGGTACTCCGTATTTATCCGAACTTGCCCAGAACCTTTCCGAAGTCCAAATATAGTCGTCCAATATATCGATCTTTATGTCTCGACCATTTCGAGACTCCTCGTCATGTCCGTGATCATACCCGGGACTCCGAAATACCTTCGGTACATCAAAACACATAAACTCATAATACCGATCGTCACCGAACGTTAAGCGTGCGGACCCTACGAGTTCAGCACACGTTCAGCTCGATGATGTCCCACGAACTCCGATCCAGCATAGCTTCGCAGGAGAGTTCCGTCAGCACGACGACGTGATGACGGTGAAGATTTTGCTAGTAACGCAGGGCTTCGGTACTCCGGTAACACCCCGTTACTCCGGTATTTTTCCGAACTTGCCCGGAACCATTCCGAAGTCCAAACATAGTCGTCCAATATATCGATCTTTATGTCTCGACCATTTCGAGACTCCTCGTCATGTCCGTGATCATATCCGGGACTCGAAACTACCTTTGGTACATCAAAACACATAAACTCATAATACCGATCGTCACCGAACGTTATTCGTGCGGACCCTACGGGTTCGAGAACTATGTAGACATGACCGAGACACGTCTCCGGTCAATAACCAATAGCGGAACCTGGATGCTCATATTGGCTCCGACATATTCTACGAAGATCTTTATTGGTCAAACCGCATAACAACATACGTTGTTCCCTTTGTCATCAGTATGTTACTTGCCCGAGATTCGATCGTCGGTATCTCAATACATAGTTCAATCTCGTTACCGGCAAGTCTCTTTACTCGTTCCGTAGTACATCATCCCACAACTAACTCATTAGTTGCATTGCTTGCAAGGCTTATAATGATGTGCATTACCGAGAGGGCCCAGAGATACCTCTCCGAGCAATCGGAGTGACAAATCCTAATCTCGATCTATGCCAACCCAACAAGTACCTTCGGAGACACACAGAGAGCACCTTTATAAACACCCAGTCATGTTGTGACATTTGGTAGCACACAAAGTGTTCCTCCGGTATTTAGGAGTTGCATAATCTCATAGTCATAGGAACATGTATAAGTCATGAAGAAAGGAATAGCAATATACTAAACGATCGAATGCTAAGCTAACGGAATGGGTCAAGTCAATCACAACATGCTCTAATGATGCGATCCCGTTAATACAATTAGTGACCCTCTGTTTGTCTATGTATCCACACATGTATTATGTTTACGGTTAATACAATTCTAGCATGAATAATAAACATTTATCATGAAATAAGGAAATAAATAATAACTTTATTATTGCCTCTAGGGCATATTTCCTTCAATATGATCCATTATGTTATTATTGTTGATAGAACTTGCACTAGTGAAAGTATGAACCCTAGGCCTTGTTTCCTAGCATTGCAATACAGTTTATGCTCACTTTTACCACTTGCTACCTTGCTGTTTTTATATTTTGACATTACAAAACCTATATCTACCATCCATATTGCACTTGTATCACCATATCTTCGCCGAACTAGTGCACCTATACAATTTACCATTGTATTGGGTGTGTTGGGGACACAAGAGACTCTTTGTTATTTGTTTGCAGGGTTGTTTGAGAGAGACCATCTTCATCCTACGCCTCTGATAAGTGCATTTCATATATATAATTTGGCACTCAAATTTAGCATCTATCGTGATATATCCATCTATTCTTGCTATGAATTGTGATATATTTGAATGAAAATCATATAAAAGATCATTTACTCGTTACTTGTTTCTTTTACATAAAAAGTGCGATGAGGCACTATAATCGTCAAGAGTCCATCCATGTGGCTATTGAGAAGAGAGAAGGGCAGGAAAGAAGTGAAGAAAAGGACATGAGCATCAAGGAAAGAAGAAACCGGGGGCCAAAACTTAAGATGGAGGGGATCTACTTGGGAAGAAAGAAGGAAAGGAGAAGGGCCAAATCAGAAAAGTGGCAGACTAGAGGAGGGGTCAAAATCCCTAGCAGCAGCCCCGATCCCCTTTGGGCCTGGCATATCCCTCTCTCCCTCATCCCCTCCTTCTCTACCTTCGCCCGCCGCCACGGCCAGGCCGACGTGGTGGTGCGCCAACCAGCGCCATCCATCCACCAGCAACACCATCACCTCCCAGCCATCCACGCAGCCAGTGCCATCCATCATCTGCACCTTGACCCAAATAGCCTCCGCATCTCCACTTCACCACCGCGCCATCCACACCACCACCGCCTCCACAACACCCAGCGCCACCACTCTCAATCTCATGCTGCTCCTAACCTTCTTCTTTCCCCAATCTCGTTGCTGCTCCTAACCTTCCCGCGCCACTGGCCGCTGCTCTTCTCTGAACCCCGTGCTACCGCCCTTCTTCTCTTCCTACTGTTACTACTCCATCTCCAGCGCCCCTTGCTGCTGTTGCCTCAACCTGCTGCTTCTTCCTCTCTGAATCCCTACTGCTGCTGCTCCTTTCTCCATGCCCTAGTTGCTGCTTCTTCTTTCTCTAATCTCCTGCTGCCATCTCTCTTTCTCATTCTCTTCTCTGAATTTTCTGTAGTTTGAGACGTGTAGTCTGTAACATTCAGATTCTAAGAGTACTTGCTTCTGTATTAGTTACTTCTACTATCTATTTTTAGTTGTTCAATACTACTCCGTTGATCTGTGATACTAGTCAAGTGGCTTGTTTAATTTGTTTACTTGTGTAACCTGAATCATGGTGTAGTACCATGTTCGCATATGTGTGCTTATGTGTGTTCTGTAGTCCCTGTGTTAATTACGTTCATGTGAAAATATATATGTTTGTGTTGTGATATATTTCTGTCTCTGTCATAGCATTCTTTCTTCCCCTTTGTTACTTGTATGATAGTAATATATGTGTTCGTGTCTCATTGCTTCCCTTTATGTTAGTGTTTTAGCTGCCTCTAGTAAAACAAAAATACCAAAGTAAGTTAGTAAAATCTGAATCTACCTTTTGCTTATACGCATTTTCATTGGCGACAATCTTCTTCCCATCATTTGAATTGTATTACCTAGCTTTAGTCGAGCGTAGCCGCTGATTGCCTAGTCCCTGTGGAGAACACGACATCCGTAGTTTGGGGCGTAAAACCCCACTGAACTTACAATCGATCATTTTGGCACCGATGCCGGGGACTTAAGTCGAGCGATTTTGTTAGGCTATAGACTAGGTTTTTCTTGTTTTCTCTTTGTGCTATATATATGTGATATATCTCTAACCCCTAACCCTTGTTCAAGTTATTTTCTCTTTCTTTGCTTGGTCATTCTGCAGGTTATTGCATCTTCTCAGATATGGCTTACTATTCAGATCATCATGCTTATGCGAGCAACACTACAAACAGCACGGAAAGTATTCAAGACCTGATAAGTAAGATTTCCCATCGATTAGATGATTTAGCTCAAAGAATGAGAAGTAGTTTTTGAGGATAGGCCTAGCTCTTATGAACCTTATTCTAGAGGTCATCCTTATGTTGCTCCTACATGCCATATTTGTGGACTTCAGGGCCATTCACCCGCTGAATGTCAGCGTGGTTACTCTCACCCTCCCGATTGTTATGGCATGAGCTTCGCCCCACAGCCTAGCTCATACCAAAACAATTACTCATATGGGTGGCCTGAAACCAGAATATGTCATATAGGAACAACAACCCCGAGATCTCACCGCTTGCTTCTAGTTATCCAATGCAGGATTTAGAAATGAAGAGGAGAGCCACAACCATGCACCACAACAATTTTATTCACCTCCTACTCATATATCGCAGCACCAGGAGATGTGTCCAATGGAGTTAAATGGTCCTCCATTTGGTCAACTAACAACTCCAAAGACCTGTTGTGCAATCTCATGTGCAAGTGCCCACACAAGATGAGTTCGATGACATAGAGAAGCTCACACTTTTGAGTCTCGAAGTTCACTTGGAGTGCCAAGGATGATCCCATTAGGAAGGTGATACTTGAGGAAATGAAGAAGATTAAGAGTGGAAAGGAGCTAGTGGAAGAAGTAAGGAAGATTGAGAAGAACATCAACGCTGGCAGTACTATCTCTTCCCTCCTTGAGTTGAGTATTTCTGGGATACCCCTTGATACATGTGAGGTCCCAAAACCTTCACATTCAGGTTGAGCAAGATAGCGAGAGTCCAGAGGAAGAGATACTTCAGATCCAAGAAGAAATTCTAAGCCAAGGCACAAGATGATCCAGAGCTCGAATACCCAAATGAACAAGTTGAAGATTCAATGTCTACCACTCCCATTTAAGTAGAAGAAGCTGTTGTAGTTGAAGATGAAGAACCAGAAATTCAATTGCCTATCATCATACAAGAGTGTGACATTGCAGGTTTATCTAATCCTCTCAATGGCATGTCCCTATATGAATTGTTTGCTACTACCTTGCATTGCATGATGCCATCTGTTAAAGTAGATTTGAAAAGTATTTGCTTGGATATGATCATATATACCCTGTTAGTGGCATTACTCACATTAGTGATGATCACAGTTACTTTCCTCGTGCTAGACCTATGCTTTATGAAACATATCATTCCCATGCTAGTCTTGAGCTTAATGATAAATATCATCCTCATGTTAGTTTTGACCTTGCTGATTTCTACCATCCTAAACATGTGCTTTATAGCTATGCTTATGTAATTGGATACTCGATTGATGACTTGGAGGGTATTATCCCTACCGCTTGCATTGTCTCTTTTGTGGAGTGTTTTTTCAGGTTGTTGCTTCTGCACCGTTCACTTCATGCTGATCAGGTTCGAGGTGACATTCCTTGGGACCCAGGTGGATCCTGAGCACGGAGATGAGGAGAATCAATGGGCACATACGCGAGGAAGGGAGAAGCTGGAGCAGGCATGAGGATAGAGAAGCAAAAGGAGAGGAGCAACAACTTAGAGAGTGATCAAGCAAGTGCTACTTCATAGTGCCCGGTGAGCTGTTTCATGACCCCAATCTGAATACCATCATACATTATACATGCTGTAATCAACTGCTATTTGGGTCACTTGAGCAATTTCTTAAATATCGTCCCCACTGAATTTTACCTTCGACATAGGGTGATTGATGTGAATATGTGAAGTGAGTGTTGAATGCCTTGTAAACTAGTGATCTACATATTGCGTGCTTTGCTGAAATTAGTGAGAACTATTAGTTTTGACTGCTCAAATCCCTAGTACACTAGAAAACTTATTCATTTTCTGCTTTTACCTTGATACACCTATATCATTAAGTGTCATATGCTGAGTTTGTGCCTATTGTGTTCCCATTCAGAGCAATCACTTACCACTATGGATTAGCATGCTATGTTCCCTGGATCGGTAGCATGTGAACTAGACATGGATGAGTGTTGATTCTTGTTTTTATTCATTTGAAAAGTAAAAAATGTATATCTTATAATGAATAAGTCTGGTATACCTACAGTAGCATGTCATGTTCCCTGGATCGGTGGCATGTGAAATCTGGTAGCTTGGACAGTAATAATGTCGGAGTAATGGGCCACGGGTAGGCGTAACCCGAGGCCCCTGAACCTTTCAAAACATCGGGCAGATCCGCCCTCAAGACGCCAAGACAAAAAGCCGCCTTGAGAAAGTCGGCCACAGAGTCGCCGATCGCCTCTCTAGGCCGAGTCCCAGAGGCGGCCTCGGGACGAGCCGACTCCAAGCCGGGCGACCTCCAGCCGAGGCCGGCCATGTGGAGTCGGCCCACGACCCCAACCACCTCTTGCTCGAGCGACTACGAGGCGGGATGGGATAAAGCCGCCTCATGCCCATCCTTGCCCTGCCCATAAAGGGCAGGTATAGCCTGAGCGTGCATCGACGGAGATCTCCGTCCCGGCAAAGATCGCTGTTACGCTGCCCTCGAGACATCAGCCCCTGTGGGCACATTCCTGTACCCACGATGGCCTGTCAAGATGACCCAAAGACGGCGGGATCACTGTCGGCGGGAGTACTCAAGACGGCGAGAGCGCCCAAAGACGGAACCGTTGGAGTTGGCCTCCGGGAGTCGGCCGGCCCCTCCCGCGGGCTCCACGCGCCATTAACCAGACAAGACGGGGAATTGCAACAGTGATCACCCGCCAGGCGGCGGCACTGTTGCCATGACCCCATGACCAAGCTCGCGTTATTAGAAGCACGGCTACAGTAATCTGCAGCCGGCAAGACTACCACAAGCGGGCAAGGGCTGTCGGCCCCATGTCAAGTTGGCCGACGGGCCCACTAGTCGGCGGGCCCTAGAAGCCGGGAGAAGACGGCGACTTAGAGATCGACGGCTTGGACCCGCACTCAGCCGGATTACCGTTGTACCCCTGTGGGGTAGGCCTATATAAACCCCGGGGCACCCATGCAAAGGGTTCAACCTAGTAGTTTTAGACACACGCATAGAGGGAGAGAAGAGCTAGCCGTGCCTTCTCCTTCCTCACCCGAACAGCTCAGGAGCATCCGGTACTCACTTTGCCATAGTGATCATGCGGAGACCCCAGAGCAGCAATAGGGGTGTTATCTCCTCGGAGAGCCCTCAAGCCGGGTAAGATTCACCGGCGTGCATGTCTTCGCCTCATCCTGCTTCTGTGCACCGGCGACGTTCTACTCTCCCTCCATGATAAGCCATCCTTTGGCATATGTCGCACCCAACCCTCGGCATTTGGTGCCCACCGTGGGGCCTGGTGCACCGCCGTCTGGAGACCTGCTTTGGACGGGAACCCTCTTCCTCCCTGGCGAGCGCAGCCAGCCCGGCACGCCAGACGGAGTTCAAGCGCTGACGCTACTGCATGGCGCCGAGGTCGCTTCAAGGCGAAGCTACCTCGCCGAACTTGTCGGCGAGGTTCGCCTCTCCGACGAGCCTGCATCCGACGCAGGCACGGACGGCCCCGAAAGCCTCCTCGCGGGCCTCCTCGAGCAGCTCCACGTCGCCGGCGAGCCTGCCGCCGACCTGGAGTCCGTAGGCTCCACCGACCCGATGCTGGTCGACTCCGACACCGCGTCGCTCGACGCGTTCCCCACCAACGTGGTGGTGGTCACGACGAGCCTCTCCTCGCGGAGAGCGGCGGGAGCACCGTCATAGAGGTACTTCGCCATCGGTCACGGCGAGCCTTCCGCGAGGGAGCTCGTGACCCTCTCGACGCTGTTCTGCAAGACCTGACCGCCTCCATTCCGGAAGACGCCGACGCCGGAACGCTGGAAGCACGCCGCCTCCAGTTCCTCGTGGGCGCACAGAAGCTGGCAAGCATGAGACGCTTGTCGGAAGTCTATCAGCGCAAGATGGATCGCGCTGTGGGCGGCTCGCCGGCTCCGACTGGGCCTAGCCGCCTAGGCACGGTCCGGCAGCGCGGCGTGGCCATCGCCAGTCTGCTTGAAGGCCGCCTGTGGTACGCCACGCGGAGAACATTCGTGCTGCCAGCGGCGGCGTAATGAGCTGGATAACTTCGAGGGCGAGGAGCGCCGCTGATGACGGAGCGAGTCCAGAGCTCCTCGACGTACGCCGCAAGAAGACGAAGCCGGCCGCACGGAGGCGCCATGGCGACAACACGGGCGATTTGCCTCCTCGCCGAGATCAAGGCGCGACGTCTTGACGCCGACCGGGCGGCGTCCGCGAAGAAAGAACAAGGATCCGCTGTCAGCCATAGCCGGACTCACATCTCCATCGAAGCGAGACAAAGACGGCCGCCCGAGAGAGCAAAGTGGAGCGGCGGGACGACTATCAGCCTCCTCCTCCCCGCAGAGAAAGGCGAGTCTCCCCGCCACCCGTCGAGCATCCGACTCTCGGCGACCGCCTTGGCTGCCGAGAGGGAGTCGGAGAGAACGACGCCCGCCACCGGATCGAGCGACTCCACCGATCCCTGGCACTAGAAGAAGAGGACGAGTTGGCCCCGCCCTGTTTCGGACCTCGCATCCGAGACGAACCCTTCCCCCGAGGATTCACACTCCCCCGAGACACACCCAAATACACCGGCTCCGTGAAGCCGGAGGATCGGCTGGTGGACTACTCCACGGCCGTCAAGATAGCTTAACGGCAACAAGCGCTGCTGTCAGAAAGTATGTTCCCTCATGCTCTGTGGCACGGCCCGGACATGGTTGAACAGCTTGAAGCCCCGCAAAGATCAACAGCTGGGTCGATTTCACCGAGGCCTTCGTCCGCAACTTCACGAGCACATACAAGCGACCTCCCAAGCCTCGCTGCCTCTCCTTGTGCATGCAAGGCCCCAACGAAGTCTACTCGCGACTACCTCACGCTACTGGGCCGAGCTCCGAACTCCAAGGAGTGCACGAGGTGCAGTAATCGAGTACTTTCACCGCGGGTGCGTAGAAGGCACCTCCTCAAGCACAAGCTCCTTTGCGACGAGCCGGAGACCTCGACGAGCTGCTGGTCATAGCATAAGTACGCCATCGCCGACTCCTCCATGAAGTCGGAGATCAAGTCGCGGCGACCGCAAAGTAGCTCCTCATGCTCCCAGAACTCCGGCTGGCGACGCCAGTCGGCGACAGCAGCAGAATGATCATAAGCGCAAGGCCCCGCAGCCGGCTTCCGAGAGCCGGCAGGTGGCGACAGTCGAAGACCAGCAGCCAGAGGGGCAGCCTCCTGCCAAGCGGCAGAAGGGCGGCAAGTCCAACTGGTTGCCGGCCTTCTCTTACGAGCAGACTCTGGACGAACCCTGCAAGTTCCACAGCGGCGCGAAGCCGTCAAATCACACCACCCGGAAGTGCCTCGCTCACCAGATCGCCAAGGAGACGGCCTTGCCCCTCCTCCGCCGCTGGGCCGCCGCCTCCACCGCCGCCCCAAAGAGCCGGCTGTCGAGCCAGTCGGCGAAGACAAGACGATTACCGGAAGAGCACGGCGCCTATGTCGTGGTTTACCAGCGGAGTGATGATCGCCGCGGCAAAGCGGCGGCAAAGAAGAAGAAGTGAATGCAGTAGCATCAGATACCCCAGAATTCATGCACTGGTTCGAGAAAGCCATTAGCTGGAGCCGTGTTGATCACCCAGAGGTGATGCCGAGTCCGGGCTCCTACGCCCTGGTCTTGGGAGCCACCCTTGCCACGGATAGGCGGGCCGCTCGCTTCTCGCGAGTGCTGATAGACGGAGGCAGCAGCATCAACATCTTGCATAAGGATACGATGGAGAAGCTAGGAATCAAGCAAAGGCAGCTTCAGCATAGTCGGACTGTGTTCCACGGAATTGTACCTGGCCTTTCCTGCTCACCGATTGGCAAGATTCTGATAGATGTCCTCTTTGGGGACAAGGATCACTTTCGCCGAGAGCCAGTCTGGTTCGAAGTGGTGGACCTCGAAAGCCCCTACCATGCCCTGCTTGGCCGACCTGCTTTGGCCAAGTTCATGGCGGTCCCCCACTACGCCTACCTCAAGATGAAGATGCCGAGTTCCAAGGGGATTCTGACCGTAGCCGGCGACAGTAAAGTCGTCCGCTCAGGTACCGAAAGCAGCCGGCTGGGCCGAGTCCCTAGTGATCGCGGCCGAGAAGCTGCTCTGGATCGGATTGTGGCAGTGGCCGGCAAGCAGCCAGAGATATCGCCCGACCCCAAGGAGTCAGAAGCTGAGGGCTCGTTCAAGCCGGCCAAAGAGACCAAGAAGATACCCTTGGACCCGGAGCACCCGGAGAAATACGCTGTCATAGGTGCAAACCTCGACAACAAATAGGAAGGCGAGCTCGTCGATTTCCTCCGTGAGAATCGGGACATCTTCGCATGGTCCCCCAAAGACATGCCAGGTGTACCGACGGATTTCGCCGAGCACAAGTTACATGTCCGATCTGATGTGAAGCCCGTCCAGCAGCTCCTTGCGCCTCTGTCAAGAGAAAAGAAGAGTTGTTGGAGAAGAGATAGCCCGGCTCCTCGCAGCCGGTTTCATCATGGAAGTTTTCTTTCCGGAATGGTTGGCGAACCCGGTCTTGGTACTAAAGAAGAACAAGCAGTGGCGGATGTGTATTGACTACACAAGCCTCAACAAAGCCTGCCCTAAGGACCCGTTCGCTTTGCCAAGAATTGATCAGTGATAGACTCCACAGCCGGATGCGAGCTGTTGAGCTTCTTAGATGCATATTCAGGATATCACCAGATCGAGCTGAACCCGGCCGACAGATTGAAGACCGCCTTCATCACGCCATTTGGAGCCTTCTGCTACCTGACCATGACGTTCAGCTTGAGGAACGCCGGCGCCACCTTTCAGCGTTGCATGCAGAAGTGCCTCCTCAAGCAGCTTATAGAAACGCCCACGCCACGTGGACGATGTGGTGGTGAAGATGGAGAAGCGAGGAACGCTGTTGGAAGACCTCAAAGAGACCTTTGAAAACCTGCGCCGATTCCAGATCAAGCTCAACCCAGAGAAATGCGTCTTCGGAGTACCAGCCGGCCAGCTCCTTGGCTTCCTGGTATCTGAACGCGGCATAGAGTGCAACCCCGTGAAGATCAAGGCGATCGAGAGGATGGAAGTACCCCGCCGACTGCTAGATGTGCAGAAGTTCACCGGCTGCTTGGCGTCTATCAGCCGATTCATCAGTCGGCTGGGCGAGAAAGCTCTTCCTCTGTACCAGCTTATGAAGAAGACCACCTTCTTCGAATGGAACTCCAAGGCGGACGAAGCTTTTCTCTAGTTGAAGAGAATGCTGACTACTCCCCCAGTGCTGGCGGCTCCGACTCCAAAGGAGCCCATGCTCCTGTATATTGCCGCCACCAAATAGGGTAGTCAAGACACCATTGTAGTTGAACGCAAGGAGGAAGGCAAGGCGCTACCTGTCCAGAGGCCAGTGTATTACCTGAGCGAGGTACTGTCGACCTCCAAGCAGAACTACCCCCACTACCAGAAGATGTGTTACGGCGTGCACTTTGCCGCCAAGAAGTTGAAGCCTTACTTTCAAGAGCATCCAATCACCGTGGTTTGCACGGCCCCACTAGCAGAGATCATCGGAAGCCGAGATGCTTCAGGCCGAGTGGCCAAATGGGCCATAGAGTTGGCCCCTACACCATCTTTTACCAGCCCCGCACCGCCATCAAGTCACAAGCACTGGCCGACTTCCTCGTCGATTGGGCCGAGACTCAAGATTCGCCGCCAAATACCGACTCCACCCATTGGCGGATGCACTTTGATGGCTCGAAGATGCGCACCGGCTTGGGAGCCGGCGTGGTCCTCACTTCCCCTAAGGGCGACAAGCTCAAGTACGCGCTGCAGATCCATTTCGCCGCCTCCAACAACGTCGCCGAATACGAGGCGCTCATCCACGGGCTCCGGCTTGCCAAAGAGCTCGGCATTCGCCGGATCCTGTGCTATGGCGACTCCGACTTGGTGGTCCAACAGTCATCCGGCGACTGGGACGCCAAAGATGCAAATATGGCGAGCTACCGCTTTCTGGTACAGCAGCTGAGTGGATATTTTGAGGGATGCGAATTCCTCCACGTGCCAAGAAACGACAACGACCAAGCAGATGCCCTGGCAAGAATCGGCTCCACCCGTCAGGCAATACCATCCGGCGTCGCCCTTCAGCGCCTTCTCAAGCCATCTGTCAAGCCGTCACCAGAGTCAGACTCCATTTTTGTGCCGGCTCCCCCTGAATAAGTCGGATCCGACTCCAAAGCCTCAGCAGACGGCACAAGAATCCTTGCAGACGCCCCAAGAACGCGGCAGTTGAAGCCGGCCAGGGGACTCCAGAATCCTTGCAGACGCCCCCATTGCGAAGACTCCAGTACTCGGCCCGGGGACTGCACCAGTCGGCCCGGGGACTTCTTCAACCCAGCAAGCTGCTGCAGACTCCAACCCGCCGCCTCCCAGCCCACCCGCCCTCGTCCAAGTAGCAGTACTGGCTGTCGAAGAAATAGCAGCACCCTCATGGGCCCAGCCCATCCTGAAGTTCTTAGTAAGCGGAGAGCTACCAACTGATGAAACCTTGGCTCGACAAGTGCAACGCCGAGCGGCAGCCTACACTATAGTCAATAGAGAGCTGGTCAGGCGTAGCGTCACCGGTGTCTACCAGCGCTGCATCGAATCAGAGCAAGGCCAAGCAATCCTTGAAGACATCCATCGTATGAAAAGGCCATAATGCAGCCTAAAGAGCACTCTTCTCCAAAGCCTTACGACACTGTTTCTTCTGGCCAACTTCACTATAAGAGGCCAAGGAATTATTTAAAATGCAAGGAGTGCGGTGTTCCGCTCCAAGCCGCTTCAGCCGGCTTCAGCGCTCAAGACTATCCCCATCGCCTGGCCCTTTGCTGTTTGGGGCCTGGACATGGTGGGACCATTCAAGACGGCACGAGGTGGCCTAACTCACTTACTTGTCGCGGTGGACAAGTTCACCAAATGGATAGAAGCAAAACCCATCAAGAAGTTGAATGGTCCTACGGCAGTGACTTTCATCGCCGACATCACGACTCGCACGCGACCACACAAAGCATCATCACCGACAACGGCATAAATTTTGCCAAAGGCGCTCGCCCGCTTACGCACGACGCAGGGCATTCGATCGACTTAGCGTCCGCTGCCCATCCGCATCAAACAGCCAGTGGAGCGAGCGAACGGCCTCATCCTGTCGGCATCAAGCCTCGATCGGTCCAACCATCTGGAGCTGCTCGGCCGGCTGCCGGCTTGAGGAGTTGCTACCGGCCCTTCCGGAGTCTGCGACGACTCCAAACAAGTCAACTGGCTTCACACCCTTCTTCCTCGCTTCACGGTGCCAAGCCGCCATCCCAACGGATATAGAGTTCGACTCCCCGCGAGTCACCATGTACAATCAAGAGGAAGTGTAAGAAGCACGCCAAGACGGCGTCGATCTGCTGGAAGAGGGCCGGTTGTTGGCACTCACCGGTCCAAAGATCTACCAGCAGAGCTCGCCGCTACTACAACAAGAAGGTCAAGCCAAGATCATTCCTAGAGGGCGACCTTGTGCTCCGGCTGATCCAATAATAGCCGACCAGCACAAGCCGCCAAGACCTTTGGGAAGGACCATTCATCATCAGTAAAGTGCTGGGCAACGACTCCTACTACCTGATCGACGCTCAGAAGCCCCGAGCACGCAAGAGGGACGACTCCGGCAAGGAGACGGAGCGGCCATGGAATGCGAATCTCCTCCGAAGATTTTACAGTTGACGCAGTATGTACCACGCTACCCCTTTGTGTTTGAAATACCAAGACTCCGGGCCCCCCGAGACGAGCTCGGGGACTGCCCTCTTTGTTATCTCAGATGATAAGAATTATGCCTTTGAGTATGTTACCCTTGATTATGCTGTTTGGCACTGGCTCGACTAGTCGGCCCGGGACTCGCCGCTTTGAGCTATGAAGTACTTCCTCAAGTCGAGACAAGTAGCGTGGCGGTGCCTAAGCTGCCTCTCTGCCAGAAGCCGCAGCTCGCAGAGCGACTTTTTGGTGGGAAGAAGTAAGGTAGAGTGGCGCCCACACGAAAAATGGCTAAGGACCCAAAGCATAAACATAGTTTGAATCGGCTTCCACTGCTTCGTGGAAACCGACTCTTAAGAAGCCGGGCTTGTCGCTTTTCTACCCAACTTGCTTAAACGACTCTAAAAACAGGGCCAAGTACTTGCCTTCTCAAAGTAGCCAAGCACTTGACCTAGACGGCAATCCGCAGAGCGGTTGCCCGACGGGCAAGGCGGCATCTAAGGGAAGGCGGCAAAGGAAAAAGCCACAAGAGCAATAAGCAAGGAAACATAAAATTAAAATAATATTTACACAAACTTAGGCCCTTGGCCGGATCTTCGAACAAAGGTTCAGAATACACCCCGCGGGTGGAATTGCGCAAATTAACAAAGTTCTTTCAAAAGACTAGCAAACAGATAAAATAAGGGCAAGGCAGCGGCCTAAGAAGCAGCGGACGGGGTTGGAAGGCCGGAGGCGGCGGCGGCGTCAGGCGCCGGGGCGGCTGGCTGGGCAGTCTCGGCTTGATCGTCTCTGGCAGCAGCTGGCTCAGATGGGCGCGGCTCGTTGCTGGAGGCGCGGTCGAGCTGAGGCTGGTCGCCCGCCTGCCTTCCGGGCGCCCATGCCGCCTCCGCCCTCCGCCTGCCTTTCATCCTCGGCGCTGAGTCGATCACTGCTGAAGTCCTCGCCAGAAGTCCGGGTTCATCCCAACCACTCCGGGCGGTGCTTCCCCACCGTCTTCAGCCCGCCAGGACGAAGACGCTGGTGTCCGTAGTCGGCGATCGCCGCCAAGACGCCGACAAGGGCGCCCTCCGCTGCCAGCAGCTCGCTTCGGCTTCGACCGAACGCTGCCAGCCGGTCCAGTGTCGAGCTCGATACCACGCTTGACGAACTCTGTGGCTCGGCGAGCTCCAGCCCGAGCCACGGAGCCCTTCCAAGCCTCAAGACGGCCAGCCATGACCTCCGGCCGGTCGGCATGCGGTTGGGAGGCGAGAACCGCATGTCCGCCAGTGGCAGCGATCGCTGGGCACCGACACGCTAAAGACGGCGCAGCATCCGATGTGCCAGCTACAGACGAGCCTCAATGCTCAGGAGCTGCTCGTCAAGGGTCCGGGGGGCGTTGGCTGCGATCTCAGCGCCACCCGCCCTCCGCGCCTCGCGCTCGGCCTCGATGGCCTGATTGGCCGCCTGCGTGTGACCAGGGAAGAAGTCTGCCAAGAAGAAGAAGAAGCAAGTCAGAAAAAATAGGAGCCGGCTTAACCCATAGTCGGCAACCCAAAAGAAAAAGTAAAAGCAAACTTACCATCGACGATATCTTCGATTTCATGGAAGCCGGAGGTCAGCTGCGCTTCTGCCGGGTCCAGCGGAGCGCCGCTCTCAACCGGCCAGAGGGCGGCCTCTTTCTTCTCCGCCTCGGCTGCGCCACCTTGAGCAGCTCCCTCGCTCCGCCACTGCGTAGAAGCCAGGTCGCGCTCAAGGGCGAAGCTTGCCGCACTCCTCCTCTTTGGCGCAAGCGGTCTCGGCCGTACTCAGCTGCCTCGCAGAGCGGGCGTTGGACTCAAGAATAAAAGAAGAATGACGCGAAGTCGCTGCTTAAGAAGGTCGCCAGGAAGATCCGCCTGATCGCAGCAGCCGGCCCAATCTCGGGACTACAGCGCTGAAAGCGCCAGCACTTCGCCAAGAAGAAAACTCACCTCGCCTCGCCAGGTCAAGAGCCCGCTTGTTCAGTTCTTCAACGCTATGTTGAAGGCGGTAGCGTGGAGGTTGTGATACTCCGTAACAAGAATTCCGCACATAGGTAAAAAACTTGAAGTAAGCAAATAGTTCCGGGCCGTCACCGCCAAAGACCGCCTGAAACTCGGGATTACACTCCAGTGGCCGGGCGCGCCTCACAGAGAAGATCAAGAGAAAATTCGAAATGAAACATACCCGACGGGCGGATCGCGATGCCAGTGCGCCTTGGAAAGGTTCTCGAGGGCGCCGCCTTCGGCCCGCAGCTTCGCTTGGACGTCCAGGAGCGCCGTGTTCAGCGGGCCCGTGCCACCTCCTCGCACCCACCCAACGGGCGCGGCGCTTGTCACCTCAGCGTCAGGGATGGCCGAGCTGGCGGCGCCGGTCTCCAAGGGGCGCGTCACCGAGGTCGCCTTCTCAAGACGGCGTCGCGCTGGCGAGGCGACTTGAAGAAGAAGCTGCGCCACGGCCTCGTTGTCGGTCGGCGGCACAGGCGGGTCCGCCGGCTGTTTGCCTCGCCGCCTTCCCTCCCTGCAACGGGGACCTCACCACTGACTCCCTCCGACTGCCCCGTGAACTCCGGCGGTGGTGGCGCTGAGCTCAGTGGAGTAACGAGCAGCGCCGACTGAAGGTGTGCGGCCTCCTCGGCTCGCCTTTTTGCTGCAGCGGCGTCTTCGACCACCTTCTCGGCCTCCGCCTTCTCCCGACGGGCGGCCTCCTCCTCGTCAAGGCTTCTCCTGCGCATTTCGCTATGTCGCCTCCCGAGGGCGGCCGCAAGGTCAACTCACGACTATTGGCGGACGTCTCCGCCGACCCCATGACGGAGGCGGCGGCGACCCTCTCCAAGGTGAGGGGAGCCCTGATAAGGAAAAAGGACATGAGAAGACTCGGGCAAGACGGCCCAGAAGAAAACAAGACAGAATAAAAAAATACTTACCGGAGACCAGCAGTGGCTTCTTCACCTCCTTACGGAAGCGGTTAGCCTTTGCGACCGTTCTTCATACTGAAGTCAGCGGCGGCCGCCTCCCTGAATTTCTTGGCACTGGCTGGTTGAGCCGGGCCCGCCCGGCGCCTCTTCAGCGCCGACCTCTAAGGCGGCGGAGGAGCTATACTGGATGGCCGGGCACATTGGCGGCGGGGCGACTTCCTTCGCCACATCATCGGGCTGGTCGTGAAGGTGGTCAAGGCCCGAGGTCGCCGGCCTCCCCTCCCTCGGCGTCGGCCTCCATCGCCGCCACACCCAAGTCGGGGTCGTCGGCGTTGCTCTCCGCCCGGTCGGGGATGAATTCATGAGCCGGCCCCGCGGCGCCGGCCGAGGGCGGCATGAGAGGATTCTGAGTCAGAAAAGACCAAGGAAAGGTAGAGCTGGATCCGGCTGAAGAAGGAAATAGAGAAGCAAGAGACGAATTACCAACGGCGGGGGATTGGCGCGCGAGTATGGCTCCTTGCCGAACTGCCATTCCTCCGTGAGGCCGCAGTTCGCCAAGAAATTCACCGTGTCCACCACCTCCGCGTGGGGCATATCCTTGGAGCACAGCCGGGTCAGGGGTCCGCGTCAGCTCATCTGGCCGATCAGATGAGGTCGGCCTTGAAGAGGGAGAACTCGGCGCGCCACGAAGGCGGCCAGCAAGTCTGCCCCAGTCAGGCCCTCCGACTGTATCATCACGCGGAGCCGCGCGACGGCGGCGTTGCCTGCGGGAGTCAGCGTCCGGGCCCTATAGGACCAGCTGGTGGGTCGGCCCACCGGCTCGCCGCCCACGTAAGGCGGCAAGTTGACCTAGTCGCCTTCGGGGGCGACGTTCTTGACGTAGAAGTATGAACGCTGCCACATCTTCACCGACTTGATGAGGGAGATGGCAGGAAAGGGTTCTCGGGCACCGGCCTCCTCTTGGCGATGAACGTGCCGCACAGAGCCGGCACGCGAGCGACGTGGGTCCCGAGCTTCGCCTGGAAGAATTCCCCCCACAGCTCGATGGTGGGGACGACTCCGAGAAAACCTTCGCATAAGGATGCGAAGGCGGCCAGCAGCACCACTGTGTTAGGGGTGAGGTGGTGCGGCTGGAGCCCGAAAAACTCGAAGAATGCGCGGAAGAAGCCGCTCGCCGGCAGCCCAAGCCCGCGCATGAGGTGCGAGCGGAAAATGACCCGCTCGCCCTCCTCCGGCGCCGGCGTGATTTCGCCCTCCGGCGCGGCGCGGGTCCGCACTAGGTGGCTGCCGGGGATGCGGCGCGTTTGACGAAGGAATTCAATGATGTCGTCGTCAATGATGGAGCCGTCCCACACGCCGGAGCGCGCGGTGGGAGGCGCGGCGGCGGATGAGGAGCTCATCTCCGCGGCGCGGCGAGGCCCGGCGCGGTGGAGCGAGGAAGAAAACGAGGCCCGGCGCGGTGGAGCAAGGAAGAAGACGAGGCAGGAGCGGGAGGAGAGAGTGCGCGCAAGGCCACCGCCTCCCTCCCCGCCTTACTTATAGGCGCTTAGGCTCAAAGCCGAGGGGGCGGGCGTGGGATTAACTGCGCCCACGTCCCCACGCCCCCACGATTTAACCCACGACGTTACTGCGCGCACTAACGGCGTGGGGAGCCCAACCGCCCGCACGACCGCAGCGGATCCGCTGCGCGCCGGGGCACGGTAGTGGCAGGCCCTGCCTGACGGGCCTGTCTTGTCACGCGCGTGGGCTGGCAGATCGCTCGCTGCGTGGCGTCATGTGGCGGGCCGGCAACGGGCGGCTGCCGAGAAGCTTATCAGGCACGCCGCCCGGATCCCGCCGCGTCCTTCGAAACCTTTGAAGAGCCAGACGGCGCCCTGCAAGGCCGACTCCGCTCAAGATGGAGACGGCGGCCGAGTCCAGATTCTCCTAACAAAGGGATGAAGCTGCCGAGGCTCCTCGACAAGCTGCCCTCGGCACCTCACCAGCTTCGGGACTACTGTCGAGTAATGGGCCACGGGTAGGCAGACCCGAGCCCCGAACCTTTCAAAACATCGGGCAGAGTGCGCCTCAAGACGCCAAGACAAAAAGCCGCCTTGAAAGTTGGCAACAGAGTCGCCGACCGCCTCTAGGCCGAGTCCCAGAGGCGGCCTCAGGACGAGCCGACTCCAAGCCGGCGACCTCCAGCGAGGCCGGCTATAGGGAGTCGGCCCGCGACCCCAACCACCTCTTGCCTGAGCGACTACGAGCGGGATGGGCTAAAGCCGCCGCGCGGCTCATCCTTGCCCTGCCCATAAAGGGCAGGTATGGCCACAGAGCGCCGTACCGACGGAGATGTCCGTCCTGCGTAGCACTGTTGCCATGCCGGCCCTGACATCAGCCCCGTGGGCGGATTCTTGTACCCACGATGGCCTGTCTGTACGACCCAAAGACGGTGAGAGCGCCCCAAAGACGGACCCGTTGGAGTCGGCCGGCCCCTCCCGCGGGCTCCACGCGCCATTAACCAGACAAGACGGGGAATGGCAACAGTGATCGCCCGCCAGGCGGCAGCACTGTTGCCATGACCTCATGACCAAGCTCGCGTCATTAGAAGCACGGCCACAGAATCTGCAGCCGGGCAAGACCCGCCACAAGGCGGGCAAGGGCTGTCGGCCCCATGTTGGGCCGGCCGACGGGGCCCACTAGTCGGCGGGGCCCTCCGACGGAGAAGACGGCGACTTAGAGACTGGACGGCTTGGACCCGCACTCCAGCCGGATTACGTTGTACCCTCGGGGTAGGCCTATATAAACCCCCCGGGCACCCATGCAAAGGGTTCGAACCTAGTAGTTTTAGACACACGCATAGAGGGAGAGAAGAGCTAGCCGTGCCCTTCTCCTTCCTCACCCCGAACAGCTCCAGGAGCATCCGGTACTCACTTTGCCATAGTGATCATGCGGAGACCCCAGAGCAGCAGAGGGGTGTTATCTCCTGAGAGCCCTCAAGTCGGGTAAGATTCGGCCAAGGCATGTCTTCGCCTCATCCTGCTTTCGTGCACCGCGACGTTCTACTCGCCTCCATGATAAGCCATCCTTTGGCATATGTCGCACTCCAACCCCGACAAATAAATAAATAAAATGTAATTGTCGAACCAGGTGTATACCATGTTCTCGGATCAGTGGTATGTTCCTTTGGGGTGACAAACTAAAAAACTAATAATTGGTCGAGCTGTGTATACCATGTTCTCGGATCGGTGGTATGTTCCTTTGGTGAGATTGATAAAATATTATCATTACTTCCTTCAAATTTAATAAGTGGTTCAACCACAATGTTATATTTCTGCAAATAAGTGATTTAATTCAAGTTCCTTTTGTTCTCGTGGATCATGCTCTCTTTAGGAACCTTTTGGCACAACAAGCATTTGAACTTGCTAATCTTCGCTTATCATCGCAAAAGTTTAAAATGGTTGAGTTTACTAGTGTCCTATTGATATGTAGCACTCTTAACCATTAATTTTTCACTAGCCAAGTCCAAAGCATGCAATCGCTTAGAGATCTACTTCACTTGGCATTCTCTAGTCAGCTCACTATTCACTATCTTGCTCTTGTCATATGCCTTTACTTGAGGACAAGTAAACATTTAAGTGTGGGGGAACTTGATAAGTGCATTTCATATATATAATTTGGCACTCAAATTTAACATCTATCGTGATATATCCATCCATTCTTGCTATGAATTGTGATATATTTGAATGAAAATAATATAAAATATCATTTGCTCGTTACTTGTTTCTTTTGCAGAAAAGTGCGATGAGTCACTATAATCGTCAAGAGTCCATCCATGTGGCTATTGAGAAGAGAGAAGGGCATGAAAGAAGTGAAGAAAGGGACATGAGCATCAAGGAAAGAAGAAACCGGGGCCAAAACTTAAGATGGAGGGGATCTACTTGGGAAGAAAGAAGGAAAGGAGAAGGGCCAAATCAGAAAAGTGGCAGACTAGAGGAGGGGTCAAAATCTCTAGCAGCAGCCCTGATCCCCTTTGGGCCTGGCATATCTCTCTCTCCCTCATCCCCTCCTTCTGTACCTTCGGTCGCCGCCACGGCCAGGCCGGCGTGGTGGTGCGCCAACCAGCGCCATCCATCCACCAAAGAACACCATCACCTCCTAGCCATCCATGCAGCGAAAAGCCATCCATCATCTCCACCTTCACCCAGCGCCTCCAAGATCTCCACTTCACCACCGCTGCCATCCAAAGCACCACCACCGCGCTTCCACAACACCCAGCGCCACCACTCTCAATCTCCGCTGCTCCTAACCTTCTTCTTTCCCCAATCTCGTTGCTCCTAACCTTCCCCGTACACTGCCGCTGCTTTTCTTCGAACCCCTGTGCCGCCCTTGTTCTTTTCCTCATCACATTACTCCATCTCCAAGGTGCCCCTTCTTTGCTTGTTGCCTCAACTCGCTGCTTCTTCCTCTCTCAATCCCTACCGCTGCTCCTTTCTCCATGCCCCGCTTGCTGCTTCTTCTTTCTCTAATCTCCTGCTGCCATCTCTCTTTCTCCTTCTCTTCTCTGAATTTTCGTAGTTTGAGACGTGTAGTCTGTAAATAATCAGATTCTAAGAGTACTTGCTTCCTGTACTAGTTACTTCTACTATCTATTTTTAGTTGTTCAATACTACTCTGTTGATCTGTGATACTAGTCAAGTGGCTTGTTTAATTTGTTTACTTGTGTAACCTGAATCATGGTGTAGTACCCTGTTCGCATATGTGTGCTTATGTGTGTTCTGTAGTCCCTGTGTTAATTACGTTCATGTGAAAATATATATGTTTGTGTTGTGATATATTTCTGTCTCTGTCATAGCATTCTTTCTTCCCCTTTGTTACTTGTATGATAGTAATATATGTGTTCGTGTCCCATTGCTTCCCTTTATGTTAGTGTTTTAGCGTCTCTAGTAAAACAAAAATACCAAAGTAAGTTAGTAAAATCTGAATCTACCTTTTGCTTATACGCATTTTCATTGGCGACAATCTTCTTCCCATCATATGAATTCTATTACCTAGCTTTTAGTCGAGCGTAGCCGCTGATTGCCTAGTCCTCGTGGAGAACACGACATCCGTAGTTTGGGTCGTAAAACCCCAATTGCATTTCATAATCGATCAGCCTCCCACAGCATTGATAAACCTTAGGTCATCCACTTGATGGAAATTTGCTACTGTCCTACAAACCTCTTTCATTTTGAGGCCCAACAACGCCTACAAGAAGAAGGTTGTGTAGTAGACATCAAGCTCTTTTCTGGCGCCGTTGCCGGGATGGCGAGGAAAGCGGCACTAACACCCCGTCAACGAAGCTCTTTTGGTGCCGTTGCCGGGGAGGTTAGTGCTTGAAGGTATATCTTTAGATCTTGCAATCGAGTCTTTTAGTTTTTTGTTATATCACTAGTTTAGTTTATAAAAGAAAACTACAAAAAAAATTGAATTGAGGGTGCCTCATGTGCTTCATCTTTTTAGCATCTTTCGTGAAAATGATGGAAAGGAAAATTGTGCTCAAGTGTTAGAAGAAGAATGCATTAAAATGTTTGGCACTAAATATTTGAATGATGAGCATGGTTGCAATGTTGTTAGTATGAATTCCTTGAATATCCATGATGCTAATGATATGCAAAGCCACAAGATTGGGGATGTTATGTTTGACAAAGATGATATTTTTTATCCCCCAAGTTTTGAAGAGCAAATTTATTATGATGATAGCATGCCTCCTATTTATGATGATCATATTGATGAAAGTGTGTTTGGAAGAGTGTCAACTTTAGGAAGTAACGATCCCACTATTTTCGAGGATGTTGAATATTATTGTGATAATTATAAAAGTGGATTTGGAGAGGTCATGACTTTATTTAGTGATGATTCCACTACTTCGGAAGAGGTTCCAATTGATTATGAGAACAAAGTTGCTATCTATGTCGGGTGGTAGGTGCGACATATGCCAACGGGTGGCTAATCATAGTGGGAGCCAATAAGACGTCAGCCGGTGCCTCGAAACGGGATGAGGCGAAGACATGCACGCCGGGCGAATCTTACCCAGCTTCGGGCTCTCCGTGGAGATAACACCCCAATCTGCTACTCATGGGTCTCCGCATGATCACTAGATGAACAAGTTGCTACAAGAGGCTCCTTGAGCTGTTCGGTGTGAGGAAGAAGAAAGGCACGGCTAGCTCTCCTCTTCCCTCACGTGGTGTCTAAAACTATCGAGTCCAACCCTTTGCATGGGTGCCTGGGGTTTATATAGTCCTACCCCAAGGGGTACAATGGTAATCCGCTAGGTGTGGGCCCTAGTCGCCGGTGTCTTCATCCACCGGCTTCTCCGCCGGCCGCTGGGGCCCGCCGACTAGTGGGCCCCGCCGGCTGCCGGCTTCCTGGTCGACAGGCTGGCCCCACCGTTGAGGGCTTTGTGATCCGACCGATCCAAGTAACGAACGCACGACACCTTCGAGTTCAGCACACGTTCAGCTCGATGATGTCCCACGAACTCGATCCAATAGAGTCATTGAGATTTCACAAGACGACGGCGTGATGACGGTGATGATGTTGCTACCGACGCAGGGCTTCGCATTCGGTAACCCCCCTGCATTCCGGTATTTATCCTAACTTGCCCGAAACCTTTCCAAGTCCAAACATAGTCGCTCAATATATCGATCTTTATGTCTCGACCATTTCGAGACTCCTCGTCATGTCCGTGGATCATATCCGGGACTCAACTACCTTCGTACATCAAAACACATAAACTCATAAAACCGATCGTCACCGAACGTTAAGCGTGCGGACCCTACGGGTTCGAGAACTATGTAGACATGACCGAGACACGCCTCCTGGCCAATAACCAATAGCGGAACATGGATGCTCATATTGGCTCCTACATATTCTACGAAGATCTTTATCGGTCAAACCGCATAATAACATACGTTGTTCCCTTTGTCATCGGTATCTTACTTGCCCGAGATTCGATCTTCGGTATCTCAATACCTAGTTCAATCTCGTTACCGGCAAGTCTCTTTACTCATTTCGTAGTACATCATCCCACAACTAACTCATTATTTGCATTGCTTGCAAGGCTTATAGTGATGTGCATTACCGAGAGGGCCCAGAGATACATCTCCGACAATCGGAGTGACAAATCCTAATCTCGATCTATGCCAACCCAACAAGTGCCTTCGAGACACCTCAGAGAGCACCTTTATAATCACCCGATTACGTTGTGACATTTGGTAGCACACAAAGTGTTCCTCCGGTATTCGGAGTTGCATAATCTCATAGTCATAGGAACATGTATAAGTCATGAAGAAAGGAATAGCAATATACTAAACGATCGAATGCTAAGCTAACGGAATGGGTCAAGTCAATCACACAATTCTCTAATGATGTGATCCCGTTAATCAAATGACAACTCATGTCTATGGTTAGGAAACTTAACCATCTTTGATAAACGAGCTAGTCAAGTAAAGGCATATTAGTGACACTGCTTGTCTATGTATCCACACATGTATTATGTTTTCGGTTAATACAATTCTAGCATGAATAATAAACATTTATCATGAAATAAGGAAATAAATAATAACTTTATTATTGCCTCTAGGGCATATTTCCTTCAGTCTCCCACTTGCACTAGAGTCAATAATTTGGATTACACAGTAATGATTCTAACACCCATGGAGTCTTGGTGCTGATCATGTTTTGCTCGTGAGAGAGGCTTAGTCAACGGTTCTGCAACATTCAGATCCGTATGTATCTTGCAAATGTCTATGTCTCCCACCTGGACTTGATCGCGGATGGAATTGAAGCGTCTCTTGATGTGCTTGGATCTCTTGTGAAATATGGATTCCTTTGCCAAGGCAATTGCACCAAAGATTGTCACAAAATATTTTCATTGGAGCCGATGCACTAGGTATGACACCTAGATCGGATATGAACTCCTTCATCCAGACTCCTTCATTTACCGCTCAAGCAGCTATGTACTCCGCTTCACACGTAGATCTCGCCACGACGCTTTGTTTAGAACTCGCACCAACCGACAGCTCCACTGCTTCAATAAAAACACGATCCGGTTTGCGATTTAGAATTGTCCGGATCAGTGTCAAAGCTTGCATTGACGTAACCATTTACGATTTCGAGCTCTTTGTCACCTCCATAAACGAGAAACATATCCTTAGTCCTTTTCGTATTTCAGGATGTTCTTGACCTGTCCCAAAGGATCCACTCCTGGATTACTTTGGTGCCTCTCTGCTAAACTAATAGCAAGGCACACATCAGGTCCGGTACACAGCATTGCATACATGATAGAGCCTATGGCTGAAGCATAGGGAACATCTTTCATTTTCTCTCTATCTTCTGCAGTGGTCGGGCATTGAGTCTGACTCAACTTCACACCTTGTAACACAGGCAAGAACCCTTTCTTTGCTTGATCCATTTTGAAATTCTTCAAAACTTTATCAAGGTATGTGCTTTGTGAAACTTCAATCAAGCCGCCTTGATCTATCTCTATAGATCTTGATGACCAATATATAAGCAGCTTCACCGAGGTCTTTCATTGAAAAACTCTTACTCAAGTATCCTTTTATGCTATTCAGAAATTCTATATCATTTCCAATCAACAATATGTCATCCACATATAATATTAGAAATGCTACAGAGCTCCCACTCGCTTTCTTGTAAATACAGGCTTCTCCAAAAGTCTGTATAAAACCATATGCTTTGATCACACTATCAAAACATTTATTCCAACACCGAGATGCTTGCACCAGTCCATAGATGGATCGCTGGAGCTTGCACACTTTGTTAGCATCCTTTAGATCGATAAAACCTTCAGGTTGCATCATATACAACTCTTCTTCCGTAAATCCATTCAGAACGCAGTCTTTACATCCATTTGCCGATTTCATAATCATAAAATGCGGCAATTGCTAACATGATTCGGACGGACTTAAGCATCGCCACGGGTAAGAAGGTCTCATTGTAGTCAACTCCTTGAACTTGTCGAAAACCTTTTGCAACAAGTCGAGCTTTGTAGACATTAACATTACCGCCGCCGCCTCTTCTTCTTGAAGATCCATTTATTCTCGATGGCTTGCCGATCATCGGTCAAGTCAACCAAAGTCCACACTTTGTTCTCATACATGGATCCCATCTCAGATTTCATGGCCTCAAGCCGTTTTGCGGAATCTGGGCTCATCATCACTTCCTCATAGTTCGTAGGTTCGTCATGGTCAAGTAACATGACCTCCAGAACAGGATTCCCTTACCACTCTAGTGCGGATCTTACTCTAGTTGATCTATGAGGTTTAGTAGTAACTTGATCTGAAGTTACATGATCATCATCTTTAGCTTCCTCACAAATTGGTGTAGAAATCGCAGGAACAGATTTCTGTGATGAACTATTTTCCAATAAGGGAGCAGGTACAGTTACCTCATCAAGTTCTACATTCCTCCCACTCACTTCTTTCGGGAGAAACTCCTTCTCTAGAAAGGATCCATTCTTAGCAACGAATGTCTTGCCTTTGGATCTGTGATAGAAGGTGTACCCAACAGCCTCCTTTGGGTATCCTATGAAGACACATTTCTCCGATTTGGGTTCGAGCTTAACAGGTTGAAGCTTTTTCACATAAGCATCGCAACCCCAAACTTTAAGAAACGACAACTTTGGTTTCTTGCCAAACCACAGTTCATAAGGCGTCGTCTCAACGGATTTAGATGGTGCCCTATTTAACATGAATGCAGCCGTATCTAAAGCATAACCCCAAAACGATAGCGGTAAATCAGTAAGAGACATCATAGATGGCACCATATCTAGTAAAGTACGATTACGATGTTCGGACACACCATTACGCTGTGGTGTTTCGGGTGGCGTGAGTTGCGAAACTATTCCGCATTGTTTCAAATGAAGACCAAACTCGTAACTCAAATATTATCCTCCACGATCAGATCATAGAAACTTTATTTTCTTGTTACGATGATTTTCCACTTCACTCTGAAATTCTTTGAACTTTTCAAATGTTTCAGACTTATGCTTCATCAAGTAGATATACCCATATCTGCTCAAATCATCTGTGAAGGTGAGAAAATAACGATGCCCACCGCGAGCCTCAATATTCATCGGACCACATACATCAGTACGTATGATTTCCAGCAAATCTGTTGCTCGCTCCACAGTTCCGGAGAACGGCGTTTTAGTCATCTTGCCCATGAGGCATGGTTCGCAAGTACCAAGTGATTCATAATCAAGTGATTACAAAAGTCCATCAGAATGGAGTTTCTTCATGCGCTTTACACCAATATGACCTATACAGCAGTGCCACAAATAAGTGCTCTCTGCATCTTTTGGCTTCAATATTATGGATATGTGTATCACTACTATCGAGAGTCATCAAAAATAGACCACTCTTTAAGGGTGCATGACCATAAGAGATATTACTCATATAAATAGAACAACCATTATTTTCAGATTTAAATGAATAACCGTCTCACATCAAACAAGATCCATATATAATGTTCATGCTCAACGCTGGCACCAAATAACAGTTATTCAGGTCTAAAACTAATCCCGAAGGTAGATGTAGAGGTAGCGTGTCGACGGGCTATCACATCGACTTTGGAACCATTTCCTACGCCAAGATCGTCACCTCGCCCTTAGCCAATCTTCGCTTAATCCGCAGTCCCTGCTTTTGATTTGCAAATATTAGCAACAGAACCAGTATCAAATACCTGTGTGCTATCGCGAGCTTTAGTAAGGTACGCATCAATAACATGTATATCACATATACCTTTGTTCATCCTGCCATCCTTCTTATCTGCCAAATACTTGGGGCAATTCCGCTTCCAGTGGCCATTCCCTTTGCAGTAGAAGCACTCAGTCTCAGGCTTAGGTCCAGACTTGGGTTTCTTCTCCTGAGCGCAACTTGTTTGTCGCTCTTCTTGAAGTTCCCTTCTTCTTCCCTTTACCCTTTTCTTGAAACTGGTGGTCTTGTTGACCATCAACACTTGATGCTCTTTCTTGATTTCTACCTCCGCAGCCTTTAGCATTGCAAAGAGCTCGGGAATTGTCTTATCCATCCCTTGCATGTTATAGTTCATCACGAAGCTTTTGTAGCTTGGTGGCAGTGATTGAAGAATTCTGTCAATGACACTATCATCCGGAAGATTAACTCCCAGTTGAATCAAGTGATTGTTATACCTAGACATTTTTAGTATATGCTCACTGACAGAACTATTCTCCTCCATCTTGCAACTGTAGAACTTACTGGAGACTTCATATCTCTCAATCCGGGCATTTGCTTGAAATATTAACTTCAACTCCTGGAACATCTCATATGCTCCATGACGTTCAAAACGTCGTTGAAGTCCCGGTTCTAAGACGTAAAGCATGGCACTCTGAACTATCGAGTAGTCATCAGCTTTGCTCTACCAGACGTTCATAACATCTGGCGTTGCTCCTGCAGCGGGTTTGGCACCCACCGGTGCTTCTAGGACGTAATTCTATCAGGCAAAGCAATGAGGATAATCCTCAAGTTATGGACCCAGTCCGTGTAATTGCTACCATCATCTTTCAACCTTGCTTTCTCAAGGAACGCATTAAAATTCAACGGAACAACAACACGATCCATCTATCTACAACAACATAGACATGCAAAATACTATCAGGTACTAAGTTCATGATAAATTAAAGTTCAATTAATCAAATTACTTAAGAACTCCCACTTAGTTAGACATCCTCTAATCATCTAAGTGATCACGTGATCCATATCAACTAAACCATGTCCGATCATCACGTGAGATGGAGTAGTTTTCAATGGTGAACATCACTATGTTGATCATATCTACTATATGATTCACGCCGACCTTTCGGTCTCAAAGTGTTCCGAGGCCATATCTGCATATGCTAGGCTCACAAGTTTAACTCGAGTATTTCTGCGTGTGCAAAACTGGCTTGCACCCGTTGTATATGAACGTAGAGCTTATCACACCCGATCATCACGTGGTGTCTCGGCACGACGAACTTTGGCAACGGTGCATACTTAGGGAGAACACTTGTACCTTGAAATTTAGTGAGAGATCATCTTATAATGCTACCGTCAATCAAAGCAGAATAAGATGCATAAAAGATAAACATCACATGCAATCAATATAAGTGATATGATATGGCCATCATCATCTTGTGCCTTTGATCTCCATCTCCAAAGCACCGTCATGATCACCATTGTCACCTACACGACACCTTGATCTCCATCATAGCATCGTTGTCGTCTCGCCAACTATTGCTTCTACAACTATCGCTACCGCTTAGTGATAAACTAAAGCAATTACATGGCGATTGCATTTCATACAATAAAGCAACAACCATATGGCTCCTGCCAGTTGCCGATAACTCGGTTACAAAACATGATCATCTCATACAATAAAATGTAGCATCATGTCTTGACCATATCACATCACAGGATGCCCTGCAAAAACAAGTTAGACGTCCTCTACTTTGTTGTTGCAAGTTTTACGTGGCTGCTATGGGATAAGCAAGAACCGTTCTTACCTACGCATCAAAACCACAACGATATTTCGTCAAGTTAGTGCTGTTTTAACATTCACAAGGACCGGGCATAGCCACACTCGATTCAACTAAAGTTGGAGAAACTGACACCCGCCAGCCACCTGTGTGCGAAGCACATCGGTAGAACCAGTCTCGCGTAAGCGTACGCGTAATATCGGTCCGGGCCGCTTCATCCAACAATACCGCCGAATCAAAGTATGACATGTTCGTAAGCAGTATGACTAGTATCGCCCACAACTCACTTGTGTTCTACTCGTGCATATAACATCTACGCATAAACCTGGCTCTGATACCATTATTGGGGAACGTAGTAATTTCAAAAAAATTCCTACGCACACGCAAGATCATGGTGATGCATAACAACGAGAGGGGAGAGTGTCGTCCACGTACCCTCGTAGACCGTAAGCGGAAGCGTTATGACAACGTGGTTGATGTAGTCGTACGTCTTCACGATCCGACCGATCCAAGTACCAAGCGCACGACACCTCCGAGTTCAGCACACGTTCAACTCGATGACGCCCCACGAACTCCGATCCAGCAGAGTTTTGTGCGAGAGTTCACAAGACGACGGGCGTGATGATGGTGATGATGTTTCTACCGACGCAGGCTTCGCCTAAGCACCGCCACGATATGACTGAGGTGGATTATGGTGGAGGGGCACCGACACGGCTAAAAGATCAATGATCAACTTGTGTGTCTATGGGGTGCCCCCTCCCCCGTATATAAAGGAGTGGAGGAGGGGGAGAGGCCGGCCCTCCTAGGCGCGCCCCAAGGGGAGTCCTACTCCCACCGACCCTTCCAAGAGTAGGAGTAGGAGAGAGGGAAGGAGGAGAGAGAGAGGGAAGGAAAGGGGGGCGCCGCCCCCTCCTTGTCCAATTCGGAATTAGAGGGGGAGGAGGCGCGGCCTGCCCTAGACGCCCTCCTCTTCTCCACTAAGGCCCAATAGGCCCATTACACTCCCCGGGGTTCCGTAACCCCCTGCAGACTCGTGATTTATCCGAACTTGCCCGAACCTTTCCAAGTCCAAATATAGTCGCCCAATATATCGATCTTTATGTCTCGACCATTTCGAGACTCCTCGTCATGTCCGTGATCATACCCGGACTCAAATACATTCGGTACATCAAAACACATAAACTCATAATACCGATCGTCACCGAACGTTAAGCGTCATGGACCCTACGAAGTTCAAAGACACGCTCAGCTCGATGATGTCCCACGAACTCCGATCCAAAGCATAGTCATAGAGAGTTCCACAAGACGACGACGTGATGACGGTGAAGATTTTGCTAGTAACGCAGGGCTTCGCATTCGGTAACACCCGGTACTTCGGTATTTTTCCGAACTTGCCGGAACCATTCAAGTCCAAACATAGTCGCCCAATATATCGATCTTTATGTCTCAACCATTTCGAGACTCCTCGTCATGTCCGTGGATCATATCCGGGACTCAAACTACCTTTGGTACATCAAAACACATAAACTCATAATACCGATCGTCACCGAACGTTATTCGTGCGGACCCTACGGGTTCGAGAACTATGTAGACATGACCGAGACACGTCTCCGGTCAATAACCAATAGCGGAACCTGGATGCTCATATTGGCTCCGACATATTCTACGAAGATCTTTATTGGTCAAACCGCATAACAACATACGTTGTTCCCTTTGTCATCAGTATGTCGGTCTCTCAATACATAGTTCAATCTCGTTACCGGCAAGTCTCTTTACTCGATCCGTAGTACATCATCCCACAACTAACTCATTAGTTGCATTGCTTGCAAGGCTTATAATGATGTGCATTACCGAGAGGGCCCAGAGATACCTCTCCGACAATCGGAGTGACAAATCCTAATCTCGATCTATGCCAACCCAACAAGTACCTTCGGAGACACCTGTAGAGCACCTTTATAATCACCCAGTCATGTTGTGACATTTGGTAGCACACAAAGTGTTCCTCCGGTATTCAGGAGTTGCATAATCTCATAGTCATAGGAACATGTATAAGTCATGAAGAAAGGAATAGCAATATACTAAACGATCGAATGCTAAGCTAACGGAATGGGTCAAGTCAATCACAACATTCTCTAATGATGCGATCCCGTTAATACAATTAGTGACACTCTGTTTGTCTATGTATCCACACATGTATTATGTTTCTGGTTAATACAATTCTAGCATGAATAATAAACATTTATCATGAAATAAGGAAATAAATAATAACTTTATTATTGCCTCTAGGGCATATTTCCTTCAATATGATCCAGTTATGTTATTATTGTTGATAGAACTTGCACTAGTGAAAGTATGAACCCTAGGCCTTGTTTCCTAGCATTGCAATACCGTTTATGCTCACTTTTACCACTTGCTACCTTGCTGTTTTTATATTTTGACATTACAAAAACCTATATCTACCATCCATATTGCACTTGTATCACCATATCTTCGCCGAACTAGTGCACCTATGCAATTTACCATTGTATTGGGTGTGTTGGGGACACAAGAGACTCTTTGTTATTTGTTTGCAGGGTTGTTTGAGAGAGACCATCTTCATCCTACGCCTCTGATATGTGCATTTCATATATATAATTTGGCACTCAAATTTAGCATCTATCGTGATATATCCATCTATTCTTGCTATGAATTGTGATATATTTGAATGAAAATCATATAAAAGATCATTTACTCGTTACTTTGTTTCTTTTACATAAAAAGTGCGATGAGGCACTATAATCGTCAAGAGTCCATCCATGTGGCTATTGAGAAGAGAGAAGGGCAGGAAAGAAGTGAAGAAAAGGACATGAGCATCAAGGAAAGAAGAAACCAGGGGCCAAAACTTAAGATGTAGGGAATCTACTTGGGAAGAAAGAAGGAAAGGAGAAGGGCCAAATCAGAAAAGTGGCAGACTAGAGGAGGGGTCAAAATCCCTAGCAGCAACCCCGATCCCCTTTGGGCCTGGCATATCCCTCTCTCCCTCATCCCCTCCTTCTCTACCTTCACGCCGCCACGGCCAAAGCCGACGTGGTGGTGCGCCAACCAGCGCCATCCATCCACCAAAGAACACCATCACCTCCCAGCCATCCACGCAGCCAGTGCCATCCATCATCTGCACCTTGACCCAGCGCCCAAGATCTCCACTTCACCACCAAGGCCATCCAGCACCACCACCGCGCCTCCACAACACCCAGCGCCACCACTCTCAATCTCCTGCTGCTCCTAACCTTCTTCTTTCCCCAATCTCGTTGCTGCTCCTAACCTTCCTCCGCGCCACCTGCTGCTTCTTCTCTTCGAACCCCTGCTACCGCCTTCTTCTTCTCTTCCCATCACATTACTCCATCTCCAGGCCCCTTCTTCTTGTTGCCTCAACCTCTGCTTCTTCCTCTCTGAATCCCCTCTGCTGCTCCTTTCTCCATGCCCTAGTTGCTGCTTCTTCTTTCTCTAATCTCCTGCTGCCATCTCTCTTTCTCATTCTCTTCTCTGAATTTTCTGTAGTTTGAGACGTGTAGTCTGTAACATTCAGATTCTAAGAGTACTTGCTTCCTGTATTAGTTACTTCTACTATCTATTTTTAGTTGTTCAATACTACTCCGTTGATCTGTGATACTAGTCAAGTGGCTTGTTTAATTTGTTTACTTGTGTAACCTGAATCATGGTGTAGTACCATGTTCGCATATATGTGCTTATGTGTGTTCTGTAGTCCCTGTGTTAATTACGTTCATGTGAAAATATATATGTTTGTGTTGTGATATATTTCTCTCTGTCATAGCATTCTTTCTTCCCTTTGTTACTTGTATGATAGTAATATATGTGTTCGTGTCTCATTGCTTCCCTTTATGTTAGTGTTTTAGCGTCTCTAGTAAAACAAAAATACCAAAGTAAGTTAGTAAAATCTGAATCTACCTTTGCTTATACGCATTTTCATTGGTGACAATCTTCTTCCCATCATTTGAATTGTATTACCTAGCTTTAGTCGAGCGTAGCCGCTGATTGCCTAGTCCCTGTGGAGAACACGACATCCGTAGTTTGGGGCGTAAAACCCCACTGTACTTACAATCGATCATTTTGGCACCGTTGTCGGGGACTTAAGTCGAGCGATTTTGTTAGGCTATAGACTAGGTTTTTCTTGTTTTCTCTTTGTGCTATATATATGTGATATATCTCTAACCCCTAACCCTTGTTCAAGTTATTTTCTCTTTCTTTGCTTGGTCATTCTGCAGGTTATTGCATCTTCTCAGATATGGCTTACTATTCAGATCATCATGCTTATGCGAGCAACACTACAAACAGCACGGAAAGTATTCAAGACCTGATAAGTAAGATTTCCCATCGATTAGATGATTTAGCTCAAAGAATGAGAAGTAGTTTTTGAGGATAGGCCTAGCTCTTATGAACCTTATTCTAGAGGTCATCCTTATGTTGCTCCTACATGCCATATTTGTGGACTTGAGGGCCATTCACCCGCTGAATGTCAGCGTGGTTACTCTCACCCTCCCGATTGTTATGGCATGAGCTTCGCCCCACAGCCTAGCTCATACCAAAACAATTACTCATATGGGTGGCCTGAAACCAGAATATGTCATATAGGAACAACAACCCTGAGATCTCACCGTTTGCTTCTAGTTATCCAATGCAGGGATTTAGAAATGAAGAGGAGAGCCACAACCATGCACCACAACAATTTTATTCACCTCCTACTCATATATCGCAGCACCAGGAGATGTGTCCAATGGAGTTAAATGGTCCTCCATTTGGTCAACCAACAACTCCAGCACCTGTTGTGCAATCTCATGTGCAAGTGCCCACACAAGATGAGTTCGATGACATAGAGAAGCTCACACTTTTGAGTCTCGAGTTCACTTGGAGTGCCAAGGATGATCCCATTAGGAAGGTGATACTTGAGGAAATGAAGAAGATTAAGAGTGGAAAGGAGCTAGTGGAAGAAGTAAGGAAGATTGAGAAGAACATCAACGCTGGCAGTACTATCTCTTCCCTCCTTGAGTTGAGTATTTCTGGGATACCCCTTGATACATGTGAGGTCCCAAAACCTTCACATTCAGCTGAGCAAGATAGCGAGAGTCCAGAGGAAGAGATACTTCAGATCCAAGAAGAAATTCTCGAAGCCAAGGCACAAGATGATCCAGAGCTCGAATACCCAAATGAACAAGTTGAAGATTCAATGTCTACCACTCCCGACGAAGTAGAAGAAGCTGTTGTAGTTGAAGATGAAGAACCAGAAATTCAATTGCCTATCATCATACAAGAGTGTGACATTGCAGGTTTATCTAATCCTCTCAATGGCATGTCCCTATATGAATTGTTTGCTACTACCTTGCATTGCATGATGCCATCTGTTAAAGTAGATTTGAAAAAGTATTTGCTTGGATATGATCATATATACCCCTGTTAGTGGCATTACTCACATTAGTGATGATCACAGTTACTTTCCTCGTGCTAGACCTATGCTTTATGAAACATATCATTCCCATGCTAGTCTTGAGCTTAATGATAAATATCATCCTCATGTTAGTTTTGACCTTGCTGATTTCTACCATCCTAAACATGTGCTTTATAGCTATGCTTATGTAATTGGATACTCGATTGATGACTTGGAGGGTATTATCCCTACCGCTTGCATTGTCTCTTTTGTGGAGTGTTTTTTCAGGTTGTTGCTTCGCATCGCTCACTTCATGCTTGACCAGGTTCGAGGCGACATTCCTTGGGACCTGTGTGGATCCCGAGCACGGAGATGAGGAGAATCAATGGGCACATCTGTGAGGAAGGGAGAAGCTGGAGCAGGCATGAGGATAGAGAAGCAAAAGGAGAGGAGCAACAACTTAGAGAGTGATCAAGCAAGTGCTACTTCATAGTGCCCGGTGAGCTGTTTCATGACCCCAATCTGAATACCATCATACATTATACATGCTGTAATCAATCGCTATTTGGGTCACTTGAGCAATTTCTTAAATATCGTCCCACTGAATTTTACCTTCGACATAGGGTGATTGATGTGAATATGTGAAGTGAGTGTTGAATGCCTTGTAAACTAGTGATCTACATATTGCGTGCTTTGCTGAAATTAGTGAGAACTATTAGTTTTGACTGCTCAAATCCCTAGTACACTAGAAAACTTATTCATTTTCTGCTTTTACCTTGATACACCTATATCATTAAGTGTCGATGCTGAGTTTGTGCCTATTGTGTTCCCATTCAGAGCAATCACTTACCACTATGGATTAGCATGCTATGTTCCTGGATCGGTAGCATGTGAACTAGACATGGATGAGTGTTGATTCTTGTTTTATTCATTTGAAAAGTAAAAAATGTATATCTTATAATGAATAAGTCTGGTATACCTACAGTAGCATGTCATGTTCCCTGGATCGGTGGCATGTGAAATCTGGTAGCTTGGACAGTAATAATGTCGGAGTAATGGGCCACGGGTAGGCAGACCCGAGCCCCTGAACCTTTCAAAACATCGGGGCAGACTGCGCCCCTCAAGACGCCAAGACAAAAAGCCGCCTTCAGAAAGTCGGCCACAGAGTCGCCGACGCCTCTAGGCCGAGTCCCAGAGGCGGCCTCAGTGACGAGCCGACTCCAAGCCGGGCGACCTCAATGAGGCCGGGCCATGTGGAGTCGGCCCACGACCCCAACCACCTCTTGCCTGAGCGACTACGAGCGGGGTGGGATAAAGCCGCCTCACGGCCCATCCTTGCCCTGCCCATAAAGGGCAGGTATGGCCACAGAGCGCCGTACCGACGGAGATCTCCGTCCGGCGCAGCATCGTTGTTACGCTGCCTCGACATCAGCCCCTGCGGCGCATTCCTCGTACTCCACGATGGCCTCACAAGACGACCCAAAGACGGCGGGATTACCGTCGGGCGGAGTATCGAAGACGGCGAGAGCGCCTCAAAGATGGACCCATTGGAGTTGGACTCCGGGAGTCGGCCGGCCCCTCCCGCGGGCTCCACGCGCCATTAACCAGACAAGACGGGGAATGGCAACAGTGATCGCCCGCCAGGCGGCAGCACTGTTGCCATGACCTCATGACCAAGCTCGCGTCATTAGAAGCACGGCTACAGTAATCTGCAGCCGGCAAGACTACCGCCGGCAAGGGCTGTCGGCCCCATGCTGGGCCGTCGACGGGCCCACTAGTCGGCGGGCCCCAGAAGACGGCGACTTAGAGACTGACGGCTTGGACCCGCACCCAGCCGGATTACCGTTGTACCCCCGGGGGGGTAGGCCTATATAAACCCCCCGGGGCACCCATGCAAAGGGTTCGAACCTAGTAGTTTTAGACACACGCATAGAGGGAGAGAAGAGCTAGCCGTGCCCTTCTCCTTCCTCACCCCGAACAGCTCCAGGAGCATCTGGTACTCACTTTGCCATAGTGATCATGCGGAGACCCCGCAGAGCAGCAGTAGGGGTGTTATCTCCTCGGAGAGCCCTGAAGCTGGGTAAGATTCGCCGGCGTGCATGTCTTCGCCTCATCCCGTTTCCAGGCACCGGCGACGTTCTACTCGCCCCCTCCATGATAAGCCATCCTTTGGCATATGTCGCACCCAACCCCCGACAAATAAATAAATAAAAATGTAATTGTCGAACCAGGTGTATACCATGTTCTCGGGATCAGTGGTATGTTCCTTTGGGGTGACAAACTAAAAAAAACTAATAATTGGTCGAGCCAGGTGTATACCATGTTCTCGGGATCGGTGGTATGTTCCTTTGGTGAGATTGATAAAATATTATCATTACTTCCTTCAAATTTAATAAGTGGTTCAACCACAATGTTATATTTCTGCAAATAAGTGATTTAATTCAAGTTCCTTTTGTTCTCAGGATCATGCTCTCTTTAGGAACCTTTTGGCACAGTCAGCATTTGAACTTGCTAATCTTCGTTTATCATCGCAAAAGTTTAAAATGGTTGAGTTTACTAGTGTCCTATTGATATGTAGCACTCTTAACCATTAATTTTTCACTAGCCAAGTCCAAAGCATGCACTGTTTAGAGATCTACTTCACTTGGCATTCTCTAGTCAGCTCACTATTCACTATCTTGCTCTTGTCATATGCCTTTACTTGAGGACAAGTAAAGATTTAAGTGTGGGGGAACTTGATAAGTGCATTTCATATATATAATTTGGCACTCAAATTTAACATCTATCGTGATATATCCATCCATTCTTGCTATGAATTGTGATATATTTGAATGAGAATAATATAAAATATCATTTGCTCGTTACTTATTTCTTTTGTAGAAAAGTGCGATGAGTCACTATAATCGTCAAGAGTCCATCCATGTGGCTATTGAGAAGAGAGAAGGGCATGAAAGAAGTGAAGAAAGGGACATGAGCATCAAGGAAAGAAGAAACCGGGGCCAAAACTTAAGATGGAGGGGATCTACTTGGGAAGAAAGAAGGAAAGGAGAAGGGCCAAATCAGAAAAGTGGCAGACTAGAGGAGGGGTCAAAATCTCTAGCAGCAGCCCTGATCCCCTTTGGGCCTGGCATATCTCTCTCTCCCTCATCCCCTCCTTCTCTACCTTCGGCCGCCGCCACGGCCAGGCCGGCGTGGTGGTGCGCCAACCAGCGCCATCCATCCACCAGCAACACCATCACCTCCTAGCCATCCATGCAGCGAGTGCCATCCATCATCTCCACCTTCACCCAGCGCCTCCGCATCTCCACTTCACCACCGCCATCCAAAGCACCACCACCGCGCTTCCACAACACCCAGCGCCACCACTCTCAATCTCCTGCTGCTCCTAACCTTCTTTTTTCCCCAATCTCGTTGCTGCTCCTAACCTTCCCCGTGCCACCTGCTGCTGCTCTTCTTTGAACCCCGTGCTGCCGCCCTTGTTCTTTTCCTACTGTTACTACTCCATCTCCAGTGCCCCTTGCTGCTGTTGCCTCAACCTGCTGCTTCTTCCTCTCTGAATCCCTACTGCTGCTGCTCCTTTCTCCATGCCCCAGTTGCTGCTTCTTCTTTCTCTAATCTCCTGCTGCCATCTCTCTTTCTCCTTCTCTTCTCTGAATTTTCTGTAGTTTGAGACGTGTAGTCTGTAACAATCAGATTCTAAGAGTACTTGCTTCCTGTACTAGTTACTTCTACTATCTATTTTTAGTTGTTCAATACTACTCTGTTGATCTGTGATACTAGTCAAGTGGCTTGTTTAATTTGTTTACTTGTGTAACTTTGAATCATGGTGTAGTACCCTGCTCGCATATGTGTGCTTATGTGTGTTCTGTAGTCCTGTGTTAATTACGTTCATGTGAAAATATATATGTTTGTGTTGTGATATATTTCTGTCTCTGTCATAGCATTCTTTCTTCCCCTTTGTTACTTGTATGATAGTAATATATGTGTTCGTGTCCCATTGCTTCCCTTTATGTTAGTGTTTTAGCGTCTCTAGTAAAACAAAAATACCAAAGTAAGTTAGTAAAATCTGAATCTACCTTTGCTTATACGCATTTTCATTGGCGACAATCTTCTTCCCATCATCTGAATTCTATTACCTAGCTTTAGTCGAGCGTAGCCGCTGATTGCCTAGTCCCTGTGGAGAACACGACATCCGTAGTTTGGGTCGTAAAACCCCACTGTACTTACAATCGATCAGCCTCCCACAGATTGATAAACCTTAGGTCATCCACTTGATGGAAATTTGCTACTGTCCTACAAACCTCTTCACTTGGAGGCCCAACAACGTCTACAAGAAGAAGGTTGTGTAGTAGACATCAAGCTCTTTTCTGGCGCCGTTGCCGGGATGGCGAGGAAAGCAACACTAACACCCCGTCAACGAAGCTCTTTTGGTGCCGTTCCGGGGAGGTTAGTGCTTGAAGGTATATCTTTAGATCTTGCAATCGAGTCTTTTAGTTTTTTGTTATATCACTAGTTTAGTTTATAAAAGAAAACTACAAAAAAAATTGAATTGAGGGTGCCTCATGTGCTTCATCTTTTTAGCATCTTTCGTGAAAATGATGGAAAGGAAAATTGTGCTCAAGTGTTAGAAGAAGAATGCATTAAAATGTTTGGCACTAAATATTTGAATGATGAGCATGGTTGCAATGTTGTTAGTATGAATTCCTTGAATAGCCATGATGCTAATGATATGCAAAGCCACAAGATTGGGGATGTTATGTTTGACAAAGATGATATTTTTTATCCCCCAAGTTTTGAAGAGCAAATTTATTATGATGATAGCATGCCTCCTATTTATGATGATCATATTGATGAAAGTGTGTTTGGAAGAGTGTCAACTTTAGGAAGTAACGATCCCACTATTTTCGAGGATGTTGAATATTATTGTGATAATTATAAAAGTAGATTTGGAGAGGTCATGACTTTATTTAGTGATGATTCCACTACTTCAGAAGAGGTTCCAATTGATTATGAGAACAAAGTTGCTATCTATGTCGGGTGGTAGGTGCGACATATGCCAACGGGTGGCTAATCATAGTGGGAGCCAATAAGACGTCGCCGGTGCCTGGAAACGGGATGAGGTGAAGACATGCAAGCCGTGAATCTTACCCAGCTTCGGGCTCTCCGTGGAGATAACACCCCAATCGCTGCGCTTCTGCGGGGGTCTCCGCATGATCACTAGATGAACAAGTTGCTACAAGAGGCTCCTTGAGCTGTTCGGTGTGAGGAAGAAGAAAGGCACGGCTAGCTCTCCTCTTCCCTCTACGTGGTGTCTAAAACTATTAGAGTCCAACCCTTTGCATGGGTGCCCTGGGGGGTTTATATAGTCCAACCCCCAAGGGGTACAATGGTAATCCGGCTAGGTGTGGGCCCTAGTCGTCAGTGTCTTCATCCACCGGCTTCTCCGCCGGCCGCTGGGGCCCGCCGACTAGTGGGCCCCGCCGGCTGCCGGCTTCCTGGTCGACAGGCTGGCCCCACCGTTGAGGGCTTTGTGATCCGACCGATCCAAGTAACGAACGCACGACACCTTCGAGTTCAGCACACGTTCAGCTCGATGATGTCCCACGAACTCCGATCCAATAGAGCTTCGCTGGAGATTTCTGTCAGCACGACGGCGTGATGACGGTGATGATGTTGCTACCGACGCAGGGCTTCGTACTCCGGTAACCCGGTACTCGGTATTTATCCGAACTTGCCGAAACCTTTCCAAGTCCAAACATAGTCGTTCAATATATCGATTTTATGTCTTGACCATTTCGAGACTCCTCGTCATGTCCGTGATCATATCCGGGACTGCCAACTACCTTCGGTACATCAAAACACATAAACTCATAATACCGATCGTCACCGAACGTTAAGCGTGCGGACCCTACGGGTTCGAGAACTATGTAGACATGACCGAGACACGTCTCCGGTCAATAACCAATAGCGGAACATGGATGCTCATATTGGCTCCTACATATTCTACGAAGATCTTTATCGGTCAAACCGCATAATAACATACGTTGTTCCCTTTGTCATCGGTATCTTACTTGCCCGAGATTCGATCTTCGGTATCTCAATACCTAGTTCAATCTCGTTACCGGCAAGTCTCTTTACTCATTTCGTAGTACATCATCCCACAACTAACTCATTATTTGCATTGCTTGCAAGGCTTATAGTGATGTGCATTACCGAGAGGGCCCAGAGACACCTCTCCGACAATCGGAGTGACAAATCCTAATCTCGATCTATGCCAACCCAACAAGTGCCTTCGGAGACACCTGTAGAGCACCTTTATAATCACCCAGTTACGTTGTGACATTTGGTAGCACACAAAGTGTTCCTCCGGTATTCGGGAGTTGCATAATCTCATAGTCATAGGAACATGTATAAGTCATGAAGAAAGGAATAGCAATATACTAAACGATCGAATGCTAAGCTAACGGAATGGGTCAAGTCAATCACACAATTCTCTAATGATGTGATCCCGTTAATCAAATGACAACTCATGTCTATGGTTAGGAAACTTAACCATCTTTGATAAACGAGCTAGTCAAGTAAAGGCATATTAGTGACACTCTGTTTGTCTATGTATCCACACATGTATTATGTTTTCGGTTAATACAATTCTAGCATGAATAATAAACATTTATCATGAAATAAGGAAATAAATAATAACTTTATTATTGCCTCTAGGGCATATTTCCTTCAGTCTCCCACTTGCACTAGAGTCAATAATTTGGATTACACAGTAATGATTCTAACACCCATGGAGTCTTGGTGCTGATCATGTTTTGCTCGTGAGAGAGGCTTAGTCAACGGTTCTGCAACATTCAGATCCGTATGTATCTTGCAAATGTCTATGTCTCCCACCTGGACTTGATCGCGGATGGAATTGAAGCATCTCTTGATGTGCTTGGTTCTCTTGTGAAATATGGATTCCTTTGCCAAGGCAATTGCACCAGTATTGTCACAAAATATTTTCATTGGAGCCGATGCACTAGGTATGACACCTAGATCGGATATGAACTCCTTCATCCAGACTCCTTCATTTACTGCTTCCGAAGCAGCTATGTACTCCGCTTCACACGTAGATCTCGCCACGACGCTTTGTTTAGAACTGCACCAACTGACAGCTCCACCGTTCAATAAAAACACGTATCCGGTTTGCGATTTAGAATTGTCCGGATCAGTGTCAAAGCTTGCATTGACGTAACCATTTACGACGAGCTCTTTGTCACCTCCATAAACGAGAAACATATCCTTAGTCCTTTTCAGGTATTTCAGGATGTTCTTGACCCTGTCCAGTGATCCACTCCTGGATTACTTTGGTACCTCCCTGCTAAACTAATAGCAAGGCACACATCAGGTCTGGTACACAGCATTGCATACATGATAGAGCCTATGGCTGAAGCATAGGGAACATCTTTCATTTTCTCTCTATCTTCTGCGGTGGTCGGGCATTGAGTCCGACTCAACTTCACACCTTGTAACACGTGCAAGAACCCTTTCTTTTGCTTGATCCATTTTGAAATTCTTCAAAACTTTATCAAGGTATGTGCTTTGTGAAACTTCAATCAAGCGTCTTGATCTATCTCTATAGATCTTGATGACCAATATATAAGCAGCTTCACCGAGGTCTTTCATTGAAAAACTCTTACTCAAGTATCCTTTTATGCTATTCAGAAATTCTATATCATTTCCAATCAACAATATGTCATCCACATATAATATTAGAAATGCTATGAGCTCCCACTCGCTTTCTTGTAAATACAGGCTTCTCCAAAAGTCTGTATAAAACCATATGCTTTGATCACACTATCAAAACATTTATTCCAACACCGAGATGCTTGCACCAGTCCATAGATGGATCGCTGGAGCTTGCACACTTTGTTAGCATCCTTTAGATCGATAAAACCTTCAGGTTGCATCATATACAACTCTTCTTCCAGAAATCCATTCAGGAACGCAGTCTTTACATCCATTTGCCAGATTTCATAATCATAAAATGCGGCAATTGCTAACATGATTCGGACGGACTTAAGCATCGCTACGGGTAAGAAGGTCTCATTGTAGTCAACTCCTTGAACTTGTCGAAAACCTTTTGCAACAAGTCGAGCTTTGTAGACATTAACATTACCGTCAGCGTCAGCCTTCTTCTTGAAGATCCATTTATTCTCGATGGCTTGCCGATCATCGGGCAAGTCAACCAAAGTCCACACTTTGTTCTCATACATGGATCCCATCTCAGATTTCATGGCCTCAAGCCGCTTTTATGGAATCTGGGCTCATCATCACTTCCTCATAGTTCGTAGGTTCGTCATGGTCAAGTAACATGACCTCCAGAACAGGATTCCCTTACCACTCTAGTGCGGATCTTACTCTAGTTGATCTATGAGGTTTAGTAGTAACTTGATCTGAAGTTACATGATCATCATCTTTAGCTTCCTCACAAATTGGTGTAGAAGTCGCAGGAACAGATTTCTGTGATGAACTATTTTCCAATAAGGGAGCAGGTACAGTTACCTCATCAAGTTCTACATTCCTCCCACTCACTTCTTTCGGGAGAAACTCCTTCTCTAGAAAGGATCCATTCTTAGCAACGAATGTCTTGCCTTTGGATCTGTGATAGAAGGTGTACCCAACAGTCTCCTTTGGGTATCCTATGAAGACACATTTCTCCGATTTGGGTTCGAGCTTAACAGGTTGAAGCTTTTTCACATAAGCATCGCAACCCCAAACTTTAAGAGCGACAACTTTGGTTTCTTGCCAAACCACAGTTCATAAGGCGTCGTCTCAACGGATTTAGATGGTGCCCTATTTAACATGAATGCAGCCGTATCTAAAGCATAACCCAAAACGATAGCGGTAAATCAGTAAGAGACATCATAGATCGCACCATATCTAGTAAAGTACGATTACGATGTTCGGACACACCATTACGCTGTGGTGTTTCGGGTGGCGTGAGTTGCGAAACTATTCCGCATTGTTTCAAATGAAGACCAAACTCGTAACTCAAATATTATCCTCCACGATCAGATCGTAGAAACTTTATTTTCTTGTTACGATGATTTTCCACTTCACTCTGAAATTCTTTGAACTTTTCAAATGTTTCAGACTTATGCTTCATCAAGTAGATATACCCATATCTGCTCAAATCATCTGTGAAGGTGAGAAAATAACGATGCCCACCGCGAGCCTCAATATTCATCGGACCACATACATCAGTACGTATGATTTCCAGCAAATCTGTTGCTCGCTCCACAGTTCCGGAGAACGGCGTTTTAGTCATCTTGCCCATGAGGCATGGTTCGTAAGTACCAAGTGATTCATAATCAAGTGATTACAAAAGTCCATCAGAATGGAGTTTCTTCATGCGCTTTACACCAATATGACCTATACAGCAGTGCCACAAATAAGTGCTCTCTGCATCTTTTGGCTTCAATATTATGGATATGTGTATCACTACTATCGAGAGTCATCAAAAATAGACCGCTCTTTAAGGGTGCATGACCATAAGAGATATTTATCATATAAATAGAACAACCATTATTTTCAGATTTAAATGAATAACCGTCTCACATCAAACAAGATCCATATATAATGTTCATGCTCAACGCTGGCACCAAATAACAGTTATTCAGGTCTAAAACTAATCCCGAAGGTAGATGTAGAGGTAGCGTGCCGACGGCTATCACATCGACTTTGGAACCATTTCCTACGCGCATCGTCACCTCGTCCTTAGCCAATCTTCGCTTAATCCGCAGTCCCTGTTTCGATTTGCAAATATTAGCAACAGAACCAGTATCAAATACCCAGGTGCTACTGCGAGCTTTAGTAAGGTACGCATCAATAACATGTATATCACATATACCTTTGTTCATCCTGCCATCCTTCTTATCTGCCAAATACTTGGGGCAATTCCGCTTCCAGTGGCCATTCCCTTTGCAGTAGAAGCACTCAGTCTCAGGCTTAGGTCCAGACTTGGGTTTCTTCTCCTGAGCAGCAACTTGTTTGCCGTTCTTCTTGAAGTTCCCCTTCTTCCCTTTACCCTTTTGCTTGAAACTGGTGGTCTTGTTGACCATCAACACTTGATGATCCTTTTTGATTTCTACCTCCGCAGCCTTTAGCATCGCGAAGAGCTCGGAATTGTCTTATCCATCCCTTGCATGTTATAGTTCATCACGTAAGCTTTTGTAGCTTGGTGGCGTTGATTGAAGAATTACATCAATGACACTATCATCCGGAAGATTAACTCCCGCTTGAATCAAGTGATTGTTATACCTAGACATTTTTAGTATATGCTCACCGATGTAACTATTCTCCTCCATCTTGCAACTGTAGAACTTCTCGGAGACTTCATATCTCTCAATCCGGGCATTTGCTTGAAATATTAACTTCAACTCCTGGAACATCTCATATGCTCCATGACGTTCAAAACGTCGTTGAAGTCCCGGTTCTAAGACGTAAAGCATGGCACTCTGAACTATCGAGTAGTCATCAGCTTTGCTCTACCAGACGTTCATAACATCTGGCGTTGCTCCTGCAGCGGGTTTGGCACCCACCGGTGCTTCTAGGACGTAATTCTACTGTGCAGCAATGAGGATAATCCTCAAGTTATGGACCCAGTCCGTGTAATTGCTACCATCATCTTTCAACCTTGCTTTCTCAAGGAACGCATTAAAATTCAACGGAACAACAACACGATCCATCTATCTACAACAACATAGACATGCAAAATACTATCAGGTACTAAGTTCATGATAAATTAAAGTTCAATTAAACAAATTACTTAAGAACTCCCACTTAGATAGACATCCCTCTAATCATCTAAGTGATCACGTGATCCATATCAACTAAACCATGTCCGATCATCACGTGAGATGGAGTAGTTTTCAATGGTGAACATCACTATGTTGATCATATCTACTATATGATTCACGCTCGACCTTTCGGTCTCAGTGTTCCGAGGCCATATCTGCATATGCTAGGCTCGTCAAGTTTAACCCGAGTATTCTGCGTGTGCAAAACTAGCTTGCACCCGTTGTATATGAACGTAGAGCTTATCACACCCGATCATCACATGGTGTCTCGGCATGACGAACTTTGGCAACGGTGCATACTTAGGGAGAACACTTGTACCTTGAAATTTAGTGAGAGATCATCTTATAATGCTACCGTCAATCAAAGCAGAATAAGATGCATAAAAGATAAACATCACATGCAATCAATATAAGTGATATGATATGGCCATCATCATCTTGTGCCTTTGATCTCCATCTCCAAAGCACCGTCATGATCACCATTCTCACCGGCACGACACCTTGATCTCCATCATAGCATCGTTGTCGTCTCGCCAACTATTGCTTCTACAACTATCGCTACCGCTTAGTGATAAACTAAAGCAATTACATGGCGATTGCATTTCATAAAATAAAGCAACAACCATATGGCTCCTGCCAGTTGCCGATAACTCGGTTACAAAACATGATCATCTCATACAATAAAATGTAGCATCATGTCTTGACCATATCACATCACAGGATGCCTGCAAAAACAAGTTAGACGTCCTCTACTTTGTTGTTGCAAGTTTTACGTGGCTGCTATGGGATAAGCAAGAACCGTTCTTACCTACGCATCAAAACCACAACGATATTTCATCAAGTTAGTGTTGTTTTAACATTCACAAGGACCGGGCATAGCCACACTCGATTCAACTAAAGTTGGAGAAACTGACACCCGCCAGCCACCTGTGTGCAAAGCACATCGGTAGAACCAGTCTCGCGTAAGCGTCTGGCGTAATATCGGTCCGGCCGCTTCATCCAACAATACCGCCCGAATCAAAGTATGACATGTTAAATGGCGGTATGACTAGTATCGCCCACAACTCACTTGTGTTCTACTCGTGCATATAACATCTACGCATAAACACGGCTCGATACCATTATTGGGGAACGTAGTAATTTCAAAAAATTCCTACGCACACGCAAGATCATGGTGATGCATAACAACGAGAGGAGAGTGTCGTCCACGTACCCTCGTGAGACCGTGAAGCGAAGCGTTATGACAACGTGGTTGATGTAGTCGCATGCGTCTTCACGATCCGACCGATCCAAGTACCAAGCGCACGACACCTCCGAGTTCAGCACACGTTCAACTCGATGGCGTCCCACGAACTCCGATCCAGCAGAGTTTTGTGCGAGAGTTCCACAAGACGACGGCGTGATGATGGTGATGATGTTTCTACCGACGCAGGGCTTCGCCTAAGCACCGCTACGATATGACTGAGGTGGATTATGGTGGAGGGGGCACCGCACACGGCTAAAAGATCAATGATCAACTTGTGTGTCTATGGGGTGCCCCCTCCCCCGTATATAAAGGAGTGGAGGAGGGGGAGAGGCCGGCCCTCCTAGGCGCGCCCCAAGGGGAGTCCTACTCCCACCGACCCTTCCAAGAGTAGGAGTAGGAGAGAGGGAAGGAGGAGAGAGAGAGGGAAGGAAAGGGGGCGCCGCCCCCTCCTTGTCCAATTCGAATTAGAGGGGGAGGAGGCGCGCGGCCTGCCCTAGACGCCCCTCCTCTTCTCCACTAAGGCCCAATAGGCCCATTACACTCCCCGGGGGGTTCCGGTAACCCCCCGGTACTCCGTATTTATCCGAACTTGCCCGAGCCTTTCCGAAGTCCAAATATAGTCGTCCAATATATCGATCTTTATGTCTCGACCATTTCGAGACTCCTCGTCATGTCCGTGGATCATACCGGGACTCGAAATACCTTCGGTACATCAAAACACATAAACTCATAATACCGATCGTCACCGAACGTTAAGCGCGTGCGGACCCTACGAGTTCAGCACACGTTCAGCTCGATGATGTCCCACGAACTCCGATCCAGCATAGCTTCGCAGGAGAGTTCCGTCAGCACGACGACGTGATGACGGTGAAGATTTTGCTAGTAACGCAGGGCTTCGGTACTCCGGTAACACCCCGGTACTCCGGTATTTTTCCGAACTTGCCCGGAACCATTCCGAAGTCCAAACATAGTCGTCCAATATATCGATCTTTATGTCTCGACCATTTCGAGACTCCTCGTCATGTCCGTGATCATATCCGGGACTCGAAACTACCTTTGGTACATCAAAACACATAAACTCATAATACCGATCGTCACCGAACGTTATTCGTGCGGACCCTACGGGTTCGAGAACTATGTAGACATGACCGAGACACGTCTCCGGTCAATAACCAATAGCGGAACCTGGATGCTCATATTGGCTCCGACATATTCTACGAAGATCTTTATTGGTCAAACCGCATAACAACATACGTTGTTCCCTTTGTCATCAGTATGTCGGTCTCTCAATACATAGTTCAATCTCGTTACCGGCAAGTCTCTTTACTCGTTCCGTAGTACATCATCCCACAACTAACTCATTAGTTGCATTGCTTGCAAGGCTTATAATGATGTGCATTACCGAGAGGGCCCAGAGATACCTCTCCGACAATCGGAGTGACAAATCCTAATCTCGATCTATGCCAACCCAACAAGTACCTTCGGAGACACCTGTAGAGCACCTTTATAATCACCCAGTCATGTTGTGACATTTGGTAGCACACAAAGTGTTCCTCCGGTATTCAGGAGTTGCATAATCTCATAGTCATAGGAACATGTATAAGTCATGAAGAAAGGAATAGCAATATACTAAACGATCGAATGCTAAGCTAACGGAATGGGTCAAGTCAATCACAACATTCTCTAATGATGCGATCCCGTTAATACAATTAGTGACACTCTGTTTGTCTATGTATCCACACATGTATTATGTTTACGGTTAATACAATTCTAGCATGAATAATAAACATTTATCATGAAATAAGGAAATAAATAATAACTTTATTATTGCCTCTAGGGCATATTTCCTTCAATATGATCCAGCTTATGTTATTATTGTTGATAGAACTTGCACTAGTGAAAGTATGAACCCTAGGCCTTGTTTCCTAGCATTGCAATACCGTTTATGCTCACTTTTACCACTTGCTACCTTGCTGTTTTTATATTTTGACATTACAAAAACCTATATCTACCATCCATATTGCACTTGTATCACCATATCTTCGCCGAACTAGTGCACCTATACAATTTACCATTGTATTGGGTGTGCTGGGGACACAAGAGACTCTTTGTTATTTGTTTGCAGGGTTGTTTGAGAGAGACCATCTTCATCCTACGCCTCTGATATGTGCATTTCATATATATAATTTGGCACTCAAATTTAGCATCTATCGTGATATATCCATCTATTCTTGCTATGAATTGTGATATATTTGAATGAAAATCATATAAAAGATCATTTACTCGTTACTTGTTTCTTTTACATAAAAGTGCGACGAGGCACTATAATCGTCAAGAGTCCATCCATGTGGCTATTGAGAAGAGAGAAGGGCAGGAAAGAAGTGAAGAAAAGGACATGAGCATCAAGGAAAGAAGAAACCGGGGGCCAAAAGTTAAGATGGAGGGGATCTACTTGGGAAGAAAGAAGGAAAGGAGAAGGGCCAAATCAGAAAAGTGGCAGACTAGAGGAGGGGTCAAAATCCCTAGCAGCAGCCCCGATCCCCTTTGGGCCTGGCATATCCCTCTCTCCCTCATCCCCTCCTTCTCTACCTTCGCCCGCCACGGCCAGCCGACGTGGTGGTGCGCCAACCAGCGCCATCCATCCACCAAAGAACACCATCACCTCCCGGCCATCCACGCAGCCAGTGCCATCCATCATCTGCACCTTCACCCAGGCGCCTCCGCATCTCCACTTCACCACCGCGCCATCCGGCACCACCACCGCCTCCACAACACCCAGCGCCACCACTCTCAATCTCCTGCTGCTCATAACCTTCTTCTTTCCCCAATCTCGTTCTTGCTCCTAACCTTCCCGCGCCACCTGCCGCTGCTCTTCTCTGAACCCGTATACCGCCCTTCTTCTCTTCCCATCATTATTACTCCATCTCCAGGCGCCCCTTCTGCTTTGTTGCCTCAACCTGCCGCTTCTTCCTCTCTGAATCCCCTCTGCTGCTTGCTCCTTTCTCCATGCCCTAGTTGCTGCTTCTTCTTTCTCTAATCTCCTGCTGCCATCTCTCTTTCTCATTCTCTTCTCTGAATTTTACGTAGTTTGAGACGTGTAGTCTGTAACATTCAGATTCTAAGAGTACTTGCTTCCTGTATTAGTTACTTCTACTATCTATTTTTAGTTGTTCAATACTACTCCGTTGATATGTGATACTAGTCAAGTGGCTTGTTTAATTTGTTTACTTGTGTAACCTGAATCATGGTGTAGTACCATGTTCTCATATGTGTGCTTATGTGTGTTACGTAGTCCTGTGTTAATTACGTTCATGTGAAAATATATATGTTTGTGTTGTGATATATTTCTGTCTCTGTCATAGCATTCTTTCTTCCCCTTTGTTACTTGTATGATAGTAATATATGTGTTCGTGTCTCATTGCTTCCCTTTATGTTAGTGTTTTAGCGTCTCTAGTAAAACAAAAATACCAAAGTAAGTTAGTAAAATCTGAATCTACCTTTGCTTATACGCATTTTCATTGGCGACAATCTTCTTCCCATCATTTGAATTGTATTACCTAGCTTTAGTCGAGCGTAGCCGCTGATTGCCTAGTCCCTGTGGAGAACACGACATCCGTAGTTTGGGGCGTAAAACCCCACTGTACTTACAATCGATCATTTTGGCACCGTTGCCGGGGACTTAAGTCGAGCGATTTTGTTAGGCTATAGACTAGGTTTTTCTTGTTTTCTCTTTGTGCTATATATATGTGATATATCTCTAACCCCTAACCCTTGTTCAAGTTATTTTCTCTTTCTTTGCTTGGTCATTCTGCAGGTTATTGCATCTTCTCAGATATGGCTTACTATTCAGATCATCATGCTTATGCGAGCAACACTACAAATAGCACGAAAAGTATTCAAGACCTGATAAGTAAGATTTCCCATCGATTAGATGATTTAGCTCAAGAAATGAGAAGTAGTTTTTGAGGATAGGCCTAGCTCTTATGAACCTTATTCTAGAGGTCATCCTTATGTTGCTCCTACATGCCATATTTGTGGACTTCAGGGCCATTCACCCGCTGAATGTCAGCGTGGTTACTCTCACCCTCCCGATTGTTATGGCATGAGCTTCGCCCCACAGCCTAGCTCATACCAAAACAATTACTCATATGGGTGGCCTGAAACCAGAATATGTCATATAGGAACAACAACCCCGAGATCTCACCGTTTGCTTCTAGTTATCCAATGCAGGGATTTAGAAATGAAGAGGAGAGCCACAACCATGCACCACAACAATTTTATTCACCTCCTACTCATATATCGCAGCACCAGGAGATGTGTCCAATGGAGTTAAATGGTCCTCCATTTGGTCAACCAACAACTCCAAAGACTTTTGTTGTGCAATCTCATGTGCAAGTGCCCACACAAGATGAGTTCGATGACATAGAGAAGCTCACACTTTTGAGTCTCGAGTTCACTTGGAGTGCCAAGGATGATCCCATTAGGAAGGTGATACTTGAGGAAATGAAGAAGATTAAGAGTGGAAAGGAGCTAGTGGAAGAAGTAAGGAAGATTGAGAAGAACATCAACGCTGGCAAGATACTATCTCTTCCCTCCTTGAGTTGAGTATTTACAGGATACCCCTTGATACATGTGAGGTCCCAAAACCTTCACATTCAGCTGAGCAAGATAGCGAGAGTCCAGAGGAAGAGATACTTCAGATCCAAGAAGAAATTCTCGAAGCCAAGGCACAAGATGATCCAGAGCTCGAATACCCAAATGAACAAGTTGAAGATTCAATGTCTACCACTCCCGATTTAAGTAGAAGAAGCTGTTGTAGTTGAAGATGAAGAACCAGAAATTCAATTGCCTATCATCATACAAGAGTGTGACATTGCAGGTTTATCTAATCCTCTCAATGGCATGTCCCTATATGAATTGTTTGCTACTACCTTGCATTGCATGATGCCATCTGTTAAAGTAGATTTGAAAAAGTATTTGCTTGGATATGATCATATATACCCTGCTAGTGGCATTACTCACATTAGTGATGCTCACAGTTACTTTCCTCGTGCTAGACCTATGCTTTATGAAACATATCATTCCCATGCTAGTCTTGAGCTTAATGATAAATATCATCCTCATGTTAGTTTTGACCTTGCTGATTTCTACCATCCTAAACATGTGCTTTATAGCTATGCTTATGTAATTGGATACTCGATTGATGACTTGGAGGGTATTATCCCTACCGCTTGCATTGTCTCTTTTGTGGAGTGTTTTTTCAGGTTGTTGCTTCTGCATCGTTCACTTCATGCTGACCAGGTTCGAGGCGACATTCCTTGGGACCCAGGTGGATCCTGAGCACGGAGATGAGGAGAATCAATGGGCACATACGCGAGGAAGGGAGAAGCTGGAGCAGGCATGAGGATAGAGAAGCAAAAGGAGAGGAGCAACAACTTAGAGAGTGATCAAGCAAGTGCTACTTCATAGTGCCCGGTGAGCTGTTTCATGACCCCAATCTGAATACCATCATACATTATACATGCTGTAATCAACTGCTATTTGGGTCACTTGAGCAATTTCTTAAATATCGTCCCACTGAATTTTACCTTCGACATAGGGTGATTGATGTGAATATGTGAAGTGAGTGTTGAATGCCTTGTAAACTAGTGATCTACATATTGCGTGCTTTGCTGAAATTAGTGAGAACTATTAGTTTTGACTGCTCAAATCCCTAGTACACTAGAAAACTTATTCATTTTCTGCTTTTACCTTGATACACCTATATCATTAAGTGTCAGATGCTGAGTTTGTGCCTATTGTGTTCCCATTCAGAGCAATCACTTACCACTATGGATTAGCATGCTATGTTCCCTGGATCGGTAGCATGTGAACTAGACATGGATGAGTGTTGATTCTTGTTTTTATTCATTTGAAAAGTAAAAAATGTATATCTTATAATGAATAAGTCTGGTATACCTACAGTAGCATGTCATGTTCCCTGGATCGGTGGCATGTGAAATCTGGTAGCTTGGACAGTAATAATGTCGGAGTAATGGGCCACGGGTAGGCAGACCCGAGCCCCTGAACCTTTAAAAACATCGGGCAGATCAGGCCCTCAAGACGCCAAGACAAAAAGCCGCTTCAGAAAGTCGGCCACAGAGTCGCCGATCGCCCCTCTAGGCCGAGTCCCAGAGGCGGCCTCGGGGCGAGCCGACTCAAGCCGGGCGACCTCCGAGGCCGGCTGTGGAGTCGGCCGCGACCCCAACCACCTCTTGCTGGCGACTACGAGCGGGATGGGATAAAGCCGCCATGCCCATCTCTGCCCTGCCCATAAAGGGCAGGTATGGCCTGAGCGCCGTGCATCGACGGAGATCTCCGTCCGGCGCAACCTTGTTGCCACGCCGGCCTCGACATCAGCCCGTGGGCAGATTCCTGTACCCACGATGGCTGTCAAGACGACCCAAAGACGGCGGGGACCCGCTTTGTCGTGAGTATCAAGACGGCGAGAGCGCCCCAAAGACGGACCCGTTGGAGTTGGCCTCCGGGAGTCGGCCGGCCCCTCCCGCGGGCTCCACGCGCCATTAACCAGACAAGACGGGGAATTGCAACAGTGATCACCCGCCAGGCGGCGGCACTGTTTCCATGACCCCATGACCAAGCTCGCGTCATTAGAAGCACGGCTACTGATGTCTGCAGCCGGCAAGACCCGCCCATGGCGGGCAAGGGCTGTCGGCCCCATCTTTGGGCCGTCGACGGGCCCACTAGTCGGCGGGCCCCAAGCCGGGCGGAGAAGACGGCGACTTAGAGACTGACGGCTTGGACCCGCACCCGGCCGGATTACCGTTGTACCCCCGGGGGGTAGGCCTATATAAACCCCCCGGGGCACCCATGCAAAGGGTTGGAATCTAGTAGTTTTAGACACACGCATAGAGGGAGAGAAGAGCTAGCCGTGCCCTTCTCCTTCCTCACCCCGAACAGCTCCAGGAGCATCTGGTACTCACTTTGCCATAGTGATCATGCGGAGACCCCACAGAGCAGCAATAGGGGTGTTATCTCCTCGGAGAGCCCTGAAGCTAGGTAAGATTTGCCGGCGTGCATGTCTTCGCCTCATCCCGCTTCTGTGCACCGCGACGTTCTACTCTCCCACCATGATAAGCCATCCTTTGGCATATGTCGCACCCAACCCCCGACATTTGGTGCCCACCGTGGGGCCTGGTGCACCGTCGTCCGGAGACCTGCTCTGGACGGGAACCCTCTTCCTCCCTGGCGAGCGCAGCCAGCCCGGCACGCCAGACGGAGTCTGCGCCGACGCGCTGCATGGCGCCGAGGTCGCCAAGTGGCGAGACTCGCCCGAACTTGTCGGCGAGGTTCGCCTCTCGACGAGCTCGCATCCGACGCAGTACACGGACGGCCCCAAAGCCTCCTCGCGGGCCTCCTCGAGCAGCTCCACGTCGCCGGGCGAGCCGCCCGACTGAGTCCGTAGGCTCCACCGACCCGATGCTGGTCGACTCCGACACCGCGTCGCTCGATGCGTTCCCCACCAACGTGGTGGTCTACGACGAGCCTCTCCCTCGCGCGGAGAGCGGCGGGAGCACCGTCACAGAGGTACTCGTCATCGGTCACGGCGAGCCTTCCGCGAGGGAGCTCGTGACCCTCTCGACGCTGTTCTGCAAGACCTGACCGCCTCCACTCCGGAAGACGCCGACGCCGGAACGCTGGAAGCACGCCGCCTCCAGTTCCTCGTGGGCGCACAGAAGCAGGCAAGCATGAGACGCTTGTCGGAAGTCTATCTGCGCAAGATGGATCGCGGCCAGGGCGGCTCGCCCGGCTCGGCTGAGCCCCTAGCCGCCTAGGCACGGTCCGGCAGCGCGGCGTGGCCATCGCCAGTCTGCTTGGGGCCAGTCGCCCTGTGTACGCCACGCCCGCGGAGAACATTCGTGCTGCCCAGGCGGCGGCGAACGAGCTGGATAACTTCGAGGGCGAGGAGCGCCGCCTGATGACGGAGCGAGTCCAGCAGCTCCTCGACGTGGCCGCCGCGCAAGACGAAGCCGGCTGCCGCACGGAGGCGCCGCGGCGACAACACGGCGACTTGCCTCCTCGCCGAGATCAAGGCGCGACGTCTCGGACGCCGACTGGCGGCGTCCGCGGAAGAAAGAACAAGGATCCGGCTGTCAGCCATAGCCGGACTCACATCTCCATCGAGCGAGACAAAGACGGCCGCCCGAGAGCAGTGGAGCGGCGGGACGACTATCAGCCTCCTCCTCCCCGCAGAGAAAGGCGAGTCTCCCCGCCACCCGTCGAGCATCCGACTCTCGGCGACCGCCTTGGCCGCCGAGAGGGAGTCGGAGAGAACGACGCCCGCCACCGGATCGAGCGACTCCACCGATCCCTGGCACTAGAAGAAGAGGACGAGTTGGCCCCGCCCTGTTTCGGACCTCGCATCCGAGACGAACCCTTCCCCCGAGGATTCACACTCCCCCGAGACACACCCAAATACACCGGCTCCGTGAAGCCGGAGGACTGCCTGGTGGACTACTCCACGGCCGTCAGCATAGCGAACGGCAACAAGCGCGTTGCCGTAAAGTATGTTCCCCTCATGCTCCAGGGCACGGCCCGGACATGGTTGAACAGCTTGAGACCGGCACCCTCCTCAAGCACAAGCTCCTTTGCGACGAGCCGGAGACCCTCGACGAGCTGCTGGTCATAGCAGACAAGTACGCCACTGTCGACTCCTCCATGAAGTCGGAGATCGAAGTCAGTGCGACTGGCAAAGTAGCTCCTCATGCTCCCAGAACTCCGGCTGGCGACGCCAGTCGGCGACAGCAGCAGAATGATCATAAGCGCAAGGCCCCGCAGCCGGCTTCCGAGAGCCGGCAGGTGGCGGCGATCAAGACCAGCAGCCAGAGGGGCAGCCTCCTGCCAAGCGGCAGAAAGGCGACAAGTCCAACTGGTTGCCGGCCTTCTCTTACGAGCAGACTCTGGATGAACCCTGCAAGTTCCACAGCAGCGCGAAGCCGTCAAATCACACCACCCGGAAGTGCCACTGGCTCACCAGGATCGCCAAGGGAGACGACCTTGCCCCTCCTCCGCTTTCTTTGGGCGCCGCCTCCACCGCCGCCCCAAAGAGCCCGGCTATCGAGCCGGTCGGCGCAGTACAAGACGATTACCCGGAAGAGCACGGGCGCCTTATGTCGTGTTTACCGGCGTGGTTGATGATCGCGCGGCGGCGGCGGCGGCAAAGAAGAAGAAGTGAATGCAGTAGCATCAGATACCCCAGAATTCATGCACTGGTTCGAGAAAGCCATTAACTGGAGCCGTGTTGATCACCCAGAGGTGATGCCGACCACTGGAGCGTTTGGCCGGCTGCTGGCTTGAGGAGTTGCCAGCCGTCCTCTGGAGTCTGCGTACGACTCCAAACAAGTCAACTGGCTTCACACCCTTCTTCCTCGTCCACGGTGCCGAAGCCGTCATCCCAACGGATATAGAGTTCGACTCCCCGCGAGTCACCATGTACACCAAGAGGAAGCAGAAGAAGCACGTCAAGACGGCGTCGATCTGCTGGAAGAGGGCCGGCTGTTGGCACTCAGCCGGTCCAGCATCTACCAGCAGAGCCTGCGCCGCTACTACAACAAGAAGGTCAAGCCAAGATCATTCCTAGAGGGCGACCTTGTGCTCCGGCTGATCCAGCGAACAGCCAGCCAGCACAAGCTGTCGGCGCCTTTGGGAAGGACCATTCATCATCGATAAAGTCTTTGAGCAACGACTCCTACTACCTGATTGACGCTCGAAACCCCGAGCACGCAAGAGGGCGACTCCGGCAAGAAGGAGACGGAGCGGCCATGGAATCTTGAATCTCCTCCGAAGATTTTACTGATTGACGCATATGTACCACGCTACCCCTTTGTGTTTGGAATACCAAGACTCCGGCCCCGAGACGGCGAGCTCGGGGACTGCCCTCTTTTGTTATCTGTATGATAAGAATTATGCCTTTGAGTATGTTACCCTTTGATTATGCTGTTTGGCACCGGGCTCGACTAGTCGGCCCGGGGACTCGCCGCCTTTGAGCTATGAAGTACTTCCTGAAGTCAGACAAGTAGCGTGCGGTGCCTAAGCCGTCTCCTGCCAGAAGCCGCAGCTCGCAGAGCGACTTTTGGTGGGCAGAAGTAAGGTAGAGCGGGCGCCCACACGAAAAAATGGCTAAGGACCCAAAGCATAAACATAGTTTGAATCGGCTTCCACCCGTTTCGTGGCCCGACTCTTAAGAAGCCGGCTTGCCGCTTTTCTACCCAACTTGCTTAAACGACTCTAAAAACAGGGCCAAGTACTTGCCTTCTCAGTAGCCAAGCACTTGACCTAGACGGCAATCCATAGAGCGGTTGCTGACGGCAAGGCGGCATCTAAGGGAAGGCGGCAAAGGAAAAAGCCACAAGAGCAATAAGCAAGGAAACATAAAATTAAAATAATATTTACACAAACTTAGGCCCTTGGCGGATCTTGAACAAAGGTTCAGAATACACCCATGGTGGAATTGCATAAATTAACAAAGTTCTTTCAAAAGACTAGCAAACAGATAAAATAAGGGCAAGGCAGCGGCTTAAGAAGCGTGACGGGTTGGAAGGCCGGAGGCGGCGGCGGCGGCCAGCGCCGGGCGGGCCGGGCGATCTCGGCTTGATCGTCTCGGCAGCGGCTGGCTCGAGATGGGCGGCTCGTTCTTTGGAGGCGCGGTCGAGCTGAGGCTGGTCGCCCGCTCCGTCTTCTGGCGCCTCCATGCCGTCTCCGTCCTCCGCCCCGTCTTCATCCTCGGCGCTGGAGTCGATCACCTCTGCCGAGTCCTCGCCGTAGTCCGGGTTCATCCCGAACCACTCCGGCGGTGCTTCCCCACCGTCTTCAGCCCGCCAGGACGAAGACGCTGGTGTCCGTAGTCGGCGATCGCCGCCAGACGCCGACAAGGGCGTCCTCCGCGCCAGCAGCTCTGCTGGGCTTCGACCGAACGCCAGCCGGTCCGGTCGAGACCTGGATACCACGCCTTGACGAACTCCAGGGCTCGGCGAGCTCCAGCCCGAGCCGCGGAGCCCTTCCAAGCCTCAAGACGGCCAGCCGCGACCTCCAGCCAGTCGGCGGTCCGGCTGGGAGTGCGCAGAACCGGCATGTCCGGCCACAGGGCAGCGATCGCCTGGGCACCGACACGCTGAAGACGGCGCAACATCCGATGTGCCGGCCGCAGACGAGCCTCGATGCTCAGGAGCTGCTCGTCAAGGGTCCGGGGGGTGTTGGCTGCGATCTCAGCGCCACCCGCCCTCCGCGCCTCACGCTCGGCCTCGATGGCCTGATTGGCGCTGCGTGTGACGGGAAGAAGTGCGCCAAGAAGAAGAAGAAGCAAGTCAGAAAAATAGGAGCCGGCTTAACCCATAGTCGGCAACCCAAAAGAAAAAGTAAAGCAAACTTACCATCGATGATATCTTGATTTCATGGAAGCCGGAGGTCACGCGCTTCCCTGTCGGTCCAGGCGGAGCGCTCGCTCTCAAATCCGGCTAGGAGGGCGGCCTCTTTCTTCTCCGCCTCAGCCTGCGCCACCTTGAGCAGCTCCCTCTGCTCCGCCAGCTGCGTAGCCAGCAGGTCGCGCTCTACGGCGAGCTTGCCGCACTCCTCCTCTTTGGCGCGCAAAGCGGTCTCGGCCGTACCCAGCTGCCCCCGCAGAGCGGCGTTGGACTCTGAAGAATAAAAGAAGAAGGACGCGAAGTCGTCAGTTAAGAAGGTCGCCAGGAAGATCCGGCCTGACTGCGCAGCAGTCGGCCCGAATCTCGGGGACTACAGAGCGCCCCCGCGAAGAAGAAAACTCACCTCGGCTCCTCGCCAGGTCAGCAGCCCGCTTGTTCAGTTCTTCAACGTTGCGGTTGAAGGCGGTAGCGCGGAGGTTGTGATACTCCTGTAACAAGAATTCCAGACATAGGTAAAAAACTTGGAAGTAAGCAAATAAAGTTCCGGGCCGCCTGCTCAGCAGCCGGCCCGAAACTCGGGGACTACACCCAGTGGGTGCGCTGGCGCGCCCCCACAGAGAAGATCAAGAGAAAATTCGGAAATGAAACATACCCGCACGGCGGATCGCGATGCCAGGTGCGCCTTGGAAAGGTTCTGGAGGGCGTCGCCTTCGGCCCGCAGCTTCGCTTGGACGTCCAGGAGCGCCGTGTTCAGCGGGCCCGTGCCACCTCCTCGCACCCACCCAATGGGCGCGGCGCTTGTCGCCTCAGCGTCAGGGATGGCCGAGCTGGCGGCGCCGGTCTCCAAGGGGCGCGTCACCGAGGTCGCCTTCTCAAGACGGCGCCGCGCTGGCGAGGCGACTTGAAGAAGCAGCTGCGCCACGACCTCGTCGTTGGTCGGCGGCGCAGGCGGGTCCGCCGGCTGTTTGCCTCGCCGCCTTCCCTCCCTGCGACGGGGACCTCACCACCGACTCCCTCCGACTGCCCCGTGAACTCCGGCGGTGGTGGCGCTGAGCTCAGCGGAGTAACGAGCAGCGCCGACTGAAGGCGTGCGGCCTCCTCGGCTCGCCTTTTTGCTGCAGCGGCGTCTTCGACCGCCTTCTCGGCCTCCGCCTTCTCCCGACGGGCGGCCTCCTCCTCGTCGCGCTTCTCCTGCGCATTTCGCTCCGTCGCCTCCCGGAGGGCGGCCGCAGGGTCAACCCGCCGACTATTGGCGGACGTCTCCGCCGACCCCATGATTTGGCGGCGGCGACCCTCTCCAAGGTGAGGGGAGCCCTGATAAGGAAAAAGGACATGAGAAGACTCGGGCAAGACGGCCCAGAAGAAAACAAGACAGAATAAAAAATACTTACGCGGAGACCAGAGGTGGCTTCTTCACCTCCTTGCGGAAGCCAGTTAGCCTTCGCGACCGCTTCTCATACTGAGTCGCGGCCGCCTCCCTGAATTTCTTGGCCTGGCCGCTCGGCTGAGCCGGCCCGGCCAGCGCCTCTTCGACCGCCTAAGGCGGCGGAGGAGCTGCGCTGGATGGCCGGCTTTTGTTGGCGGCGGGGCGACTTCCTTCGCCATCATCGGGCTGGGCCGGGCGAAGGTGGCCAAGGCCCGAGGTCGTCGGCCCCTCCTCCCTCGGCGTCGGCCTCCATCGCCGCCACACCCAAGTCGGGGTCGTCGGCGTTGCTCTCCGCCCGGTCGGGGATGAATTCACGAGCCGGCCCCGCGGCGCCGGCCGAGGGCGGCATGAAAGGATTCTGAGTCAGAAAAGACCAAGGAAAGTTAGAGCCGGATCCGGCTGAAGAAGGAAATAGAGAAGCAAGAGACGACTTACCAACGGCGGGGGATTGGCGCGCGAGTATGGCTCCTTGCCGAACTGCCATTCCTCCGTGAGGCCGCAGTTCGCCAAGAAATTCACCGTGTCCACCACCTCCGCGTGGGGCATATCCTTGGAGCACAGCCGGCTGGGGTCCCGGCGGCCGCTCATCTGGCCGATCAGATGAGGTCGGCCTTGAAGAGGGAGAACTCGGCGCGCCACGAAGGCGGCCAAGAAGTCTGCCCGGCCAGGCCCTCCGATCAGATTATCACGCTGGAGCCCGGGCTGACGGCGGCGTTACTCGCGGAGTCAGCGCCCGGGCCCTATAGGACCAGCTGGTGGGTCGGCCCATCGGCTCGCCGCCCACGTAAGTCGGCAAGTTGACCTAGTCGCCTTCGGGGGCGACGTTCTTGACGTAGAAGTATGAACGCTGCCACATCTTCACCGACTTGATGAGGGAGATGGCAGGGAAAGGGTTCTCGGGCACCGGCCTCCTCTTGGCGATGAACGTGCCGCACAGAGCCGGCACGCGAGCGACGTGGGTCCCGAGCTTCGGCTGGAAGAATTCCCCCCACAGCTCGATGGTGGGGACGACTCCGAGAAAACCTTCGCATAAGGATGCGAAGGCGGCCAGCAGCACCGCTGTGTTAGGGGTGAGGTGGTGCGGCTGGAGCCCAAAAAACTCGAAGAATGCGCGGAAGAAGCCGCTCGCCGGCAGCCCAAGCCCGCGCATGAGGTGCGAGCGGAAAATGACCCGCTCGCCCTCCTCCGGCGCCGGCGTGATTTCGCCCTCCGGCGCGGCGCGGGTCCGCACTAGGTGGCTGCCGGGGATGCGGCGCGTTTGACGAGGGAATTCAATGATGTCGTCGTCAATGGAGCCGTCCCACACGCCGGAGCGCGCGGTGGGAGGCGCGGCGGCGGATGAGGAGCTCATCTCCGCGGCGCGGCGAGGCCCGGCGCGGTGGAGCGAGGAAGAAAACGAGGCCCGGCGCGGTGGAGCAAGGAAGAAGACGAGGCAGGGAGCGGGGAGGAGAGAGTGCGCGTGCGTCACCGCCCCCTCCCTCCCCCCGCCTACTTATAGGCGCCTAGGCTGCGAAGCCGAGGGGGCGGGCGTGGGATTAACTGCGCCCACGTCCCCACGCCCCCACGATTTAACCCACGATGTTCTGCGGCGCACTAACGGCGTGGGAGAGCCTAACCGCCACGACCGCAGCGGATCCGCTGCGCCAGTGGCACGGTAGTGGCGAGCCTGCTCGACGGGCCTGTCTTGTCACGCGCGTGGGCTGGCAGACTGGCCCTGCCGCGTGGCGTCATGTGGCGGGCCCGCAACGGGCGGCTGCCGGGAAGCTTATCATGCACGCCGCCCGAATCCCGCTGCGACCTTCGAAACCTTTGAAGAGCAAGACGGCCCCCTGCAAGGCCGACTCCGGCTCAAGATGGAGATGGCGGGCCGAGTCCAGATTCTCCTAACAAAGGGATGAAGCTGCCGAGGCTCCTCGACAAGCTGCCCTCGGCACCTCACCAGCTTCGGACTACTGTCGGAGTAATGGGCAACGGGTAGGCAGACCCGAGCGCCTGAACCTTCGAGAACATCGGGCAGAGGCGCCTCAAGACGCCAAGACAAAAAGCCGCCGTAAAGTGTCCAACAGAGTCACCGACTGCCCCTCTAGGCCGAGTCCCAGAGGCGGCCTCAGTACGTGCCTACTCCACGCGGGCGACCTCCAGTGTGGCCGGCTATTGGGATTCGGCCCGCGACCCCAACCACCTCTTGCCTGAGCGACTACGAGCGGGATGGGATAAAGCCGCCGCGCGGCTCATCCTTGCCCTGCCCATAAAGGGCAGGTATGGCCACAGAGCGCCGTACCGACGGAGATGTCCGTCCGGCGCAGCACTGTTGCCATGCCGGCCCTGACATCAGCCCCGTGGGCAGATTCCTGTACCCACGATGGCCTGTCTGTACGACCCGAAGACGGTGAGAGCGCCCCAAAGACGGACCCGTTGGAGTCGGCCGGCCCCTCCCGCGGGCTCCACGCGCCATTAACCAGACAAGACGGGGAATGGCAACAGTGATCGCCCGCCAGCGGCAAAGACCTTGTTGCCATGACCTCATGACCAAGCTTCGCGTCATTAGAAGCACGGCTACGATAATCTGCAACGGCAAGACCCGCCAATGGCAAGGTCTGTCGGCCCCATCTTTGGCCGTCGGCCGACGGGGCCCACTAGTCGGCGGCCCCGAGCCGACGGAGAAGACGGCGACTTAGAGACTGACGGCTTGGACCCGCACCCAGCCGGATTACCGTTGTACCCCCGGGGGGGTAGGCCTATATAAACCCCCCGGGGCACCCATGCAAAGGGTTCGAACCTAGTAGTTTTAGACACACGCAGTAGGGGTGTTATCTCCTCGGAGAGCCCTGAAGCTGGGTAAGATTCGCCGGCGTGCATGTCTTCGCCTCATCCCGTTTCCAGGCACCGGCGACGTTCTACTCGCCCCTCCATGATAAGCCATCCTTTGGCATATGTCGCACCCAACCCCCGACAAATAAATAAATAAAATGTTATTGTAGAACCAGGTGTATACCATGTTCTCGGGATCAGTGGTATGTTCCTTTGGGGTGACAAACTAAAAAAAACTAATAATTGGTCGAGCCAGGTGTATATCATGTTCTCGGGATCGGTGGTATGTTCCTTTGGTGAGATTGATAAAATATTATCATTACTTCCTTCAAATTTAATAAGTGGTTCAACCACAATGTTATATTTCTGCAAATAAGTGATTTAATTCAAGTTCCTTTTGTTCTCAGGATCATGCTCTCTTTAGGAACCTTTTGGCACAACAAGCATTTGAACTTGCTAATCTTCGTTTATCATCGCAAAAGTTTAAAATGGTTGAGTTTACTAGTGTCCTATTGATATGTAGCACTCTTAACCATTAATTTTTCACTAGCCAAGTCCAAAGCATGCACTGTTTAGAGATCTACTTCACTTGGCATTCTCTAGTCAGCTCACTATTCACTATCTTGCTCTTGTCATATGCCTTTACTTGAGGACAAGTAAAGATTTAAGTGTGGGGGAACTTGATAAGTGCATTTCATATATATAATTTGGCACTCAAATTTAACATCTATCGTGATATATCCATCCATTCTTGCTATGAATTGTGATATGTTTGAATGAAAATAATATAAAATATCATTTGCTCGTTACTTATTTCTTTTGTAGAAAAGTGCGATGAGTCACTATAATCGTCAAGAGTCCATCCATGTGGCTATTGAGAAGAGAGAAGGGCATGAAAGAAGTGAAGAAAGGGACATGAGCATCAAGGAAAGAAGAAACCGGGGGCCAAAACTTAAGATGGAGGGGATCTACTTGGGAAGAAAGAAGGAAAGGAGAAGGGCCAAATCAGAAAAGTGGCAGACTAGAGGAGGGGTCAAAATCCCTAGCAGCAGCCCCGATCCCCTTTGGGCCTGGCATATCTCTCTCTCCCTCATCCCTCCTTCTCTACCTTCGGCCGCCACGCCAGGGGCCCGGCGTGGTGGTGCGCCAACCAGCGCCATCCATCCACCAACAACACCATCACCTCCTAGCCATCCATGCAGCGAGTGCCATCCATCATCTCCACCTTCACCCAGCGCCTCCGCATCTCCACTTCACCACCGCGCCATCCAGCACCACCACCGCGCTTCCACAACACCCAGCGCCACCACTCTCAATCTCCTGCTGCTCCTAACCTTCTTCTTTCCCCAATCTCGTTGCTGCTCCTAACCTTCCCCGTGCCACCTGCTGCTGCTCTTCTCTGAACCCCGTGCTGCCGCCCTTGTTCTTTTCCTACTGTTACTACTCCATCTCCAGTGCCCCTTGCTGCTGTTGCCTCAACCTGCTGCTTCTTCCTCTCTGAATCCCTACTGCTGCTGCTCCTTCTTTCTCTAATCTCCTGCTGCCATCTCTCTTTCTCCTTCTCTTCTCTGAATTTTCTGTAGTTTGAGACGTGTAGTCTGTAACAATCAGATTCTAAGAGTACTTGCTTCCTGTACTAGTTACTTCTACTATCTATTTTTAGTTGTTCAATACTACTCTGTTGATCTGTGATACTAGTCAAGTGGCTTGTTTAATTTGTTTACTTGTGTAACCTGAATCATGGTGTAGTACCCTGTTCGCATATGTGTGCTTATGTGTGTTCTGTAGTCCCTGTGTTAATTACGTTCATGTGAAAATATATATGTTTGTGTTGTGATATATTTACATCTCTGTCATAGCATTCTTTTCTTCCCCTTTGTTACTTGTATGATAGTAATATATGTGTTCGTGTCCCATTGCTTCCCTTTATGTTAGTGTTTTAAGCGTCTCTAGTAAAACAAAAATACCAAAGTAAGTTAGTAAAATCTGAATCTACCTTTGCTTATACGCATTTTCATTGGCGACAATCTTCTTCCCATCATCTGAATTCTATTACCTAGCTTTAGTCGAGCGTAGCCGCTGATTGCCTAGTCCCTGTGGAGAACACGACATCCGTAGTTTGGGTCGTAAAACCCCTTGTACTTACAATCGATCAGCCTCCCACAGATTGATAAACCTTAGGTCATCCACTTGATGGAAATTTGCTACTGTCCTACAAACCTCTTCATTTGGAGGCCCAACAACGTCTACAAGAAGAAGGTTGTGTAGTAGACATCAAGCTCTTTTAAAGCGCCGTTGCGGGATGGCGAAAAGCGGCACTAACACCCCGTCAATGAAGCTCTTTTGGTGCCGTTGCCGGGGAGGTTAGTGCTTGAAGGTATATCTTTAGATCTTGCAATCGAGTCTTTTAGTTTTTTGTTATATCACTAGTTTAGTTTATAAAAGAAAACTACAATAAAAATTGAATTGAGGGTGCCTCATGTGCTTCATCTTTTTAGCATCTTTCGTGAAAATGATGGAAAGGAAAATTGTGCTCAAGTGTTAGAAAAAGAATGCATTAAAATGTTTGGCACTAAATATTTGAATGATGAGCATGGTTGCAATGTTGTTAGTATGAATTCCTTGAATATCCATGATGCTAATGATATGCAAAGCCACAAGATTGGGGATGTTATGTTTGACAAAGATGATATTTTTATCCCCCAAGTTTTGAAGAGCAAATTTATTATGATGATAGCATGCCTCCTATTTATGATGATCATATTGATGAAAGTGTGTTTGGAAGAGTGTCAACTTTAGGAAGTAACGATCCCACTATTTTCAAGGATGTTGAATATTATTGTGATAATTATAAAAGTGGATTTGGAGAGGTCATGACTTTATTTAGTGATGATTCCACTACTTCGGAAGAGGTTCCAATTGATTATGAGAACAAAGTTGCTATCTATGTCGGGTGGTAGGTGCGACATATGCCAACGGGTGGCTAATCATAGTGGGAGCCAATAAGACGTCGCCGGTGCCTGGAAACGGGATGAGGCGAAGACATGCACGCCGGCGAATCTTACCCAGCTTCGGGGCTCTCCGTGGAGATAACACCCCAACTGCTGCTCTGCGGGGTCTCCGCATGATCACTAGATGAACAAGTTGCTACAAGAGGCTCCTTGAGCTGTTCGGTGTGAGGAAGAAGAAAGGCACGGCTAGCTCTCCTCTTCCCTCTACGTGGTGTCTAAAACTATCAGAGTCCAACCCTTTGCATGGGTGCCCTGGGGGGTTTATATAGTCCTACCCCCAAGGGGTACAATGGTAATCCGGCTAGGTGTGGGCCCTAGCCGTCAGTGTCTTCATCCACCGGCTTCTCCGCCGGCCGCTGGGGCCCGCCGACTAGTGGGCCCCGGTGGCTGCCGGCTTCCTGGTCGACAGGCTGGCCCCACCGTTGAGGGCTTTGTCGGGGGCTGGTTACTGTTGCCTCAATCCTGATGACGAGGGCTTCGTCGGGGTAAGCATGGCTACAGTACCGCCGCCTTGGCGGCGATCACTGTAGCCTCACTTCGTCTTGTCTCCTTAATGAGGCGCTTCCTTCGAGGGAGGGAACAAGCCGGCTATGGGGAGCCGGCCATATCTCAGGCTGACTAGGGGGAGGCCGAGCCGCCTTCGGGCATCTCTCGGACCGGAGGGACCCGCCTCCTGCGGGTGGTACAGACAGCCTGTCGTGGGTGACGTCACAGTCAACATGGCAACAGTGCTGCGCCGGACGGGTTATGGCTGCCCCATACGACGCACTGTAGCCACGTGCGCTCCGGGATGCGGGGGGTGGCAGGCTTCACTGTAGCCACGCCCCGTCTCATCGCTGTTATGTGGGTGCAGATTCTGAGGGTGCGGTCTTGGCCGCCTGCAGGGTGGCCGGCTCCTTGGATTCGGCCCTCTCGTGGCCGGCTGCGCGGAGTCGGCCCTATGGTAGCCGGCTCCTTGGAAGCCGGCCCTCCTGTGGCTTTCTTCTATGGGTCTTGGGGCCAGGCCGCCTCCTGACTGGCACGAATCAATGACCGGCCGGGGAAGGCGGCCCAACGTCTTGGATGTTGGATGTCTTGATTGGCTTGTATTTTTTTCAGAAGCCCCACGGGGAGCCGGCTAGGCTACCCGTGGTCATTTACTCTGACAGTAGTCCCCGAAGCTAATTGGGCTTCCAGGTTGAAGGGAGGACGAGAAGCTCGATCAGCTTCCTATCCTGGGAAGCCGGCAGCTAGGAGCCGGCCTTGAATGGGTGCGCCGTCTTCGGGAAGCTCCGCAGTTTAAAAGGAGGGAAAGCGAGCCGGCTTGCGCGTTGACTGCATGTCACCTTGCGCGCCACGTGGCCAGAAAAGCCTGCCAGCCCACGCGCGCGACGGGACGTCGCCGCAGGCCAGGGCCTACCAGGCCTACGTGAAAGCACAAGTGCTCCCTAGGTGGTTTTGGTAATTAATGTCAACATATCTCTTGTTGGACTAACACTTTTATCTAGTACGTTTCAGATAAGTTCAACAATGGAGTGGCATGGACTAAAGGATGTGGGAACTCCTTCAAGATGCTAAGGACAAATGATTGGCTCAAGCTTCAAGCTCAAGACTCATCATTTTACATTTTAGTGATCCAAGATCACATTGAGTCTATAGGAAAAGCCAATACTATCAAGGAGGGATGAGGTGTTGCTTAATGAGCCTCTTGCTTCATGTGCTTAGTAATATGCTCCAAAACCCTCAGCTACTTTCTCAGATCCACATATGACCTAAAACCTAAAGTCAAACTCGGCCCCACTGATTCTTCCTATCCGGCGCCACCGAGTTTTGATGTCTTAGCCACTGCCACAAACCCTAGGCAAATCGGTCTCACCGATAGGGATCTCGGTCTTACCGAGATGGGATTGTAATCTCTCTGCGTATGTCCATTATCAAAATCGGTCTCACCGAGTTTGAGAATCAGTACTACCGAGATTACAATGCAAACTTTCTGGTTGACTCATTACCAAAATCGGTCCCACCGAGTTTGAGTAATCGGTCCAACCGAGTTTGCCTGACCAACTCTCTGGTTAGCTAATTACCAAAATCGGTCTCACCGAGTTTGTGTAATCGGTCTCACCGAGATTACGTTATGCCCTAACCCTAACCATATCGGTCCTACCGAGATGCAAGTCAGTCCCACCGAAAATCCTAACGGTCACTAAGTTTACTAAAATCGGTCTGACCGAGTTTGTTGATTCGGTCCCACCGAGATTGGTAAATTGTGTGTAACAGTTAGATTTTGTGTGGAAGCTATATATACCCCTCCACCTCCTCTTCATTCGTGGAGAGAGCCATCAGACTGAACCTACACTTCCAAAGATCCTATTTCCGAGAGAGAACTACCTACTCATGTGTTGAGGCCAAGATATTCCATTCCTACCATATGAATCTTGATCCCTAGCCTTCTCCAAGTTGCTTTCCACTCAAATCTTCTTTCCACCAGATCCACATCCTATGAGAGAGAGTTGAGTGTTGGGGAGACTATCATTTGAAGCATAAGAGCAAGGAGTTCATCATCAACACACCATTTGTTACTTCTTGGAGAGTGGTGTCTCCTAGATTGGCTAGGTGTCACTTGGGAGCCTCCGACAAGATTGTGGAGTTGAACCAACGAGTTTGTAAGGGCAAGGAGATCGCCTACTGTGAAGATCTACCTCTAGTGAGGCAAGTCCTTCGTGGGCGGCGGCCATGGTGGGATAGACAAGGTTGCTACTTCGTGGACCCTTCGTGGGTGGAGCCCTCCGTGGACTCACAAGAACCGCTACCCTACGTGGGTTGAAGTCTCCACCAACGTGGAAGTACGATAGCACCACCTATCGGAACCACGAGAAAAACATCCGTGTCTCCAATTGCGTTTGAATCCTCCAAACCCTTCCCTTTACTTTCTTGCAAGTTGCATGCCTTACTTCCGCTGCTAATATACTCTTTGCATGCTTGCTTGTTATGTATTGAAAAAGTTAAACTTGTTCCTAAATGTAACGCCCTCGATGCGGCTATATCTCCCACGTGTCGAAGCACGACTTAGAGGCATAACCGCATTGAAAGCATTGTCGCAAGTGAGGTAATCTTCACACAACCCATGTAATACATAAGGGAAAGAGATACATAGTTGGCTTACAATTGCCACTTCACACAATACATAAATAAAGCATTACATCATACAGATACAATCAAGGTCCGACTACGGAACCAAAATAAAAGAAGACTACCCCAAATGCTACACAGATCCCCGATCGTCCCAACTGGGCTCCACTACTGATCAACTGAAACGAAACAACACAATGAACAAGATCTTCATCGAGCTCCTCCTTGAGCTCGGATGCGTCACCTGCACGGTTTCGTCGGCACCTGCAAACTGGTTTTGGAAGTATCCGTGAGTCACGGGTACTCAGCAATCTCACACCCGCGAGATCAAGACTATTTAAGCTTATGGGTAGGAGAAGGTAGTGAGGTGGAGCTGCAGCAAGCGACTAGCATATCTGGTGTCTAACATACGCAAATGAGAGCGAGAAGAGAAAGCAAAAGCACGGTCGAACAACTATGATCAATAAGTGATCCTAGAACAACCTACGTCAAGCATAACTCCAACACCGTGTTCACTTCCCGGACTCCGCCGAGAAGAGACCATCACGGTTACACACGCGGTTGATGTATATTAATTAAGATCAACTTCGGGTTTTCTACAACCGGACATTAACAAATTCCCATCTGCCTCATAACCGCGGGCACGGCTTTGAAAGATAATACCCTGCAGGGTGTCCCAACTTAGCCCATGATAAGCTCTCGCGATCAACGAAGGATATTCCTTCTCCCCGGAAGACCCGATCAGTCTCGAAATCCGGCTACAAGACATTTCGACGGCAATAAAACAAGACCAGCAAAGCCGCCCGATGTGCCGACAAATCCCGATAGGAGTCGACGCACCTCGTTCTCGTGGCACACCGGATAAGTCAATCTCACGAGTAAAACCAAGCCTCGAAGTTTCCCGTGGTGGCCCAGCAGTTGCTCGGTTCGGACCAACACTTTCGGAGGAGCACGGGCCCGGGGGCTAAAATAAAGATGACCCTTGAGTGTGCAGAACCCAAGGGAAGGGGTATATGTGGTAGGTAGTCAAATGGTAAAACCAAGGTTGGGCCTTGCCGGAGGAGTCTTATTCAAAGCGAACTGTCAAGGGGGTCCCATAAATCACCCAACCGCATTAGGGACGCAAAATCCGGGAACATAATACCGATATGACGGAAACTAGGGCGGCAAGAGTGGAACAAAACACGGGCATAAGGCCGAGCCTTCCACCCTTTACCAAGTATATAGATGCATTAATTAAATAAGATATATTGTGATATCCCAAAATAATCATGTTCCAACAAGGAACAACATCTCCATGTTCCAACAAGGAACAAACTTCATCTTCACCTGCAACTAACAACGCTATAAGAGAGGCTGAGCAAAGCGGTAACATAGCCAAACAACAGTTTGCTAGGAAAGGATGGTTAGAGGCTTGACATGGCAACATGGGAAGCATGATATAGCAAGTGGTAGGCATCGTAGCATAGGCATAGCAAAAGAACGAGCATCTAGCAAGCAAAGATAGAAGTGATTTCAAGGGTATGGTCATCTTGCCTGAAATCCCGCAAGGAAGAAGAACGAGTCCATGAAGAAGACAAGCGGACGTGGCTGGACGAATCCTCACAACTCGAGCGAAACCGAAGCTAACGAGAGAAGCAACCCGGAAACAAACAAACAACATAGTAAACAACCATCACATAAACATGGCATGATGCGCAAACAAGTATGATGCATGACCGGTTTAAATAGCATGGCATGACAATATGTACAAACAAAACTACAAGTTAAATGGAGCTCAATATGCAACGAGTTGCATATTGACGAAACACCACATCAATTATTTAGTTCTCTCTCGTTTAGGAACACAACAATATTAAATGTTGTTAAACATGGCAAGAGGTGAAGCAACAGTAAACTACACATCTAGGCAAGTTTAAATGAGGCCGGGAATAACAAACAACAATTCCGAAAATCCCCATATGTCATTTAGTAGTTTAAAGCAAACACAATTTTAAGCATTTAAATGTTGTTATCATGATGCGGATGACATATGCAAGTTTTATGCAATTTTATGAAAATGTTGACATGAGCATGTTATGAAGCATTTTTCACCGTATGAACGAAAGGGTGCCACGGCAACGAATTCAAAAATGATGCCACGGCAACATATCGATCTCGATAACTTGATTGAGATACCGATGCAAACGAGAAGTGTGCGGATGTGTAGAACACGCAAGAGATGGTGGGGTGCTCCCGACTACCGGGTTCCCACGGGTCGACGGCATGGCAAACGCGGAACGTGCAAAGACCTCTCTCGGACACGGTGCAAACACGAGCATCTCATACAACACATGCATTCGTTCACGGGCGGTCGTCTCAGGGTTATACCTTCGAAGCGTGCATTTCGGGGCGGTTCAAAATCGTCGAGGGAAGTAGTTGTTCACGTGGCGACGGTAGTGGTACATATCGTAGTGGAAGTAGTTGTTCATGTCCCGTGGATGTAGTCGTTCTCGTTTCGTATTCGTACATGTCGGCGGTAGTGGAAGTAGTGGTACACGGCGTCGGTAGTCGTAAACGTTTGGAGAGGAACTTGTCGCATCCAAGTCCTTCGGGATTCCTTGTTGTACTTGCATTCAATGCGGTACTTGGCGATTCCAGGATGTAGAGGTACACTTGTCGTAGACGACCAGTGCATCCGTAGAGGTACTTGGCGCCCGGTGCGGTACTTGGCGATCCAAAAGAAATGCTCCTGTTCAAGGAGGTCTCGGTCTTGGCGATCTCATGGATGGCAGTGGCATGGTGAAGTGTCGACGGGAGCAAGAGGTGCATGGAGGCCTCGATGTGCAGGGGGTCGCTGGGCCTTGGCGCGATCAGGCGGCGACGGCCGCGGGACTTGGCGCATGGAGGAGGTTGGTTCAGCGAGGTTGGCCTGTCTGGCGGGCTGCTCGCTGGCGAGGTTTAGGTGAGGTCGCCCGACCGGTGGAGGTGCAGCAGAGGATGTCTCGGGGCCCTCGGCGGCAGGCGGGCTTCTCCTGGCAGCTGGCGACAGCGGTGCGGGAACGAGGACGAGGCAGGAGGTCGCGAAGTGAGTCGTCGGCAGCACGCCATGGGAGGCGGAGCTTCGCGGCAGAGGTGAAGAAGACGGTGCGACGGCGGGGCGAGGAACGGAGGGGCCCGCAGGGGCTGCTGCGCTGTCCGGAGTGAAGCGATGCGTCTTGGTAGCGTGGAGAGGCTTCGAGGTTGAGCTATTGGCGCTCGGCGAAGACACATGGAGGATGACAGATCTTGGCGCAGGTGCTCGAGGAGCTCCTCTCCTCGGCCTTCGAGCGACGAGGGTTTAAGCGAGAAGGAGGCGGGATCGATAGGGAGAGAGTGAGATGGGGATCGGGATGAGCGAGGGAGATGGCGGCGCTGGAGGAAGGGATAGAGGGAATCGGGCTAGGGTTAGAGCTGGGGCGCGGCTGGGCCTAGGAGGCTGGTTGGGTCGGCCCAGGTGGAGAAAGAAGTGGCCAGAGGCCTGGCTGGGCTGCAAGGCTGCTAGGCTGGGCTCTCTCTCACTACTAAAAGAAAAGAGAAAAAAAACAGAGATTAAGAAAGAAAAGAAAGAGGGGTTAGGGAAAGAAAAAGCGCAAGGGGATAATTTTCTCGGACTCACAAAAATATGCTTGTATCGAGAAAAATAGAAAGGCCACGGTTGAAAGATGTAAATTCAAACTCATTTGAATTTAATTCAAATGGGTTTGAACTGGGACTTGATAAAAGGAAGGTCCAAAAATGTTGAGGATTTCAGTGGGGCTCCGGAAAATGATGAAAGAATAAATGGCAAGGTTGGAGACCAAGAAATGAGATAACAAAGGCATGGAGAATTATTTGCAAGTGTGTTATGGTGATACCGAAACAATGGAATAATTTTATTATAGCTCCCTAATAATGTTGAGAGGCTTTAATATGTTATAAAGAGAAATCACCATGTGAATTCCTCGATTTAAATGGATCAAAGATCCATGCCATTTATTTAGTTGAGTTGCAAAAGATTTATGAGATGATGGCATGATGACATGATGCAATGCAAAAATAAAAGGGCAGGCACAAATGAAACACACGGCGAAACCCGGAATATATGGAAGTCTTCTCGAGCGTCGGTCTCGGGGCATTACACTAAACTCCACTTAAAATTTAATAAGGTTAAAAACTGCAACTTTGGTACTTAGTGTCTAATCACCCCCTCTCTAGACACCTCTTCTCAAGATCCTACAAGTGGTATCAGAGCTTTGGTCTCCATTGCCTTGGTTTAATCACCATTGGAGGAAGATGGATGAGTCTACTGGGAGTCTTAGACATAGAGTGCCTATTCTTGATGGAGAGTATTTTCATGAGTAGAAAATGAGATGCTTGTAATTTTCAATCAATATCATTTGAACAAGTACATTGCTAGCCCTTGTGCACCTCATGTTGATCCTATGCATCCTACTCTTGATGAATCTATTGACATGACTAGGAATCTTAGGACTGTTAATCTTATCACTAGAGGCTTGCCTGGAAACTTGATTAGAATCTTGCCTACTTTTGAGTGTGCCTACACTATATGGAAATTTCTTGAGGAACGCTTTCCAAATTATTCCTTGAAAAATCTAGATGAAATTCTGTATAAGTCTATTGCTTTGAGTAAGACGAATACTAGTGATCCTCTGTTTGGTGATCGTCTATTTGAACTTACCGACCTTATGCGTGCCAAAGGAGATGTTGGAATTATTAGTGATATTATTTCCGAAGCTATAAGAATTCATAAGAAAGATCATTGTCAAACTCACTCTAATGAATTACTCTCTCTAGGATTTGATCCACCACATGACGATGTTGAACATGGATACTATGATGAGGATGATGATAGTGACTTCGATCTTGATGATGCAATGAGACACTTTGGTCTTATGGCAAATCTTGAGGATATGTGTCGAGGAAAGGAATGGGTTCTTGACAGTGGATGTACCGATCACATGACCGGAGATAAAGACATGTTTCGTGAGCTTGCTAATAATGATAGTCCTCGAAAGTTTGTCACTTTCGGTGACAACTCAAAGGGTAAGGTGGTTGGCCTCGGTAAGGTGGCCATCTCACATGATAGCTCCATTCAGAATGTCATGCTCGTTGAATCTCTTGGCTACAACTTACTTTCGATTATCTAGACTTGCTGATTTGGTTTCAATGTCCTATTTACTGAAATTGATTGCCAAGTGTTTCGTCGAGACAATCATAAAATGGTCTTTACCGGTGTGCGTAGAGGTGATCTATACATCGTTGATTTCACTAAAAAGGCTCAACCTAAAACTTGCTTCATTGCTAAATCCTCAAAGGGATGGTTATGGCATACACGATTAGGTCACGTTGGCATGAGAAACCTTGACAAGCTTATTAAAGGGAATCATATCCTTGGAGTTAACGATGTCATATTTGATAAGGATAGACTTTGCAGTGCTTGTCAAGGTGTAAACAGGTTGGAGGAAGGCATCCCGTGAAGAACATCATGACCACAAAGAGGCCACTCGACCTACTTCACATGGATCTCTTTGGTCCCAACTCCTACAAGAGCCTCGGTGGAAATTCTTTTGGTTTAGTTATAGTTGATGATTTTTCAAGATTTACGTGGGTGTTCGATGATAAATCGCAGGTCCAAAAGATCTTCAAAAACTTAGCTAGAAAGGCCCAAAATCAATTTGAAGTGAAGATCAAGAAGGTTCGCAGCGACAACGGAACGGAGTTCAAGAACGCAAATGTGGACACCTTTCTTGACGAAGAAGGGATTTCACACGAGTTCTCGCCACGTACACACCTCAAAAAATGGAGTTGTTGAGAGGAAGAACCGGGCGCTCATCGAAATGGCGAGAACGATGCTTGATGAGTACAAGACGCCGAAGCACTTTTGGGCCGAAGCGGTTGAGACAGCTTGCCATGCAACAAATCGCTTGTATCTTCACAAGCTACTCGGCAAGACGGCATACGAGCTCCTCACCGGTAACAAACCCCAAGTTGGATACTTTCGAGTATTCGGCTCAAAGTGCTACATTCTTGATAAGCATCGTCGTTCTAAATTTGCTCCTAGGTCTCATGAAGGTTTCCTACTAGGTTATGGCTCAAACTCTCACACTTACCGTGTCTACAACAATTTCACCCGAAAGGTTGAAGAGACGGTAGATGTGAAGTTTGATGAATCTAACGGCTACGCAAATAGAGCAATTGCCAATTGATGTAGGAGACAAAGACCCTTCGGAAGCAATCCAAGACTTGTCTATTGGCAAGGTCCGTCCAACGGAGGTGAAGGAGAGTACCTCGTCCGTCAAGTGGAAGCTTCTACTTCACGACAAGGTGAACCAAGAGTTGATACGGAAGCATCCACAAGTGGGACACACCAAGATGAAGAAAACAAGGAAGAACATCACGAACGTCAACAACCTCCTTCTCCACCTCGACAAGAGAATGACAACGCCAACAATGAAGAAGGCCAAGAAGAAGAACAAGATGAAGAAGATGTTCAACAAAGACCCAAGCAAAAGCTTTCACGAGTTCGAGCAAGAATTGCTAAAGACCATCCCGTCAAGCAAATCTACAATGATATTCAAACCGGGAGAATCACTCGCTCTAAAACTCGTTTAGCTAACTTTTGTGAAAACTATTCTTTCATATTTAGCGTTGAACCTATGAAGGTTGAAGAAGCATTGGAGGATCCGGATTGGATAAATGCTATGCATGAAGAGCTACACAACTTTGAGAGGAATCAAGTTTGGACACTGGTTGAGAAGCCCGACAACAACCACAACATCATCGGTACCAAATGGGTGTTTCGCAACAAGCAAGATGAAGATGGAAAAGTAGTTCGCAACAAAGCACGTCTCGTCGCCCAAGGCTACACACAAGTCGAATGTATGGACTATGGTGAGACTTATGCTCCCGTTGCTAGACTTGAGTCCATTCGCATCTTAGTTGCCTTTTCTAATTATCATGATATCATCTTGTACCAAATGTACATTAAAAGTGCTTTTCTAAATGGTGAAATAGAGGAGGAAGTTTATGTTAAGCAACCTCCCAGCTTTGTCAATCCTAAGAAACCCAATCATGTTTACAAACTTCACAAAGCTCTTTATGGTCTTAAACAAGCTCCTAGAGCATGGTATAAATGCTTGACCAAGTTTCTTCTTGAAAAAGGCTTTGAAATTGGGAAAATTGATTCCACACTTTTTACTAAAAGGGTTAATGGTGAACTCTTTGTATGCCAAATTTATGTTGATGATATCATATTTGGATCAACTAACCCTCATTTTAGTGAAAAGTTTGGGAAGCTAATGTCGGAGAAGTTTGAGATGTCAATGATGAGTGAACTCAAATTCTTTCTTGGGTTGCAAATCAAGCAAACTAAGGAAGGTACCTTTGTCTCTTAAACGAAGTACACTAAGGACTTATTCAAGAAGTTCAATATGCAAGAATGCAAAGGTATGTCTACACCCATGCCTACTAGTGGACATCTTGACTTAACCAAAGATGATGAACCGGTTGATCAAAAGGTTTATCGCTCTATGATTGGTTCATTGTTATATCTATGTGCTTCACGTCCCGATATTATGCTAAGTGTGTGCATGTGTGCACGATATCAAGCTGCTCCTAAAGAATGTCATCTTAAGGCCGTGAAAAGGATAGTGAGATACTTAATCCATACACCAAATTTTGGCATTTGGTATCCTAAGAGGGCCTCTTTCGATCTTGTTGGCTATTCCGACTCGGACTATGTCAGTGACAAGGTTGATACAAAGTCCACTTCAGGTACTTGCCAATTTCTTGGTAGATCTCTTGTGTCTTGGTCCTCCAAGAAACAAAACTCGGTATCCTTATCCACTGCTGAAGCGGAATACATTGCCGCTGGTTCATGTTGTGCTCAATTACTTTGGATGACCCAAACTCTTAAAGACTATGGGATATATGTGAAACATGTTCCATTTCTTTGTGACAATGAAAGTGCTATCAAAATTGGTCATAATCCTGTGCAACATTCTCGAACAAAGCATATTGAAGTTCGTCATCATTTCATTCGAGATCATGTTGCTAAGGGTGACATTGATCTTAAGCATGTTCGCACCGAAAAAGCAATTAGCGGATATATTCACTAAACCTCTTGATGAGAAAGTATTTTGCAGGTTAAGAGGAGAATTGAACATCATTGATGCTTCAAACTTGGAGTAGATACTCCATTGGATACATGCAAGAGATGAGCTTATGCCTAATCCTTGATATCTCACCTATGATGGAAATCTTATGTCTTGGATATATTTGTATCTTGCGTGTTATCTAACCCATGTAGGTACTTGGTTGAATCAAATTCCATGAGATTGTAACCTACTCATATCTTGAGCAATCTCTACATCACCAAGTCTCTACACAAGGTGGTTGAAGCCAAGGAAGCACAAAACCATTCAAACATATCCTTTGACAAATTTTATGTTGAGCTTCATGATTGTCATTATTGGATACACAAGTGCTCTTCCTTGCAAGAACTAACCCATGTAGGTAGATGGACTCAAATTCCAAGTGGTGCTCCAAATTCTTGATGAGCTACATCAACCTTGAGCAACCCACACAAGTTCAACTACATGGACAACACCACCAACCAAGGTATGTTATTCCATCTTAGAGAAGCTTTACTCCAAGTCATGAGTTAAAGCAACTCAACAAGATGTGAATACATCAAAATGCTTAAACGAGAAATGGCAACCCCATTTTGAGCTTAAACGATGAGTATGACCTATGATCAAGTGAACTCACTTGACTCCTAATTCAATATACTCTAACATAGGTGACTTTGTCGCCGACCATCTCTAGATGAAGTTCTCTTGTGTTCTTTTCTGAGTTTTTGCATTTGTCTTGTGCATATGTGTTTCCTCTTTCAAAAAAAAACTTCATCTAGATTTCTTTCTGTTTGCTCTGCATTCTCTGCATTCCAATTCATTGCATATCATTCAGTAAATTCCTTGCAAATCTTTGTGAGATCTTATTAGTCAAGTGAGATGAGGTGACAAGTGTTTTCTCTACGATGAACTCGGTTACACCGATTTGTTATTTTCGGCCAACCGAAAACTTTCTGTACCACCGAAGCATACCACTCGGTACCACCGATTTCACAACAGAAAAATCAGTTTGCCACTTATTCTGTGTTTCTTTTGATCCAGCTCCACTCAATGAATCTTGTCCTCTACAAGCATCACATTTTTATCATTGCTTTATGTTGTGACTCAAGGATCAAACCCATTCACGACAAATTCCTGCGGGGGAGAGAGTGCTCAATTTTTTTTGTCAATCCCTTCTTGGAAATTGATGTCAAAGGGGGAGAGAGAGATCACATCAAAGCTTATCACTTAGAGAGATCACATCAGAGAAGGAGAGAGAGATCCTTCGAGGGGAGAGAGAGATCTCCAGGGGGAGAGAATACTAGATAAAAGTATTTCTCAAGGATCCCAGATGCTTGGTGTTCAAGAGGAGAGATGCCACATGTCTTCTTGAGGGGAAAGACATGTTCATATGTGCTTATTTGCATTAGCTTGCATTAGCTCTGTTCATTTATATCTTTCAGCTCTGATTTTCTGTTCCCTATCTTCTCCCAGTATCCCATGACTAGATTCAGGGGGAGAAAGACATCTAAGGGAAAGAAATCATCTAAATTCATTGCATATCTTTACTCTTGGGGACATGTTTAATCCAATGTAGTACTTAGTACTCACTCTCTACATGTCATCCCAGTCTTGGTATTCTTGTGGTTTCTTTTGTTTGCTCTGGCTAGTAGATGTACCTGTATTATCTAACCTTGTTTGTGCAGGTTCATTCCATCCTAAGCCAACTCAAGACTACAAGGTAAGTATATGCATCACAATCATGTGTATGAGGAATTCTTGCTGATGTACATACTGTTTGCAAGAAGGACTCATGGGCATGAAGGTATTTTCTTTAATATTATTTGCTCGATGCATATGGCCAAGATACATGTAACACATTGCCTGCTCTATCATGGTTATGCTATCACATGCTTCTATATTCCATATTCACATGATTGCATACATGTAGGGGAGCCTATGCCTGTTACATGTCTTTCCAAAGCTTTACTTGCTATTCTTTATATCTTTATCTAAAGCTTTGATGTATGTTGTCATCAATTACCAAAAAGGGGGGGATTGAAAGCACAAGTGCTCCCTAGGTGGTTTTGGTAATTACTGTCAACATATCTCTTGTTGGACTAACACTTTTATCTAGTACGTTTCAGATAAGTTCAACAATGGAGTGGCATGGACTAAAGGATGTGGGAACTCCTTCAAGATGCTAAGGACAAAGGATTGGCTCAACCTTCAAGCTCAAGACTCTTCATTTTACATTTTAGTGATCCAAGATCACATTGAGTCTATAGGAAAAGCCAGTACTATCAAGGAGGGATGAGGTGTTGCTTAATGAGCCTCTTGCTTCATGTGCTTAGTAATATGCTCCAAAACCCTTAGCTACTTTCTCACATCCACATATGACCTAAAACCTAAAGTCAAACTCGGCCCCACTGATTCTTCCTATCCGGCGCCACCGAGTTTTGATGTCTTAGCCACTGCCACAAACCCTAGGCAAATCGGTCTCACCGATAGGGATCTCGGTCTTACCGAGATGGGATTGTAATCTTTCTGTATGTCCATTATCAAAATCGGTCTCACCGAAGTTTGAGAATCGGTACTACCGAGATTACAATGCAAACTTTCTGGTTGACTCATTATCAAAATCGGTCCCACTTGAGTTTGAGTAATCGGTCCAACCGAAGTTTTCCCGACCAACTCTACGGTTAGCTAATTACCAAAATCGATCGTTTTGTGTAATCGTTCTCACCGAGATTACGTTATGCCCTAACCCTAACCATATCGGTCCTACCGAGATGCAAGTCGATCCCACCGAAAATCCTAACGGGTCACTAAGTTTACTAAAATCGGTCTGACCGAGTTTGTTGATTCGGTCCCACCGAGTTTGGTAGATTGTGTGTAACGGTTAGATTTTGTGTGGAGGCTATATATACCCCTCCACCTCCTCTTCATTCGTGGAGAGAGCCATCAGATTGAACCTACACTTCCAGCATCCTATTTCTGAGAGAGAACTACCTACTCATGTGTTGAGGCCAAGATATTCCATTCCTACCATATGAATCTTGATCTCTAGCCTTCCCCAAGTTGCTTTCCACTCAAATCTTCTTTCCACCAGATCCAAATCCTACGAGAGAGTTGAGTGTTGGGGAGACTATCATTTGAAGCACAAGAGCAAGGAGTTCATCATCAACACACCATTTGTTACTTCTTGGAGAGTGGTGTCTCCTAGATTGGCTAGGTGTCACTTGGGAGCCTCCGACAAGATTGTGGAGTTGAACCAAGGAGTTTGTAAGGTCAAGGAGATCGCCTACTTCGTGAAGATCTACCGCTAGTGAGGCAAGTCCTTCGTGGGCGACAGCCATGGTGGGATAGACAAGGTTGCTACTTCGTGGACCCTTCGTGGGTGGAGCCCTCCGTGGACTCACAAGAACCGTTACCCTACGTGGGTTGAAGTCTCCACCAACATGGAAGTACGATAGCACCACCTATCGGAACCACGAGAAAAACATCCGTGTCTCCAATTGCGTTTGAATCCTCCAAACACTTCCCTTTACTTTCTTGCAAGTTGCATGCCTTACTTTCCGCTGCTCATATACTCTTTGCATGCTTGCTTGTTATGTATTGAAAAAGTTAAACTTGTGCCTAAACTCCACTTAAACTTTAATAAGGTTAAAAACTGCAACTTTGGTACTTAGTGTCTAATCACCCCCCCCTCTAGACACCTCTTCTCAAGATCCTACACTACGCCTCGGCCCACGCGCGGATTCTCTGCGGACCAAGTGGGCTGCTCGTCTTCTCGCGGCGGTTTCCGCACGCCTTTAGTGCGCCATAATCGCGGGACGTGGGGGGAGTGGGCGCAGTTAATCCCACGTTCCCCCACGCCTCGCCTCCTCGGCTCCGCTTGAGAGCCTATAAGAAGGGGAGGAGGGGGCGGCGAGGCTCGCACGCCGGCCTCGCTCCTCTCCCTCCTCTACTTTCTTCCTCACTCTTCCGCCGCCGCAGCGCACTCGCCACCGCGCCGTTCCGCCGCGAGTTATCTTGGCTCGCAACGGTTCCTTCGTTGCGTGGCCGTGCTCTCCGCCGCCGCGGTTCTTTCCTTCCACTCGTTCCCATGGCGTTATCAAGCTCGTGGGACGGCTCCAACGTCCATGAAGATCACATTGATTGGCTCCGCCGGACGCGGCGGTTGCCGAGCGAGGACCTCGTGAAGACCCGCCTCGCGCCGGAGGCGGAGATTTCGCCGGCGCCGGAGGAGGGCGAGCGGGTCATCTTCCGCTCGCACTGCCTGCGCGGCCTCGGCCTGCCGGCGAGCGGGTTCTTCCGCTCCTTCCTCGACTTCTACCATCTTCAGCCGCATCACCTCACCCCCAACACGGTGATGTTTGCTGGCCGACATAAATCACTCTGTGCGAAGGCTTTCTTGGCGTCCTCCCCACCCTCGAGCTCTGGGGGGAGTTCTTTCAGTGCAAGCTCAGCACTGTCTCCGCGGGCGTGCCCGCCCCCTACGGCGCCTTCATCGCCAAGCGGAGGACGACCGACAACAACCCTTTTCCGCCTATTCCGCTGATCCAGTCGGTGAAGCTTTGGCAGCAGTCGTACTTCTACGTGAAGAACGTCGCCGCGCAAGGCGACTACCTCAATCTGCCGGCTTACGTAGCCGGCCCGCCGCCTGCAAGGCCGGCGTCTTGGTCCTTCCGAGCCCGGTCGCTCACCTTGGCCGGGAACGCCACCGTCACCCGGCTCCGGGTGATGGCCCAGTCGGAGGGCTTGGTGGGGGCCGACTTGGTGGCCGCCTTCGTGGAGCGCCGGGTGCTTCCGCTCCAAAGCCGTCCGCACATGATCTGCCAAATGAGCGGCCGCTTCGACCCGTGCCGGCTGAGCACCAGAGAGATGCCTCGCGACGAGGTATCCTACATGGTGAACTATATCTCCAACTGCAAACTCACCGTGGAGTGGCATTATCGCAAGGCGCCATATTCTCGGGCCAACACGCCTCCTGTGGTGAGTTTTTCCTTATTCTCTTCTTCTTTTGTTGACGGGTTCGCGATAGCCGACTCTTGACTAATCGGCTTCGTCTTTGAGCAGAGCCCTCTTCTTCGACCGACGCCCGGGGCCGCAGGGCCGGAACGCCAGTTTACGGCCGACCGCACCGTGGACGACCCCGACGACCCGGATCGGGGGGCGGCCGCCATGGACGACGCCGTAGTCGCAACCGGCGGAGAGGCAGGCGGCCCCGACCTTACGGCCGGCTTCGAGGACTGGCCGGAGGAGGACGAAGCCGAAGCCGTCCTGCGCCGCCAGCCGGCGGCCGATCGCCATGGCGCGGGGCCTTCCGCCGCGCCAACTGCTCGGGGTGGCGCGCAGAAGCGTCGGGCCGCGCCGGGTCTCTTCGGCAGCCGGCCGAAGAAACCCAAGAGCTCCGCGGCGGCGACCAAGCGAGACGAGGCGGCTGCGAAAGCGGCCCGCTTCCGCAAGGTGGTGAAGCAGCCACAAGCAGTCTGGGCGTAAGTGTTGTGTGTCTTGTACTTACATTGTCTTTTTTGGTTGAGGCTCATCGAGCCGTCTTCTTGGTTTGTTGAGCAGGCGCCGCTTTCCCTTGGCGGGTTGACGCCGCCTCCATAGTCGCGCTGACGGGGAGGTTCTTGAGTTCCAGCAGTGGACCCCCCACCGACCTCATGGAGGCAACGGAGCGGAACGCAGGGAGACTTCGGGAGGAGCGGGAAGCGGCGGAGGCGGAGGCCGTCAGAGGCGGTGGAGAAGTCGGCCGAGGCGCAAGCCGACGCGGGCGGCCAAGGCCCAGCGGAGGTCAGCGGCATGGAGAGGGAGGCGGAGGCTTTGCGCAATCAGCCTCCGCAGCTCGTCATTCCCCTTCGCGCCGTGGCTCCTGATGTCCCCGTACCTCCGTCGGAGGAACCCGACCGCGACCAGCCGGTGATGGAGGGGATGGAGGACGACATGACAATTCTGGGGGAGGTGCCACAGTCGGCGCCGACTGGAGCGGGCCAAGCCGGCCGACCTGCTGCGGCGCCTGGGCAGCCGGCCGGGGGCGAGTCGGCGGTGGGGGTGGATCTCGTGGTGTAGTCAGTGCCCCGCCAGCGCGTGGGAGAGGCATCCTCGATAACGGAGCCGCAAAGGGCTGCGGGCGCCAGCTCGACGGCACAGGACCTGGAGGCGACCAGCGCCAACACGTCCGAGTGGACGCCCAACGGTGGGACGGCTGAGCTGAGCAGGCGGCGCGGGGAGGTCCGATGTCGGCTTGTGCTCGAGCCGGCTTGCTGCAACGATACACCCGGGAGTTCCTTGCTACAGCTGGTCGTCCGGGTGAGTCTTACGGCTTTGATCAAATTTTTTGATTTCTTCCGTGAAGGCGTCCAGCCTGCTGAGTGTAGTCCCCGAGTTTCGAGTCGGCTCTGAGCAGGCGGCTTGAAACTTCTTAGCAGGCCTTGATAGCAATCTTGCTCTTATGCACACTCCATCTAATTTTCAGGAGTATCACAATCCTCGCGCGGCCGCCTTCAACTCCTAGGCCCAGGAGCTGAGCCAGAAGGGCGCCGATCTGACGAATAGCCGGAGTAAGAACTTGGTTTCTTCTATCTCAAGTGGGGGCGCGTTGGGTGTAGTCCCCGAGATTCGGGCCGGCTGCTGAGCAGCCGGGTCGGATCTTCCCTAACGACTTTTCCCTTACTGCTTTTTTCCTTTCTCTCCATGCTTGCAGGAGCTAACGCCGACTTGAGGGGGCAGCTAGGCAAGGCCCAGACCACTCTTTGCGCCAAGGAAGCCGAGATCGTCGCCTTGGCCCAGGAACACGACCGCCTGGCCAAGAGGTTGGCCGACCAGGAGGAGAGCCACCAAGCGGCCCTGAAGAAGGCGCAGGACAACGAGGCCGCCCTTAAGGCCGAGTTCGAGACCGAAGCGGCTGGCTGGGCTGAAGCAAGGCAAGCGCTGAGCGAGGGTTATGGGCGGTGGAGGATTATGGGCTGTTCTTTACGTAGATTATTTCCCCGGCTACTCCGTCGCCGCCAGCCAAGCCATCGAGGCCCACTGCGAGACGCGCCGGCAAGCAGGGGTTGCAATCGCGCCAGACGCCAGTCGGACGCTCGAAGAGCAGCTCTTGGCGATCCAGGCCCAGCTGCAGCCGGCTCACCGCATGCTCCGCCCGGCTTGGCGAGCGAAGCGCCAATTTTGGCTGCTCTACGGCTGGCGGTGATCCCCGCACCCCGGTCGGACTTGCCGGCGGCTGGAGGTTGCGGTTGCCCGCTTCGAGGCCTGGAAGGCCTCCGCTGCTCGGTCCGGCGCCGGGCGGGCGCTGGAGTTTGTCCGGGCCTGGTATCCTGGGTTGAACCTGCGCCAGCTGAGCACTTGGAGGCAGGAGGTTGACGAGGAGCTGGTGGCGGTGCGGCCGGCTATCATCGAGCGCGCCTCAGCTATCGCCGAGTATACCGACGCCAGCGTTTTCGGTCCTGAAGTGAACGACAGCGGAGTCGCCCAGCTGGAGGAATGGTTCGGGCTGAACCCGGCAGAAGGCGAGGACTCGGCGGAGGAGATCGCTTCCAGCGATGAAGCCGAAGACGACGAGGAGGAGGGCGGCAAAGACGCCGCGCCAGACGGCGAAGCGACCAGTCAGCTTCAGCCTGATTGTGCCTCTAGCAATGAGGCACGCGCGAGCGCGCCGCCTGCCAGGGGTGAAGATCAGGCCGAGACTTGCCAGCCGGCCACTCCTCCAGCCTGCACTGCCGCCTCGGCCGACCTGCCCGACTCGCCTGTTGCTCCGCTGGCTTGATTTGCCGCTCTCACTTTTCTGCTGTTGCTTTCTTGAACAAAATATATTAACTTTGCGCAGTTCCACCCACTGGGGGTGTATTCAGACTATGTTGAATGCCGGCCTTTCGAAGGCTTTTGTGTAAATATAATTATGCATGTGTTTGGCTTCTATTCGAGTTTGCTTTTTATCCTGAGGTCGTTTCCTTTGCTTGCCTTCCCTTGATTGCCGCCTTCCTAGCGAACAATTTGCTCTGCGATGCCTGTGGGAGGAACTTGGCTATTTGTGGGAAGGCAAGTACTTGAGCTTTGTTGGATTGTGGCAGGGTTGAATGGGAAGCCGGCCGGCCGGCTACTCTTGTAGCCGGTCAGAAATGGGAGGAAGCCGGCTTTTGTTATACAAGTTCGTTGGTCCTTAGCCGTTTTTCGTGTGGGCATCCTTTCCTGCCTTTGACTCTTGCCAGCCGGACAGTCGGTTCTTGGAGCTGCGGCTTTTGACAAGAGAGGGCTTGGGTGCCAGCACACTACTTGTCTGGCTGCAGGTTGAACTTTGAATATAACTCAAGGCGGCCAGTCCCCGGGCCGACTAGTCGAACCCGGTGCCGTACGAAAAAAGGTGAAATGACAAAATCATAGGCATGATACTCGTCATTCATAGATAAAAGGTGGCAGTCCCTGAGTGTTCCTCGGGGAGCCCATTGTCTCATACTTAGTACAAAAGGTAGCGTGATACATGCTGCATTTTAACTGTAAAATCTTCGGAGGAGGTTGGCGTTCCATGGTCGTTCCGACTCCTTGCCGGAATCATCTCTCTTTCGTGCCTTCGGCTTCTGTGCGTCGATTAGGTAGTAGGAGTCGTTTCCAAGTGCTCTGCTGACGACGAAGGGACCTTCCCAAGGGGCCGAGAGCTTGTGCTGGCCGGCTGTTCGCTGGATCAACCGGAGCACAAGGTCACCCTCTTGAAAGGATCTTGGCTTGACCTTCCGGCTATGGTAGCGGCGCAAACCCTGCTGGTAGATGGCAGATCGGCTGAGGGCTAACAGCCGGCTTTCTTCTAGCAGGTCGACGTCGTCTTCTCGTGCTTCTTTAGCCTCTGCTTCCGTGTACATGGTCACCCGAGGCGAGTCGAACTCGATGTTGGTTGGGATGACAGCCTCGGCGCCATATACCAGGAAGAAAGGGGTGAAGCCGGTTGACTTGTTTGGGGTAGTGCGCAAACTCCAGAGGACGGCCTGCAGCTCGTCGAGCCAACAGCCGACCAAAGCGCTCAATGACACGACCAGCCGGGGCTTGATGCCGGAAAGGATGAGGCCATTGGCTCGCTCAACTTGGCCGTTTGACTGCGGGTGGGCAACGGACACTAGGTCCAGTCGGATGCCCTGAGTTGCGCAGAAACGTGCCAATGCTCCCTTGGCAAAATTCGTGTCGTTGTCGGTGATGATGCTGTGTGGCACGCCGTACCGAGTTGTGATGTCTGCGATGAATGTCACGGCAGTCGACCCGTTCAGCTTCTTAATCGGCTTTGCTTCGATCCACTTGGTGAATTTATCCACGGCGACCAGCAAGTGTGTAATGCCGCCGCGTGCCGTCTTGAATGGGCCCACCATGTCCAATCCCCAGACGGCAAAAGGCCAGGTGAGGGGAATGGTCTTGAGTGCTGAAGCCGGCTGGTGTTGCTTGGAGCGGAAGACTTGGCAGCCTTTGCAGTTTTTGACCAACTCCTTGGCATCATCCAAGGCAGTCGGCCAAAAGAATCCATGGCGGAAGGCTTTGGCGACGAGGGATCTTGAGGCTGCGTGGTGGCCGCATTCGCCTTGGTGAATGTCTTTGAGGATTGCTATGCCCTTCTACGGCTCGGCCTTGGCGGCTGGAAGACTCCAGTGACACTACGCCTGACGAGCTCTCTGTTGGCAATTGTATATGCGCCGGCTCGGCGTTGGACTTGTCTTGCCGCGATCTCGTCAGCCGGCGGTTCACTGTTAATCAGGAAGTTGAGCATGGGCTAAGCCCATGATGGAGTTGTGACTTCTTCTATAGCCAACACGGCTACTGCAACCAGGGCGGGTGGGCTGGGTGGTGAAGAGCTAGAGCTGGCCGCCGCCTGTGGTGTTGAAGCAGTCCCTGGGCCGACTACCGTAGTCCCAGGGCCGGGTTCTGATGTCCCCGGGCCGGGTGCGACTTTGGCAGTCCCCAAGCCGCCTATCAAAGTCCCCGGGCCGCCTGCTTGGCTCCCCAAGCCGGATTCGGCTGCGTCGGGGTTAGACGGCACGAAGATGGAGTCGGATTCTGGAGACGGCTTGATAGACGGCTTGAGGAGGCATTGGAGAGAGACGCCGGTTGGTATAGCTTGTTGGGTTGAGCCTATCCGCGCCAGGGCATCTGCTTGCTCGTTGTCGGCCCGTGGCACGTGGAGGAACTCGAATCCTTCGAAGTAGCCGCTGATTTGCTGAACAAGGAAACAATAGCTCGCCATGTTTGCGTCCTTGGCGTCGCAGTCGCCAGATGACTGCTGGAACACCAAATCTGAGTCGCCATAGCATAGGATCCGGCGGATGCCGAGCTCTTTGGCTAGCCGGAGTCCGTGTATGAGCGCCTCGTACTCATCCACGTTGTTGGAGGCGGCAAAGTGAATCTGCAGCATGTATCTGAGTTTGTCGCCTTTGGGAGAGGTGAGGACGATGCCGGCTCCCAAACCGGTGCGCATCTTGGACCCGTCGAAGTGCATCCGCCAATGAGTGGAGTCGGGGCGGCGGCGATCGGGTCTCGGCCCAGTCAACGAGGAAGTCGGCCAATGCTTGCGACTTAATGGCGGTGCGGGGCTAGTAGAAGATCGTATAGGGGGCCAGCTCAATGGCCCATTTTGCCACCCGGCCGGATGCGTCCCAGCTGCCTATGATCTCGGCGAGCGGGGCGGTGCATACGACCGTGATGGAGTGCTCTTGAAAGTAGGGTTTCAGCTTCTTGGCGGCGAAGTACACGCCGTAACACATCTTCTGGTAATGCGGGTAGTTCTGTTTTGAGGCGGATAGTACTTCCCTTAAGTAGTAGACCGGCCTCTGGACCGGCTGAGCTCGGCCCTCTTCTGGGCGTTGGACCATGATGACGGTGCTGACCACCTGGCTAGTGGCGGCGATATAAAGGAGCATGGGCTCTTTCTCAGTCGGCGCCGCCAAGACAGGCAGCGTGGCAAGCATCTTCTTCAGCTTGTGAAAGGCTTGGTCGGATTGGTCGTTCCACTCAAAGTGAGTGCTTTTCTTCATGAGTCGGTAGAGGGGGAGTGCCTTTTCTCCCGGTACCGGCTGATGAAGCGGTTCGAGGAGGCCGTGCACCGGTAAACTTACGGGCGCCACGCAGCTTGGTGGGAATCTCCATTCTCTCAATGGCCTTGATCTTCACAGGGTTGCATTCAATGCCGCATTCAGAGACCAGGAAGCCTAGGAGCTGGCTGGCTGGCACTCCGAACACGCATTTATCGGGGTTGAGCTTGATCTGAAACCGGCGCAGGTTCTCAAAGGTTTCCTTGAGGTCTTCTAGCAAGGTGTTGCGCCTCTCCGTCTTCACCACGATATTGTCTACATAGGCGTGGGCATTTCGCCGAGTTGCTTGAGGAGGCATTTACGCATGCAACACCGAAAGGTGGCACCGGCATTTCTCAAGCCGAATGTCATCGGTGCAGCGTAAAGCTCGAATGGCGTGATGAAGGCGGTCTTGAGTGATCGGCCGGGTCCAACTTTATCTGGTGGTAGCCTGAGTAGGCATCCAAGAAACTCAACTGCTCGCATCTGGCTGTGGAGTCTATTACTTGATCAATCCTGGGTAAGGCAAAGGGATCTTTGGGGCAGGCTTTGTTGAGGCTCGTGTAATCTATACACATGCGCCACTTGTTATTCTTTTTCAGCACGAGGACCGGGTTGGCGAGCCACTCCGGGAAGAAAACTTCCATGATGAAGCCGGCTGCCAAGAGCCGGGTTATCTCTTCTCCTACGATCCTTCTCTTCTCTTCTGACAGTCGGCGGAGGGGCTTCTTGTGCTCGGCGAATTCCTTCGGAACACCCGGCATGTCCTTGGGGGACCATGCGAAGATGTCCCGATTCTCACGGAGGAAATCGACGAGCTCGCTTACCTATTTACTGTCCAGGTTTGCCCCGATGACGGCAAACCTTTCAGGGTGCTCTGGGTCCAGAGGTATCTTCTTTGTTTCCTTGGCCGGCTGGAAGGAACCTTGGGCATCACACTCCTTGGGGTCGGGGGACAGGGCAGGCTGCTTGCCGGCCATGGCCACGACTCGGTCCAACATCTTCTTCTCTTCGGCGGCTACGAGGGACTCTGCCAGCCGGCTGCTGGTTGCAGCGCACTCGGAGGACTTCTTGTAGTCGCCGGCTATGGTGATGATGCCCTTGGTACTCGGCATCTTCATCTTGAGGTAGGCATAGTGGGGTACAGCCATGAACTTGGCCAGAGCAGGCCGGCCAAGCAGCGCATGGTAAGGGCTCTCAAGGTCCACCACTTCAAACCAGATTGCTTCTCGGCGGAAGTGATCCTTGTCTCCGAAGAGAACATCTATCTTGATCTTGCCGATTGGTGAACAGGACAGGCCGGGTACAATGCCATGGAACACGGTCCGGCTTGGCATGAGGTGCTTGGCCCTGATATTCAGCTTCTCCATGGTGTCTCGGTACAGGATGTTGATGCTGCTCCCGCCGTCTATCGATGCAGCGGGAGAATCAGGCAGCAAGCCCGTCCGTTGCTAGGGTTGCCTCCAAAACCAATGCATAGGAGCCAGGGGACGGCATCACCTCTGGGTGGTCGGCCCGGCTCCAGCTGATAGGCCTCTCTCACCATTTCATGTATTCGGGGTTGTTGGAGGCAACTGCATTGACTTCTTGGTGTTGTCGGCGCCGGCTGCGCGCCGGTCTTGAGCTGGCTCGTGAAAATAGCGTGGCGGCGTGTTTCGTCGGGAACTCGCCTTGGACGGTTTCGACTGCTGGTCGGGCGGCCGGCTGTTGGGGGCCGGAGGCGGCTGTCCAGCAGGCGGAGGCGGCACCAGCCCTTCGCCTTTGGTGATTCGGGTGAGCCAGTGGCACTTCCGGGTTGTATGGTTGGACGGCTTTGCGCCGCTGTGGAACTTGCATGGGGCGTCAAGGGCTTGCTCGTAGGAGAAAGCCGGCTGCCAAGCTGGCCTGCCGCCCTTCGGCTTCTTGGGCGCGGGCCGCCCTTCAGGTTGCTCGTCTTCGACGGTGGCCACCTGCCGGCTGGCGAGAGGCGGCATCGGGCCCTTGCGCTTGTTGTCGTGCTGGTACGGTCGTCGGCTAGAGTCGCCAGCCGACGTTTTGGGAGCCGGGTTGAGTACCTTCCCGGCGGCGTCTACCCGGAGCTCGGTCTTCATTGATGAGTCGGCGGTGGCGTACTTGTCGGCGATGACAAGTAATTCGTCGAGGGTAGCCGGCTCGTCGCAGAGGAGCTTGTGCTTGAGGAGGGTGCCTTCTCGGCACCCGGCGGTGATGTACTCTATGGCTTGAAGCTCATGCACCCCCTCGCAGGAGTTGTGGAGCTCGGCCCAACGCATGAGGTAGTCGCGAGTCGACTCGGTGGGTCCTTGCACGCACAAGGAAAGTTGCCTGGGCTTGGGAGCCCGCTTGTAGGTGCTGGTGAAGTTGCGGATGAAGGCTTCGGTGAAGTCTAGCCAGCTATTGATGTTGTATGCGGCTTGAGGCTGTTGAGCAGGTTCGCCGTGCCTGAAGCATGAGGGGCACATATTTCACGACAACGCGCTGTTGCCGTTAAGCTATCTTGGCCGCGGTCGAGTAGTCGATCAGCCAATCCTCCGGCTTCACGGAGCCATTATACTTGGGCGTATCTCTCGGGAGCGAGAACCCTTTGGGGAAGGGCTCGTCACGGATGTGGGGGCCGAAGCAAGGCGGCCCGACATCGTCTTCTTCTTCCAGCGCCAGGCGGTCGATCCGGTGGCGGGCGTCGTTTTCGCCGACTCCTTTGCGGCGGCCGAGTCTGCTGCTGAGAGTCAGATGGGTGATGGGCGGCGGGGTAGGATATCTTTCCCCGTGAGGTGGAGGAGGGGGCAGGTTGCCTCACCGTTCCATGGCTCGAGGGCGACCTTCGGCGTCGCGCTCGATGGAGATCCGGGTCCGGCTACGGCTGGCAGCCGGCTCCTTTTCTTACCGTGCACGGGCGTTGCCCGCAGTCGGCGTGCGTGACGTCGCGCCGTGCTCTCGGCGCGGGCGCTGTCTTCTTGCCGCTCTACGACCGCGCCGATCAGTTGCTGGATGCGTCTTGCCATGTAGGGAAGCTCGTCGGGCCCTGGGCGGCAAGTAGGTTCTCAAGGGGCGTGGCGTAGATTGGGCGGTCCACGCCCAGCATGTCGGCGATGGCTGCGCCGCGTTTCTTGACAATGCCGAGTCGGCTCGGCCCTTCGGGAGGCGGCGTACCGAAGGCGGCGCGGTCGACTTCGCGCTGGTGGGCCTCGGTGAGGCGTCTCAGGGAGGCTATCCTCCGGCCCTCCGCGTGGAGGGCGAGGCGACGTGCTTCCAGCGCCTCGGCGTCGGTGTCAGCCGGGAGAGGGGCGGATAGATCGTGCAGCGCCGCTTGCGGGGCGTCGTGGGTGTTCTCGCCCGAGGGGCCGCCGTGACTGATGACCAGCACCTCGGTGATGGCGCTGCCACAGCTATCGGCTTGGGGGAGTGTCGGTGTACAAAAAGAGGGGTACACTTTTTGTACCCCTATAACTGTGCGCGGGCAGTCTGAGCCGCGGGCAACCCCGCACTGAGCAAGGCAAGGGAGGTGAGCCAAGGTAAGGCTGAAGCTCGAAAGGAGCAGAACGACGCCAAGACCAAGACCACAAAGAGCAAAGGGGACGAAGCGGACTCCCCCGGCAAGATCCTTGCCGGGAGGCGGTTTTAGCAAACCTGGCAAGACCCTTGCCGTGGCAACTCGTCCCACACCTATGGCGCGAGTCACCCTTGAGTCCACTGCCCCCATGGGGCAAGGATTCGGGAGCATCCCCATGGTGGCATGCAGATCTTTGTGAAGACATTCAAGATCAGATACACACTATAGAAGATGACGACCCTTGGCGGGATCCTGCAAGGAGGACCACAAGGCCCCGGCAAGAGCCTTGCAGGGGATGACAGGCGCCACGGCAAGACCCTTGCCGGGGCCCCTAGCAAGACCCTTGCCGGGCTACGACGAGGCCCTTGCCAAGAACACCCTTGAGGGCCACCATCGCCCACGCCAATCAAACCTCCACCACCGTTCGCATGCATGCCGACCCAACCAGCTGGGAAGGCACTGCGTGGCGGCAAGCGGATCTTCATGGAGACCCACCACTGCGCCACCTCGCCTGCACGCCTCACGTGGCACCGCGGGCACCGCTGGCGAAGCGTGTCTATCGAAAGGGAGCGGCGGCGGACAAGACAGGGCTCTCCCCCGTCCCTGATAAAGCAAGGAAACCTAAGCAAGACGCATTAAAAGCGCCTTGTCATGTAATGCGAGGATAAACTCGCATCACTGTACCCTTTCCACCTCCTGTGTGCCACTGTGGCAACCCCTTTCCCTATAAAAGGAGGCCCAAGGCGACCATGAGGAGGATTCGGCTTTTTGGAGCTCCTCACGCCCCATTGCTAGTTCAAGAAAACAGATAAACAAACCACCAAAGCAGGAGTAGGGTTTCACGCATCCTCGCGGCCCGAACCTGGATAAGGAAACCGTGTGCTATCTGTTTGATCCACTCTTCTCACGACCCAGCGCTGCGACCATAGTGGGGATTCTTGTGATCCCATAGGTGTCGTTCCCACCGACATCTTTAGCGCCGGTAGAAGCGCGGTTGTGAGAATCGGCTTTCGGCACTCCTTCATCTTCGTGACCCTTGAAGAAGAAAGGAGGCTAGAAGATCGACACTCGGCGATCGCAAAGCGAAGCTAAGTTACCGAACCCTTATTTGTGCTACCCTTCTTATTTGAGGTTATTCCCCGGAGATGTCACACCTTTGTATGAGAAACCTGCACGCTGTGGGGCTCTCCCACGATCGGCAACGCCCTTGCCCTGTTCGAGTCCACTCAACAGCTCAAGCGGCTGCGTCGAGAATGGCGAGTAACCTTCCGTGATCAACAACGCCCTCGATTACGACTCGAGTCAAGCTCGACGATTCGGCCGCGATTCGAACGAAAAGGTGGCTCGTGCGGCAGCACGCGTACCCGACAGGCCCTGGGGATCCGTCCCCAAAATGCCGCTAGGGGCTTCCGCACCGGCAAGCCTACCCGATCGACGTGGGGCACGCATACAAAGAGGAATCGAACGGGGAAATAGCATGCATGAAAATTAAGAGTACTTCAAAGTTATATTACATCACGTCATAGCTGCGGTTCTAACTAAAGATAAAATTTGTCTTGGTCGTGAACCCGCAGCGGCGAAGAAGAACGGGATGCCTAATCCCGGCGCTGGCCTTCCACCCTCTTGATTTCGTCGATGCAGTCGGTGATGGGCTTGATGCGCTCCTTGAGCACCGTGAGGTCAACACCATCCGGCAAGCTCTTCATCGCGACCGTGAAGTCAAGGTCCGGATTCCAGTGCGCCATCTTGGTGAGGACCTTGGTCACGACCCTCCGGCAAAGTCGCCGGGCCTCCTTGGCCAGCGTGGCCGTCCTGTTGGAGTGAAGATAGGCCAAGGCTCCGAGGACGCCCTCGAAGAACTGGGTCAGCTTGGCATTGACGGTCCCGCTGCGCTCGGGGGCGTACCTCACGTTTGGCATCCCCATGGTGGCCAATTGCGAGGTGACCCTGCCGGCAACGACCTCCAGATGGCTGATCCACCTGTTCTCACCCACCACATATTCCTGGTGGGAGGCGGCCTCGTTGCCCAGCTGCTTCTCCTCCTCGAGGCTCCTGGTCAAGGTCTCCTCCCGAGCCTTGCTCTCCGACAACATCTTCTCGAGATCCTCCAGCTTCAGCTTGAGGTCTCTGATGGAGTTCTGTGCGTCAGAGAGCTCCCCTGTCCTGCTGATGACTGCTCCTTGCGCCTCTACCAAGGCGCGGTTGAGCGTGCTCTTCTTCTTGGGACAGCTTGAGGGCCTGCTCCTTCAGCTTGTCCCGCTCTGCTTCCAGCTCCTTCACCTTGCGGCATGGGCAGAGCTTGGGCATCGAGTGCCTCTTTGTGCCTCTGCTCCAGCTCATGAGTCCGTCGCGCGACAAAGAACCTCGAGCTCCTCATCCTTGCCCGGCGGAGTGTTGCGATAAGCTTCGCTTCACGCAGCAGAGAGGTCCTCTTCTGGAAATCCAAGGCGGCTTGATGCTTTGGTTCAGGCGGCTTCGACCGCAGCAATAAGTTCGCCGCCTTTTCCTGGGCCTTCTCGATGTCGGCCATTTTCATGGTGAGCTCCACATTGCGCTTGGCCAATTCCTCCTGAAAGGCCCTCTGCTCCTCGCGAGTCTGGTGGAACCAGGTCTGCGTCTCAGCGACGCGCGCCTTGAAGTCCACCTCCGCGTTGTCCACCGTTGCCATCCTGGACTTGACCTTGTCCAGGCGGGCATGGTAGAGCACTTGGAGCTTCTAGAAATCGGCCCCCATGGCGCGGAAAAGCTGCTCTTTTGGAGAACCGTCGCCGCCAATGCCCGGCTCATCAACCACCTCAAGCCCGGTGGTGGCAAGCACCTCGCCGTCAAAGGCTTCCCCTTGGTAGCGCTCGGACAGACGCCCTGGAAGATGGACGAAAAGATCGTCGCCCACCTTAAGATATCTACGGGGCCCGAGGTTGAGGAGGAGGAGGCTGGTCACCCGCCACCTCTTCCTCGGCGGAGGCCTTGCCCGGCCTCACCGGCAGGTCCACCATTGGCGCCCTCGGCAGAAGCCTTCGCCCGGTCGCCTTTGGCGGCCCAGCAAGCGTCCTCGGCAGCACCCTTGGCGGCTTAGTCGTGGCGGCCTCATCAGCATCTTTGGCGGCCTCCTCGGCGGCAATCCTGCTGGCCTCCGCCGCGGCCTCCTCAGCAATGTATCCAACAACAGTGTCCACGTCCTCCATGTCTGTTGAAGGAGGGCCTAGGCAGCAATGGGAGCAATGAAGCCAAGAAAAGAATAAGGGAAAAACAGAGACGAAGGACAGGCGACTCACCAGTGCCAGGCTGTGAAGCGGACGTCCCTCTCCGCTTGACATTTGGCGCCCGTGGCGAAGTCACTGGCGCCCAAGTTCCCCTCTTCCTCCATGGGTGTGGGCTCCGTGCCTGATGCCCTTGTCGGGGACGCCCCCGCGGCGGCGTAGTCGATGGGGTGGTGTGTTAGGAGTAGCCCTCTGTGGCTCCTCCTGCTGCCGCTCCCCTCCTGCAAACCCGACAAGGTCAGCGTCATAGCATCGAGCGCCTGCCACATGTCGAGTAAGAAGAGGGTGACGAACTTACGCTGGGGGCTACGCCGAGGGCTGCTGTCCGGGCTGCTCAGCACCACCAGTGGTGTCTTTGAAGCCCCAGCCGGGACTGGCCTTCGCCGAGGTCCTCGCCCTCTTCACCCTCCGGGCCAACGTCTCTGCCTCCCATAAAAGCAAAAATGGATCAAGACAAGCGACCCGATTCGGTGAAATGGAAATGACAGTAAGTAACGGAGTACTTACACGTCATCCGTCTCCTCCTCTTCCACCAGTTTCCTTTTCCTCTCCGGGCTGAGAGGCCCGAGATCAAAAGGGAGCTCCACATCATCATTTGAGTCGACGCCTGCCGGAGGAGGCGAAGAAGGTGGCGGGGTTTGTGCGCGCCCGGATGAGGAAGGGGCTGTCGCCTTCTTCTTCTCAGCGGCCTTCCTCAGCCCCTTCGCTACCGTGGCCCTCATGTGGCGCCCGGACCCCTCCAGGGTCAATTGAGGCCGCGTAGCCCTGCCGGGCCGGACCGGCTCGCCGGAGCTGCACCGCCGCAGGACTCGCCCTCTTCCCCGGGCCGGCGTCGAGCTGCCGCCACGCCCTCCTCCGGCGACGACTCGTCGGCCGCGTCCTCGACAAGCGGAGCTCCAGCGTCGACGCTGCTGACCTCCCGGTGGCCGCCCACTGTGGTGAACTGCTCCTCCTCCGCGGCCGTCAGCGGCCTTGTCCTCCACGCCCGGCGCTGCCCGCCTCCATGGCAAGCTGTGCCTCCCTCGCCACGGTGGCGATGTAGTCTAACTCACTTTGGGTGGTGTCCATGACAAGCCACCGCTCGACATCAGCATTGACGTATACCTCGATCAAGGAATCGAAGAATTGATGCACATCTGCATCCGTCGGTTCCTTCCAGCTCGGGACAGGGCCGTGCGCGTTACAGTCCGGCATCATAGCAATGATCTCAGACCGGCGTGAGTTATTGCACAACGGGACCACCCCTGCTGGCAACTTGAAGAACGGCCCCTTGACGGCCTTGCCGACCATTGCGGCAGCCCTCGCGGCCTTGCCGGTCCATTCGACCTCGCCGTCACGACCCACATCAAGCTGGAAAAGCCGCTAAGTTGTGGTCGAGGCCAGGGCGGAGCCGCATAATGTCAGTCGGGTTCGTAAAAAGCCAGGCTGGCCTCACCTTATTATGCAATGGGGCGATCCGGCAGCGAATGAAGTCCGCCCCGATCATCTCCAGGGTGAGCCCAACCCGGGTCAGCCGGAGGATCCTGGTGGTGGTGACGGTAAGCCTCCTATCGGCAGCATCAACATCACTCCAATCGCTGCCGCGGACCGGCGGCGCTCGGCGGACCTTGCAGAATTCCGGCGGGTCTTCGTCTTCAATCCAGCACCACCGGCCACGCCATTCCTCCCACCTCTCCTTCATGGCACCGTCTGCACGCCCCTTGGATCTTGGGATCCGAACGCATCCGAGACGGCGCCTCCGGGCTGGATTCGAGGGGAGAAATAATGGCGAAAGAGTTCCGTGTTGGGCTGCACTCCGGCAAAGCCTTCGCAAAGATGCGCGAAGAGAGCCAGGCACGCCACCGCATTCGGAGTGAAATCCAAGAGGCGAAAGCCGAGGGTGTGCATGATGTCGCAGAAGAAATCAAAAAAAGGGGGGCATAACCCGCAAGAAAGGTAATCGACAAAAAAGGGATACCGATTTGGAGCAGGATCGGCACAAGCGGCAGGAATGACGCGCGTCGCCGGGTGCCCCGAATTCTCTCCCCCCGTCTTCACTCCCCATAATGGCTTGAAGGAGGCCCGGAGCTCATGAACATCAACCGACGAGGGGAAGAAGAAGGCGGACTTCGTCCGGTCCCCCGACAACGCGCTCTTCGGCGGCTCCATGGTCCCAGAGCCCTTAGCCACCCCCTTGCCCTTGGCGGATTTGGGCGCCATGGCGGCCGAGAGGTCTAGAGGATTGAGGAAGATGGGTGGCGAAGCAGCGACAATGGGCGGCGGCGAAAGCTTAGGAAGGAAGGAAGAGAGGAAACGGCGGCTCTGAGATTGGAAAAG